>CAEFZP010001907.1:62500-790000 GCA_903064625.1 Mallotus villosus | reverse complement strand
CACACACACACACAGTCTCTCTCCTGCACACACACACACAGTCTCTCTCCTGCACACACACACACACACACACAGTCTGTCTCCCTCTATGTTTCCCCCCCTCCACTCCTCCTCTCTTCCTGGCCCCTGTGGGAGGCCCCAGCATTAAAGCAGGATGGGAAGAGGACGCCCAGTCAGCACATCTCTCCATTCATCTCCCTCCCTGACTGTGTGTGTGTCTGTGTGTGAGGGGGAGAGAGAGAGCCATGGAGAGGGTGTGTGGCGTGAGGGGGAGGGGGGACTGGGACTCTGGCGAACAGATCGCCCTGTAAATCTTGCAGGGGTAAACACGCGTCCTCGTGTTGTGCTTAGGGCGAGTGGCGAGTGCTCCAGATAAATGGGTCATGAACCCACGAGGTGGGAGACACCCAGGGGCGTGGTCACTGGGCCCTCCGGGGATAGCAATTGTGTGCCCTGGCCAGAGCATGGAAAACGCAGTCCAGGAAGACAGACAAAACGTTGCCTGCCCCCCCCCCTCCCCCCTCCCCTCCTTCCTCTGTTGTCATAGTGAAGAGGGACACAAGATCTTCACTTGTTGCTCATTTTCTAGATCCTTATCTAGGCTCCTTATCAGCGACCCTGTGTGTCACCATGGACAAAGTGACATGTTAGCGCCTCTGCCATGAGCAACTCTGCTTGACTTGGCACAGATACAGATGGGAGAGAGTATGGGTCTCTTTCTGCATCACCTCCCAATCATGTTGGCTGCTGTGGTATAGGGGGGCCCCTCTGGCTCAGCAATGGATGTAACTCTGTCTCTCCCTACAGGACATCAAGAAGCCCTTCGACAAAGCATGGAAGGACTATGAGGCCAAGTTGTAAGTGTGTCTTTACGGAGAGATGTTATATCTATGCGGTGTAAATATCTAACCTGGTTGACTGAACGGGATGTATGGACTAACTGAGATAGGTGTGATTTGAGCTTTTCCATTTAATTACAATACGAATCCAGCCCCTGGTATTGACTCTTACAACTTTGACCATAGAGAAGAAATAACAATCTCTTTGTTTATCTCTCTCTCTCTCTCGCTCTCCCTCTCTCTCTCTCTCTCCCCCTCTCTCCCTCTCCCTCTCTCTCTCAGTACTAAGATCGAGAAGGAGAAGCGTGAGCACGCCAAGCAGCACGGGATGATCCGCACGGAGATCACCGGGGCCGAGATCGCTGAGGAGATGGAGAAGGAGCGCCGCCTCTTCCAGCTTCAGATGTGTGAGGTCAGAGGCCAGTCCTGTTCTCCTCAGTCCTGTTCTCCTCTCCACGTGACCTCACCGTCCTCTCTGTGACCATGCCGAGGGGCACGCTCTCTCTGAGGCCCGGAGCCCACCAGCAGGACTGGATCCATGCTCTGATCTGCAGTGTGACAGCAGTTTCTGTACAGTAGAGGCCTCATCAGAGTGACTCTGACTGCTATCAGAGCAATATCAGTGAGCTGCCTGCTTATCTGCCCCCAGAGCAAACTGAACAAACTGCCAGGAGAGCTGAGCACAATTTGCTTAACGCTGCCAGAGACGAGAAGCCATGGGTGGGCATGGACGCCCACACTTCAGCTCTCTCTCTCTCTCTCTCTCTCTCTCTCTCTCTCTCTCTCTCTCTCTCTCTCACTTTGTCAGTGTGTGATTAAAGGGACCCATGGGCTCGACCAACTGCTGCTTAGTGTAGTCTGCCTGCTGGCTGTGTGCTAACTTATAGAAATGTGTGCGCGTGGGCGAACGTGTGCAGTGCTGTATCTTTCCTCATATTCTATGTTAGTCTCACATATCTCTATTTCTCTCTCTCTCTGCTCCGTCTTTCCCTATATATCTCTCACTTCTCTCTCTCTCTCTCCCTCTGTTTCTCTCTCCCTCTTTTCCTTCCTCCCCCTCTATTTCTCTCTGCATTACTCACACAGCCGATGAGAGAACCCTCTCCATCTTTCATCCCAGGCTATGTTGCCAGGTTGGAGGAGGCGTCGTTCAGCCCCCTCCAGTATCTGGCTGTGACCAGACTCCTGTCATTCACACACAGCCCCACAGCACCCAGAGGCAGGCCTCTGCATTCACACACACAGCACCCCTACACAGCACAGACCACGCCCCCATACAGCACACACAGCAGACAGCTCCCCTACACAGCACAGACCACGCCCCCATACAGCACACACAGCAGACAGCTCCCCTACACAGCACAGACCACGCCCCCATACAGCACACACAGCAGACAGCTCCCCTACACAGCACAGACCACGCCCCCATACAGCACACACAGCAGACAGCTCCCATACACAGCACAGACCACGCCCCCATACAGCACACACAGCAGACAGCACCCATACACAGCAGACAAAGCACACACAGCGCCCCAATACAACAGCCCCCTACACAGCACAGCCACGTAGGGATCATCTCTTAGCCTCTCTCAGCCCAACACTCCCTGACAGACATGGGGGAAGCGTGTTTGCCTTCGGTGCACGGACACTCAGACGCCCAGATGAAACACACACACACACACAAACACTTTGTACCGTAGGATTGCAGGGTAAGCAGTACAAGGAAGCTTTACAGCGACGCTGAAAGGGAGGCATTCTGGGATAGATTAAACTCCTCCATGGGGCTGGAAAAGGTCTTTAGCTGCGTCTCTTTGCAAACTGTTCAGGATTGGCACGCCATTGGGATAAACTCCGATTAAGATTATGTTTTATTTATTTGTTCGCTGGGCAGGATGTTCTGAGGAAAGTGTTCCTGTGTTGTCTGGCAGGACCAGACTCATCATGCAGGCAGAGGAAACAGGAAACACACACACTGTTTCCACTGACTGTAGGGCAGGGTAGGAGAGATTCCCTGCTCTGCGCATGTCCTGGAAGTAGATGACATTCGAATAGAACACCTTTCTGATAAGTGTCGTCTTGTGGTGTTCACCCGGTGTCCGTTCTGTTAGTATCCGGGCAGGTTTGGAGGCTGAGATCAGAGGCGTGTTTAAAAGCGCGTGTGCACTCCGGTGAGATGGTTCCCCCGCAGCTTTCTAAATGTCTGCATTTAGGGGGAACCTTTCTCTCCACCGGAGAAGATAGTAAGTCACAGCAGTCACACTAAGCTATTGTTCCTTTTGTATAAAAGATAAACATGTATATGTTTGTTGCCATAACAACACACGCCAGCCAACAACAATTTTCTACACCCGGCAATCAGAGTGCCCTCTACAAAAAAGGTGTGCTTCTCCACAATAATGATACCAGGAGGTGCGGAAATCCCAATTTCTTCCACAGAGGTCTTATTCTAAACTGACTTGGCAGATGCCTCGTATCTATTTTATGCCGTGAATAACGATTCCTCAGAGATGGATGTGCTTCAAAGCACTTAGCTTGACCATGGACATGGTCCAGAGTGGAAGTGCTCTGGTCTGGGTCCAATATCACCCTCTTCCCAATAAGTTACGCTTGAGGTCGTAACCGTCCACCTCTTCTGCTTGTCTTGTAGTACCTGATCAAAGTCAACGAGATCAAGACCAAGAAAGGAGTGGATCTTCTACAGAACTTGATCAAGTATTACCACGCCCAGTGCAAGTAAGTCCAAAAATACTATTTCAAAAGCTATTTTGTTCCGCGTTGTCCTTCTAGGGACCAATGGGCTGGTCCCCGAGCAGTCAACCCCGAACCAGCTGTCCCTCCAGACAGTCCAAAGCAAACATTCCATACGGAGCAAGCCTCCGCTCAATCTGCTCCGGTGGGGTTCACCATACGTTCTCTGAGAAAAGTTTTTTTCGAAAAGAGTTATGTCACTGTGCACTCTGCGGACCAGACTCAGCAAGACTCCCTCCCCCCCCCCAACTCTCTCTGTCCTCCCTGCCCCCCCCATCTCCTCCTTGGATGAGTTGCTGCATGATTCACAGGTCCCTGAAATGCAGTCATATTTAGCCCTCATAAATATGCATGGTCATCACGCAGATGCCTTCTGACAGCCGTGGGGGTTTGTGGGTAAATAGTGGGCGTCGTCCGTGCCAGGATTACCGCACCGGAGCCGCGTCAGTACGACGAGTTCCTCTCCGGCTCCGGCAGCCTGCTCGTTGCTAGGCCCCCCTGCTTGTTGCTAGGCCACCCCTGTCACAATAGCAATGCATTTCTCCGGTAATCAGCTCAACCAGAGCCAAAATGGCCACCTGACGACCACAGTTGCTGACAGGCGAGAGGGAGGAGAACGGCACTGTCTGCAGCTGGCTGTCTGCGCGTGGAGCTGGGGGAAGGAGAAAAGTTCTGAGGAATAAGAAGTTGTTATTTGAGGAGGATAGGAAGGAGAGATGGCTGGCTGCCTGAGGGCAGAGGAGTGAGGGAGACAGATAGAGAGGTGCAGAGGAAGAGGGGGGGATCGAGAGGCCAGAGAGAGAGAGAGAGAGAGAGAGTGAGCAGTGGTGGCTGCTTGTGATGATAAGCAGATGATGCGCAGGGCTGCATGCAGGTGTGTGCCACTTGCTGATCCATAATGGATCACAGAAGGAGAGAGAAAAGTTTGAGAGCTAGAGGTTGAAAGGGAGAGAGAGAGAGAGAGAGAGAGAGAGATCTCTGCCAAGAGCCAGAAGAGTAGACAGTGGTATACATTAAACATAAGCTGCAGCAGTTGAATTCTCATTCTGCGTCCCTGTGACCTTCTATAAGGTCCAGGGCATCGCTGTGACATCACTGTGACACGTGGCCTTTAGTAAGTGGTAATTGACACTGAAAGACTGCCTTTTAAACTATCACTGTGACGAGATGTGGCTGCCTGACATTCTAATGGCCGAGCCGTCTCCTTCAGCTTCTTCCAGGACGGCTTGAAAACAGCAGACAAACTGAAGCAGTACATCGAGAAGCTGGCTGCTGACCTCTACAATGTAAGTGCTCGTGTGTGTGTGTGTGTGTGTGTGTGTGTGTGTGTGAAGAGACAAGTGTTTATGTGTGAACCCAGCCTGTGTATATATGTGTGTGTGTGTGTGTGTGTGTGTTTTCCCCCCTCACCTCTGCAGTGTGTTCTTCTTCTTCTTCTGTGTTCAGATAAAGCAGACCCAGGATGAGGAGAAGAAGCAGCTGACGGCGCTCCGAGACCTCATCAAGTCCTCCCTGCAGCTGGACCAGAAGGAGGTAGGCAGGCCAGACCAGGCCAAACCAGACCTAAACCAGGCCAGGCCAGGCCAGACCAGACTAGTTCAAACCATGTTCAACCAGGCCAGACAGGACCAGGATATAGGCTCACTTGAATAAGACCAGAACATGCTGTGATCTCCTCAAGCACCACAGCAGCCGTACGCGGACTGCTCGTTATCACTGGGTCCTTCCACGCACACATGTGTTCACAGCTAGCTAGCCGCACGAGGGCCTGCCACGATGCTTTCACTTCACCCTCAGTGCTCTGGCTTCACCTCCCACTCACTGTGTCACACGTGCACACACACCTACTGCTCTGGTTTCCTGCGCGAGTTGAAACACCTAAAGCTGACACACACCCCCACGCCAGGCCAGCATGTCATCAAGCTCACGCTCAAGCTCACGCTCACACAAACCCAAGCATGCATGCACTCAGCCATACCTGTGCACACACACACACACACACACACACACGCCACTCTCCCTTCCCCAGCTCGATCTTTCACGCTCTTCCCCTTCTTTCTCTATCTCTCTCTCTCTCTCCTTTGCTGCTTGTCTGGACTCAAGTCTAGAAGAGTAAGTTCCGGTGCCCGTTCTGCATGCCCCTCTGTCAGTGGTGTCTGAGTGATGAGTGGGACTCCTGAGAGAGGACGTAAAGCATGCAGCATGCAGCATGCAGCATGCGGTCCTGATGGACCTTCTAGAACAGGTTCCCCACGTGGACCAGCTCCTCGTACTGATGTGTGTCTGATTGTGTTAGAGAGGATCTCATGCGGTGTTTGTATGCTTGTTATGTATGCTGTGTGTGTGCGTGTGTGTGTGCAGGACTCCCAGAGCAGTAAGGGGGGGCTACAGTATGCACCAGCTGCAGGGTAACAAGGAGTTTGGCTGTGAGAAGAAGGGTCACCTGATGAAGAAAAGCGATGGGTAGGGTCACGCAACACCTAACACACACAGACCCAAACACACCAAGTTGTGGTTGTCGTTCTTGATGTTATTGTTTCCCTTTAGGCTGAGGAAGGTGTGGCAGAGACGGCAGTGTTCGGTGAAGGGCGGCATTCTTACCATCGCTCATGCCACGGTCAGTGGAGCCTCACACACACACACACACACACACACACCCTCCTGACACACTGTGAAACCTGGGTTCCTGGAGCGTGTGAATGAGACACTATCAATCTGTTGCCTGAGAGAAATCGACACGGATGTGGTTTCCATGACAACCCCTCTTCCTCTCACTCCATGACCATCCACCTCTTTCCACTGCTGTTAGTGAGTCATCTCTTCCTGTGTGTGTGTGTGTGTGTGTGTGTGTGCCTGTGAGTGTGTGCTTGTGGCTCTGCTATGTGTTACAGTGTTCTCTGTCATACTGTCTCCCAAAATAATCTCTTACTGTACAATCACGACTGTTCAACGGTCACTGAGGTTACATGTGACACACATTATAAAGCTGATTGAATGTGGATGTGACTGTCTATCCCAGTAGGCTCTGTTCTGCTCTCTCTCACCTAACTGTCATATCTCTCTCTCTCTCTCTCTCTCTCTCTCTCTCTCCTCTCTCTCTCTCTCTCTCTCTCTCTCTCTCTCTCTCGTTATCTCTCTGTCTGTCTTGTGTTCACAAGTACATGGAGAGTAGTCTCTGTATCCTAAGGTTTTTTCCAGAGCCATAGAGAGCCATCAAGGCTGTTTAGTGTTGAGTTGTCTGGAGGCGTTTGGCCCGTCCGTGTTGTTTTTCCCATCAGCCCCTGCGGCAGCTCTGAACTCTGGGTGGCATTCAGAGCCTGGCACCGTGCCAGCCTGCAAGCTCCACCCCAGGGCTCATCACAGACAGTTCACGTTTCATTAACACACACACACACACAGACACACACATACACAGATGCACGTGAAGACCCTGCTGCCAGGGGGGCAGCGAGTGCAAGCTTCAAATTCACTTATTTTGTGCTCTTTTTATATAATAAGACGGGAAGGGAGATTGTGTCTAATCTTTGTATCTATCAATCTTGCTTCCCCCTTCCCTCTCTCTCTCTCTCTCTCTGTCTCTCTCTCTCTCTCCCTCTATCTCGATCTCTCTCTCCATCCCTGCAGTCTAACCGTCAGCCGGTGAAGCTCAACCTGCTGACCTGCCAGGTGAAGCCCAGCGCCGAGGACAGGAAGTGCTTCGACCTCATTTCCCGTGAGTAGGCCCGTTACCGCGGCAACATGTGCCGCCGGTCACAGGCCCCCGGCAGAGTAGAATGGAGCCGGCGGTGAAGTCACATCCTCACATCTCCCTGCATCTCTCTCTTCCTCCCTCCCCCCTCCCCCCCACCCTCCAGATAACAGGACATATCATTTCCAGGCAGAGGACGAGCAGGAGTTTGTCATGTGAGTACCAGAGGAATCTCACATCACCCAGTGTCTCACATCACTCTCACAGTACGATCTCGTTAAATACAGGTTAGATGACATTAAGACAGTGTATAGACACAGTATGCACAGGGTATATACTGTATACACCAATTTTACAGGCCGGTGACTTGTGGTTGCCAAGAAGCGAGGTCCCTGTAACCACACGCCCTCGTTTCCCCTGAACACACACACACACACACACGAACACGCTCATGCACAGTAACAGACCCGTTTGGAGCACACACACACAGATGCTGGTAGGGCTGTGAGGGGTGAGGGCCACGAGGAGAGGCCTGTCTGAGGATCATCAGGATTGCATCCAGGCCTGGGAAGTTAGCAGGGAGGGTTAGCGAGAGGTGTGTGTGTGTGTGTGTGTGTGTGAGAAAGAGAAAAAGTGTTTGTGTGTGGTTGTTAGAAAGATTGTGTGTGTGTGTGGGTGTGAAAGAGAGCAAGAAAGAGATTGTGTGTGTGTGGTGGGGTGAGCTGCTGGGGAGGTATTTCCAGCAGTGTTGACTCATGTTTGAAGGCCAGTTACATCCTGCCAGTCTGAGTGTGTGTGTGTGTGTGTGTGAGTGTGAATGGGTGTGTGTAGACGGTGGTTAACTGGCCTTAGTAGCCTATGACATCCTGGGGCCTAGTGAAGTCTTTAAGGACTGTCTGTGTGAACTAAAGTAACAATGCTTAGGCTATATCAAGAAAAACACTTTTTAGTCCCCTATAGCAAACTAAATGGTAGTGGTGATAGGCAGCATTAAGACAGATCTTTGTGTGTGTGTGTGGGCTCGTGTAGCTGGATCTCGGTGCTGACCAACAGCAAGGAGGAGGCGTTGAACATGGCGTTCCGCGGGGAGCAGAGCGCGGGGGCGGAGGAGGACGGCGTGCAGGATCTCACCAAGGCCATCATCGAGGACGTGCTGCGCATGCCTGGCAACGAACTGTGCTGCGACTGTGGAGCGCAAGGTACACAAGTGTGTGTGTGTGTGTGTGTCAAGGCAACAGGGAGATGGTGAGTGTGTGTGTGTCGGTTAAACTCGAGACAGAAAGATATGGAGTGAATGCGTGCGTGTGTGTGTCGGTGTCCCTGTAGCTGTGTGTGTCTAGAGCGCTCCGGTTCCTCCGTCTGTGTGCTTGCTCACCACTCCTTCACCTTGTCACGCCGGGAGACAACAACAGCCACGCTTCAGCAAGGCCTGCCCTCCTCAGCTCTGAGCTTCACACCCCAGCCTCTCCATCATCATCATCCTCTTCAAGGACGTCCATCAACCCTCCAACTGTCTCTATATCCTCCTGGCTATTCTCTACTCTCTACACACCCCCCCCCCTCCTCTACCAGATATGGATTTTTGCTTCATGGCTGTTCTCTTTCTCTCTCCCCCTCTGTCCTCCAGCTGCCCTCAGCAAACAAACGGCTCCAAGGTGTGTGTGTGTTTGTGTGATTGTGGCTGTGTTGGCATTCAGGAAGTAGGGCCTCCGTCCTGACACTGAGCTCCCCCTCATGTGGAAGTGGAGAGTCAGCACTCCTAGGACCAGAGGCACCCTGGCCTTTGGTCTCTCTCTCTCTCTTTCTCTCTCTCACACACACACACCTTAGCTAATCACCCATCTGCCCCTCTCAGCACAAAAGCACACACACACCCACGGGGAGAGAACAAACAATAAAAAAGGAACAGGCTATTACAGAGAAACAACATCATTACATCATGTTGTTATATCATTCCCACAAGCTCCGTTGAACCCCCCCCCACCCCCCTCCCCTACCAGAGATGGAGCTAATTCAACACATCAGTAGTGTGATCATTAACAGCCTCAGATGAAAAAATGTCACAGTTTGTGTTGGCAGTCCCTGACCTTGTGGCCGCCCAGGTCTGGTTCTCCTGAGTGTGTGACTCATGACTCATGAGTTGTGTCTGCCTGGGTCTGGCACAGACCTGTCAGATCCACCTGCAGTGCCGTCTGTAGGGCCTGGGAGTGCTCTGTCTGGCTGGCTGTCTGTCTGGCAGGCCGAGGGCACGGGGTGTCTGCCTGGCTGGCAGCTTCCAGGGACACCACATTATGAATGAATAGATTGGGGTTACCCAGATACCCAGACCCTGGTCGCTCACAACCTCTCTCTCTCTCTCTCTCTCTCTCTCTGTTTTCTGTTTGTAGATCCCAAGTGGCTGTCCACCAACCTGGGGATTCTGACCTGCATTGAGTGCTCAGGCATCCACAGGGAGATGGGCGTGCACATCTCTCGCATCCAGTCCATGGAGCTGGACAAGCTGGGCACCTCCGAACTCTTGGTGAGGGGAGAGGCAGAACTCGTGTTCTTGGTTGATGTTTTTATTTTGTATTTATTCTTATTTATCAGAATCCAAAATGGCCGATCGCCATTCAGATACTTTTGTTTGTGATTGCATACTGATGCAGCCTTTTCTTTTGCTCTTTCTTTCTTTCTCAATTTCTCTTTTCCCTCCCCCCCTTTCTCTCTCTCTCTCCCTCCCTCCGCCTCTCTCCAGCTGGCCAAGAACGTAGGGAACAGTAGTTTCAATGACATCATGGAGGGAAACCTCACCAGCCCCTCACCAAAGCCCTCCCCTGCCAGTGACATGTACGTACGCACCTTCACAAACAAGTGTCTCGAACCGGCAAACACTTCCTACATGTACCCGTTTCTCTCTGTCAGTCACTGAAGCATCCCTCCTTCCCCTCACTACAGGACAGTGAGGAAGGAGTTCATCAACGCTAAGTACATGGACCACAAGTTCGCACGCAAGACGTGCGCGTCCGCCTCGGCCAAGATGAGCGAGCTGTGTGAGGCGGTCAAGTCCCGCGACCTGCTCTCCCTCATCCAGGTGTACGCCGAGGGGGTGGAGCTTATGGAGCCCCTCCCAGAGGCGGGGCCGGTGAGTGTGACCTCCTAAACAGCCGTGTCTCGCTGCAGTGTACGCCAGCCCCCTCCCCTCCGTGTCTGCCTACAGTCCTGATCAAAGCTTCAGCAGGGATTCAGAGTTTCCTCATGAGGCAGGATGAATGAATACCTCTCGGGGATCCACTTCTAAAAGTGTGTGTCGACCGCGTCCCTTCCTGGGACTTTGTGACAGTTGTTTATTTATCCAGGGTGCCAGCGGCTGTGATAAAGCGGTGTCACATGCACACCCCCCTGGGGCCGAGAGATCTGGCTGAATGTGCGCGTGTGTGTGTGATGACTCACCGTGCGTGTGCAGTTTAGAGCTTTGAAGCTGACTCACCGCTATCTGATCCAGCCATGTCACGTCAGGGCGATCTAACCACTCCCTGGACACAGACAGACAGGATGATTACTGGACAGCTAAAGGACGGGACAGGAATATCTGACAGCGTTATTACGTCTTGGCCCATTATGGTTTGCCGAAGTTCCTGGACTCCTGAAACTTCTTGGCCTCGCAATTAAACCCAAAGCTGAAACTAATGTCTGCTTTCACTTTAAGGATATGAGTCACTTTTCCACTTCAAGGGTGGTAACTAACAGTAACTTGCAGCCATTTTGGGGTTTGAGGTCTGTGTTGAATCAGTGTGTCAGATGCAGCTGCGCCAATTAGAACACTCTAATCTCCCCAATTACAGAAATGTTGGAATCATGCTCACAACGTTGCTCAGGGCTACTTGGGAGATGTTATTTTTAGAAGCCATTTTGTTTCTCTGCAGTTTGTTTACAGTCGAGTGCCTAGTGTGAGAAAGGACGGGGGCATGGCGGGGAGAAACACAAGAAACTGAGAGGGAAAAAGATGACAGAGAAAGTGTGTGTGTGAGAGAGAACGTGTGTGTGTGTGTGTGTGTGAGAGAGAGAGCGAGAATGTGTGAGAAAGAAGGAGAAGGGAGAAAGAGGGAGAAGGGCAAATGCAGAATGGATGCTGCTGCTCTTGGTGAGCGTGTGATGATGTCTGTTCTGTGTGTGATCGCCCCCTGCAGGAGGCGGGAGAGACTGCCCTCCATTACTCCGTGCGCACGGCCGACCACACTTCTCTGCACCTGGTGGACTTCCTGGTGCAGAACAGGTAACGTGAGCCCATCAGATCAACGACTCTCTCCCCCTCTTCCTCATCCATGCCGTTGTGTAATCAAGATCAGCCGTCGATGTATCCAAATGAGAAAGGGAGAAGTGAAGAACGAAAGACAGAAAGGAAAAGATAACAGACGACATAGAATGGGAAATTGAGAAATGGAAATTGAGAAATAGAAATGGAGAGAGAAAGAGAGGGGGCTGAGAAAGAAGACGAGCTCAAAGCTCAGATTCCCACAAGGCTAACAGAACTGGGTCACGCTCTTCTTCTGTGTTCTTAATGTATTCCTCTCCTCCTTTCCCTCTTTACTGGACCAGATAGAGGCAGTTATGGAGGCTGTTACCGGGAGATGGATGTAGAGGCAGTTTTAGAGGCTGGTACTGGCAGATGGGTGTAGAGGTTGAGGTTGCTACTGGGAGGCTGCTCATTAGAGAACAGTCATGCTTGCACAATGTCATGCCCAATCATCATCATGTACATCATTGCTGTAGTTATTTGGGGACTAGGGGTGTTGGAATAGAGGCCAGTCAGAGTTGGTGTGAGGTGGGTTTTGTCAGGTGGAGTTAGGGATGTGGTATGTCAGGGTCAGTGGGGTGCTGGAGGCTACAGTGTGGAGTCAGAGAGCACTGCATGGCCTCAGGGTTAGCACTCATGCTCTAACCTGTGTGTGTGTGTGTGTGTGTGTGTGTGTGTGTGCGTGTGTGTGTGCTTCAGTGGTAACCTGGATAAGCAGACTGAGTGGGGGAACACCGCCCTGCATTACTGCTGCATGTACGAGAAGCACGAGTGTCTCAAGCTGCTGCTGAGGGGCAAGCCATCCACTGACATCAGTGAGTAGTCCTGCATCCTCACTCAGACACCGCCTTGAGGCCAGAGGCGCCAACTGTGAGACGAATCAAACTCACCTCGATTGCTTGGTACGTCATACTGCAATGTTGAAGTGTACCTCCTCCTTCCAGCCAATCAGAAACGGAGAGACTGCGCTGGATGTTGCCAGGCGACTGAGGAACAGTCAGTGCGAGGAGGCAGTACGTATATCTCACTGTGGAACGTGTACTAGCACACAGCATCTGTACATTTTCATATGAAAACATTCATTCATTATAATTCCAACTCTAATTATAGACTTGGATAACACCTTTATATTCTGTCATCCATTTATTAGACTGGCATTATGTAAAGAGTGGCATCGTTGAAAACACTTGTGTCCTCCCAATCATTTCACACAAACGCTCAGTAAACAGTAAGCACTTGAGAGTGATAGCAACATTTCATGATTGCCTCATTACCGGTCATTGATGTCAGCCCTCGACCAGGTGTTGGTGGTGGCCACTTAACCAGTGTAATGGCAGTGCACCACCACTGGGTGGCAGCAGACCAGCTCTGCATCCAGCAAGCTGACAACACTGCTATGATTACCACTGCGCTCCATTATCACCTCTAAATGTGTGTGTGCGTGCCTCAGCTTGTGCAGGCCGCTGAGGGCAAGTTCTACCCTCACATCCATGTGGAGTACGAGTGGAGCCTGCGGCTGGAGGAGATGGACGAGAGTGATGACGACCTGGACGACAAGGTGAGACTGAACCCTTGGCCCTTCGCTTCTAACCTGAGCACGGCCTCCACACGGGTAGATGTACCCAACACATGACCAAACACTGTCCCTCCCTCCCACTCTCTCTCTGTCTCTCTCTGTCTCTCTCTATCTCTCCCGCTCTTCCTCTCTGATCGCTCCCCCTCTCGCTCCCCCTCTCCCTCTCCCTCCCTCCCTCTCTCTGTCTCTCTCCCTCATCCCTCCCTCCCATCGCCTCCCTCTCCCTCCCTCCCTCCCTCCCTACCCTCCCTCCCTCCCTCCCTCCCTCCCTCCCTCTCTCTCTGTCTCTCTCTCCCTCCCTCTCTCTCTCTCTCTCTCTCTCTCTCTCTCTCTCTCTCCCCCTATCTCTCTGTCTCTATGTCTCTCTCTCTCTCTCTCCCCCTATCTCTCTGTCTCTATGTCTCTCTCTCTCTCTCTCCAGCCCAGTCCCATAAAGAAGGACCGCTCTCCCCGACCCCAGAGCTTCTGCCACTCCTCCAGCCTGTCCCCTCATGACAAGCTGTCCCTGCCGGGCTTCGCTGGCCACCGTGACAAGCAGCGCCTCTCATACACCGCCTTCACCAATCAGATGTACAGCGCCTCCACCGACCTCACTTCCTCCCCCATGGCCGACGCCCCTCCTCTGCCCCCCAGAAACCAGGGAAAAGGTGAAACACACACACACACACATCACCCAACACACTGATCTAATTTGCATGATACTGTAACAGTATCATGTTGGACCAATTTTTCTGATTTGCATTAATGTTCCATCCAAATGTCTATGTCATGATGCAAATGATGAAGTCCAGTTTGGCTGGACAGACAGCACTGTGTGGTCAGCTTCTTTGTATTATCTGTTTAACCAGCAGGACGCGTAATTGATGATGTTTGTTCTATGTAGAGGTGGACCAGAAAACAGGGTTATGTCAATGGTGTTCAGCCAAGTTGCTACGAACTCACACATGGGCGTGCGCACACACTCATACACAACCGCAGACAGATCACACACACACACGCACGCCCAGGAGAGGAATGTCATTTGTCAATGTGTGGATAGGAGAGTGTGGAGATGAGGGCTGCGCACACAAGAAGACTCCAGGAAAGATGACTGCAGGGCAGGGGAGTGTAGAGGACGGGAGCGAGGGAGCGAGGGAGGGAGGGAGGGAGGGTGGACGGAGGAGGGAAGGGCAGAGGGACAGGGCAGAGGAGGGAGGGAGGGAGGAAGGAGGGTGGAGGACGGAGGAGGGAAGGGCAGAACAGGGCAGAGGAGGGAGGGAGGGAGGGGAAGGGCAGAACAGGGCAGAGGAGGGAGGGAGGAAGGAGGGTGGACGGAGGAGGGAAGGGCAGGGCAGAGGAGGGGGGGGGAAGGGAGGGGGAGGGTCAAATGTGAGGATGGGGAGGGGGAGAGCAGGGGAAGGAAAGGGAAGGTGAGAGGGAGGGAGGGAGGGAGGGTGAAGGAGGTGTGTACCAGGGTGGGTGGATACAGAACAGATAAGTGCTCGACAGTGTCGATGCTTCATGATGTGAAACGTGAGCGCGTCCTCATTATCTCTGACAGGTTTGGCAAACAACCGCCCGAGAGCGTCCTGCTGCGAAGACAGAACTTTGATTAACAATAACAGCCCCCCCCCTCTACAAACCAGCCTTGCACTGCAACCCATACATACACATTTCAATTCTCTGGGAAGTGCACAGTGCAGCACATAGTGGCATGTAAATGAGTAGCTGGAGGATATGAAAGCAGTTAGTGTGATGGCTAGGGCCGGGCCACGCTCCTACCCCGAGGGAGACGGCAGATAATCCTGCTCCGCTGCTTCTAGCTCTGGGCCGCTTCTCTTCTCTTTCCTTGCTTATCGCTGATTAAGACTTTTAATCTTGCGCTTTGTAGCGTGTGGGAGAGTCTCTGGCAGAGACCGATACCGACTTTTCTCCCACACTCTTCATCGCTCTTCCTCTCTCTCTCTCCTTTTTCAGCGCCACACTTGGCATTCCTCGGCTCTCACTCGCACTACGCCACTCTGGCGGGCACTCGACCATACATCCGTGAATATCCCCTTTTTAGATTCTCCCCCCCCTCCCCCTGCCTGTACGCCTCATATACACCCCTCCCTCTGTGGTGCTTCACTCTCCGGCTCAAGGGGACAGGGGGGGGCATGGGACGACGACTGGGGGGGGGCTTCACTTAGCTAACAGTGGGTTGGTAGAATAAGTGTTTGAATCAGGTTTGATACAGGCCACCACCACCTCCCCCTGCTGAGCTGGAAAGTGTGACCATTGCTGCCTCTCTCCTGGCTGAGCTTTCTCTTAGCTGTTCTCCAGCTACCCTCTTTGGGATGATTCTGTGGTGACCGTTGGGACACTGGGAATCTGACAAGAACCTTTCACTAGAGACCTACTAACCAGAACTCACTGACTCACCATCAACGACACAGCACGGCCATATCTGTCCAGGTGTTTCTGTTGTGTCTCTCCCGTGATGTTGTCTTGGTTGTGGGGGTGAATGTCTCCTTCTGTTGGAACCAAGGATGACGGCCAGACTCCATCCTCCCCTCCCCCCTCATCCCCAACACAAAACCCCGCCCCCCCCCTCACTGGTGTCCATGGGGATGGGATGAGTGACACATGTCTGTCCTTTCATCTCATGTGCTATTATTGTTTGTGTTTGTCAATGTGTGTGTGTGTGTGTGTGTGTCGTGTCTGTGTGTGTCACCCCTCCAGCTCCTCCCTCGTCCGGCCCTCCCTCCACCCTCACCCTGGGCGGAAGCTCCACCCTGTCTAAGAAGAGGCCCCCCCCCGCCTCCCCCAGGGGCACAAACGCACCCTCTCTGACCCGCCCAGCCCCCTGTCACACAGCAGGGGGGGGGGCTCCCACGGGGGTGAGTCCAGAGGCCCACACCCGCCCCAGCAGATCCAGACCCCTTCGCACACCTCATGTAGAATAACACTATCTAAAGTATTGTTCATGAAGTGCAGGACACAGTCTCTGGCTTCATTGTGAACACATTGAATACCACATTTGACAGTAAAGCCTGTCTGGTCCTGCCCACAAGCCCAGGTTTGGATCTGTAGTGCTAAGATGTAGGCTTAGCAATAACTGAACATACTGTACTCCCAAGAATTGCCATAGACTGGTGTATTAGAGTCTGCAGGTCACCCAGTAAACTACATTTGAATGTTGTTTTTAATGTTGTGTCAACTAGCGTCATTGTTTGTGTGTTCCCTGTATGGTGTGACGGTTGTTTGTGACAACCATTTCAATCTAAGGTTCCATATCCCAATAGCTAACACAACCAGTAACTGTTTCTGGTCAGTATGGTCCCGTTCCTAAGGACCAGGTTCCCATGGTTACTCTGTTAGGTGCCTAACAGAAAGCTCAGCCTGATGCCCCCCTCCCCCCACCACCCTCCCCGCCCCCTCTCCCTGATCATGTGATCTGCTTGGTTTGGAAATATTTACGAGGTTCAGGGTTTGTATCCACGACTCACGTTTCTCTCGACATCGCAGGAAGTGACTCCACCCCTCCACCAGGAAACAGGATGTCTCTTGCATCCAACAAGTTTGAGGGCATTCCCCAGCCGCAAAGGTACTGCCGCGGCCAGAGGCTTTGATTCGCTGCTGTAACGACGAGTAGATAAAGATGTGTAAAGTACGCAGTGTAAAGTCCTTTTATTGCTGGTTGACTTTTTCCTTCTTCCTTCTGTGGAACGTGTGTTTTCAGCACTACTGCAAGTAATACAAAGTCAACTCTTGGTCCAAGGGTTCTACCCAAACTACCTCAGAAAGGTAGAGTCTCTGTCCCTCTCTGTCACACACACACACACACACAAATCAAAGTAGAGGTGAACACATGTAAAGTAAACTTACCTTCTCCTCTCTCCAGTGGCCCTGCGTAAAATTGACACTATTCACCCGTCTATGGACAAGCCCAGCCTGCACTCAGATGTGTTCCAGAAGTCCCCCCCAGGAGCCGACCCCCCCCCAGAAATCCCCCCTGCCTGACAAGCCCCAGCTCAGCGACCTGCCCCCCAAGCCACAGCCCTCAGAACTGCCCCCCAAGCCGCAGCCCTCAGAACTGCCCCCTAAGCCCTGGAGAACTGCCCCCTAAGCCCCAACTGTCTGACCTCCCTCCCAAGCCCCAGCTAGGTGACCTGCCCCCCAAGCCCCAGCTGGTGACCTCCCCCCCAAGCCCCAGCTCAAAGACCTCCCCCCGAAGCCTCAGCTCTCCGAGGTGCCGCCCCCTAAGCCTGGGTCTGGAGAGGTCAGTCCCAGGGCCCCGCCCGGAGAGCCGGCCCCCAAGCCACATCCTCCGGAAACGCCCGTACCCAATCAGCAAGCAGATCCGGGGAGCCCCTCCCCACAGTCCAGCGAAGACACCAATGGGAGCCCAGTGGGTGCTGCAGAAACACCTGTGCCCTTACCCAGGAAGATCAACACGGTAAATGTCTCTTTGGCCCTTTTCTGCCTCTCTTTCTCCCTGCCTCTCTCTACCTCTGTGCCTTTAATCACTCTCTGTCTCTCCATTGCACATTAACACACACACTGAAATTGCACACTTTGCCACTTTCTCTAATGACATTCTAACGTGGTTTGTGTGTGTGTGTGCCTGTGTGATATGCACATGTGCTTATTCAGGGTAAGACCAAAACCAGGCGGGTGAAGACCATCTATGACTGTCAGGCTGACAATGACGATGAGCTGACGTTCATGGAGGGAGAGGTGATCATCGTGACTGGGGAAGAGGACCAGGAGTGGTGGGTGAGTACGCTGCTCACAAACCCTCTCACAACAGCAAACGCAACAGCAGGAATGCTTCTCGGAAGCCCTACAAGTTCTACATTGTGTTTGATTCATGCCTAGCTTCCGCCTCAACGTGTTATTCGATATTATTTACCGTATGGAAAGATGGTTTAGAGGTTCTAGAACTGCTGTTGGTTCTGAACCGGCATTCAGCTTCAGCCTCAGACGTAGCATCAGTACACAGTGCTGCTCTCCCTTTCTCACTGACACCTCTCTCTCTCTCTCTCTCTCTCTCTGTCTCTCGCTCTCTCACACCTTCTCTTTCTTTTCCTCCAGATTGGCCACGTTGAAGGACACCCGGAGAGGAAAGGGGTGTTCCCCATGTCCTTTGTCCATATCCTGAGTGACTGACAGCCCTGACTGACAGCCAGAGAGGCCTGCACTAAAGACGTCTCCCTCCCTCCCTCCTCTCCGACAGCTCCATTCACCCCCTCTTGCTAGAAGCCCTGTATATAGCTACTGTAACAAAACCCTGACGTGAAACGAGCGTTCTAAAGAAAACACAAAGAAGAAGAAAAAAAAACTCCCCCAAGTAGGCTCTTGTAGCCACGGGTGGCTGAGCACATCCTTGTTGTTTATAGAATGTTTTTACTCTCCCTCTTGCAGTATTATCTTAATCCTATAGCCTGGCTGCAGTCTAGCCTCTCTACACACCTAGCACTTACCGTAAAGTCTCCCATTAACGCTGTTACTGTGTATATATGTATGTATATATATTTGTGCGTGAGTGTGTGTGAGTGCATACATGTTTTATTGTACAAAACATGTAAAACTATGTTACATGTTCCATGTTCTTTGCCTGCCGTATAACCAAGTGTTTTGGGCAGTGGTGTTTTTGGACTTAACCTGTATTGATTTGACTGGTCGTCATCCATGAAACTCCATTACCATCTGCTTACAGTGCATTTCTGGAAAAAGCCAAATATGAGATGGAATATGAAATGGGTCAGGTAACTAGTCCTCCACCTTGTCCTGGATCTGAGCTCAACCCCCCCTAGATGTTTGACAGAGGAGGCACGCTCCCATCCTAGGTCACATGACTCAAACCCAATCATCAATAAACCCTCATCTAAGGATGAACTATATATTCATTAAATGTATTTCTTGTTCTTGCTGATTGTACATGTATTAGGGTTTCTATTTGACTATCCACACCTGCAGCTTCTGTGCAATGGAATATCAGACCGTGTGTGACATCACAGGTCACTAGTAGTTAGTCCTCCCTCTTCACACACTCTCAGTGCTGTGTGGCACCACAGTTAACCCTCAGTGCTGTGTGGCACCACAGTTAACCCTGCACTGTTGTGAGTTCTGTGTGCATGGTGTGATAATGACTGGAAGGGAGAACGCCGTGGCTTAGAGGTGGGTTCAGGACACCACTGGGCTGAGACCAGACTAGGTCAGGTTAGGTTTTACAATGTCCACCCCATCTTCATTTTGACCCTTTGGTCACTTTCAAAATGGAGGCATTTAAAAAAAGGCAGCAGCTACCAAAATCAGTGATGTAACTGCCTGAGGAGCTCAGCACGGTTGAACCCAGCTTTAGGCCTCATCTCAGGGTTTCAAGAACCACTGTTCAGAGCGGGCAGGTTGTCCTGCGCAGATAGCCACTACCTTCCGTTAAGGACGCTCAACCAGGTTGATCTCAGCAATAGCGTTTCTCAGAAGGCCTGTTGAGGTTTTCCAATGTACAACCACCACTCCCAGACCCTTGTTCCAGTCACAGGTTTATGCCACTCATTTATGAATCAACTTGAAACGTAAGAAAGTACACATTGATGCCGTGGGAACTGGAGTTCACTGTAACAAGCCAGTTGGTGGATGCATTTAATCCTAAATGTAATACGAAGACTTTTGAAGACTCAAGTCTTAACATCCCATGTACACCCACAGTCCCAAGACTAGGTAACTGGATTCATGTAGTAGTCTCCACTTCACTAACTGCTGTCTCCATGTAGATGGGACCCATGTCCATTCCATTGTATTAATAAAAGTGTTTTGTTGTAATTGCCCAGTGTTGTCCCTTTATTTACAAGACTAATGAACCAAGACTTCAGATGCATCAAGACAAAAGAAATTCAAGTCAATGGATTTTTATTTTTTAGTAAAGCTTTTTCACAGTCTTCATTGCACTTAACCTAAAACAGAAATAGGCTATCGATTTTACCAAGTCCTTACAGACTCATCTAAAAAGCCGCTTCATCCAAAAAACTAAACAAAGTACTTTTGTGTTACAACACTAAAATCATATAAATACTTAACTTAAAGATTCAACATTGCTTTTCCATACCAGCAGACTGGTAAATAAAGTAATTCATTTTAAGACTGGGCTTTTCTTGCAATTCTCTTTGATCCTTGATCCTTCTCCACAGACTTGATGATTCCTACAGCCACCGTCTGCTTCAGGTCCCTGGCAGCAAACCGGCCTGAAGGGAAAACAAGGAACAACCAGTTAGTCCCTCTGCAGTGCCATGGGAAAGGAGGGCTCAAACATGCAACTGTCCAACCAAATGGCTGGACACCTTATGCATATCCACCCAATAAGACATTAGTTCCTCAGTTAGCAATGTTAGTTCACATTACCTAGAGAGGGGAAAGCAAAGAAGCTCTCCACACAGAGAGGTCTGTTGGGGACCATCCTGACGGTGGCAGCATCCCCAGACATCAGGACCTGTGGGGAGTCTTCCAGCTTCCTTCCTGTGCGTCGGTCCAGCTTCTCCTGCAGCTCAGCGAAGCGGCAGGTCACATGGGTTGTGTGGCAGTCCAGAACAGGCGAGTAGCCCATCTTGATCTTACCAGGGTGGTTCAGTATGATCACCTGAGGAAGGAAAAATGAGTAAATGGATTTCACCCACAGATGAGTGCAGTCCATGCCCCCCTCCCCTCAGGGTATAGTTGCCATGCCAACCTGCGCCACAAAACTGCTGACATCCGAGGGAGGGTCGTGCACGGCGTTGCCGGCCACATCTCCGCGCCGAAGGTTCTTCACCGACACGTTCTTGATGTTGAAGCCCACGTTGTGGCCCGGCAGTGCCGTCTCCAGACCCTGGTGGTGCATCTGGATAGACTTGACCTCCGCAGTAAGCTTAGCGGGGGAGAAGGTCACCACCATGCCAGGCTTCAGGACTCCTGTCTCGATCTTACCCACTGGAACAGTGCCCACTCCTGCAACAGATGACAACAGTAAGTGAACTGGTATGGCATGGTATGAAGACTAAGAATTCAAAAACTTGAATTTTGAAAGAGTGACTTGCCTCCAATTTTGTAGACATCTTGCAGGGGTAGGCGCAAGGGTTTGTTTGCCGAGCGTACAGGGGGGGTGGACAGAGTCAAGAACCTCCAGCAGAGTTTTCCCATTTACGTTGCCTTCCTTTCTTCTCACTTTCCATCCTTTAAACCAGGACATCTAGACACAGATTTGTTAAGTGCTTGATTATGGTAAATAATAGGTCAAGTTAAGATGGCTTTGATCTGGTCACTTAATATTTACCTTTTGAGACGGGGTGATCATGTTTTCCCCAGTCCACCCTGACACGGGAACAAAAGGGACCGAGGAGGACTGATAGCCAATCTTCTTGAGGAACATTGACACGGTGCGGACCACCTCATCGTAACGCTTCTGGCAGTAGGGCGGTTCCGTCAGATCCATCTTATTCACGCAGACGATCACTTGCTTTACGCCAAGGGTGTATGCAAGCAAAGCATGCTCTCTGGTCTGGCCGTTCCTCGAGATGCCAGCTTCGAACTCGCCTTTGGCAGCGGAGACAACCAAAACTGCCACATCAGCCTGTAGTAAGATGTCAGCACATGTTAAGACTTAAAACTGACCCTTTTACCTTTAAACCGAAGTTTGACCTGTTCTGTGAACAATAGGCTACTAACCTGTGACGTCCCGGTAATCATGTTCTTGATGAAGTCCCGATGGCCAGGAGCGTCAATTATCGTAATAGTGTATTTCTGAGTGTTGAACTTAAGTAAGGAAATGTCAATGGTGATACCTCGTTCCCTTTCAGCTTTGAGTTTGTCCAAAACCCAAGCGTATTTGAAGGAGCTCTTGCCCATCTAATGAGAAAACAATCAAGAAATAAATTTAGGTTGAATTAAATAATTTAAAATGGATCAATCGAGTGCCAGGCCTTGGGGGCAGTTTCTTACCTGGGCCGCAGCCTTCTCAAATTTCTCAATCGTTCGTGGGTCTACGCCACCGCATTTGTAAACGAGGTGTCCGGTGGTTGTAGATTTTCCGCTGTCGACATGGCCTATGATCACCACATTAATGTGGGTTTTGTCTTTTGCCATTGTATTAAACTTGATAGGACGCTGAATGTTATCTTGATGCTTGATTTGAAATGTTCTGGATTAGGACTTCGTTTGTTTAGCCTTTATAGCTGATCATTAATTGTTAATTGAAATCAGGAGTAGGTGATTGGTAGACTAATTAACATCAGGTGAAAATGGTTCACAATCAGAGCGCTCTAAATTATGTTTCTGCTAGTTATTTGGTGATTTTAGCTGTTGTATCAGACATAACTACTTAACATGGATAATTCGATTGCTTGATCTTGATTTTTAAGTCAAGGGATGTTTGATATGTGAGAATCCCTCCCCTACAAGGTGTACAGTGTAGTAAATCAAATAAACACTGTTTCAGCACAATGACGTTGAACTACTTGGTGGCCTTCCGATTCATCCTCCCGGGCTATCCCGCGGTGTACCAGATTGCGACGTTTTATTTTATAGCCTGCAGTGTCATTCTGATGTAAGCTCGTATCAGTCGTGTCCAATAGGCTATATTTTCTTTGTCAATTTGATTATTTATAATACGTGAAATGCTTTGAATTATTCACTGGACCATCCCAACCAGAAAGAGACCCGCTGTCATATATTTGTTTGCCATGACACCCATAATGTCAGGTCTCCCCCCACCGCTTTGCCTGTGCCGCTACAGGCTGACTGTTGTAACAAAAACGAATGCACCTACTAACCACAAACCCGGAAACGGCAGACAGTGAGAGGAGCATTCGGTATTCAATGACTGTACTGTAGCTAACGTGGTAGGCTAGTTGTCTAAACGTCGACCGCCGATTCCTGCGTGTCGAACCCCAAGGTAAAAAAAAACTTTAAAAATTATTGTCCGCCATAATGAAACTTTATCAAATTATTTTGTCAAAAACCATGTTACTTTGATCAATTGTGTAAGAACAACTTGATTCAGCCGTGAGAGACAAGGACCTGTGAGCATCATGCATTGGGGGGTAGCTGTCATACGTTATAAACCAGTCCCTATTCCTTTAATACCGTGTATTCAAGTTAAAGATGAGTTGACAGGCTTATTGGATAGAATAGCAAACTACATTCGACTTCCTCTTTTACTTCGCAAAAACATGAACAGCTGTTATTATCTCTTATGTAGTACACCGATGGACGCTCATGCATTGTGAACATGTTTGCTATTGAAACTGTTCCACCAGGATAGCCATGGCCAGGCTATGACCCAGATGGCAATACCTGTTCGCGATCCGTTAACAGGAAATATAAATGAATGAATTGGCAAGGTGCGGTTGCCTTAAAAGAAAATGAAACGGATGTATGTTCTAACCACGAAAGCATGAAAACCATGCTCGAATCAGTGAAGGTGTTGTAATGACATTGTTAGATTTGGTTCATCATGAGATAAGATGGTCAGATATTATTAACAAATAAGCTTCCCAGAAGGGAGTTTGAATAGGATTGACACGAGTCATGCAGAGGAAGCTGAATACTGTCTGTACATCATTTCACCCTTTTCATTTCACCCTGAAAGTAGAAGAGATCCTCAGGAAGTTTCCGTTAGTATGTTGTTCTGCAGTCGTCAGTCTGATGCAGAGTGACAAATCAGATCTCACGCCATTCTCTGCAGTCTCTACCAGGTCAAGAAGATGATGCTTACTACTCACAAACTCACTCGCACACACAGTCATACACACAATCAATTTAGAGAAGTGTAGTAACAAGACCAAAGAGAAAGTACAGTCGATGTAATGAAATATACCGTAGTTAATTTGCAGTAGAAAACTATGTTCAGTGTTGGTTAACCAGATAGCAGCAAAACTGTGCCCTCACACCGTTGGTTTTCAAAATGCGTGTGTATAAGAGAGCTTTCCATGTGCGTAAGGTTACAGACATGCAGGACAGGGACTCTCAGGGTTGTAGGAAGGCCTTCATTCCTAGGATGTTAGACTATAATGACCTCAAAGCCATGAGACCCCCATGAGTCATAGGTAAACATGCTTTGCCAGCATGCTTCCTGTATGGGTTAAAAACGTGTCTGACGGTCTCCTGTAAGAACAGATGCTGCTTATGAAAACACACTGTTCTTTGTGTCAGTCGGCCACATGTTCAGTGAAAACTGAGAGAATAAACGACCACAAATCTGACTCTCAGCATTCCCAGTCGATTGCTGTAAAGTTTTAGTTTACATTATATGTGCATCTACGTGTGTAACGTTTTTATCTCCCCAGAACTAGTAGATGTGACGTGTTGGGTTAGAAACACCACCAGCTTGTGGAGTTGTGTACATTGTCTGATTTGAGGAAGCAAAACCTAATGCTGCGGTGGATTCAGTCAGACTTCCTTGGTGACGGCACAAATACGGTTCAACATAATCTGTTTGAGGACAGATATGGTTGTTCAGACGGTGAGAACTTTTGGTTATAGAGACTGTGCTTGAATTAGAATATGAAGGAGGACTATAACTGTGGACAATAGAGGAACTGTCTGTGTCTTCATGTTCTACAGGTTGTTTTTGTTGGCATGATTAGAACTTGGAGAATCAGACACAGAATTTGAGTAGGACCCAGCTCCAAAACATAGTCTGAAAAGAGCCACAGTTGGGAGAAACATGACTTCTTCAGAGTACTAGCACTGCGCCAATGACAGCAAACTATATGGTGATTAGTAGTGACATTTGGTGCTACATTTAATATTATTAAAAGCATAAATACACGACCAGTTATCCATAGATTCATTCAGATCAGTCCTAGCTAGATCTGTCTTTCCCTCAGAGCCCTTGAAACGGATAAGTACGACATTCTGTACGCACTGCAAACTCAGCTCAGTTGACCCAGTTATGCTCTCAAATACATCGCAATGCATCGATTCATCCTGCACTGTATTCTCACGATGAGTCATATCACAGTCACCCACTGACAAGCTTTAGGCGCTGTCGGAGAGCCTCTTGAATCAAACACGTAGCCTACTTAGTTAACATTTTCCTCAGGACCACTTAGGCATCTAGGCTACATGATGCTTGATGCATGTTGTTGGATAGAAGCAGGCGTTGTATCCCTATGTATTCCCTGCATGCCAACAACAGTAATAGCCTAGCTACGCCCAAGAAAGTGCTTTGAAGGCGCTAAATCAGTGATGACTTCCCATCAGACAGTAGGCTATTTGCCTGTGTTTTCCATTAGCCAGCGTGCTGCCCCTGTAGCAGGGAGGCATAAGATGCATAACGGCCAAAGACTTCTATTGACGTCAGCGTGAATTGGCAGGCGGTAGGCTACTATCCAAGTTTCGACTTTGTCGAACACGCCCAACAATTGAGGCAGCGATACATTTAGCTACCGGGTCGTTCTTCGCTATATGGTATGCGTACTGTGGTCTTGTAGTGTCAGAAGCACAGTCGGAAGCACCGGTAAACCTTTCAACGATATGTGGGCAGCGCGGGTCTTCGTCTCATAGTTCATAGAAGTGAGTATGATGAACGGACACAGTTGACAATTGTAACCTATCCCACTGTACTGTATATTGATTCGGTACAGCAGATGTGTCGAAGGCTGTGGGAGAAAGTGCGTGCCAGAGAACTTGAGTTGGAGGTATGCTACTTACAACATTATTTGCTTAACAGTTGCACGACCCATACAGGTTGAACTAAACCTTTGATCGTTGCTCATGCTGCTGCGTGAGATATTGCATATTCTTGTAATGAAAGATCTGTTTTACTATGGTTATTATCTGTTCGTTCAGACCGTTCTTGTTAGTATTGTATGAACAGAGCAAAACGAGCTACTCTCACATTTTTAACTGTTTTCCACCAAATAGTGTTGGTAGAGAGCTCAAATCTAGGTTGAATTTCACCTACTGGACTATGAAGGAATCCGATTAAGGACCGTTAATCTCGGTGTGCGCCACGCCACGGTTCTGAAAATCCTTTGAGTGTGTTTCAGTATATTAATCGCTTCCGTATAGACTTCTCACACAACCATTACATTGCCCCATTTACCTGCGAAACTGACATGACAAGATGATATCCTGCTTTGAGTAATGCCTTTACCATGCAGAAATTAGAACCTGACACATAATTTACTGTGGCAGGAAGGTGCATACAATGAACATACGGATCTTAATGAAAACAAATTGAAAGTAGAAAAAGCAGAATGTATAAATACAATTTAAAGTCTAAGACTAAAGAGCTAAACATGTCCTAAAGAGCTAACATATTAGTGTTAGACTTCACATTTTATTTAAAAGTTGGTTTATACATAAATCGCCATTGGGCTCTCCAGCTGTATCATCGCTCTTCAGAGAAAGAGATGAACAACTTGTTCACTTTTTGAGACACTTTGTGTCTCACTCACTGTCACAAGTTTTTTGGGGGTACTCAAAGTAACATAACCCTTCATTTTAGAAAGACACTTAATGCCTAGTTTCTGAGGATGCATCTCTTGCTTTGCTTCGTTTTTTGGTCTGAATCAACAAATGCCCAGAGTTCCTGGACCTCACATTTCAGCCAAGTGAAACAGATAGTGCTGATGTGCACTCTGGTCTGTACTTGGGTGGGTTTTTGTCTGCACAGTGCACACACACACAGAGCAATGTCAAAGCTCTCTTTACAGCAGTGAACTTGCTGTGGCTCATCTCAAGCACATGCCTGTGCATGTCCTGTAGGCTCCAAACTCACTGTGAAATGCTGACACACTTCACCCATGCACGCCAGGAAGAAGGGCAGGGTTCACAGCACTTCCAGTCTCTCGGAGTGCTCCCTGGACGTGCTAATGAGGTGTGTGTGTGTTTGGAGGAGAGGAGGGAGGGGGATCTGAGATCCCCTCTTGCTGTTGGAGACCTTTGCTGTGCCCCCCCCCCTCTCCCCCTGATAGCCTATTAGAAGCCCTGGGGTATCCATCCTCCTGTCTCTGGTGTGCAGATTCAAGACCCGCTTTGTACTGACTGATCAGAGGGAGATGATCCAGCTGAGGGGTTGGTCGTAGTGTTGGTTTCAGTGTGGGCTGTTTGTTTTTGATGTGTCCCTGTGGTGAGTATGACTCACTGTGTGACAGCTATGGAAGTAGTCCATTAGCAAGTTTGGTTGAACATTCCTCTTATCTTTCTCACTTCCTATTTTTGCGTGACTTTTAACAGTGTGTAAAGATCGGGGGAATTGTTCTATTACCTTTTCAGATTCAGACTTCTGCTTTGAAACTCCACTCGTTTCGAGAGTATTCTCGTCGAGGGATTTGATTCGATGGCGTCTTGCAGAATTCAAATGTATTTGTGCATATCATAACCCATGTGTGTTAACTAAGCATCACATGGAAATGATGTGTACAGCGATAAAATGACTGGCTTGTTGTTTTGACATTTCTGTTATATAACAAGTATCAATTATGTTGTCCAGAAAAAAAACATAAGGCCTTTTCAGACATTTGAATTGGTCACAAGTAATCAGCCATTAAGGTAGGCGGCAGATACTGACTATAACATGTTTAGCCTATAACCTGTCAGTGCTGATTGCTGGCCAATTAATCGGTACATCCCTAATGGAAACATGCAAAATGGCCTTTTGCATAGAGACCGTTAAAATATGTCTATTAATAACTTGTCCTCCGCTCTCTTCTAAAGATAAGGACAGATTATCGATGATCTTTCTGGAAAAATAGGAACTTGTTGTGCCCACACAGACTCACAACTGCTCACAAACATATATACACAACACACCAGAACAAGAGTAAATGTATAGTCAAATACTTTTGGATTGACTGACGGGCAACATCACAGGATGCTTTGTTGCAAGGGGACAATACTGACGATACAATACACTGCCCTTTAAAAGAAGTTGGGTTGAAATTCAATATGTTTTTCACTAACGGAGGTTTATATTATGAGGAACACACAGTGAGAGAACATCCTCAATCCCCCGGCAACGTGTTGCTACGGTAGCTGTAATGATTTGACTCTAGGATGCAAACCTAGGCTTGATAATGCCCTGTCCTCTGTCTACGACTCCTGTGTTCCATCAGGCATGGATGAGGAGGCCACAGATGGCAAAACAGCGGGGCAGAAAGTCATTTTTCACACCTCTCTGTTGCCACGGTTCCCCCGCACAAATCCTCCATACTCTGAGCTATAGAACGGAGGAAGGAGACCTCGATAATGGCCGCTCTGGGGTTTTTATCAAAGGAGGCTTAACTATGTGTTACAACGCCCTCTCTAGAACCCTGGGTCTTTTTATTCAGTATACTTTATGCATCATGTACTGTATCTCTTACCAAAGTATGAAACTGTCTTCTCCTCGTATGGGATATTTTGAACAGTTAACAATGTGAATGCTTCACCTTCAGGTGTCTGATGCCCGGTATGTACGTCTTCTGGAACGTGATGGAAAAAGACTGGTGATGCCTCGAAGCAGCTCCTCTGTCTACCGTTACAAATGTGTTGTGACAGGAATTCGTGGAAGTGTCAAAGCCCCCTCGTCCTATCTGAACGCTGATCTGCGTGAGCTTCACTAGGGAAATGAGGTGTCAGTTGGGGAGCTGGTTGGAGATCAGCAGTAGGACATGTATCCCCTAGGGTTTACGTAACCGGCTCTGTTTTGAATGCAATCTTCCACGCTCCCTCAAATAAAAGGGAGTGAGTCAGTTGGTTGTTTCCACCTCGGCTCCGAGCCCTCCCTCACACACTCGCAGACAGCAGGGGAAACCGAAGCCGCAGTTGCCACGGTAACCTCTCGTTTTCTATTATTTTTTATTGAGGTTCTGGCCAGCTAGGGATGATTTTGTTAAACCCTAGACTGAATGTCCCTCCCTTCCCATTGCCTTGTGTATTTGTCATTTCGTTTCGCACCTTGACCCTTTTCTTCTGTTCCTCACAGTGGAGGGTAGAACCTTCTCAACCATGTTACCCTCTGACGCCCCGTTTCTAAAATGGGCCTTTTGTCGGTTACGTTGCCATGAGGTTTCCACCGTAACGTGACGTTGTAGGTATTGTTGACATGGTGATGCAACCATAAAACAGCGTTACTCACAACATCCCTATTGAGAAGTAGTTTGTGAGAGAGCATTAGCAAGCGCACCCTAACCTCCTACAGACTACAGTATGGATCACCAGACCTCCACATCATGACGACCCTATCGAGTGCTACCATCCTAATCTATAGCGAGCGCTTGTTTTGCAGCCTATATTTGTCCACGCGTGGACTACAGCAAGCCTACATGCTGTCCCACATATTGACCTTGTTCTGTGCAGTAGGCTGTACAGAAACATCTCCTGTAGAGCAGCTCAGCGCTCTCACACCATCCCACCGCCCCCCTTTCCAGAATGCTGCACACTGATGTTCAAGAGTTCAAACACATCATTTATTTATGTTTAAATTGATCAGACTTTCAGCCTGTTCGTTCCCATATGGGGAAAAGGGGATTATTCAAAGGACAAGGCTAGATTTTTAGTATTTGCCAGTCCCAGAGTAATCTTTGCCAAAGTAAACCAATTATGATCCAGAACTCTATATTTGCATTAGTCTAATGTAATGTCTTACCCCTCGTAACCAGGCTGGCTCCACTGTGTGCCTGACAGTCCTTTAAATCCCTGGCAGCTGTATGTGATGCATAACTGACTCCATGCTATTCTGGCACAGATGTCACTAGAGTAGCATTCCCAGTGAAGCCCACTCCAGTGGATTTAGCCTAGAACAGAGCTGCTTAGCTTTGAGCTAAAAAAGCTGGGTCACTAGAGAATGGGAACACGAAGCGGTGTTACAGGTGGGTCCACTGTGCGCTAGCTCTGTGCGCGTTCTAAGCAGGCCGAGAAAGCAGAAACTAGTTGCAGAAACGTCTGAATGGTGAGAGAGGATGTCGTGTGTGTACTCTGTGAGGCGTCAGCTCTTAAAAAACCTTTGTATTCCCTCTCTCAGTTCTTATACCTTTCTTGAGGCTTCGTGCTCCTTTTCAGACGTCCTATTCCATCAGTTCACTGCAAATGCAGTGTTGACATCGATTGTCTCTCCAATTTAAACTCTGTCTGTTAGCCCGGCTGTAGGCGGAAGCCTCGGTCCGTCCATGGAGTCGGATCACATTCATGCGTGACCAGAACTACTAGACCACTTTGGCAGCGCAGTTTGTAGGCAGGCAGGGACGCAGCGAGGGAGTCTCCGGGTCGTGATGCCATCACACGACTGGCCTGGCCGTGTTTTCCCAGCCCTAGTCGGCTGCTGTTTCACCATCTCAGTATTAACTTCTCAAATCTCAAGTGGTGCTAAAGTTAGGTGTGTCGACACGCCTAACGCACAGAGCAATTTCCTTCGCTTGTGGTTTGACACAATTCGGTTGGGAGTTGGAACTTGTTCTTGTTCTTAAATTGGGAGTGCAGATAACTTATTGAGCCTTAAAGATGGCCTCTTCAGCCCTATAGGCCCTGAATGGAGTTGCGGGGTTTTGTAAAGTGCACCTTCAAAGGAGGAAGCAGAGAGAGCAGTGGAAAACAAAGTTAAAAAAAACACACTGAATGAGAGGAAGTGTTGCCTAATAGGAAGTGTGTGTGTGTGGCCTATCTGTGTTCCATTAGTCTGTCTGCACGATCTCCTTAAGACAACTAAACTGCTGAAGGACAATAGCAGGGTGCACCTGTTAGTGACTTGCCTTGCTGTTTGTACCGATGGCCATTTTTTTATTGTGAAGCTGTGCTGTGCTGTGCTTACCGGTGCTGTGCTTACCTGTGCTTTCAGAGGAAAGAAGCTCAAACCTCCGCTGGAGGACTGTGATCCTCGGCCATCCGGCAGGCAGGGCCTCCCTCCTCCTGACCCTGTCTGCTCCTCTTCTGGTAAATATGACTCCCATGTCCGCCATCTTGCTCCGCCCAGCCTATCCCTGGTCTTGCTTAGCCAGTGAAATGAGGACAGTATACATCTACTCTTGCAGCTCATTCTCAGAAGTTGTACAGTTTGTGGAGCTAAAGTCTTAACCTGAGTATTCTATATTTTGTTCAACTGTGTACATCCTCGACTAGTCTCTGTCATACATCTAGGGCAGGCTGTCAGCGTCATATGTAAAGCTGCAAAGGGAATTCAACTGTATCTCAATTATTGGCAGGAGATATAGGGTATACATAGGGGTTGTTCCCACTTTTGCAGTTCCTTTTTTGTTGTTCTTCTTCCTTTCCTCTCCATGTTGTCACGGGTTTCCTGTTGACAGAGGCCCTATTCTCAGGTTGGCCAGTAAGCCTCCGTTGCCCTCTACCCCACCAGGGTCGAGATCCTTTCGGTGTTTTTGTAACCTTGGCACGGAAATCAAATGTATTGTGGGTTTTCGAGCGGGCTTGAGTTCTCCTGGAGCTTCCTGTATTCTCCCTTCACTGCTTATGTAACCAGAGTGCGTAAGGTCACCAGCCTGGCCATATGGTTGGAGACCTGGCTGATGACCGTGTGGGAGGGGCTTGGCCTGTTTGACTGAGGACCAATCCCGAATCATAGATTTGCCTTTGACTTATTTGAAGGTTATAGGTATTTAGCTTGTGATGGGGTTGAGCTGTTCAGCATTATTATTCTTTATTTAGAATTGTTTTCTATGGTAAGAGTGACTCATTTGAGGCCTCTGTCTCACACTTTCTTTACCCACGTGAAGGCTACAGTGGTTTTGTCCACAGAACAACTTCTTCATTGTCCGTTTGCGATCCACCACAGTGTAGTCAGTGATGTGAGGCTAAACCCCTAGCTGCCTTGGTCTCCTTATAGCTCAGTGTGGGACTCCAAAATACAGCAGCTTAACTTGAACGAACGGCAAGCTAATCCTGGCACGGTTTATGACAGGTAGGCCAAGGAATCGAAAGTCGTGTATCGTAAATGGAGATGGGAAGACTGAGTGGGTGTGGCAAGTAGGTGTTTGACTGTGACTGGATGCATTTGTTTAAGCTAGGAGGAGATACAGGGCTGCATCCTGAGGTAAAACTATGTGGTGTGCAGCTCTACTGTAATAACAATGCAACACTGCCATCTGCTGGTTATGAACGGTGCCACTACTCTACTGTCACAATCCACAGTGGTATAGTGCAGAGGTCCTCAACCCGTGGTCCTCGGGGACCCTCTGTCCTGCAAGTTTTAGATGCTTCCCTGCTCCAACACACCTGATTCAAATGAATGGTAGATAACGACCCATTCATTTGAATCAGGTGTGTTGAAGCAGGGAAACATCTAAAATGTGCAGGACAGGGGGTCCCAGAGGACCAGGGTTGAAGACCTCTGGTGCAGTGGCACTACAGATGGTCAATCCCAATGGGCCTGCACATTAGGAAGCCAGTTTAGGGGTCTCGATTGGGTTCTCAATTGGGTTAATAATATGCTTTGTTTACTAAAACATCTGAAATTAGCTTTCCTTACAATTTACACATGGGTGATGCTCATCCACAGCCCCCTAGCAGAAGCCATTCATGGGTACCCGGAGATGATATGTCTGGCATAGGCAGATGATATGTCTGACATAGGCAGATGATATGTCTGATAGATGATATGATAGGCAGATGATATGTCTGACATAGGCAGATGATATGTCTGACATAGGCAGATGATATGTCTGACATAGGCAGATGATATGTCTGACATAGGCAGATGATATGTCTGACATAGGCAGATGATATGTCTGGCATAGGCAGATGATATGTCTGGCATAGGCAGAGAGAGTGGCTTGTTGGGTTAACTACAGAGCTTAAGGGCGTGTGCTCAGATCTCACCTATCTGCATTATTTAGACCACTGAGGGGTAGACATGCTCTCTCTCTCTCTCTCTCTCCCTCCAGCTCAGCTCCCCAGAGCCTGCTACTTACTTAGACCAGCTGCTCTCTCTCTCTGTCTCTCTCTCTCTCTCTCTCTCTCTCTCTCTCTCGCCCTCTCTCTCTCGCCCTCTCTCTCTCTCTCTCTCTCTCTCCATCTATCTCTCTCTCTCGCCCTGTATCTCTCTCTCTCTCTCTCTCTCTCTCTGCCTCTGCCTTACATGGGCCAGTTTGTTTACCATCTAATCCAAATCTGTTGTAGCTCTGTGTGAGCACCAGGCGGCGCTCTTGGCCAACATTTCCTAGCTTCACTACATAGTTATTCAAGGTGTAAATCAACCTGGAAAGTCCATCTCACATATTTGAAGGAGCTGCTTGAATTGCATGGCAACAGAGGTGTTATTATTATATTTCTACTTTATCACCTTTCTTTGCCATTTTGGCTGTCTGTCTATACAACCCATAAGCGGAGGTTTATTTTGAATGGTATGCTTCTGAAGAGTTTGAAGACCGATATTAAAAGCACTGTCTTCATCTAAATAAATGAATCTTATCTCAGGGATTGGGCCTGTGTTCCTCATGTGAAGGCTTTGGCCTTAGTTACAGTTTAGTAGAAAAAAGCAATGTGCGTTACTTGACATGTGCTGGCCTGCCTGTCCCTTCAGTGCGTGTCCTGTTCTGCTGTGTGATGGAGCCATCGTTTGGGAGTGGTCGCCTCCACCATGTCTGCAGCTTCTGTGCAGTTCTCTTTTCGTCCCGCAGATGGCGCTCCGAGCATTGACAATAAAGCTGCCGTTCCCAAATATCCTCCCGTTCTCAAACCAGCTTACACCGTGCCCCACCTTAATCCTACCGCTGTAATCCGGAAAAATCAAACGTAGAGGCACACGGTGGTGTCCTGGGTGGGACGAGGCTGGGTGATGTGGCGGAACACGGACGATTCCGGTTGACTCCACGTCACCTCGGCTGTGATGCATGTTCACGATGTCGTGACCAGCATGAGTCAGCTACCGGGAGGAGGTCACTGCTGGTGGAAAGATGGTTAGGAGGGCTGGTGCAGGAGGGCTGTGCAGGAGGGCTGTGCAGGAGGGCTGTGCAGGAGGGCTGTGGAGATGCTGTTATAATTGTGTATGCTGCTAGAGAAGCTGTCATTAATTATCCTGCCCCCCCCCTCCCCCCCAACACACACACGCAGCCCCTCCAACACACACACACGCAGCTCCTCCATCACACACACACGCAGCTCCTCCTCACAGATAACTCTAGATGCTAGATAACTCTAGCTAGATGTTGAGGTTTCCGTGACGGCCTGAGGGTCATTGATGTTGGATGACTGATGAAAACGTTCCCTCTGAGAGCCTCTCACTGCTGTCTCTCCACTGACGAGGCCTTCTCCAGCAGACTGGGGTGTGTGTGAGTGTCTGTGTGTGTGTGTGTGAGGTTGTTGCCATGGTTTCCGGCCTTGTTCAGGTGCAGTTCAGAGAGGCGGTGATCTCTCTGATGATACGAACAGAGGAGAAGAGTGAACATGAGTGAGATGGAGAGGAGAGAAGGAGGGAGGAGGGAGGAGGGAGGAGAAGTGAGGAGGAAGGAGTAGGACAGAGTGAGGAGGAAGGAGTAGGACAGGAGAGAAGGAGGGAGGATTGAGGAGGAAGGAGTAGGACAGAGAGAAGGCTCCTCAGTCGTCCTGACATGTTGCACATGGAGTTATGAGTTGATATCCACGGGTAATCCAAGTATTATCCTACAACAAGCAAAATTGAGGGAAATGTGCAGTGCATCAGTATGGCAGGGTTACAGCAGTCCAGCCTGATGATGATGATGATGATGATGATGATGATGATGATGATTGTAAGAGATCATCTACGGTGTTGTTGTGTGGTTTTGAAGCGCTGTTATGGCTCTCGTCTATCACAGCCTTATCAGACATGCCCCCAAACGTTTTTTTTGATTCAGCCCGTATCTGGGTGAAGGGGGCATTAGGTTTTTGTTTCCCCCCGCATCCTGAACAGGAGGGGCGTGGCCGCCACGGGGTGATCCAGTTCAAACCATAAACAAACAAACCCCATCCACCCCCTCCCCCCCCCCACCATGTGCCCCCTGTAAGCTCCCTCGGTCAGCTGGGTGGGGGGTTGTTTGCTGGGGGGGGGTCGGGGTGGGAGGGATAAGGGGTGTGGTAGGAGGGATGGAGGGGCTGTTTGTGCATTTAGGAAGTGCTCCCAAATTTTCTGCCTGTCTAATTGGACCAGCGTCAGCCAGCTCTGGTGGGTCCAGACCCGGCCCACTGGGCTAATGCGATGTGGCGTGTCACCCGGAGAATCTAGGTCAAGTTTAAAGCTGCGCCGTTCTCTCTCCCCCTCTTTCTCTCTCTCTCTCTGTCTCTTTGTCTCTCTCTCTGTCTCTCTCTCTCTCTCTCTCTCTGCCGCAGTCTGACACTGCCCGATCCCTCCCCAAAAGCGCCGGCACGCACAAGCCTGCACGCAGCCGCGCCCTCCCTCGCGCTGCTCACACACTCTTAGGCTCACACACTCTTAGTTACATTCTCATGATCTTATTCGGATATAGCGCCAGGCAGCAGCGCATCATGTTTGGCTAGGCGCAGACACGCACACGCAGCCTCAGACAAACACACACACGCGCTCTCCCCACCCCCACGTCTCCACGCCCTAGGCGAGAGCTCGACTCCACGGCAGCGGTCACGTGATCAGCCGGGTTGTCTGCGGTGCGCGGGGGCGGGGGGTGGGGGACGGGGGTGGGGCACACGGCGTGATGGTTCCCCCACGGCAGGGCTGGGCTGGGCTGCCGTAGTAAGGCTGGCCACGTGGCTTGTCATGCTGTAGTAGTGGAATGTACTCCCTTACCCAGCACCCCAAGCTGTTATTGTAGGAGAACGCAATGGAGAGCCTTGCTCTGTTCCTGGAAGGCTCCGGGTGTTTGTACAGTACATGGAGGGGCGGGGTGTGGAGTGTGGAGTGGTGGTATGTGTGTGTGTGTGTGTGTGTGGTTGACCATCTTGGAGGGTAATCCAAAGGTTGAGACATCAAATGGGCGTGGCTCTGTTAGCATCCTCCATTGTCATCATCTTCATCGCCTCTTCATCATCGCCTCATCATCATCAGGCTGTTGTCATCTCGGCTGCTTTCTGGAGTCTGATCCTTTGATTGACCAATCATAGCCTCTGAAATTGACTGTCCAATAAATAAAAAATCTAAACATCTCAGTACTAATTTGGAAGTGTTCAAGGAAAACACGACATTCTGCCTTTTGGTTCTTTTTTTTCCGTTCATTTGATAATAAAAAAAATCTAAAACGTAACCCATTGTTATGTAGTTTTTGAGGGTTGTTAGCTTAAGCAAATTCTTGGTGCTCGGCGATGCGTAAACATTCCTTCATCCTCTCCAGCACCCCTCCTTTCCCCCTCTTTCTCTCCTTCCCTCATCCTCTAATCCGGCCGTTTTTTGGCACATTACCTCATCTGTATTAATATATTCATGTTCTTTCAAGTCTTACTACAACTGTACCCACTCCTCTCCCTTACCTCCCCTCTGATTGGCTGGCAGCTTGTTGTCAATGGCACCAGCTTTTTTTGACTCCATGGATACAGCGCCGGGTTGGGTAGAGCAGCTCAGCCAATGAGAGCACTTCGCGGGCACCCGGTTGTGAAGTAATGCCCCCTGGCCTTAGACGAACCCCCCCACTTCTCCTTGCGAGCACGCGATCTCTCAGTGGGGGGGTCCAAAACAACAACACCCCCGCCCTGTTTCCCGTGCACTAGAGACTGGCCCCTGCTGACACCCCCTTACTACCAGGGTCTGCACCCACGAGGGGGGGACATGACCCCCTCCCACACACACACACACACCCTCCTCTGACTGTCTCACTGGCATTCCTCTACACTCTGCCAGCTCTCCTATCGCCTCCTCTTGTCTCTCCTCCTCTCGTCTCCTCCTCTTGTCTCTCCTCTTGTCTCTCCTTCTCTCATCTGTCCTCCTCTCGTCTGTCCTCTTGTCTCTCGTCTCTCCTCCTCTTGTCTGTCCTCCTTGTCTCTCCTCTTGTCTCTCCTCCTCTCGTCTGTCCTCCTCTTGTCTCTCCTCCTCTTGTCTCTCCTCCTCTCGTCTCTCCTCCTCTTGTGTATTCCCTTCTTGTCTCTCCTCTCATCTCCTCTTTTTGGCTCTCCCGTCCGTCCTCCCTTCTCTACACACCCACTCTATCAGCCCACAAATTACCCTTAATCACCAGGTTACACTCTTTGGCTAATTGAGATGTATTATCATTTTTATGTGGCAGCACCGATAGATATATGAAGGCTTTTAGGGCTGGTTAACAGATTTATGCTTGAACATGTTCTCTTAGAAGGCTGCAGGTCTGTAATTTTACCGTTTTCAAAAATACATTTTTGCTGGCATGACAAAATAATATGATCTGAGCTGGGGAGGGAGGGAGACAAATGGGAAAACATGGCCTCATTTAATCTCTCACGTGACTGGAACCCCGGGCTTCAAGATCCTTCACTGGACCTGCAGCCCCTCAAATCCCCGTCCTTAAAATGACCTCGTTTTCCTGAGGCGCAGAGGGGCTGCGGGCGGGCGGGCAGGCGGTGCCCACGTTGGCACGGAGGTTCTGTGATCCCTGCGTGCTATACCCTGCTCAGCCACTGCATGAGAGATGGCAGTAGAGGACTGATGACCAGGGCAGGGCGGGGCGTGCAGTGCCCACTCACGCTGCATGCCAACCGGGGGAATGAAAGGCTTGCACTATTTAGCTGAAGCTGGATCTTTTTTTCTAGGGGTAATTTACTCAAATCAAATGGTAATATTTTTTGGTGTGAAGAAATGTGCAAATGCATCACCATCACACTCACAATGCACATACTGTATACGGTATATTATGAATCTTTCTTTTGTTTAATAGCCGAGCTATGCAAATACCTGAATCACAGACTAGTAGCCCTCCTTAAGCCTGACCTCTACAACACACCATTTCCTTCACATGAAGTTAGTTTCTCCTGCCTGGCGGGCACTCTGGGCTCTCTGCTGTGCCCTGCAGAGTCCTGCCCAGCAGGTGCCAGTCAGGTGCCAGTCAGGTGCCAGTCAGGTGCCAGTGTGCCAGGCTGACACGCCGGGTGTGTGAGCGGAGGGCTGCAGGGCACGGCTGCTGTGGCAGGTGTCAGGTTGGCTCCTCCCTGGTGGGCCGTGAGCTCTGTCGAAACCAGGTCAGTCCTGTGAGGTGGGGGGAGGGGGGAGGGGCAGTCAGGGTGTCTAACTCCACACCTGGGCCAGAATGCTTCGAGGCTTTTTGAAAAGCTTTCAGTTGGACTTGATTCATCTTCCCTTGCACAATGTTCACGTCTTTCAAACTCCAACCACCTGATGATGAATTTGACCTTGACGTGGCACCTGTCAAGTCAAGGTCATATGTCATCTTGCAGTCGTCACTCAGTTCTACATGAAACGAGCCTTCCAACTTAAGATAGTGAGGAGACTGTATGTATGATGGATATTGTTATAATACTCCCCTCTAAGGCCTGAACAGTCTGTGTTACTACTTTAAGAGGAAGGAAATCTATGGAAACTATACTTGTTTACTCCATTGAATATAAGTCACTCTGCACCATACCCTCGTCATTCATTCATAAACTACAAAGCACCAGGCTGTGATGGACCAATGATCCAGGCCTGAACTCATAAACATCTGTAATCAATCATTTGAGTAATCAATTATTTGAGTAAGCAAGAAAGTTCTTCCTTGATTGCCGATTCTTCCCCATTAGATCTCATCACAACACCCACCAAACTCATGCTGTCACTAAGGTTACCAACCTGTCACCGAGGTTACCAACCTGTCACTGGTCATATCCACCCTGTCACCGTGTGTTGTGGTTGTGTTGGCCTGCTTCCCAACATCACCACGTGTGGAGGTGCTCCTTAGTCTTCAACTGTCACTCCTGCTTACATAAGATCAGACTGACCCACATTGTGTGTGTGTGTGAGAGAGAGAGAGAGAGAGAGAGAGAGAGATGTTATCTTTACTGAGACTCTAGATCCCTCTAGGTGTGTGTGAGAATGAGAGACATTATCTTTCCCAAGACCCCTTGCTGTGTGTGTGTGTGTGTGTGTGTGTGTGTGTGTGTGTGTATGTTGCATGTCCCTGTGGAGGCCCAGTAGAACACAGTAACAGCTTGAGGTGTTCCACTGTAAGAACTGTGTTCTGGCTCAGACTGTTGGGAGGTTTCTGTGTGTTCTTCCAGGTAACACACCTGGGGGTTTCACAGAGCGCTGGGAGGCCGGGGGAGAGGGGGGGGGGCTTGATTCTCACACTAGATACAACTCTCATGTGGTGTAACCCCCTCCGCCCCTCCTCACACACCCCTCTGGCCTCCTTTTCCAAGAACCAACCGTTCCTTCTGAATGTGGAACTGGTACCCGCCACATTGCTCAGGCCCCCACCGTGTGTTGTTGAGTTCTCACACCCCCCGACCTTCCAGACGAGGGTCTCTATCTGCACCTACGCTGTAGGATCCATGTGGTTTCTGTGTGGTGACTGGCCCGGTGTAGCTGATTGGTCGGACACTCTGCTGTTGCCGGCCAATGGGAGCACAGGACAAAGTGAGGTATTTGCCTGGGGTTGTTCTCATGGTTGCTGGACAGATACTGGGGGGCCCCATGGTGCTCTGGGGGCTCCGTGGTGCTATGTAGCACGTGTCCCCACAGGCCTCTGGGGCTGATTGAATGTGCTGGTTTGCATAGAGCAACGTCTTCTCTCTGTGTGTATGAGAGACCGCGAGGAAGAGGAGACCAGGGAGGAGGAGGAGACCAGGGAGGAAGAGGAGACCAGCGAGGAGGAGGAGGACAGGGAGGAGGAGGAGGACGGGGAGGAGGAAGAGGAGACCAGTGAGGAGGAGGAGGGGGTCTTCTCGTAGATTCTAAAGTTGTTCCCGTAAAGTGGTCCCCGTTGTGAGGGGTGGCAGTCTATTTGGAGTTGACATCTGTGTGGCTCAGGAAAACCACAAGGGTCCAAGGGGAACTTGGTTTGTGTGTGTGTTTGTGTGTGTGTGTGTGGTGGCACATCTGGGTTACTGAGTTCATATGGGTAATGGGGCACAGAGGCAGAATACAATATGGGCACCAAGTGTGGGGGGGGGTATAAGTGGTCTGCCCTTATTAATATTCAATTGCTTTGTTTTTCTTTCTTCAAAATAATATGTGCCTCTCTCTTCACGTATCTCTCTGGTCTCTATGTTTCTCTACAGGTGTGGTAACATGGGAAACCTCCTCAAAGTTTTGACCTGCACAGATCTGGAACAAGAACCCAACTTTTTCCTCGATTTCGAAAGTGAGACTCACTCTTCAGTTTTTATAGCACTGCTCTTGTAAATGTAATGTAATGCTCTTCCCCTCTCTCTTTCTTACTCTCTTTCTATCTCTGTCTTACACTCACCTCTCTCTCTCTCTCTCTCTCTCTCTCTCTCTCTCTCTCTCTCTCTCTCTCCCCCACATAATGATCTCATCCATATTTAATCATTATTAACCCAAGCACTTAACTCTGCTCCTCACCCCTCCACCACCTCAAGTTCTGCCTCAAGACTCTAGTCTGCTTCTCCATATCTGCTTAACTTTGAGTTTCCCTGCTGTAACAGCCTCTTTGTGTGCACAGCCAACCTGAGGAGATACAGTCACGTGGGTTTACAGTGTTTTTCAGGTTCAGCTCACTGGGTCCATCCCCAGATACATATCAGATCATATATAATAGTTATTTCCAGTGACATTTGGCTCCAGGTCTCAGAACTCGTCTACCGTTATCTTGTAGCTCCTTCCCCATAGTCCAGAGCAGGAGCACTTCTCCGTCAAAGCAGACAGGAGGCGCTAGAGAGCCAGATGATCTCTATGGAGAGGAGTACTTGTGCTCCGTCCTCAGCCTTACCTAGGTGTTTTTAATGACCTAGATCCAGGCCCGCAGCAGCACAGGGCTGGCTGTGTTGGAAGCAGGGTGCCCACGTGAGTGGGGGTGGGGGTGGGGGGGGGGATGTCCTGAGTGGAGATATTTTCCAAGCGTGCCTTACCTTCTCTCCTGCATGATTCCATTTGGACTTTAAGATTCTGTTACAACACCTTCGCTTGGCCATCTTAGTAACGCTGGAGTCTGTGTGTGTGTCCCAGATGCCCAGCCCACGGAGGCGGAGCGAGAGCTGTGGGAACAGGTGGACGTGGTGCTGAAGGACGCCAAGGGCATCCTGGACGAGCTGCAGGCCTACAAGGGAGCAGGCCAGGAGATCCGAGAGGTAGCTGGGCCAGACCCATGCTCACACACACACAGACACACACACACACTGTACACACACTGTACACACACACACACACACACTGTACATACACACACACTCTTTCACCTTAATGATCAGTTATTGGTTAATGGAGCCCTGCTGTAAATAAAAAAGAGTGTTGAGTTATTCTTCAAGGTGATGATGATGATGATGTTGTGTTGGATCCTCTGTTGCCAGGCGATCCAGAACCCCAGTGACGAGGCTCTGCAGGAGCAGGCGTGGGCTGCCGTGGTCCCCCTGGTGTGCAAGCTCAAGAAGTTCTACGAGTTCTCCCAGAGGTTAGGTAGGTGCTATCACCTTGACCTCTCCTTCGTTTCCTCACCGCTGTCTTCCTCTCTCCTTCCCCCTCGCTTCTTCTCCTCCTCCCTCCCTCCCTCTCCTCCTCCCTCTCCTCCAGCTCCTCGATTTCCTTCAAACTCTCCTTCTCCTCCTCCCTCTCCTCCTCCCTCTCCTCCAGCTCCTCGATTTCCTTCAAACTCTCCTTCTCCTCCTCCCTCTCCTCCTCCCTCTCCTCCAGCTCCTTGATTTCCTTCAGACTCTCCTTCTCCTCCTCCCTCTCCTCCTCCCTCTCCTCCAGCTCCTTGATTTCCTTCAAACTCTCCTTCTCCTCCTCCCTCTCCTCCTCCCTCTCCTCCTCCCTCTCCTCCAGCTCCTTGATTTCCTTCAGACTCCTTCTCTTCCTCCACTCTCCGTGGTCAGAATACACACATGACAATGACACCCAGACAAAGCTATAGATTCGATCCAAGGACATTCCCTGCTCCCTCCCTGAGGGCAGGTGGAGCACAGACAGAAGATTCAACATGCCCTCTACTCCCCCGTGGCTCTCAGTGGTAAACACTGTGCACATGCATGAGATCAGATACATGCCTGCACCAGAGGTTAATCTCACCTTCTCTGTAAGTGATGCGACACACACACACACACACACACACACACTCACTACAGTCACGACCTTAGCCGTCTGTGTGCTAGTCGGCAGAATTGTGTGCTGAGCAGCAGAAACACACACACACACACACACACACACACACACACCCTCAGGCTCGGAGACACATAACTAACATGTAAGCTCCTGTAGCTCTGTGTTCATCAGTGGGATGCTTGCCTTGCACTCCTCATGACTCCGACACCGACCTCCTCCTGCAGAATAGGCTATAGGTCTCATTAGCATGGGGAGAGAGAGAGAGGAGGCCGAGAGGGAGAGAGAGAGAGGGAGAGAGAGAGGATGAAAAGAGAGAAGGAGAGAGGATGAGATGGAAAGGAGTGGGCGGCGAGACCAACGGTGCCTTTGACCCTGAGGGCAGGGGGCGTCGCCCGCTCCGTAACCCGCCCCTGACCTTAACCCTTTAATCCCGGCGGCGGATGAGCCGGCAGTCAATGAACACATTTGGCGCCAGACCGCGCGCCCGCCAGCCCGCCACATCCAGGGCTGAGGCTCGTCGTGTTATGTAATGAAGTAGGTCACCTCCCACCCTGGCCTTCCACATGGCTGCTCTCACTCCAGGGTCAGCCTCACTCTGAGAACGAGGCTAGGCAGGCAATTATCCTCAGCCCCAGCCTCTCCTCCAGTCTCAGCCCCAGGCCCTCAGCCCTAGACTCTCTGCCTCAGCCTCTCCCAGCCTCCCCGAGCCTCCCCTAGCCTCTCCCAGTCCTCCAGCCTCCACCTCTCCCCCAGCCTCCACCTCTCCCAGTACCCTGTCTGCTGTGGATGTGGACATGGGGCTGACAGCAGAGCTGTCTGTGTTGTGGATACAGGACGTGTATCAGCCACCTTCACATTTGATCTGACCTGGTACTGTGACTACACGACGCACCGTTCAAAACACATATTATTCCAAAGCTTCTCACTCCTGGACAGGAGGATGATGAAGATGATGGGTCAGCGGGGTTTGGACATCCCAAACTGAACCCCCCCCCCTTCCTGGAGCAGGGCTGGAGAGCCTGCTAGCTAGCATTCCGCTCGCCTGCTCTGCCGTGACCTGATGCGATCAGACGCTCCCCCAGACCCCGCCCCCTCCCCCCCCGCCCCAGACCCCAGACATGCTAGAGTAGTTCCATCCCGTCAGCTCTAAAAGCAGCCCCATCTTGAACTCGTGTTTTGACTGGGACGAGGGCGAAGGAGGAAAGGGGGGGAAAAAAAAATGCACCACTCAGGCCATTTTTAATCAGAGCCGGGCCCGTAAACGCTGGGCCAAGCAGGCGGGGGAGGGAGGGGTCATTACGGATTGGCAAACGTGCTCAATTTACTGCACTGCCCTGCCAGCTTGCATTTGGGCTCTGAAACACTCCCTCCACCGTTACCTTAAGTGGACAGTAGTGGGGGTTTCTTCCTGTAGCGGTCATCCTCCTGTAGCCAGTTGTTCATGTATGTGGTAGAGAAGGATGGATAACGATGAGGGGCTGTGTGCAGGCAGCGGTGTGCAGGCTCACGTGTGTTTGTCTTGTTTGGGAATTATTGAACGTGGTCTTTGATAGACGCAGGCTGCTGTACGACGACTATGAACTAAGACAACGCTGTTTGTAAGCTCTCAGACGGGTTATCTGAATTATTGATTCATTCCTCCAGTTATTTATTAATTCACGCACACGTATTCAAATCATGCCAAGTGTCATTCGTCGAGTCCTGTTAACGATCACAGATCAGAACCTACGGTGTAATCAACCCCAACCCTCGGCGAAGTGTTCATGGTTTATGTACAGTGTTCACGTTCTGGTCGTGGGATGAGATTGTGGACCTCCTCCTCACAGCTCAGACCCCCCGCTCCCATCTGGGATGATGCGTCCCAAGGTGTGTCTTGTAGTGTCAGCCAGGCTCAGTCTTTGGAATGATCCACTGTCACATCAATAAGTGTAATCCTAGATGAACCCCCCCCCACACACACACACTCGACCGTGCCACCATCCCCCAACCCCTAGCCTAATCTCATGCCACTGAGATAATTAGTCTCGTATTGTATCACCATCTGAGCAAGAGAAGCCCCTTAAGCACCCCCACCCGCCCAAGAGGGGGATTCTTCCTGCTGCTGTACAAACACACACACACACACACACACCCCCTCTCCAGTCCCGCTCCCAGGCCTGGTCCTATTTCCAAACCGAGCAGACTATGGACACCCGTCCATACACGTCAGTATATCTAATCCCCCTAATCTTCTCCTAACCTGTGTGTGACTCTATGTCCCCACCCTGTCCCCACCCTGTCCCCACCCTGACCCCGCTCCTCCATGACAGAGGCAGCACTGCGCAGCCTCCTGGGGGCGCTCACCAGCGAGGCGTACGATGACCCCACGCAGCACCTGGAGAGGGAGCAGGCTCTGGCCAAGCAGTTTGCCGAGATCCTGCACTTCACCCTGCGCTTTGACGAGCTCAAGGTGAGTCTCTCCCTTCCTCTCGCCCTCTCTCTCCCTCCCTTCCTCTCGCCCTCTCTCTCCCTCCCTTCCTCTCGCCCTCTCTCTCCCTCCCTCCCTCCTCTCGCCCTCTCTCTCTCCCTCTCCCTCTTTGACTCCTGCGCTGTGCTGCGCCCTCTCTCTCTCTCTCCCTCTCCCTCTCCCTCTCCCTCTCCCTCTCCCTCTCCCTCTCCCTCTCCCTCTCCCTCTCCCTCTCCCTCTCCCTCTCCCTCTCCCTCTCCCTCTCCCTCTCCCTCTCCCTCTCCCTCTCCCTCTCCCTCCCTCGCCTCGCCCTCGCCCTCGCCCTCGCCCTCTCTCTCCCTCCCTCCCTTCCTCTCGCCCTCTCTCTCTCTCCCTCCCTCTCTGACTCCTGCGCTGTGCTGCGCCCTCTCGCTCTCTCTCACCACTCGCTGTGTCTATCTTCCTCTTAGTTCACCTAATCCCTCCCACTTCCCCCAATCCACTCTACTCACCTCGGCCTAACACGGATTCAGCGACGCCTCCCTTCTACCTCCCTGCTACCCCCCAGCGCTGGGCTGCAGTGGGCAGGGCCCTCTCCCAGAACACCGTGTACTTTTCCTGCGATAAGCTGCTAGCTCTCAGTGGCCTAACGAGGTGTTATTATCCTTTTAATTAGTGCCTCTGCGATTAAGCTGCAGCCAATGAGCTAATGATAAGTATTTAATTGGCAACTTGGATTTGGCCCCCTGTCCTTTAATGTGGCTGTACTGAGGTGCCTGGCAGAATGGACAATATACCTTTATAAGGCGGGAGTAAGACCACATAATACCCTGTTGTGTCGCTGGACGGAGGCCCCTGGCTCACACACACACATTCACACACACACATTCACACACTCACACGTTTATTAGTCAATAGGAGGGAGGAGGCCATCTGATCTCCCGTTTGTTCGAACGCCAGACAGCAAACTCCAATTAGCATAAATCCCTGGCATGTATATGGAGCGGGCGTGTGAGGAGGTGTGGTAATGTATGGAGGCTGCAGACAAAAGCCATCTCGTCCTTCCCACTGGGCTCATTAGGCCAGACAGGGAGATAGTTCCGTGAGTCCCGGGCAATTCTGAACCGAATTGAACCTACCCGATCCTGACACATACACACTCAGACTCAAACACACCAGCGCCAACGCCCTGTCACCCCTCAGGCACTCTGCTGCACCGCCCCAATTAGTGCCCCTGCCCATGCTGGGGTGGTAGGGGCATGAAGGTAGGGGGGGGGTACAAGGTGGCACGCCAGGGCCATTCATCAATCTTTCACGGCGTCGTCCGCGAGCCCTGACCTACTTAGGGGCTCCGTCTCCGTCTCAGACGCTCGCTGGGCTGTCTGGCCGGCCCGCTAAGCGGACACAGATTGTGGACACCAGTCTACTGTGGCAGGATTACCCTGCTCACACGACTGGCATCGTGGCTCGGGACTAACGTGGCCAACTCGGGGTTAATTAGCCAGCCGTCTCCTATTGGAGCAGCTCGATTGACCCGTGGCTTATTGGGAGGGTCAGTGTGTGGTTGAGGAGAGAAGGGGGAATGATCCTGTTTACAGGAAGCTGTGTGGGTGACCCTTCTGTAGATGTGTGGTCTGTGGTCTGTGTGTGATTGGGAGGTGCAGGCAGGCTGCTCAGAGAGGGGGACCACACAACCCAGCGTCTCCTGTCCACCCTGTCTGGGTCACACAGGTGGCCGTAGATGCCAGCGCGGATGATCTGACTCTAACCTCCCAAAAGAAAGTTAGTCCCTGTGTCTGTGCGCTTGACGTTTGTTGACCGAAATGAAAATATCTGAAATACATAAAGGGGTGCCCCCGGAGCCCTCTGTGGTGTCGCTAACCCAGTCCCTCAGCCTGGACGCCCTTCCCCCCCTCCCCACTGTTGATGCTCCTGTCACTAATGCCCATCACTCCGCTGCCCAGCCCCCTGTGAGGGGGCAGCCTCTCGCTAACAGGAGCGTTAGGAGCGGACGCAGAGCCGAACCCACTCTAGCTAATAGACGGGAGTCAGAGAGGGTTTCCAGCGGGCGTCAGACTGGCCTGCAGCTATGTTTCTGCCCTGTTTCCTAAAACGTGCCATCGTGACGACGGACAGGTTTGATCCAGAACCCGATGTTCCCCCGCGGGCGCTGTGCGCTACCTTATTAACACCCCCCCTCTCCCGCCGCCCCGCCACCACCGAGCCTCATTTGGTGAATAAATGTGCATTTCATTCTTCTTGCTTGCAGATGACAAATCCTGCCATCCAGAATGATTTCAGCTACTACCGGAGGACCCTGAGTCGTATGAGGATCAACAACGTACCGGTGAGCGAGCCCAGACATGCCCCCCCTCCCCCCCAGTCTCGACCCAGCCCTGAGACCCAGCCCTGAGACCCAGACCCTGGGGCTCAAGCTCAATGGTTAGGGAGTCAGGACAGGATGTCCATGGCCACCAGGAGTGGGTTTACTGAGTGTCCCTTCCCGTCCTGTCACACCTCTGGGACTGTCACCCTGCCCAGATCCTCACGTTCTTTCTCCTTCCTTCTGGCCTTCCTTCCTTTTCTCCCTAATTGAAGAAATGAAGGAAAGCTATGTTTGAGAAGAAGTAACTAATTTGACGTCAAATAGCACAAGAGGAGGAAGGAGATGTACCCTCATCTTCAGTTCAGGGGGAGTGCGTCAGGCAGGAAGTGGGCTCCAGAGGTTGTGTGTGTGTGTGTGTGTGTGTGTGCGTGTGTGTGTGTGTGTGTGTGTTTGAGAGGTGTGCCGGAGCGTAGCCAAGCGTAACGGCGGAGGGCTGCACATCGGGATCTGAGACCACTAGCACCCCCCCCCCACAGTGGGTCTGAGCCCACAGAGAGGAGCTGGTTTGAGATCAGTAGCGTGTCTCCTGCTCGGGTCCCCGAGGAGGGGAGAGGCCCTGGGCAGCCGAGGTGTCACACAGAACTGAACCCCTGGGACAGACTGGAAGACAAGGGAAACCCCACACAATTAAGTCTTCCATTATCACCTACATATTCCTACTGCTCTATGTTAACTACATAAGTTGTACCTGACTGTTGGAGGATAGCAGTGTAGCCTGACAGTGATTCAGTTGGAAATGGAAATTCCACAGATTTGAAACCCACCTGAAAGCATACTGTTTGTGTAATTAGCTTTCGGCATTTTTTAAATGGATGTAAATATTGCAGTTAGAAATTTAAAGAAAACTAAATTAAAGTGACACAAAAAATAAGTAAACTCAGATATTTCAAGGCCTGTCCTTCTCAATAGGTGTTGCCGTGGTTTTGGTTTAGACGTGCGGTGTCTTTATTGTCGTGGCAATGAAGGATTTGAGTCCCATTCAGTATCCTATATCTCCACTGTACACATCACCACACATCAAAGCCACAGCAGACACCAATAGCCTCAATAGCATCACAAACATTCCAGAGAGCGCTCAGTGAAACGTTGAATTTTTCAATAGGCCTTTTAGCGAATCAAATGAAGTGAAATCCCCCCCATGTTTATCAAGGCACACTCCTCCGTGTGGATCTGTTCGGCCAGCAGTTTGATTCCCCCTCGCGAGGATATGCCATTAGGCAAATGGAGCCAGACGGCTGGCTATTAGGACCTGTCACTCTCTTTCTCTCTCTACCTCGTTCTCCCTCTTACCGTCTTCACCCCCCCCCTCTCTCTCTCTCTTCTCTCTCTCTTGTTTCCCTCGCCCTCCATCCTCCAGCCAGTATGCATTCCCTACAGCTCAGCACTTAAGTCACTGTCAGGGTATTTGAACCACATTTTGGACCAGATGAGAAGTGTCTGTTCTCGAAATATGAAATCATGTATTCAGTGCATGTGAGATGAGATTTTAAGGTGTGATCCAGACATTGTAAGGAATTATTCACGGCTTTCCTTCCTTGGATAACGAAGGTGGGACTGAAGAAGGAAGATGTCCTTGCCACTGAACATTGAATGTGAATATATATAACTGTATGTTCATGCTAATGGCACGTTTCAGGCAGAGGTAGAGAATGAAGTGAACAACGAGCTGGCTAATCGGATATCTCTGTTCTACGCCGACGCCACGCCCATGTTGAAAACGTTAAGCGACGGAACAACAAAGTTTGTGTCCGAGGTAGGACAGACGATTTACAAACCTGCTAGTTTGACATCACACCTGTACCTGACATGGGGGAACTGGGGGATGTATGGATGAGAACCGATCTGAACTATCTTTCTCTTCTCAGAATAAGAACTTGCCCATTGAGAACACAACGGACTGTTTAAGCACTATGGCCAGTGTGTGTAAAGTCATGCTGGAAACACCGTAAGTCACCTTCCTCTTAATCTGACAAACCCTGACAGTGATCAATTCATGAATCTAATTCTGGGTCAATTCATATTCCACTTGTGGATCAGTTAATAATATGTTTGCTCCGCCCTTGTGCCTGCCCCGCCCCCGGCCTGGCTCCGCCCCCGTGCCTGGCTCCGCCCATGTGTCTGGCTCCGCCCTCGTGCCTGGCCAGGGAGTTTCGTAGTCGTTTCACCAGTGAGGAGACGGTGTCCTTCTGCCTGAGGGTCATGGTGGGGGTCATCATCCTGTACGACTATGTCCACCCTGTGGGGGCCTTCGCCAAGTCCTCCAAAATAGACGTGAGTCAGACCTGCTATCTTTCATTTCAATTTCTTTGTATTTTGGGGGGATTGATTCGTAGTTTTTCTTAATTTATTCAATTATTCATTTATCAACTTTCTCTGGATGTTTTTGTGTGTGTGTACTGATCTCTGGTGACATGTCTAACACTGTGTGTGTACTGATCTCTGTTGACATTGTGTGTTCCTCAGATGAAAGGCTGCATCAAGGTCCTCAGGGACCAGCCTCCAAGTAGCGTGGAAGGTCTTCTCAACGCTCTCAGGTAAGCGGCTGCAGCTTCACCTCAGCGGGAGGGACAGGGCTTCACTCTGGTTCTCCTTCCCTGAAGAGGTGCCAGAGCCTGGGGGTGTTCGTCTCCAACCATAGGGCTGGAACACAAACCTAGCACACGACTGGACAAGGCTTACTCTGCAGGGCACAATAAAACACTCACTCACTACAGATAACACACACACACGCCTTGACACACTGCGATCCTGGCAGTGATATGTGTTGTCTGTCCCCTGCAGGTACACAACAAAGCATTTGAATGATGAATCAACCAACAAGACAATCAAGAGCATGCTGCAGTAGAACTGGAACTGCTTGCCTCAATCAACCCCCCCCTCCCCCAGATCAGGACCCCCCCTTCCCCCAGGAGCCCCTCCCTCAGGAGCCCCCCACCCCTCCCCCAGGAGCCCCTCCCCCAGGAGCCCCCCCCCTCCCCCAGGAGCCCCTCCTCTCCAGGGCCTCGTGGTGCACAGAATGTCTCTGCTTCTTTTTCTTTTTTTTTACCGGGAAAAGAGCTGCAGCTCCACCCTTGTCTTTTCTTCGGGGGGGGTTGTAAACATGCTAAATGCTACTGCCGTTCTAATGTCTTTTCTGTGCCAAAAAAGGAGATGTCCCTGAGATTTCATGTTTTCGATAAAGGCCATATAACTAATGGCAGCTATGAAAGCATTTTGGGTTCCTCTGTTGTTTTTTTTATTTGTAATTTTATTTTCTTGTGCAATGAGACGGGATTGCTTTTGACTTGAAAATTTTAAAGAGAGAAATATATAGAGAAATATATATTATTTTTGTTTGATTCATTATTTAATATTGCGTCTTCTGCATGATGAGTATTGTTCCTCTATTTAAAAAAACTAATGGTTCAATTTAAAATTTCTGCTCAATTGTGTTAAATGTTCTGTTATTAAAATGGTACTTGTTAATTTGAGATGATTTTAAAAGAGTACTGTTTGTTTTTATATTTTCTATTTCAATAGGTTTCGATTTGTGCGTATATGTATTTTTTTCCATAGTTGTGTTGTATTTTTCATTTGACAATTCAAACTGTGATGTGTGCAAATCCGAGTCACGGTGGGAGTATGTACTGTAGACAGACAGGACGTCACGATGGGAGTATGTACTGTAGACAGACAGGACGTCACGATGGGAGTATGTACTGTAGACAGACAGGACGTCACGGTGGGAGTATGTACTGTAGACAGACAGGACGTCACGATGGGAGTATGTACTGTAGACAGACAGGACGTCACGGTGAGAGTATGTACTGTAGACAGACAGGACGTCAGGGTTGGGAGTATGTACTGTAGACAGACAGGACGTCAGGGTTGGGAGTATGTACTGTAGACAGACAGGACGTCACGGTGGGAGTATGTACTGTAGACAGACAGGACGTCACAGTGGGAGTATGTACTGTAGACAGACAGGACGTCACGGCTGTAAACTAAATAAAAAAGGAGAACCCTTGTTTTCAACGTCTGGCTTTTTTTTCTCTCCATCTATTATATATGAGATTATTGGATCATGCAAACCTCCACATATGCTTCTGTGCTGAACTCAGGAGACTGTCTATGGCGTTTATTATGGGATGTTTGATATGCGGATCAACTGTCTGGTCACACGGAGACACAAGCTTAGTTTAGGGAGAGATCAGTCTGTCGTGTCCTTGTATCACATGTAGGGCAGGGCCAGAAGAGGTCACCATTTCTTAGAGCTTAGTCAACCTGCATTGCAGTTAGGAACGATCTTACTACCTCCGTCAAGGTTATTGAAAGTGTGTGTGTGCGGCTAGCAGTTACACTAAACACATTGTTTTTGAATCATTCATGAAATGCTACATCCACCATTCTTCTGGATTTATCGGTCAGTGCGTCAGCCTCCTTGACCCATTCCAAATCTACTGCCCAGTCGGCTCCAGTAGTGGATTCATCTTCAAGGCATCTGGACTTCCCTGACTCCTGACATCAAGCCTCTCATTCACTACACTGGGATACCTACACTGGGATCCTCCCAGCTCAAGTCTTAAGTCGTGTTTGGATAAACTGTTGTTAACATGCTGTGCCCTTAAAAAAGCCCATGGATAAAACACTGGGGGTCTGGCTTGTATAGCTGATACATCCTGATAAAAAAAGAAAACACCTTCCCTCAAAGGAGAGAAATAGGCAAGTATCCTTAAGAGGAGCTGTTCAGTTTCAGAGGAAGTCCGAAAATCCATAGCAATGTCATTCTTAATTCATACACAACTTTCATATGTTTCCCCGTTGGGAAAGGGAGGAAGAGGATGAGCATTGCACCACTTTCTGCAGCATGTTAGTGGACCACTCAGGGTCAGAGAGAGAGGGGGGAGAAAGAGAGGAAGGTTAGGAAGAAGAGAGAGCGAGGAGGAGCTTGTGAAGGAGAGAGAGAGAGAGACGAGTGTGAGTTGATGGGTGTGTCCCTCGGCTCTGCAGCACCACTGCATCAACACAGACGTAGAGAGAGGGAGAGAGAGGGAGGGAGGGAGGAAGGGCAAGGGAAGGAGAGATAGGGAGGGAGTGGGCTTTGTTGAGTGGGTCTGGAATTTCCTTGAGGAACGGTGGGATGTAGAAAGTGAAGAAGCCAAGGAGGCATGCATGAGCAGCGAAAACTGAACACGAGAATCCTTCGTCTGGCCCTGCACATGAATGGGAGCATGGCCAAGTTGCAGAATAGGTGACATGCTGGGCATTCGGCAATGTCTGGTAGGATAGCTGTCCGTCACCCTGACAACCTCCCAGCATGTTGTAGGAACCTTGCTCTTCTCTAGCCCCCCCCGCCCCCCTCCTCCGACAAAGCCCCTCAATGGAGTCCCCTCTCTCCTTCCTGTCCTTATCCTTCCTCCCATGCCTCCTCCTCAGGCTACGTGTGAGCTCTGGGGGATGTGGATGAAAGCACTCCTACCCACTGGGCCCCACCTTGGGTCTGACAGCCTATTAACCTCTCCTCTGGCACGACCGCTCATCCATCAGATATGCAACTACACCACCCATAATCCTCAAGTGTTGTGCACAGTTTCCGAGGGAACGAGTCGTAACTCTGCCACTGTTGAACTCGCGCTGCCCCTCCCAGAGGGGCTCTGGGGTTTGGCTAACAGTGGTCCCTCTTCCCAGGACTCGGTTCCGCTCACCTCAGAGAGACATGATCTCGAAACCTGGACCTCGCTGACCTCTAGAAAACACACACTCACACACACACACACCTTTTCCCAATAGATGAAAGCTCTCTTGGGGAGGGGGGGGGTTATGATGACTTATGATGCTGCTCACACCTCTCTGCTCGGAACATCTCATTCTCACGACCCCTGACGGTCAGGGGCGTGCTGGGAGCCCACGCCATGTGGCTTGCATTGTCACAGCCCTTCAGAAGGCCTCTGACGGCGACGGGTGGTGTTTCAGGATGAGCGATGGCTGTTTCTGACAGAGAACAGCAGGAAGGGCACAGGTCAAAATACAAGTTTTACACAGGATACAACTTCTAGAGGATGGAACTCTATCTTGCCTGGTGATAGTTAACACCTTTATGGTGAGAATATGTCCTGGATATCTGTCCTGGATATCTGCTTGTGCGGCTTGGAACAGACAGATCTTACAAATGTATGAAATAATTGTGTATTTGCATCACCTTTCAATCGTTTTTTATGCATACAGTATGTATGCTATATTTATGCATGTGGTACTTGGTCAGGTTTTCACATACAGTTTCTCAATAACCAACAGTTTATGCAAGACGGTTTGACAGTACGATACTGCCTCTGAACTAAACTGTGGGTTCAGTTCTTTCTGAGAAGAGCAACGGCTATCTTATTGTAGACCGCCCAACTCTTTCACACACATACACACACACACACATACAGTACACACACAAGACTCATACACACACACAAAACACATTTCCCACTTCCTCCAGAACGTTGCTATAATCAGAGATTTGGTTAATCAGCCGTGTCAGAGCATCAACGGTTGACGTTTGGTGCTAAACTGAATCATGGATGTTGTCCTCTGTCTGTTACGCTGATAGTGCTGTGAACTTGGGTAAGACCTGCGGACGACAAGACAGGAACCTCGTGCAAGAGAAAATGTCACAACGCCACTCGGGGAGTAAAGGAGGGAGCCCCCTCCTTCTCCAGAGTCATGACCTGACTGAAACTGTTACACTCAAAGAATTCTTCTTCTTCAACACATCACAAATTATTGAATAAAATCATTGAAGATTAGGTTGAGCAGTCGAAACTCGGGCAAAACTATAACTGAGTTCAGTATTATTTATAAAATGATCAAAGACAACTTTTTATTTAGAACGAAGGCCTGACAAAAGGTCAGGGTGAGTAGAAGAACCATGAGGGACAAACAGGTGTGTTTGAGGAGGAAGAAGTGCCATGCTCCTCCTTCCTGCGTCTCATCAGAGATCTGGTCACAGCAGCACGGAGCAGCTCGGCACCACGCTTCACCTTGGCCTAATCACATCAAACGAGACCTCGCCCTGCAAAATATTGAAGTTGAAATATCCAGAAGCCATGATGAGCATAGACTTGGACAGCTAAGATCATTACAAACGATCGGTATAGGGAAGTCATTATGACCCAGGGACGTTTAAATGGAATAAATACAAAACAAAAAAGGATTAGAAGCTTTGTTGACCTCCCAAGTTTTTCCTGTAATGATGTCTACCTATCCTGGGGATGTGGGGCTCAGTCTGCCGAGGTGTCCCCATGACCCCCACATGACTTCACACCTCGGACCTCCCACCATCTGTTCACACTTCCGCAGAGCTGGCGCTCAGGACAGGACAGGACAACACCGCGCCAAAGCATGTCACCAAGATTAACGTCAAATCCCCCAAGTTTAGCTGGTCTGAAGCACGGAGCCAGGCGGGGCCCGCGTTCAGTTCCTCTGCTCCTGAAGAGGAGCGTCGGTTTGGAGGGTTACCATGGTAATCCTGCTTGTGTGGTTGGGAGTTACCACGGGAAGCTCTTCCTGACCCCCATGTGTGATAGAAGCCAATCAGAGCTGGCCACACCCTGTCCCTCACCTCCGACTTTGGGAGGACAGTATCTATAACCAGCCACTCATGATACCCACAGGATATCCCTATCACCCTGCCCTGACACGTCCATATGTTCTGACCTTCTCAGCGTGTCACTCCTACCTTCACAGCCACTGTGCATGAAGCCTCTAGGCTTCCACAGGCAGGCTGAGAAGGGTCTGTGTGTGTATGTGTGTGTGTTTAGGGGGTTGGGGGGTTTGGGTGGTTTCCTCACAGTGTGGTCCTGATGGGAGGAGGCCGTTATCTGTCAGCCTGGAAGACGGTAAATCATGGGAAGAGCTCTGATGACTGTGCAGCTGCGGTTCGACTCTGCAGCACGCCAATCACTGAGTCATGTCCCACAGAACATCCTTCCGAATGGGGAGTCTGGCTGTGTGTGTGTCTGTGTGTGTGTGTGTGTGTGTGTGTGTGTCTGTGTGAAATCTCCTGGTTTGAGCTTTCCACAGCAATATGATGTTTCAGAACCGGCTTCCGTTTCGGAGGTGGTCCTGTTCTAACCTCAGGTCCTCTAACTGTTTTTTTTGTGAAAGAACCAGGCGGTAAAATAGGGAAGTCTAAGCCACCACAAAGAGGAAGTGTCAAAGCTGCTCGTGCCAAAGAAAATGAAATGAATGTAATCATATTACAGTTTACCCATATTCCAGCCTCTGTTATTATTTCCGATCTGAGAGATGGGAGCTGACCTGTGTCCCCAGCAAGTCAGCCATGCACTATCTCTCTCTCTCTCTCTCTCTCTCTCTCCTCTCTCTCTCTCCTCTCCTCCTCTCCACCCTCATTCCCTTCGTCCCTCGTTCTCCAGTTGGAGCGCTGCGGCTGGGTGAAGCGGCTGCTCCTTAAGTGTCATGTTGTCAAGGGGACGGGCGTGTCATTATAAGCCTCTCACTTTGCTCCTTCTTCTCTTGAGGAAATACTGACCATGCGTGTCTCCTAGAGAAGGTGAAAGGTTAAAACGGCATATGGTTACTGCCTCAGTGCTATTTTCTGGGGTCAGGCTGAGAGCTGCACTTATATAAAAAATAAAAAGCTAAAACACCATGTGGAACGGTAACTTTATAAGAGAGAATATAACTGAAAAATAAATGAAATACTAACCTGTAAACTTTGCGCTTTTCTGTCCAGCTGTCTCCTGAATTTCTCTCTCTCTCTCTCTCTCTCTCTCTCTCCTCGTCTCTCTCTCTCCTCTCTCTCTCTCTCTCTCTCTCTTTGTCTCTCTCTCTCTCTCTCTTTCTCTCTCCCTCTCCCTCTCCTCTCCTCACACACCCACACACTCACACACACCACACACACACCACACACCACACACGGCCTATGCCTGCAGGTGGAGTAGTAGCACCAGCTTTCGCCTCACCCTGACTCGAAGAGGTGCTGACAGATACACGTTTCCACCCCCCACACCTCTCCTCTCTCCTTCTCTTTCCTCCTCACTCCTCCACTCCTCTCCTCTGCTCTGCTCTCCACTGCACCGGGAAAATCCTGATTCAGCTCTTCAGGGGGCCTTATCTCGGAGGGCTCGGCTGCATTACCAGAGCTGGAGACAGCCACACCCTATCCTCATCACTCCATACTTGAACTGCATAACCCACACACCAGTTCTCATTATTATTCACAGAAATGTGTTATATGGAAATCCGTTAATGGTATAGATTTTTTTTCTAGAAGGTGGCTAGACTTTTTAATGTACACATTTATAGAACATTTCCGCCATCATCTAATGAATTAAGTGATTGATGTATTGTATTAACAGAATATTAGAGATTTGACTTCAGCAATACAAGACATCCAGTTAATCATGTTAGTTATTTCTACAGACAATTGATTTATGTTCATGCATTTGATTGAGTCTGGAATCCTTAATTCCTGACTCCAAACACCAAATTGATGCTGGTTTTTGATGGATATGGTTGCTTCCTGGCATTGGTTGCCGTGTGAGGACATCAGACCAGAGCCTGTTGCTAGGAGGGTGCCCCCTGATCTCCGCAGACTACGCCTAGCCGGCCGCACCCTTGCGCCTCCCCATGCGCATTACACACACACACACACGTCCCCCTCACACCGCCCCCCCCTCCCCTCTGCTCGTCCACCGCCCCTCATGAATAATGCAGACCTGCTCAATCGTCGTCGTCGACATGCCATGACATGTTTTATTCACAGTGGAGCGCAGCGAGTCTACCATGGTGCCATGATCTCCTCCCCTCTCCCCTCTCCCCTCTCCCCTCTCCCCTCTCCCCTCTCCCCTCTCCCCTCTCCCCTCTCCCCTCTCCCCCTCTCCCCTCTCCCCTCTCCCCTCTCCCCTCTCCCCTCTCCCCTCTCCCCTCTCCCCTCTCCCCTCTCCCCTCTCCCCTCTCCCCTCTCCCCTCTCCCCTCTCCTTTCTCCCCTCTCCCCTCTCCCCTCTCCCCTCTCTCTCTCCCCTCTCTCTCTCTCCCCTCTCCCCTCTCCTCGCCTCTCCTTTCTCCTCCTCCCCACTCTCTATCTTGCCATGCCCATCAGTTCAGTGTCTCCTCCTCCTCCTTGACCCCGACCTCCCCATCACCAGGGACAAGCAGTCCAATCTGAAACGAAGAGACCTGCTGCAAATATTTACATTCCTGTGTGTTGCAACTGTCACATCACACATGAAAATACTTCTCTGCAATCTCATTATGGCATATGAATTTTGAAGACTATGGCTTACATTTACATTTAGTCATTTAGCAGACGCTCTTATCCAGAGCGACTTACAGTAAGTACAGGAACATTTCCCCTGAGGCAAGTAGGGTGAAGTGCCTTGCCCAAGGACACTACATCATTTGGCACGGTGGGAATGGAATCGGCAACCTTCTGATTACTAGCCCGATTCCCTAACCATTCTCTCTGGCTATCTGACTCCATCTGGCTTCCGTTTTCTCCGGACCTCTGAGGTAAACTGCATAATTGTCTATGATTTTTCAGAACATATAGTAAAGAGGGGGCTTGAGGGTAGAATGGCAGAAAAGGGCTTAAATTCATTCATGTGGTATATTTATCCTTTCATAGAAACAATGTGACAAACCCCAACTGCCTACCTTCATGTTTTGGGTGTATACAGATGTTATTGTGTGTCCAGCACACACCAATGCTTCCAAATGGATTTGGTTCCATGAACTTGAACTGGATGTTTGTTTTCATATCAGAGTCCTGCACCTTTATCTCACCAACCAATCAGCAGAACTTAGCCTTATGGTACCTTAGGGCGGGGTTACATTACACATGACTTCCAACTAAATGATGTCATGGCGGAGTTACACCTGTTTGATTAGTCTCTTGTTGCTTCTAGAAAATAACATAAGCTTTTTGTAGCTTCAAAGATAAGGGAAGGAGTTTTTTGAGATGATTGGCTCATAGAGTGGTGAGAAGCAGCTGTGTCCTGGCTCAGGCCTTTTAAGCCAATTTTTATGTATTTTTTCAGAAAATCACAACAGTGACGTGGATGCATTGGTAACAGGCCTGGCTTTGTAGAAGCCTCTCATTCTTTTATCCCTCCAATCAAGCCAGAGCACCGTTCCCCTCAAGAAGAAGATGAAAAGAGGATTTTTATTAGACTCTCACACCCCGTATTACAGTCTTGAAGTTTCTACTTTTACCATGTTTGTGTTGAAAAGGGAATTAAATATAATTGTAATGTTCCTCTTCCACACGACTCACTAATCAGATTATCTTCTTTCTAAATCTGTCAAAAGCCGCCTGTCCTGTTGTTCGTGCTTACTGGTGGAGGGAACTGAATGGGCCCCAGATGGGTGTCCATGGCAGCCATGGTCCCAGGCATGGTGGAGAGGAGCAGCAGACTGGGTATCTGCACATGGAGGGACTCGAAGAGGATTGACTGTTCATGGAAACCTGCTTTCTCTGAAGAAACAAGAAGAAGAAACAAACTCATAAATTAATGAAAGAAGCTCTGATACAGTGACAGTAGCTAACTTATAACTTCCGTTTGTGGACAAAAATAATAGCCTATTATATAGCTGGTTTATAGGTTTAGATTGTTGTTGTAGGTATACACGTCATCAGGGTAAATGGAATATACAAAAAAACATAATATTTTTTATTTTAAAGATGTGCTTTATTTACAAAGAACGACTTGCTGGCCCGGTTTTGTCTGTTTTGTGTTGCAACAAAAGATCACCTGCAGAGTAAAAACTCGAGATTGGGATGAATCTGTCTGACCAGAAGAAAAGAATTACAGCCTGTGTGTTGACAGAGTTCAGGATCAGTGAGAAAACGGTGTTTGTGTTTTTTCCCCCTCCTGAAAAATAGGTCACATGACTATACAACTCATTTACAAGGTCACGCAAAACATCTATAGACGAATTACATAGATACACAGATAAAACTATGATGCAACAACATGCACGGCAGTACTTCTCTATGCCCTGGATGTGTTGTCACTGTAAACTCTTTGGGGGTGGATGGTGTGTGTCTGTATAGGGGGGTGGTGGGGGGGGGAACCAGCTTTGCAAGTCAGTGAGAGTCAACCCTGCAACATCTCAACATCTGCTTCAGTGATGAATCGCAGGATCCGCCAGGTTTACTAAACACAGGCTTGTCCCTGAGTGGCTCTGGTCAGATAACTATCTACAGTACTGAGGACGTGGTGGTGCTGCACCACACCTGGCTGACATGGGTCACGTAGTCTGAACAGAGGTGGCTCTTCCTCCCCTCTGTTTAGTGCCCTGCGGCCACCAGAAGGCCCCCTCGGCTAATGCCCCCCTTAACCCCCCAGAGTACCAGCGCTCTCTCGCACAGACGAGGGGCGGAGATGACTGGGGTCGCTGCAGTGCTGTGCCTCCTATTTGCTCATTAGAAATGTGCTAATGTATTCCGTCTGACATCTGTTCGAAAGCACACGCAGAGTACACTCTCTTCCTAACCGATAGCCGTTTGTTTGTTTGTCCTCACGCGCACCAAATACCACCACGCCATTAGGTTTGTGTTGTTAATCTGGATCTCAGGAAGTCATGAAGAGGTCTCTGCTATTCACCCGGGGATGCAGTGCTGCTCGTGTGTTCCTGATCCTCCAGTCAAGAGCTTGTGTCTGTCTTTGTTGACAAGGACCAGAGAGCAGAAGGTCGACATGGTGAACAGGTTTCTTCACTTGAACGCATGTTGAGAAGTTGGTGAAGCAGGTCTTGCGGAAAGGTAGTTCGAAACACTGAGGAAACAGGTCTTTTTTTCTCTCGGCAGGAAAGCTGTTAATATTCTGGGTCCGTTTTAGGCCGGGAGTGATTTAAATGATTGATTGACTTGCTTGTATTCTTTGTCATGTGTTTCAACATGCAGTAGTCTTCACTGTGTACTGGAAACATGTTTGGCAGTTTTTTTTAATCTCTAAATCTGCACACACACACAATATTACAAAGGCTGATCCAGGAATAAACAAATACACACATACACACACACACACACACACACACACACACACATACACACAGAAGCTGTCCTGTACATGTCTTCTGTGTGTTGATATGGATGTACAACTGAAATCATAGCACAGTTGGTTACTAGCACCAGCCAGTAACCCTATGAACCCTATCCTGTGCAACCTGTTGGTAGGACATTGAGCTCTCTCAGCTAGCGTAGCCCTCTTGGCTGTGCTAAAGCTCTGGAGATTTGGATAATGGTTTCCGCTCAGCTTAAGCAACATCAGGCAAAGTCAGACTGCTTCTCTTCTTCCACATGGTTTTCTCCACCGCAACCGCCCCCCCCTTCCCCCTTCATCAAAGATGAATCTCAACCCCTAACCCCCCCCCCACCCAGTCATGCCCTGGGCTCAGCTGTTAGGGCCCAAGAGGACATGGTTTCTTCTTCAGTCAGCTGTCTGTTTCTGTCCTCCATGACCCCCCACAATACACTGGCCTTTTTCTCTGTCTCTCTCTCTTCTCTCTCTTTCCTTTTCTCTCTTTCTTTCCTGCTCTATGACCTCCCTCCATCCCTTTTTTTATTTTACCTCTCCTCTCCTCTCCTCTCCTCTCCTCTCCTCTCCTCTCCTCTCCTCTCCTCTCCTCTCCTCTCCTCTCCTCTCCTCTCCTCTCCTCTCCTCTCCTCTCCTCTCCTCTCCTCTCCTCTCCTCTCCTCTCCTCTCCTCTCCTCTCCTCTCCTCTCCCCCTCCCCTCCCCCCCCCTCTCCTCTCCTCTCCTCTCCTCTCCTCCCCTCTCCCCTCTCCCCTCCTCCCCTCCCCTCCCCTCCCCTCTCCTCTCCTGTCCTCTCCTCCATGCTTCTCGGTAGTGTAGGCCCCCACTGGACCAGGCAGCATGTGTCATCGTCACTCACTCCCCTGGCGTTTGATGGCTGACCTTTATGAGCGGGAGGTCTTCTAGAACTGTAAACATTGTTCTAGCCATTATTACCCTCTATGTTCGTAGCGACAGATCAACACCCCACAGAGTGCTAAATTACATGACATGGCCTTGATGACCTTCACTTTTACAACTACTATTCATGCTGTAACGGTTCCCTGCATATAGCCTTGACTATATTGTATTTATTGTTTATGATATGTTGTCTTTAATATATTGGCCTCACCGGCCCATAGAGACGAAGGATACGTGTACTTTGTCTATCGATTTACTGCAAATGATGTTCATAATGCTGTTTCTGATTGTTGTTCTCCAGGTTCCTAACCCAGGTTCTACAGACATCCAGACCGACAGAGCAGGGGGGAGGAGCTCCCATTGAAACAGTGTGAAATCTTTACGATTGCCAAGAGATAGAATCTCCACTCCTTTTCTCTCCCTGCGGGCTCTCTCTCTCCCCTCACTGGGAAGTCGTTTGTCAAAGCCTGAACCCCGGGAGCGCTGCAGGATTAGAGGGCTTCCTCTGCCGTTAAAACGACTCAGTTCTCAGAATTACACTTATTCAGGATGTGTGTGAAAGGGTTCGGAGAGAAAGGACCGCTTGGTGTCATTCATGAGACCAGGCCCCTAATCTGTGCTGGGCGGAGCCACAAAGAGCGAGGGGCCAACTGTCCCTGTCAAACACTAAAGAGCCTAGTCTTCCGCTGTATGGATTCATAAATCAATAAGTGAAGATGTTTGAGATGCAGGCATGTACCACAACAATCACACTGAAAAATACTAGAGGAAAGTTCACATCGTTTCCTTGTTTGATTTCTTGAAACGGTCCTAATCACATCAGTGAAATTTGGAACATTTCTAACAGCGGCTGAGGAAAACGGTAAATATGATGTTATACCAGTGTGTCTGTGTATGAATGTCAGTGGGTGTTTGTGTGGGTGTCAGGATTACGTCCTGAAAAGCCTCCAGCTAACCTGACCTCGCCCAGCCTCTCAGGGACCCAATGAACCACCGGCATCCATCTACTGTACTGGGACTCTCTCTTTCTCTCATCCAGCTCCCTCTTTCTCTGTTTTTCCTGTTCCCTTTGGTTTACTTATCACTACTCGACTCCTTCTGACAACCTACCTCTCCTCTCCTTCCCTCCTTCCCTCCTTCCCTCCTTCCCTCCTTCCCTCCTTCCCTCCTTCCCTCCTTCCCTCCTTCCCTCCTTCCCTCCTTCCCTCCCTCCCTCCCTCCCTCTCATTCCCTCCCTCCCTTCCATCTCTGCCCGCTCAGCAGCTCAGCCAAGGCAGTCAGCACCAGTGCCCTACTTTCCACCAAACAAACAGGGCCCGAGGAGAATCTGGTGAATAACACTAAGCACTCTAACTGGTGGGACTTCCTTTTCCTGGTGCTGTTGCTAGGAGACAGCCGGCTCTAAATCTGGCGGAGCACCTGCAGTCAGGATGGAGGAACACACAGTACTGTACCACCAGAAGAACACAGTTGTTTCAGCACCAAAACTGTAGAATTGAATTCCGAGTAACTTTGTCATTTCAGCGACATGGTCAAATGAAATTTGTCTTATTAGAATGATCATCGTTTTGATTGTTTTGGCAGATATGAGCCCCACTTCAGCGACATCACAGTCAGTCTCAGGGCTCGACTGAGGGGAGACTAAACTATGAGGCCACGCCCAGGTTACCAAGCTAATGCAAGATAAAGATATAAATAATACATGATAAAAGCCTTATTGTGAAACACAGAACACAGCAGCCATGGGTGCCTGACCCGCAGTGAAAAACCCACACCCTACTGGCAGTCACTCTTCTCTGAAGGGGTTAACCCTTGTCTCTTCCTGTCTAACTCTCCTCCTGGTATCTCCGTGGCACCTCAGCTGTCACACGTCTGTGGGGGTCCACCCGTGGTTGCTTGGGCCTTAGGAGCCTAAGTGCTAGACTGGCCCCCTGTGGCCCCCCTCCAGCTCTGGTCTGGAAGGTGATCAGGAGGTCCTGGATGTCTGGGAAGCATGTGGTGTGTGTGTGTGTGTGTAGTGTGTGTGTGTGTGTCTGTAAGGGTGAAGGCTGGGATGCCAGCAGCCAATAAACACCTCCGGAGCCTTACGTGACCGACCTGCTGGGAAGGGGAGTGTTAATTGTGGCGTGGGTTGTTAGACGAAAGCAGACACATTTCTGAGATGGTCTCAGTGCTGGCACACGCCTGTAGATCAGCTGCATGAAAACATTCTGCTGACTGTTGTAAGTAGCCTGTTTTGACAGAGTTGTCGTGTAATTATCACATCCCTTCATGTTCATAGATCCACAGGTCTGTTTCCTGATACTTGGTAATAGATATACACACTCTGATGTCTTCTGACTGCACTTAACATAGATAAGTAGGTATATTACTGATGCAGGTGGCTGGCCTTACCCAGTAACTGTTATGTTTAAAAAAGGCTTTTTTTCTGTATTCAGTTTATACTTTGTACAGTTTTTTTCCCCACGAGAGGTGAAAGTTGGGGCTTGTGTTTTTTAGAACAAGTTCTCTAAGAGGGCACCCTCATGCAACTGAACAGATGCTGCTGTCAACATACACACACACACACACACACACACACATGCCTGCACGCACGCACACACACCTGAAACACCTGTCACCTGTTCACAGTGAGAACACCCTCATAGTGCAAATAAATCATTTAAACTTTCAAAAATTTTTAAGTCATTCATCTAGGGCCTTGACAAAAGGGGTTGCAATTGACTTCCGCAGTTTCCAAACCACAGCCACTTTTAAAAAGATGAAAAGAATGTTGAGAGGGTATACTTTGAAGCAGTTTTAAATGATTAAGTGATAACTTGATTTACTGTACTGTGATTAGTTTCCGACATGTCAAATAAGTGTTTGAAAGCATTCCTCTGGAGGCAGATTACTGTACGTAAAGCAAGGAATGTTAGGAACTTTGAGCCACAACATCCTTCTGCAGGCTCTGTAAAATAGTGAAGAGTGGTCAGGTCATATCACAGGTCACAGAATTGTTTGAATAAGCTTTAGGTGTACGGTAACATGATGCCATCCTTACGGTATTAAGTGCTAACCATGTCGTCGTAGAATAGTCAATACAAAAAATGTCCGCTATGATCAGTAGGCTATTATAATTACATTTTCTTCATACAATATTCTTTGCTGCATTATGTTTCCAGTTTTAGTGTATTTGCAGTAATATTATCATTATCATGTTTTACTACCTCTCTCAGGTCACTGGCTGTGTCCATTTAGGAGGTTCAGTCAAGCAGATAGCATGTTTTAGAGGGAAGATCCTGAGGACAGCCTCTCCATCCTTCCCCCATGTCTGGGGCATGGGGGGGGCATGGTGGGGGCATGGGGGGGGGCATGGGGGGGGGCATGGGAGGGCATGGAGGTTTATGGGGGGGCATGGAGGAGGCACGCACTCCTCTGAACGAAGGTGCATTTGATGGCTGGAATGTCTGGCTGCCTGCACTTCCTGTTGTGTCGACCTATTTTTGGGCTGCCCCCGGTGCCCAGTGTCTTTGAGGAGGGTGGGGGTTTGGGGGGAGGAGGGTGGGGGGGTGATGGCTGGGCAAGGATGAAAATGGATGGACAGTGTCTCTCCTACACGATTTGCTCATTCAATATGTAAAGCTCTCCAGGGCATTGCATTAGTGTGTAAGAGCATGGCTGTCTTTGGAGAAAGGGGAGTTTGGGGGGAGGGGTAGGGGGAGTTGGCGGGGTTAGGGGGGCTGGGGGGGGGGCATGAAAATGTTTTTCTGTGTCTGAGCAACGTTGTGGCATTGATGGCATCTAATTAGCCAGCTGATGTTCATCATGCAGGACTGATGTACATGTACCAGTATTTGTACAGTACCATCTCTGAAGCTACTAAATCAGTTCCCAAAATGGTTTTATGGGCACTGCCAGCAAGGTTTGAGGGAATGAACAGTCGCCCTGATCTGTCTACAAGTTTGTCAAAAACTGCAACTACAGTGAAATGAATGTGACATGGCGAAACGGATCTCTTTTAAATGCAGACTGACAGCCCCCTTTCACTGGAAGGAATGTGTCAAACCGCTGTTTGAACCTTTAATTCAGACCTGATGACCCACCGGCAAGGTCAAGGAAAATCCAGTGTGTCTCGGTGACACTTCACAATGACCGTGCCTTCACTCATTGTCACGTCTCAACAGATGTCATCAGAAGTCGCAGAGAAGCATCAGTTATTTATCACGCTGCTCCCTCTGAGATACCAGCCTTTTAACCTTGACTTGCTCCTCGCTAAACAGTATTTCCATTAGAGACCATTCAGGACCCTGGTGGCCCTAGCTGATGTCACCATCAATCTCCGGTTGCCAGGGCACAGGAGACCCTGGGAAAGTCGACGGACAGAGATCAAAGATTGAATACCTCCCTTTGATCGCTTCACAGGGAGAGACATCCATTCCATCCTCACAATACATGTAGTGGCATCTCAATGGCTTTTTAAGTCATTTTGAGTCATTGATAAAGGTCTGTTACCTCAGCATAGACACCAGTTGAACTGTACAACTCTCCTGCCTCTGACACTGCATCGTTCTGTTTCTGGTAACTGCAGATTATCCGACAAACGCAACCAGCCAACAGAAACACAGTAGAGGAGTCCTTCATGGTTGGTGGCTGAGAGTAACACACAAGGGGTTCGTATGAGATTTGTGCCACACATACAGTATTCGGTGGCTAGGGTTACGCCTGCACATTCCATTATCCAATGGCTAGCCTCCCTAAACTCACCCCCCCACACACACATACATACACACATGAACACACACTTATACTCATAAATGCTTGCCCACACATACACAAACACACACAGACATACAACAGTTCCCATTCCCACAACAACTATATCTCTTCCTCTCTTCATATTCACCTGATTGGCGTCTACCTACATCCTGACATTACACGGGGTCCGTAGGGGCCCGAAAGTAGATCCAGTGAAGGCCAGGGCTCTCTAAATCATCGATGGATGCCAGCTTTAGTGGCTCGGTGTGGACAGAGTAACCCAGGAGCCTGCGTGCGAGCAGGCCAGAGCAACACGTTGCGAGTGGCATCCATGTCGCAACTTCTTGGAGACGTTGAACCAGATCCAACGGGAGCCCGGCCAGGGAATCTATAAACTGAGGCCAGAGAAACGAGGTCGATGTTCCGAGAAAGGCACAATGTTTCCAAGCTATGTTTAAAGATGTCACGAGGTATCAGTAAGATCATATCGACTGCCAAATGTCTCTCTGCTTTCTCTGAACTGGGCCTCTGGTCCTGGCCAGCATGACAACCCAACACATGGAGCAGGGAAGTGTCTCCTCAGCCAATCAGACCTTTTAAAGGAGGTGACAGACTCCTGTGATGAGGGTAATGTAGTGTGATGCTTGTTACAAGCTCAACAGGACCTCTGTTGCTTGTGGCCCTAGTCACAGAAGCAGCCTAATGGGAGCAGTCTGGACACAGTCACAAACAGGCACCAGACACTCCTTGTTGTGGTTGGGTCTTATGATGCAATTTCATGCAAATCAGTCATTTACAATGAAGTCATTTTAGGTTGTATATGTATTTGTTTAAATGCTCCAATGACGAGCATTGACTTTCCAGTTTAGCTTTACACAAAGACTGAATAATCTGATGAGAAATATCTTCCGTTCCGACCCCTGATCTCAGAGAAGGTTAGGGTCGTGGTCTGGTGCAGATCTTTACACTTCATTCTAAATCACGCCCCAGCAAGCAGCCACAAGCAGATCTCCAGGCCGCGTTGATAATAGGAGTTAATAAGCACAACAACCTAATTGAGATCCTCAATGGGATTGGCCACTGTGTCTCAATGGAGCTGCGGGGGGGTCCAATAGGAACAAAGCGGTCCAGTCCCAGCAGGAAGTGAACCTCCTGACTGACGGTCTGACTGACACAGTCACCCATATCAAATGACTACAGACACATAGACATACAATGCAACACATCAACATCACACTGAGGGAAAAGCCCTGTTGGGTTCCTATTGTGTTTGGTATTCAGCATGAACTCAAAACAATAGCACAACAGTAGTCTCATACTGGAGACACTATGTATGTTGGAGATCTTACAGTCATACTTGGTAATAAGTAGACAATATGAACGGCAATGTAACACAGAAAAACATCAACATTTACGTTTGACTCTTTGATTGTTTATACAGGTCCACCCTCATTTACATTTAGTCATTTAGCATTTGACACTTTCATCCAAAGCGACTTACAAGAAAGAGCTTTACAACTGTCATGAGAGTATTCAAATGGGTATTAAATGTACACTTTATTAACACTTCACAATTTGCTGTGAAGACTAGTAGCTTGAACGTGAGTCCTAAATGAGTCATTTTGAATGATCTCAAAGGGATATGAAGGTACTGTACGGTCCATCCTGTTTCACCATCTTGTAAGCATATGGCAAACACACCCAGACGTCAAAATCCCGGCAGCTGCTCCTGTGGAATTTTTACTGCTACTGGAGCTTTAATGACTAATGATTTATCACATGCCATTGGTTCAAATTATATTTAGACATTTGTCAGGTAGCAAATCACTATGTAAACAGAGAGGATGTTGCAGGTTGTCGCTAGGCAAAAAAAGCATGGATGGCGTGTTCCTTTGTGCTCTGAAGGAGTCCCCTCTGGATGCTCCGCTCTGGGCCGTGGTCACAGTGGCCCGGCATGGTGTCCACCACGGGGGATCGTGAGGGTCTGTGGGGCACTAATGTAAACAAACATGACGTCAGTAATGATCTGAAACGGCTCTCGGACACTAGCCTGATTTACTCATACTATATTACCGTTGATTCGGATTTCTTATCTCTGAATTGATCCCGAATTGTAATGTGCTTCATGAATACGTGACCGAATGTTAAACCTGACATCTTTGACGTCTTTGACAATATTGTGTTTCATGTCTGGTCATTTAACCCCTGCTTATGTGTTGGCTGAGCAGGAAACTGCAGAGCCCATAACCTTAAACTAGACTCCCAATGAAACCCAACCCTCACCCTAACTCAGGGATACTTCCCCTAAAGAAGCAATGCCGTGGTCAGATCACTCACGTGTGTGTGTGTGCGTGTCTGTTTGTGAGTGTGTGTGTGCATGTCCGCAGCATTCTCCAAACACACCAAAGGCATGTTCCTGCCGTCCACAGCATCCATCTGCTCATCAATCGTAGGGCCATGTGTGTGTCTTTGTATGTTGTCATGCATGTTGTGTTTTGTGTGTTCTGTCAGGGGTGGTTGTCAAGGTAATAGTTTCATTCCCTGGCTGTCCTCGACGTCTGGATCAATCCCAGTGGCAGGGCTGCAGCAGGATTCCCATCCACGTGATTTACAAGCCTCTCTGAGAATTGCGCAAACCCAAACCTCATGTGTGCTGCCCCTCCCTCCCTCTTCCACCTCTTCCTCCGGGGGTCTCCTTTCCGGCCTCCCTCATGCCCCCTATGGAAATATTCACAGGGGCTGTGGGGTCAGCAAATTCATTGCACTGAAGGTGCTACGAGCGAGCACGACCCTTTTGATCTCAGTGTGGCGCTTGTCTCCAATAAATTAACTAGCAATCGAGGGTATTTACTTTGGTTTGGGGCTATTTGAGCAGGCATCGTTAAACGGCCAAATTCGAGCATTTATGGGAAAACATATGCTTTGTCCTCATTTAGGGGGTTTGTGGCTCTTTGTGAAGCCTGAAAGTGCAACGCAGGGGGTTCTGGTTAAGATTGTTCTAACGCGAGCCCCAAGATGAAGAAGTCGGAGGAGAAATGCATATTACTTTTTTTATGAAGGCATTGTGGAGGTTGAGCACTTTCACATCAAAGACGTGAGCTCCCAGTTACCTGGGGAAGTCGGAGTCTCTGATTACAAACAGAAGCTGTAGAGTTACAGTCTCACAGTCTGTTTGTCACACCGTGGTCATTAGTGGTCTGGGGTTGACCCGCTGCGTGACCTCTGACCCAGGTGCTTGAGAAGGCCTCGGAAAGAAAAGCTTTTAATAGCTTTGGATCTGATGGGAACACAGCCCCAATAATAAAAGGATACATCTTATATTTCTGTTCTTTAAAACAGACATTTTTGAATTGTAATCAGATTGGAGTACTCAATGCCCTCATATTCAAGTGTCTTGGGAAAGCAAAAAGATAATTGTTACAACGTCTGGCTACCTCGGGGACTGTGTGGTCAAAACTGTCTACCGTAAGAACTTTCAGGCTGGTGAAGAAGTCACAACAAATTGATCATGTCTGGGGACATCTGACTACTGCATCTATCAGCATCTGGATCCCCCAGGCTACACCCTGGCCCAGGCCCTTTAAGGACCAGCCCAGGATCACAAGCCCAGACCCTGTAAGGACCAGCCCAGGATCACAAGCCCAGGCGCTCTCTGTTTATCGCCTGGTGACAGGAAGCCCCGCGCTTTCATTTGCAGCCAAATCAGCATTTCTGTGGCTTACCGTCGATGGATTTCACATGGGCTCCTCTGAGAAGTGCCGCCGGCGCGTCTGTCAACACCCCGCTACAGGTGGTGTTGGGCCTGCATCATCCAGACACACGTGGGTTTTCTGGATCTAGGTCTCGGCGTATGTCCTTTGAATGTTGCTGCTGATTGGGTTAAAGTGTTAACTGTTTGTGTGTTCACAGGGCTGGTTAATGATCTTCAATTTCCTCTGAAACCACCCAGCTTTGTTCCTTTGTCATTATATTATATTCCATCCCTCTGTAAATGGTCTGATGTGGGTTGGTGAGTGTGTCGCATTTAAATATGCTAACATTTCAATCTAGCCCAGACAGAGCCAGAGCTTGGTGGCTTCCGGTTGGTTGGTTCAGGAAGAGGCCTTGTGTTCAGTACGTCACAGCCACTTTCAATACGAATCCAGCTTCCTCTTAGGGAAGTTTATCTTTCAACTGTTACATGTAAGTTCCATATTGCCCTGACTGGCCATTGCAGCCAGTCCCCTCCCCCCCCTTCCCCCCTTGGTGGGACCTGCTGTTGTTGTGGTGGTGGTGGTGGACTGGGCCATAGTCAGGTTAATAGAGTCACAGTAATGATTTACAGTTGTCAGGCAGAGGCCTGACTCAAACAGGATACCACTGGGACTGACACGTGAGGAGGAGGAATGTGTGTGGTGTGTGGGAGGAGATGTGTGAGGGGGAGAGAGGGAGAAGTAGAGAGGAAGAGAGAGGAAGGGAAAGAAAGCGCGAAAGAGGAAGAGAGACAACGAAAGAGAGAGTAAGAGGGAGAGATGGTGGGAGAGTAAGATGATATGACCTAATTCAGTATTCTATACATATGATATGTATCTTGAATCGCATTCTATGCCTATCCATTCGGAGTGTGTAACCATATCTGAAACAGGCAGCGTGTATTTCCATGTGCGCTTTAATTAAAGTTGACAGGGGGTCTAAAGGTTCACTTCCTAAAACTGAACAGAAGTGAGCAGCATGTTACTTCTTGGAAACACGAGTTGCCCCTCGGCCCAGTGTACCAACTCAGGGCACATCTGTCCATGTTCACACGCACACAAATCGAGTGAACATTTTGAAACCTGCTTTTTCGTGGGAGGTGAAGCTCATCCAGTCATTCATGTAACACAACTGACCTCACATGTTTACCTGGTAACCATACCAGTACCTATAGCTGGATGATGAACCAGTTGTGGTAGAAAATGTGAGCCTATGTTAAATATAGGGCCAGAGCCATGTTCAAGTTCACATAGGCAGCTGCAATCTCACGCCGCTCCCGGTAACTGAATATGAGCTGAAGTTATGCCCGAGTGTCACGCCACACATGAAACATGACATCCATGGTTCCTTTGTACGGCTCTTGAACGCTCATTGGCAGGTTTAGCTTACTGGAATCCTTTCAAAACACTTTTAATTTACGTCTTCTCTACTCAGTCCCCCCCCCCGTCTTGAACTTGAACCTTTGTAGGACTCTTTGATGCATAGAGGGGCTGGAGTTTGGAGTCCGAAGTCTGTAGGATGGCCCCTGTGGACAGTAACAGAATGTCCTGTCCTGCCTTCCCAGTGGCAGGGTCCCGCTTGCTGACAGGGGGGTGACATCACCAGGGGGGTCCATTGTTACATGATTTGGGAGGGGGTTGGAGGAGGAGCTGAGCGTTGGAATTTGTCAGACAAAGGCTGTATGCTACTCTATCTACAGATCGGAGTGGACACAGCACTTTTGAAAATCCCTAACAAGATTAAATCACAGGGCAATCAGCTGTCAGTCCACACACACACACACACAACACACACACACACACACCAGTTTCTGAGAACTCCTATTGAAAGTAAGCTTCTCTGCTCAGACCCACAGGCTCATAAAGAACTACCATATCTAAGCAGGCATGTTTTGAGAAGAGCTCCCATGACCATGCTGTTCCTTTATCTTCTGTCGCTGACTATCATTCATGGTCTGAATCCCCTTGTGTGCTAGGTTGGCCCAAATCTTACCCCATCTCTCTGAGTGTTTTCAAAAAGGCCCTGCCACACCACCTCCTAAACTGTTGACGTCGTTGGTGTCCTGTGATAATGTACGTCTGTGTGTTTGTGTGTTATTATACGCGTGTGTTTGTGTCTGTGTGTGTATACTGTACATTGTGTGTGTGTACTTTACGTTCTGTGTGTGTGTCCTGTGCTGGCTCAGGGTCCAGCTTGGCCTGTTGCACCTCTTGGCTGATGTCCAGCCCATTACATCACTGGCAGGCAGCCCAGCTTGCTGCTGACTGGGCTCCCATAAAGGTTGGGGCCACAGGAATCACCCATCCTCTTGCATTTCAAAGAGCCCCTCTCCTGCCCCTTCTCCTGCCCCCTCTCCCGGTACACTTGACTTGAGATCAGAAGTTTATTAATAGATGACCAGGGGAGTATTCCAGAAAGCAGGTCATGTGACACACCCGGGTAAGTTAACTCTCCAGCTGACACACAGTGTTGTAGCAACATTGCCAGTAGGTTGCTGCAACATTGTAAATCAGCTGGTGGGTTGACTTACCCGGTAATGTTGCATAACCTGCTCTCTGGAATACCCTTCTCAGCTTCCCAGCTTCCCAGAAACAAGTCCATGAATGTTGTCATGTCGTCAGAGCATTGCTCAGAGACAGAGAGTGGTGGTGTGTAGCTTGGGTTTGCTATATGGGCATTTACAACGATGCAACTTTGTATCGTGGGGGGGGCGTTGATAACTGTGTAGCATGTATTGTATGTTGTGCAACTGCTGTGTGACAATAAGTCTAAATACCAAGAAAGAAAAACGGAAATAAAGATTGCCAGTGAAAGAACTCTGGTCTGGTTTGTTTCTCATACTCGGTTGAACAACTGCAACAAGTCTGTGTACAGGTAGTATGTACATGTATCAATAAATAATAATAATTTGAGACAGGAAGGAAGAAAGAATGACAGCTCCTTGAAATAAACCCAGAAGCTTCTAGAATGAAGTCTTAAAGCTTCTAGAATGAAGTCTTGAAGCTTCTGGAATGAAGACTTTTCTCCAACCCAGAGGCCAAAGAAGAGATTTGTTTCTCAGTTCCTCGGGCCAGCAACAACTACAGAGACAGCCCATCATCATAAACGACACTGTTCTTCCCTTTAAACATACAGCCCATTATTAAGTTTGCTTTGACTGCAATTGCGCAACTACTAGAAAAGATACTGTTTGACTGACAGTATCTAATAAAAAGGACTTTCGACAATATACTTTCCCCTTCACCTTTCTCTCCCTAGGGCTTTCCTGAAGAAAGAATCCCGACCACATAGATAACATATTTGGCTCTGGGTCCTTATAAGCCATCTTTAATATAGTTGTTTGATGTCTGGCCTTGCGACGCTTCAAGGTTTTACAGTATGTACGCTTGTGTCTGCCATGCCGACAGGGGGCTGTGTGCATTAAGGGGCAGGGTTGCTTTTCACCGTTTGTTCGTTTCCTGACGTCCTCCTTTGTACTTGTGCTGTGACCGTAAACATCATACGGGCTTAGATGTACATGTTTACACGTGTGTTCAATAGACTGAAAATAGCATTACATTAACTATCACAATATCAATACAAATATGCAATTGCTTATAGTATTGTTCATCTATCTGCAGACATTGATATGATATCATCTAATGATCTTTCAAGAGGATGTTTTGTTTGAGTCGGTTAAATACGAATCTAAATAATGACCTAATCATCAGGCGGGTCTGAGGGACTGGATCTCCTGTACTGGGGGAGGAGCTCTGAGATCTCTCAGGACATATGGCCGATTCTCCATTCCATGTCAGTACACATACAGAAGGTCTATGTTGACATATGGCACCATTGGCCAAAGTCTGCTTTTCTTGTTATTGTCTCCAAAAAGGTTATACAGCACTTGACAGATTCAGAGAAGGATCCCACAGCTGCTGTTTTTGGGGAGGGGGTGGGGGGGGTGAACAAGGTCTGAATGATAGATCATTGAGAATCATTCAATGCATAGTAACACAAACTCAACAACATTTACTGTAAGAAGGATGTTTTCCTTTTCAGACAGACCAGCATCGCATGCACCATACAAGCTGACGTGAAGCCTTTAATGAGACAGGCAAAACCATAGACGCCTAAATAGGTCATAGCCCCTAATGAAGATCAAGGGTTTTCTTGATTAGCAAGGGCAGTTAAATAGCTTCCAATAAAAAATGCATGCGTTTTTATGTTCTGTTGTGGCATTCAATTGACACAAAATGCAGTTGACTGAAAGAGACATTACCTGGCTCTGTTGTTGATGCTGAATTCATCAATGTTATAATCATCAAATAAACAACGGGCTGGGCTGTGTTGATGTGTTCAATGCATGTCGCAAGCAATCAATAACTACCATTCATACAACCTGGGTGGTCTATGGAGTCTACAACAAACCGATGTGTAAGCTTAGCATCTCCTGAAGGTCTATCAAAGTTTAGGATGACCCCTGACCCTTGTCTATCCCCTCATCCCACTGTGTTCCCCCCCTTCATGTCCTTGCCCTCCCTCCTCTGACCTGTCATACTCCATAGTTCAGAGGTCACACCAGCACTGTAGACAGCCTGGAAATGAGAACACATTAATTGCCCCTGCCCAGTCCTCCTTAATGACCACAGGACACGGATCAGGTCAGGGCATCGCCACCAGGCCCCGTGACACCAGCTACCAGGGGGTGGGGTGAGGGGTTATTATAGGAAGATGTAATCATGTCTGCTACAGTGCACCAGAACACAAAAGCCACTTTGAAATCTAATTAGCAAACAAAGGGCAATTAAATGTGAAGCTTGTTTTGTGGGTTAAAATGAAAGGCAAACATGTTTCTGTCTAAAAGATGTGTTTCAGTCTAGAAGATTCTTTTTTCTTCCTAAAAGCAAAAAATGTCTACGGACCTTTGACACCAAAATTCACCAACCTGGAAGTCAATACAGAGCATTTTTACAAATAAAAAATATAGTTTTTTTTGTTCTCCAAGGATCTTTCCTGCAAATGAGGATCAACAATATAGTTAGATGTAAGATGCTCCATGTTAAGGTTAGATATAATTTGCTCCGATCTAATTACAGTCCAGACAGCCTTGCCAGCATTATAAATCGCTGATCGTCACAGAATCTTTACGCTGTCAGTCAACATGGATTAACATCAGAAATGCTAATGAGCTCTGGTGATCCCAGAGGTGAAACCTGGCCAATGTTAAACGGTTGGGCGATCCAGAGTAAACCCTGGCTCCCACCGGGGCCCGATCATCGACATACTGGGCTTACAGACCAGCAGCTGAGCCCGGTGGCATACAAACCTCCCTGCCTCTTCCTGCTCTGTCAGCCACGCAGCCGGACGCCGTCACATCAGACGGCGAGCGTCGTCCTCCACAGGAGTACGAGTGGATCTGTCTCTGATCAGATCCATCCTAACGCCCACGTGTTCGCGCGGGCCTTTTCAGCGTTTCTCTTCTGAAGCGCAAACTGGGGGAAGAGTCCTTCTGCAAAACTAGACTGATGACATGGACCAGAGCTTAGCAGGCATCCTCAGGGTGTTCACACTGTGTATTTATAGATACTGTACACTTTACAGGGTAAACAACAACATGTAACACCTTTACCCTTGAAGAGGCCCACACTGTACTGCTTTGTGTCCTTTAAAGTATGTGGAACTGTGAACCAGTGCGTATAAGTGGCCTCACCATGTATGGAAGCTCATAGTTGGATGTGTTGTTGACCCTGGTCCATTTGCAGAGGGAAGAAGGCCCCAGACTAGCCCTGCTGAGCTCTGAGTTTGGAGAGCACACAGACAGTCAGCTGCATTCCTCATCCTGGCCACGGCTTGTCTGTCCCTGTCCCAGTTCCAGCGTTCAGCCATGTGCAGTCAAGGAACTACTCTAGGATATCGTCTAGCGAGAGACATCCTCACAGTTTCTGGAATGCCTATTTGCGGCTGGACAAACGCATTTTCCCGGAAGAAAATAAGGAAACGGTTAAGAAATGAAAAGAAATATGAAAAAAGAACCTCTGTTGAGGTTTTCCAGAGCACTCTTTACACCGAAGACTATAAGTGTCAGAGTCACACACAGCTGTGGATTGTGGAGTGTTGCTTTAAAGACCTCCAGAACATGTGGCCGCCCCCTTTGGAGGCCAATAAAACAGGCTATTTGGGTCTACATAATTACAGTCTAGACGTGCTTCTGCAGCACACCCAGAATGTGTGGAGCACCATCAGAATGTACGGATCATTCCCAGTCATACTGGACCCTGATCTGGAGTCTCATGCTTTGTCACTGTTGGCCGTTATACAGGGAGAAACATGGCAGATAGAAATAGGCCAACCTCTGAAATGTTTGGGAATGAGCTTTGGTTAGAGATACACGCCAACATTCTGTGGCTGTCAGACGTATGAAGTCTATCCAGCTGGGACAGTGTTTTATGTGAAGGTCCCAGATCAAGTTTGTGAGTCGGTTGCCTTTTGTGGTGTTTTAGAATTGTGAGTAGGGTGGATTGAGCTCTGGAAGATTCAGTGTTGAAAAGTCAAAGTTACGAGTGGGAAAAAAAGATCAGTGCAAAGCGTTTCCTTTTGGAGATATTTTTTTACTTGACTTCAATCCTAGTCAGCTGAGCTTTCACATTTTAAATGGTTTTTCCTGTTCTTCCTAGTGAGGAACTTAACACAACAGGCGAGGATGTCCTTTTGTACAATATCCACAACTTTAATTGCTTCAAAAGGTATTCGTACAGGAAATTGTCCCCTTGAGAATTGAAAGCATGGGTTGGCCAGCAGATTGGTTGTTAGTGCTGTTTTATCCAACAGAAATAACGGAAACACAAACAATGTAATATCATAGTTGTTACACTTTCACTTTGTTACCCACAATATCACATCTAAAATAAATGCCCTGGTGGATGCAGGGTCATCCATCAGCTTATTGCTAAGCTTTCTACAAAATCAACACAAATAAATCAGTTTGTCCATTATAACATATACACCTGAACATTCTCTGATGGCAATGTCATAAGAAGGTGACATACAGCATAATCAAATGCTTCAGACTAGAGAAATTGAAACAGTGACCTACAGACAGCCTTGAAGATGGCTAAACAGTAGGGACGCTCTCTGCCAGAGATAAATTAGTCCTTGTTCTGAATCACTAGCATATGGCAGTGATATAATCTTAGTGCAGACACTCGAATAAATCTGCTTAAACACCATCACATTTCCCCAGATGGTAGTGCACCCAAAGGTACAGTACAGTCCCTGTGCTTAAGGTACAGCTGATGCCATGTGAGATCAGGTCACAGATTTGTGCATTTTCATCTAAGCCCTGATAGTGTTTAATCACTGGAGAGACGAGAAGTCTTCTCCATAGGCCATGATACAATTTGAAGAAGAATCATAATCATAATTCAGAGGTTGTTTCATTTGAGGATCGCACACAGGCATTGCAACAATCCTGATAACATTGTAGGCACTGATCACTTGAAGGCCTTCTCCTGCTGTCGTAACGTAACTGTAACGTATGTACAGTATAGACAACAGGTCCTGATTCTAAGCATGAGTAACTACCATGCTCCATCCACAACATGGCACCCCCTCTTTGTCTCACCCAAGCCCTCCGACTAATGTGTCAACATTCATCACAAAGACCAAACGAATCAAAGGAAGACAATAACAATAGCGAACATCAATTAGAAGTGTATCTATTATCCGTGGTGAGAGGCGGTTCACTCGCACACAACAGAGCCCTAATCCCTCAACACTCAGACGAAGCACATCCTGCTGGACACCCATTTATGGGAGAGAAAGTCCATCAATCAAACCCAGCTCCTTAGGGAAGCTGTGAAAGGCTCCACGTTACAGTTATTTGACTCGTCCCTACGTGTGTCCCCCTCCCAAAGGCCACGGTGGTGTCACGTTGGCCCCAGTGAGAGAGGAAGGGAGGGGGGGGAGGGCTATGGAGGGACAGCTACCATCCCTACATCGGTTGTGGATTGTGTGTAGGAGCAGCCCTAGTCAGGGGTGTGAGGGAGGAGGGGCGGGGGGGAGGCTAATGGGGGACAAAAAAAATGGTCGCCACGTCTCCGTCTCTCCACCAGCTCCCTGTGTTGCCATAATGGGGCATCCATAGCCATTAGTGCTGCGTACCTCCCACCTCAAGAGTCCCTATTCACTCACTGTCATCATTCATGGCCATCACTTCCTCAGAACGTAATGGTTTCAGAGGGTCCTCCTTTCATCCCATTGTCAATGCGCCTCTGCGTCTCCTTTCCACTCTGAACCCCCACCCCCCTCCCCCCACACTGGAGGAATGGCCTGTTAGCGGGGTGCTGGGGCTGACCCCTGTGCCCCCTCAGGAGGAGTCTCCTCCAGCTTTGTTTTGGAGCTCCGTCCCCCTTGCCAAGGCGAATCAGACCCCGGACGGGTCAAGGAGAGAGGGAGACACTGGGGGTCTCATTGTCTGTCCATTCATAACAGAGACAAGTTGGCCAGAGAGGACACTTAGCGTCGCCTATAGCCACACACACTCCAGGGACAATGTCCACACAAAGTGACAGCTCCTATTGGGACTGGAATGCATGTGAATCGAGAGGGTTCAAAGGAACGCAACAGTACACCAACGACATGGGAATGTGATTGGGGAATGACAAACTCTATTTCTCCCCCTTCTATCACCCTGCGGAACTGAACATCCCCGTATCGAATCAAACAATTAATGGAAATGCTGGAGAATTAAACGCTGTAAAATCAGAAGAGATTGTGTGATTGAATGGCAATCAAGATTGATGTGATGATCAGGAAGTTGCTTGCTGAATTCATGCACAGCAACAGGGATGAATGAAGTTGAATGCAATCACCCGACATCCAACCAGGAAGTCCTCTTGAGCATGAGATAACTGCCTCTGTTTACAGAGTGCACAGTTGTTGACATTGTTGTTGACAGTTGTTGAGCTCTGACGTGAAGAGTCTGATGCAGTTGTTTGATCCTGGGGTGTGGAGGAACATTTCCTCATCTGTCTCAGGCAACACACTATAAACAAAAAAATCCTAAAAAAATCACACCCAACAAGATACTAACAAAAAAAGAGTAATCTGAGAATGAATGTATATGATAACAACTTTGAGGAACACCAGGGGGGTATTCCAGGTAGCCGGTTTTGTGAAAACTCTGAGTTGTTTAACCCTGAAAATAGGCAAACTCCGAGGTTTCCGTTCCAGAAAGAGAGGTAACGAAACCTTTTGGTAAGTTGCCATGGTAACTTACGCTGTGAAACTAACCTGGTCGCGAGCAGGTTAGTTCCATGCCAAACTCTGAGTTTTACCTATCCCCTCCCACTTTCTGAGTTTGATAGCGTTGGAAGACATGGGATATCGTTTCCTGGTTCAGCCGAGCGATCTCGAACAAAATTAAATTCGCTTAGTTATACGCCAGGAGACGATTTCAAGACTGCGATTTGATGTGCTTTAATTCCCTGATGAATGCCTAAGTTAACGTTACCGTTTCCCGTCACGATCTGTAATTTATTTGAGCAACATTCTCAGCCCTTGGGTCTTCATCGCTAGTGTTATACGCCGTGGACGTGCACACATAATTGACCAAAAGCTTTTTGGCACTGAAATAAAGAAAAATCATTGAAATTGTAGGATTTGGTCTTCTTCATTGCCTACAAATAGAAATCTAACAATGAGTAGCCTTGGTTTGAAGGAAGATGGGAAACTGAACAGTAGGCCTATTAACATTAACCAAATAAGGCCAATAGCCTACCAATTGCAGTTATTTGACTCTTTGGGTTAAATCAAAGCAAGAATGGTCAAATTAAAGTGAAATAATATAATCATGTAATCATATTGCAAATGAATGAAATCAATGAAAGTTAACTAGGCCTACTCTACCATGACTAGGCCCATTGTAAACCAGAGATACAAAGCCAGAGCTGAGGAGAAGGTCTCAGGAGATCAATCATCCACAGAAAAATGCTTCACAATTCCTTTTAATACCCAAGAACAACTACAATCACACCACAATCTTGACCCTTTCTTATCAACATGACTATGCTACAGTAAGTTACACAATGAGATGTGAGAGCCATCAAGTTGAGACTCCATCCAGTAACTCCATAGTTTACCATATGAGAGGTGGGGGCAGGTTGATAGCCTTACAAGGTCAGCCTCTATTCTTCTGCCCTAAGTCCTACACCATCTCTTGGTAAAAATAGAAACTCAGCAAATTCAATAATTAATTTCCATAGCCTATAGGTTATTGTTCCTACAATTAACATCACTTTTGACCATGCATTCTCCCGTAACTGGAGTTCCAGTAAATCGTTTTCGAGATTAGTCTTTATTCGTCTACCCTAAGTAGGCCTACACCATCTCTTGGTCAGTTTTTGGCACTTTCTTCATGAGGTACAGTTTGTACAACTCATTTATTTGTAACTATATAGGAATAGGCCTACATAAGATTACATTAGCTACATTTCACAGTTCCACATGCAAAATACACCTGCCATTAAATGAACATCTCACTGTAGCATCCATGCTCTGTTCAACATGATTAGAATGTGCAAATCGTTTTTATACGATGTAAATAATAGTAAGCTACATGGGGAGAGAACTACCAGCTACCACATAATTCTCTGCATCCATTTCTACGGCAGCAGTCAATGTCTTTTCGTCATCATCATCTTTTGATGAAAAGCATTCTGTTGGGGGAAACTGCTTGAAATAGGCACCAATTGATATTGAATTAGTATCATGTCGAATATGATTAAAACCAAGGTGACGTCGAGGCTACAATCACAAGCGTATAGCCTAAGCAAACTATGCATTACCTGCGTAGTATGTTTTTATATTTAATAAAACATTGAACCTGCTATTTTATTAAGGCCACCACTTTTTCTCCTGTAACATTAACGGACAGTTGGGTTAAATGTTCAATGTATGGACTGGCTATTATATTCAAATGTATGCTCGGCAGCAATTGTCTCCCACGCCACTTGCATACGCTGCTACAGCCGTGTTGCTTTTTTTCCGGAAAATGTACTCGACCATAAACACGAAATGAAACTTGAATCTGAAGTTTGGTGACGTAGGACAACGTTTTTTGTCGCCGGGTGGCATGGTGGATCCTAGTATCGGAGCTCCATTGATGTTGGCTTTCAATAGTTCTCATGCCCGCGCTTAACTCTGAGTTGACGTACTCCGAGTTGAGTTAACTAATTCATATCAGCTTTTCTGGAACCGAATTTTCAGAGTTTCCAATGTTAGAGTAACTCAACTCAGAGTTCAGGGTTAATCTCAGAGTTTGTTAAACCCGCTACCTGGAATACCCCCCAGTAGTGTTCAGACCAGTTGGCCTTGACCGGGGTGAATCTGTACTCTCAGCTGCAGGGCAGACAGGGTCCCCACACTGCGTTCTGGCTGTTCTGGCTCTGATCCATAGGGGGCAGGGGAGGGCCTGGGGAGGGCCAAGGGGAGAGTGGCTGGACCTCACAGGCAGGGCTGTGGGGTCGGAGCAAGGCTGAGAGGGTTGGGGGGGGGCAGCTGAGAGAGGGCACGCGGTCCTCCTCCACTAGACCTTCCCGCCATGGCCAGGGGCCAGAGAGCAGGGATTAACTGAGGGGGGGTCTAACCCGAGAGAGGATGAACACAATCCCTAGACGGATAATGTTTTGGGGGTGAACACGCAGACATTTTCGAGCCTTTTTTAATAATTAACGTACGACACAATTACGTGATTTTCATGTAATTCATTGGGTTTGAGGCATGACATTTTGAACTGGTAGTCCCTGTAGAACTACTCTGGGTAATCTGTGTCAAGGCAAGGCATACATTATCACAGTCTAGTGAATCATGCTGGTTCTCTGTGCACATCAACAGCATATCTCACATGTATCTTTACATCAGTTTAGACTGAAAGAAAATGCGTGATCAAATATTCATTTTGCAACAACATTCTCATTCTCCATTGTTAGAATTTTAAAATCCTTGCTACCACCATCAAAGGCTCTTGGATATTCCAGGGAATCGATTGTCGTCCGACAGAGCGTGTGACGTTTGCTTTCACCGTGCTTGTCCAGACTTTATCATTAGAGTTGTGGCTCAGAAGTTCCCCTTTGTCAGGTCCTAAGAGCCCAGGAACAGCCCATCCCCAGATCTCTCCAGCCCGTGTCATACGCACAGACACACACTCTCATTTCATCCGGAAGAAAATAAAGTGAGATAAGAGATGGCCAAGAGACCTCCTGTGGATTTACCAACTACAGTCCAAAGAGAGATTCCTCCATTCACCTGGCTCTCTCCTGGCCGGCTGCCTAGTGGGTTCCCAGCAGGATACTACCTCTTGTGCGTAATCAGTACTGCTGTGTGCTCATAATAGGGTTCTTCAACACATGTTGGAGATACCCACAGCCTTGCTTCAATCACACTGTTCACAGAGAGAAATTGCAATATATGGTCAAAGTGTTTGCTACTGTAAAAAGGTTCTTCTTAGTAGAAGATGAGACAGTGAGAGATTGGTAGTATTTGCAGGGGTTACTCTCTTATCTTCAGACTTTTATGTTGGGGTTTAGGGATCCTTGTTACTAAGTCTTCTGTGAGCCGTTGCTAGGGCTTCAGCTAATGGGGACCCAAACAAACAAGGAACAGTGGTCGGACTGTAGCTCTGCAACACACGACTGGGAGATGGCTGGTCTCTCAGTTGGAACAAAAAAGTTCCACCTGCAGGCACAGAGAGAGATAAAGAAAGAGAGAGACAGATAGACAGAGAGAGAGAGTGGAAGAGATAAAGAGAGAAACAGAGAGAGAGAGAGTGGAAGAGAGAAAGAGATAGAGAGAGAAAGAGAGAGATAGAGAGAGAGAGAGAGAGAGAGAGATAGATCTGCGATAGAGAGAGATGTAGCTCGAGTCGTCTCGATGATAGTACGATATCCCGTCTACGCGACTCGTCGATCTCTAGCCGCAGCTCTCGCTACTCCGCTCGCTCTCAGCTACTCTGCTGCCCTCCTCTCTCTCCCTCTCGCTTCCCCACCCTCTCTCTGCCCCTCTCTCTCCCGCTCTCTCTCGAGCCTCGCTCTGCTCCTCTCTCTCTCTCGCTCGCTCTCTCTCTCGCTCTCTCGCTCTCTCTCTCTCTCCTCTCGCTCTCTCTCGCTCTCTCTCTTCCTCGCTCCGCTCTCGTCCTCTCTCTCGCCTCGCGCTCTCTCTTCCTCCCCCGCTCTACCCTCGACGAGATAGAGCAGAAAGTACGACAGTACAGGATCACCCCCAATGCCCCTAGTCGTTCATTTACCAGGTTACAGATTAGAGAGACTCACCCCCTCAACCACCACCCTCCTCCTCCAGCCCCTCCTCCTACTCCTCTTGCTCAGTGATCAAGCCCCACAAAGTCAAGATCTCACCACCCTTCACAGTAGCAGCCATGCACTGATACCAGTCTCACACTAGGTATTAGAGCCCTTTCATCTCAACATGGGGGCCCAAGACTGAAACCTAAGCAGCTTCACCAGATGAAGGGCTCACATTAACTCTGGCTGGGGGAGGAAGGAATGTTTGAACTGACGCATTAATGAGAGCAGTACAATGCCAGTATGTGGTGTGAAAACGTTGGATCCCATTGAGGAGGATAGGGATAAAGGAAGAATCTGGCGGAACACAATCCTGGTCAACCCCCTCTGCCTCTCTGTTTGGACGTGGGGTAGGAAAGTGTCCGGTGTTAAGTACAAACATGATCCTTTTAGCGAGGTACCTACATTACGGGCGACAGGGACTGATTTGATCTTTGACTAGAGCAGTGACATCACAGTCATCGTGTCCCTCCAGGATGTGGCTGTGAGTGACTTGTGTGTCTGCTTCACTTTATCGTCTTCATCTGAAAACGTTTTCTTTTCCTGTGTCTCGAAGGAAGCGTGCGTCGAGACACGCTAAACACATGCATGTTGTCGTACACTTTGGAAACCTACTCCCCCGTTTCCACACACAGACACACACACACACACACACACACTCTCTCTTTCTTCGCCCCGTTACCTCCACGCCGTCATGGAATGTATTATGTCATCCGCTGCACACACAGAGCACACATTCTCACCTGGTCTCCCTAGCAACCTGACCACAGCCGTTTCCTCCCTGCTTGTGTCACAAGATTTACTCAGTGAAAAACTGTATGCATGTTCTACTCACTGGGGTTCTAAGCTGCCGTCATGTTTTTTAGTTTGTCTGTGTTTTGCTCAGACAGGACAAATTAGATGTAAAAGATTCACAAATTATATTGAATACAGACGGCATTTAAAGAGACAATAAGACAGTGTCTCTTTTTCAGAAATTATACTCAGTACAGACTGTTCAAAATGATTCATACACTCTGGCACACACACACACACACACACACACAAGCAAACAAACACACACTCTGCTTAACCACTTGTAAGAACCAGCCCTGGCTAACAAACAGCTGGTAATGTCAGTTAATCGAGTCCTTGGCTGAAACCTTTTCTTTCTCTGGCAGATGACAGACCACATGGTTTGACTTTCTTCTCTCTAATAATGCACAAGCACACTCACACACACATGTACACACTCACAGACACACACACACACACACACATACACACACAGGCAACCATGGCACTAAGCCAGGCCTTATGTGTGACTGGCATGACTGGGTATCTCCATGGCAACAGGAAACGCTGGCAGTGCCAGTGAGAGCAGCTGGTAGTTAGTGGCAGCTTAATCTCCAAACAGATTTAAGGCCAGTCAAGTACCGCCTGCCCTCTGAAGTTTAAGAAGTAATAAAAAAGAGCCTATTAAACCTGAGGGACAAAAGACTGAGAACAAAGAAAGGCTTGTAGCACAACTGGAGCTTCGGAGCTAAAGGCAACCTGTAAACAGAGTCAGCCTGTAAACAGAGTCAGCCTGTGAGTGGAGGAGCAGAGGAGCTAAAGGCAACCTGTAAACAGAGTCAGCCTGTAAACAGAGTCAGTCTGTAAACAGAGTCAGCCCGTCAGTGCAGGAGCAGAGGAGTGAGGGAAACAGCTATCCCAGAAATAAACCGTGACAGGTAAACACGCTCTCTGTCAGTAAACACATGAGAAGTGAACAGTGTGTGTACCTACAACGTAACGAACACTGACTCATCTTGTATTTGTTGGCAGTTTGGCTTGGTTCTAAAATGAACTCTGTACTCAATGGACTCACTGATGGATAAAGGTTCAAGTAAAGTACACAGGATAGATAATGCTGAATCTTCCTCTTCGATTATGTACAGTAGGAATCTGTTGCCGAAGTAATCATTACAGAACAGTGATTAATATGCCCCCTCAATTAAATCCCTCCAGCACTGTAATCTGACGTTTAGCACCAGATATATTTACACCTAGCTCTAATGCTAATTGTAGATGAGGCAGTTTCATTTAACGGTTTTATACCACTTTGGTTTTATCTTCTGGGAGTTGGAATTATGGGAGGACTGACGTCACATCCAGTCAGCTGACCTGGGCCAATGAGAGGCCAGCAAATCACTCTTTGATTAAAGGATTTAAGTATGGTGTCAAGTAGTCACTTCCAGTCTGCGGGGAGCCTAATATGCAATCTTTCTACATGGAAATACAATTGATTGTACCTAGTCAGAGGCTTTTGAGGACAGAGGTCCAGACGAGACCCAGACGACCTGCGCGGCGTGAAGACGACCTGCGCGGCGTGAAGCCCTCTGCCTGAGAGGACCTGATTCACATTCAGACAGAGTGAGACCGTCTCAGAAGACTTGATTTCCATTAGAGCGTTTTATGTCCACCATCGTTGTGATTTACCGATCTTTATGGCCTCCTCACTGAAAAGACATTACGGGAGTGTGTCGTGCAGTGAGTGTAATGGCCAGACTCGCTGCTACAGCAGTTAATGAAATGTGCTGCGAGGCTGGATGAGGGTCTTGTGCGCTGAGGTGGGTAAGGTAACAAAGATGATGGAGTGTAGCAGACGTGGACGAGGCCTGATAGGGTCTCGGTGAAGACGTCTATTTTCCCACTGACGTCTCCATTTGGTGAAATGAGCTGGTCTTCAGCGTCTCTCGGCTCCTCCGCGACGTCTGATGTATTTATGTCTGAGGGCGAGAACTGTTCGACAAGACTGGTCATCAAGTTCTCCTTTACCACGCTCCGTCCTCTTCATTCAGACGTGTCAGCCATCTGTGGGATGCCTATCACGGTCAACCAGGGGTAGCATGGATACATCAAACCATGCAGAAGTGATTCATCTCAAACATGTACCAACAAGGACCAGGTGAAACTAAGATATTTTCCATGGAAAGAACAAAGGAATGGGCCCTACTGTGGTTTGTAAACAGAATGTAGGCCTCTGGGCTGATTATACCAGCTTAATATGAAAACAGCCCAAATACCCATCATGAAGGACATAATGGATTGTCAATGTGATTACTTTATGGTCTTATCCCCCACTAATATATTTATTTGAACAAACTGCATCAGATTAATCCCAGTTAACCAGAGAGGGCGGTAAAATCGATAAATAGATTCCTTTTATATTCAGTGTCTGAATCAGGGACCTCAGATGCCACTGACAAGCTTCCATGCCTCCTGACTTGCTCTCTGTAACAGCAGGATGAAGGGACCAGCAGGTGAATTAGACCAAAAGTGACCACAGAACAAAGGAGAACAAAGACCAGAGGAGACCAGAGGAGACCAGAGGAGACCAGAGGAGACCAGAGGAGACCAGAGGACCAAGAAGACCAGATGAGAACAGGGAGACCAGATGAGACCAGAGGAGACTAGAGGAGAACAGAGGAGAGGGGAGCCAGAACAGAGCTCCACACTAAAGGCTCTGCTGCTCCCCTCCTCACCTCAGCAGTGCAGTGCAGTGTAAGGAGAGGTGCTGTAGTGCTGAGTAGCTCATGCTCTGTCCCAGACTGAGTACTGAGTACTGGTTTTCCAGTGGGCGTAGGAGAGATAATACATGATGGAGGGAAGATGTGCCAATAGAGTGGGAAAGATTGCAAACAGAGATATTAAACAGGATTAAAACGCCCCATGCATGATGAAAGTAGAGTCAGGTCCGGGCATGTCCATGAGGTGCCTCACTCTCCCACCCACCAGTGAAACTGTGTACACAGCTAAGACCCACTGAGCCTGAGATTGTTCTAGGATTATATATCTTGGGTGGGCAGTCAGAAAGTTCTTGGGCTGTTTTGTAATTTAATTGACAGAAATTTCACAATTTTGCATGTCAGACATAGCATAGTCATGGGCTGGGCACCATTCAGTTTTGAGTAGGTAGTTCCCGGACCTACAGTCAACAGACTGGGCTCTGTTCTAAGCCTGAGGACCGGGCACTGTTCTAAGCCTGAGGACTGGGCTCTCGGGACCTAACACACCAGCACCAACAGCTGCCCTTTCATTCTTCAAAATGTACTTTTTGAAATGAGTTTTCAGTTTTGACCAACCGAAAAAACACACAAATAACATCAAATCCATCTAGTAAACCACAGTAACGGAGTTACTCATGTATGAGCTCATGGACACTACTAATGCAGTCTGAATACCCCTTTAATATATATTTTCATGTACATACACACACACAGACATACACACACAAACATACATGACAGCTGCCCTCTGAGCTGTGGTCAACAGCAGCTGCCTGATGATGGAGTACCCATGTTAGCTGAAGCAGAATCAGTCAAAACACAAACACAAAACACAAAAGAAGCAGAGTAAGAGAACAAGAGGCACCTGCCGTCCAGAGTGGACCAGGCTTAGTGGTCAGATGGAGGGAGAGGGGACCAGGCTTAGTGGTCAGATGGAGGGAGAGGGGACCAGGTTTAGTGGTCAGATGGAGGGAGAGGGGACCAGGTTTAGTGGTCAGATGGAGGGAGAGGGAGGACAAGACCCCTGCATCCAAACCTCAGACGGAGAAAATTATTTTGCAATTAAAAATGACAGGATTTCGTGACACATCAGCAATTATTCAGCAATTCACGCCCGCATGAAAATCATAAATAAATCGTAAAACCGTTCAGTGAAACAAAACATTGGCTTGTAAGTTTTATGACATGGAAATATACACACAAGCAACCAGTGGCTTCCCAGCCCTCCGCCTTGCTTGTGTAATCTTATAGCCTGTAAGCTGGCTCCACTGGCTTCAAACCACAAATGAACAGCCTCAGAGAGGCCTGTCCATCATATGAAGAAAGCCTGTATTCCACACATTATATACTTGTCTTAACTCTCTCCGGAGCAGTAAAGATAGGTTTTCACTGTACATGCATTCATACAGAGTTTTAATGAGTAGGAAAGGAGGTGTTTTTGTAAGATGTCTTACTATTTCTATACCCTGGCACGACTCGATGTGGTAAAGCCTATATTGTGAGCTACAGCCGCCGGACAAATGTTTAGCTGGGGTGGAAGGAAATTGTTCTTGGCGGTGAGCAGTGAGCACCTCAGCATTACCTACTTGCATGACTTGCTTGGCTGTGTTCTACTGCAAGGAAGATCACACATCTGTATCGTCAGTCAGTTCACCTATCGTAACCCCCCACGAACCAAGGCAGCAAAGACAGTCACTGTGACGATAGAGGGTGTTCTACACTACAAAAACGTAACCGTGTTTGGTTTTCTCTCTGAAAGGAGAAAGTCTTTGTCAGTACCATTGTCTCTAAGAGGGAATAAGCACATCGTATGAAAGCATGTTACTCTTCGTCCTCATAACGGTGTAAAGTCAGAACGGCGTTCTATAAATAACGATCTGAACGCTCGCCTCCCTGGTTTGGGTTTGAATCAAAGCATATCATTTGGGAGTCCAGAGCACTTCTGATGCTGCCTCTCTATGAGGTTTCCCCCTCCAGTTATATAACAGTGCTCCTGTAGGCCTCGCGTCCCACTGGCGGCTCCCTCAGTCGACTCGGCCCGGGCCTGGCCCGGCTCCAGACCAAACAGAGCCCACTTTGTCCTCAGCTCTGTTTTTGGCACCAGCTGTTCACGCACTACTCCAGCAGCTGACTCTTTTGTTTTACTTTTGCCTTTCTTTCTTTCTCTTTCTCCCTTTTTTCTTCGTATTTTTCCTAACATTTCCTTTTTCAGTTGGATGTGTTTCGCGTCAGGGGCTGCTGGCCTTTCACTCCCTCCCTCTGGCTCTCTTTCCCTTCTTTCTGTTGACGTTTTTTTCTGTTTTGTTCCTCCTGTCCCCCTCCAGCTGCAGAAGAGGCTGTTAGGGCCGTGATGTATGAGACCAGCTGACACCCACCTGCTTCCCAGCCCTCACTCTGGAGGGGGTTCTGAAAACACGCTATTGGCTGCTCAGGCTGCAAGCTGAGTCAATCAATACAACCCGTCACCTGTTCTGACTCTACATAAGCACTCACTGACTGCGGATTTGACTTTCTGTGGAAATAGAGCAACTGAGACTTGTTGAGATTAGTTGAGGTTTCTGCGATCCTAACCAGTTTACATGAATTAGCGACACTTAGATATCCATCTAATTTTGATGTTGTTGGTTAAATTTGAGGGAAGACATTATCACTCTCATGACAAGTGATTAACCAACCCAATAATTGCAATTAGCTGCTTACATTTGTAGGTTAATTGGCGGCAGAGAAGGTCCTAATGATCTGAAATGAAATGAATAATTAAGAAAAAGGTCCCCGTTAGAGCAAAGTGAATCAGTCTCTCCGCCGCCACTGGTTGAAGCCTCCTCATGCCCAGGCCCTGTTGCCTCAGCATGGCACAGGTAGCCTGGCAGCTGGTGACCTTCTCCTCTATGTGAAGAACTCACTGCCACTGGCTGGCATGGAGAACATCTATTTCTACCTCTGTTGAAGTGAACTTCACCCCATGACGCCCACAGCTAATTTAGACATCTGCCTGGTCAGGGAAGCTTCTTGTGTTCTACGCAGCGGTGTGTGTATGTGTGAGTGTGTATGTGTGTGTGGTGGATGTGGACAGTGGTGTGTGTGTGTGTGTGTGGCAGAGGGGGGACGGGGGGTCACAGTGAGCCGAGTGAGGGGAGGGTGATAAGTCAAGAGAGTGCGGTGACTGTGACACGAAGACAGGAATCAATTATCATTGCAGCGGCGGGCCACTTCAGGCTCCAGGGAGACAATGTGCAATTAGAGACGGCTTTTAAATGTAGCTGTTGGAGAGGACACTGCCAGGCAGAGAGAGAGAGATGGAGGGGGGCGGTGTGTCTGCGGGGAGGAGGGGAATTAGACTGAGGAAAGATGAGGGAGAGTCACGCAGTTAGGATTCATGTACGGGGTCAAAAGGTGTCAATCGGATGATTTTGTGAATCTCTCCTGTACTTGTCAGAGCCGTGAGCTGTCATCCCTTATGGTGTCATTGAGAGACATTGATTTGTTGTCCCTGGCCCACCCTGTCAAACGGGACGGTGTGTTATCTGAACCATCCGGGCGGATAGCTTTATTAGCCTGTGAGGAATCAATCAATCTCTTGTGTGTCAATCTGAATTACCACTATTTCAATCATTACGTCTATCATGAATAACCTATCGACTGTGCACTGGTGAACTTGGCGTTTCAATGTCTGTCAATGTCAGAGTGATATACCTTTTGGCCCATACAGGGGCTGATAAATGTATGCAAACATGTCTTACTAAAGCTATCTCGGCTGCATAAATAATGTTCATTTGTTCCTGTGTGGTGCTGTTGGAGACAACATTACTAAACAGTGTCTCAGTTGTTGATGCACGCCTCTCTTCAGTCGGTGGTCACTAACCACTCAAAGTGATTACGCTCAAAAGGAAAGTCAGACACCTCCTCTCTCTTTTCCACTTGTTGTGTAGAGACACAATTATTCCCAAGGCATGGCTCTAATGGCCGCCTCTTTACTGTGGCTGTTTTGGACTGCTACGCCTGCCCACTCACTCACCCTGCAGGTACTTAGAGACAGAGTAGGAGGAAATGGTTTGTTCTGGAGTGTGTGTGTGTGTGTGTGAGAGAGAGAGAGAGAGAGAGAGAGAGAGAGAGAGAGAGAGAGGAGAGAGAGAGAGAGAGGAAGGAAGGAGGAAGGAAGGAAGGAAGGAAGGAAGGAAGGAAGGAAGGAAGGAAGGAAGGAAGGAAGGAAGGAAGGAAGGAAGGAAGGAAGGGAAGGAAGGAAGGAAGGAAACGGAAGGAAGGAAGGAAGGAAGGAAGGAAGGAAGGATGAGAGGGAAGGAGTGTGTGTGTGTGTGTGTGTGTGAGAGAGAGAGAGAGAGCGAGAGAGAGAGAGAGAGAGAGCGTGTGAGAGAGACGGAAAGAGACAGAGGGAATATGAACAAGAAAGAGAAAGTGAGAAAGAAGAAAGAAAGAGGAGAGAGAGACACCGATTTTCTTTTTCAGGCTGAGGAAGGAGGTTGCATTCTGAGAACAGCCTCCTTCCTCAGCTGTCTTATGGGAAACATTTGTGCTGTGTAATTACAGACAAACAGGGGGGAATGTGCTGATGAACGTCCAAGCCCAGTCAGATTCTCTCAGCATCTCTCCTCTCATTACCCCTCACCCTGACCCCACGCTTCCATCGTTAGGGTTTAAAACGGCCCGTTAAAAGCACACACACTGTGTGGTATCCTCATTAAAGCTACAGACATTATGATAATCAAACAAAGGCCCATGGCTTGTTTTTGTGTCTGCGCTGCAGTGCTGTGGTGCTTCAGCCAAGGGAGAGCATCTCTTTTGGTAAAGGGGTCGCCCAGAAAACAGACGGGCAGCCTTTCATCCTGCCCACCCATTTCCCTAGAGAGGGCAGATCATTTAGTGAAAGGAAAAATGACCTGAATGATGAAAGAACATTTTTAGCTGAACAGTACGTTCTATATTTGAGGGGAGGGAGATCCAAAAACAGGACTACATCCTCACAAAAACATCCTGATTTTCTTTCAGGCATGTCATTTTGTAAATGACAAGTAGAATTCTGCATCTGTGACATAGTCAGAAGCTGAATCGAAATCAGGCAAATCTGAATCAGACCATTTGAAATCACTTCTGTCAACTATTGGAGAGTTACTACTGGTATTTGTTGTGATGAGATGGAGGGACGATGTGGTGGTCATCACACTACACACAACTCACTTCCCATAAAGTGGCATCCAGTACATTCAAGCAATCACAACATAGCCTCTTCCACAGGTGCACCTCCAACGCCATCCCCCGTCCCTTTGCTTTCTAATCAATCATCGCCGAGAGGAATATCGCCCTGGAAACCGAGTCGGCCACGCCAGACAGCAAAGGGGAAAGAGTGACTCATCACATTCAATAAAACAAAGAGCAAACAGTGCGTGCGTCAGGGGATGGATGCACCGAGGCTGTAAATGTCAGAAGCAGCATCTCCCATGGAACTGGACGGCCAGGGTCACAACAAAACACTGGGAGGACGACTGTATGGCCACGTCTCGTGACGGCGCTGCCACCCTCCCTCAGGCCCCTGACAGGGACACCTGAGAGAGAAGCCATGCTGTGGCTCAAACAACCAAACAGTGCAGCTGAACGAGAGAGATAGAGAGAGAGGGAGAAAGAGAGAGAGAGAGAGAGACAGAGAGAGAGACGGCGAGAGAGAGGAGAGAGCAGAGAGAGAGAGAGAAGAGAGGGAGCAGAGAGAGAGAGAGCGTCGAGAGTAGAGATGGAGAGAGAGAACGAGGAGAGAGAGACGGGAGAGAGAGAGAGAGAGCGGAGAGAGATGAGAGAGAGAGAGAGCGAGAGAGAGAGGAGAGAGAGAGAGAGAGAGAGCCTGAGGAGATCAGTATCACTCCACCTAATGTAAAACAGGGTAGATAAAACATCTCCCCACAGGGAGATCCAACCAGAGAAGAAAAGCCCAAAGACTATTTGAACACTATTTTCTCATTCTCTACCAAACACACAAATATCCTTTGCAAACAAGGGAAAAACATGATCGTTTTCCCAACACATCCCTTGAGGGTGATAGAAGATACTACAAAGCAACATCTGCAGCTCATACGAAACACCACCGACAGACGACAGTTTAAGTGTGCCACCTGGAGAGGTGGAGTGTCTGTTCATCTCAGGAGGCCTCTGGCCCGGCTCTGTGATTCTCCATCAGCCTGACCTGGTCAGTTCCTGTCAGCAGTGCTACTGTAGGGACCTTTGGCAGCATGTATCTCATCCCTTTATTTCCTGTAGGATGTGGTAGATAGAGGGAGCTGCACTCCTGCTGTTCCGCTTGTTGTGAATGAAAGTGTGAGTGAAACAGAGGCGGATGACGAGGGCGCGTGTCATAGTGCTGCCACTACGACTGCTTTCGGAGGCTTGCATGGCGCTAGAGCTCAGTCGCCAGGAAGCTTTTTGCTCTCTTCTGCTCGGCACAGCAGGAACTAAACTGTCTGTTTTAGCCAATGATTTATTACAGGATTATGTTATGTTGTTGGTTTCCTGTCAAGTTGCATGCGAGTGTGTGTATGTGTTTGTGTGTGTGTGTGTGTGTGTGTGTATGTGTGTGTGTGTGTAAGGGCGTTGGGGGAGGGGAGGAGGAGTTTTAACTCAGATCTTCTTCCTGCAAAGCTCCCTATCAGTAGTAATACTAGCATTCTCATGATATCAGCTTTGTCTGTCACTCTTATGATTTGAAAGAAAGAAAAAAAAAGAATAATAATGAAACAGTTCAAACGGTTCGGCTCCGCCCCCAGCCATGCGACCATCTGGCTTGACCTCGTTACAATTGGTCATAAACAGTCCTGTCCGCTCTCGAGTGAAGGGGTCTCGGCCAAATATTTGTTTCTCTCCGACCCCATTTGGTTTTGTGTGTTCGTCTGTTTGCGTTGCCGTGACCCGCGGTCAGTGTCAGAGCGATGGCACGTGTGTCCCTGACGAACGCTCCCTGATAAGAATCCAGCGGGAAGAAGAGAGGCAGCAAGGCCTTCTGGGACGAGAGGGAGGGTGAAGGATGGAGCAGACACCGACAGGCTGCTCGTTCACACACACTCTCCCACACACACACTCTCCACACACACACACACTCTCCACACACCGCCCACACACACTCGCCACACACACACACTCTCCACACACACACACACACAGCTCCACACACACACACGCGCCACACACACACACACACACACTCCACACACACACACACTCCACACACACACACTCGCCACACACACACACCTCTCCACACACACACTCTCCACACACACACACACACACTCTCCACACACACACTCTCCACACACACACCTCTCCACACACACACACTCTCCACACACACACACTCTCCACACACACTCTCCACACACACACTCTCCACACACACACTCCACACACACACACTCTCCCCCTCCCTCCTCTCTACTCTGCTATCAATTCCCCTCCAGACATCGCACACACACACACAAACACAAACACACACGCATCGCTTTGAAATCTCATCACACTGTGGATTCTCTGTTCGTCGTATTTAACAGCTCATGTAAGGAATTTTGTCATATGAATGGGAAAATAATCATTATTCATAGCTTTATTATCTTCTATGAGGTTTGGTATTTCAGAGACCTCCTGCTATGTTACTCTTCAGTAAGGCGTGCACACTAAATCCCCTGTCCTCTTAATTAGCCTTCATGCAAATCAAACATCAATGTGCAAAAAAAATGTGTAGAGAGTGTGTGTGTGTAAGCAAGAGGGAGAAATAGAAAAAATCAAGAGAGAAAGTGAGCGAGAGAAGGAGAGAGATAAAGAGATTGAGAAAGAGTATGCGTGGGTGTGTTGAGGCAAGTGTGTGCCGTGGTGTGTGAGCGTGAGAGTTGACGCTCGTGTGTGTGCTTGTGTGTGTGTGCGAGGATGTGTGTGTGCATGCATTTATTGCGGCCCTTTTTGAATGGCTGTAGATGTGGAATTAGCCAAGGAGGACTGGATTGTGTGGATTAGGGAGAGATTTTGTCCTTAATGCCCGCCCTACTCCTCGACTTGGCGTATGGTTGATTCACTTTGGCGTCCTTGAAATCGCTTCTGTGAGAAAGCCGGCAGCTGCAACAGTATTGAGTACCCCCAGATAGGCAGGATCCAGCATGCACAATCTACTCTTTCTCTTGAAACAAGATTGCAATGTTTGTGTGTGGTGCACATGTGAGAGCAGGTTTGCATCTGGCCGGTGTAGTAGTCCGTTTTCAGTAGTACATTTAGTCATTTAGCAGACACTCTTATCCAGAGCGACTTACAGTAAGTACAGGGACATTCCCCCGAGGCAAGTAGGGTGAAGTGCCTTGGTCAAGGACACAACGTCATTTTGCACGGCCGGGAATCCAACCGGCAAGCTTCTAATTAATAGCCCGATTCCCTAACCGCTCAGCCATTTGACTTCTAGTAATCCTCAGTTGTTGAGAGAGGTTGTGTGTGTGTGTGTGAAGTTGGAATGTGATGTGTCAGCCCTTTCTGACACTGCTTCTTCTCCTAATCCTGGCACAGCGTGTCAGAGGCCCAGGCTGGTTTCTCCCTCTCCTGTGAGTCTGCCTTACTACAATTACCTATATAAACCCGCGGGGGTGTTGACATGATTCTGGGCCCTGTTAGTCAAGGACCATCAGGTTGAACTGAATGACCCATCGTCTCTAGATTTGTAAACGCTCCTGTTGTGTTCCAGGGAAGTTAACCAGCCTGGTTGTAACGAGTCCTGACAACCTGAAGAAAAATCCTCCCCTCTCCCCCGTTAGTACCTCCGTGTCCTCCACCACCCAGCCCCCACCCAGGGCCCACCCCACCCAGGGCCCACCACACCCAGGGCCCACCCCACCACCCTCCACACAGCCCTCCCAGCATCTCACGGTCCCGGGTTTAAATCAAAGAGGGCTGCGAGGGGGACGACATGGCGGTGGGTATAACTCAAGGCCAGCGTGGCGTCTGCCTCTGGTCCTGGTGGAGCCAGACCATAAAACTCCCAGCTGCTCCCCTCCGTCCAATGAAGACATAAAGCATGAACAAAGTGGTACAGAACGTGCTGCTGTGTAAACTGTGGGCTGGGCAACACTGCCCCACTGCCTTTACTATCTCAAGGGCCCACACAGAGCCTTACATTGACTCTTCAATTAACAATAACACACACTGTCTCTCTCTCTCTCTCTCTCTCTCTCTCTCTCTCTCTCTCTCTCTCTCTCTCTCTCTCTCTCTCCTACTGTCTCTTTCTGTGTCTTTCCCTCCCCAACTTCTAAATGCTTTATTTTTATGTAATCAGTTACTAGCCTAGCCTGCGTCCATCTTCACTGTGGGCTAGAGAGAGGTTTATTACTGCAGACAAGAGAGAGGGTCAGCTGACAAGCCTGGCAGCCCCAGCGGTAGAGAGTAAGAGGATTAAAACATACATCCTATGATGTCACCGTCTAGCCACAAAGCCCGCGCTCCGCGCTACCGACTCCCCCCCAACCCCCCTTCACCCCTCTGTGGCTATGGTTATGATTCATCTTCCCCACCTGAGCCGGGGGTGTGGGGGATGGGCGTGGGAGGAGGGGGGGCATTATATCTTCCCTGCTGCTTCTGGACGTGCTCAGATGCTCTGCGAGAGGGGGGGGGGCAGGGGGCTGGGGGCTGGGGGGGTTGTGTGAGCACTCCGACATACTGACACACTGCCCACAGGAAACAAAGGACCATATGGATGCAGGGCTAGGTGACACACGAAGTCGTTAAGCCATTTGGTCTGTGAAAGAGAGTGGCAGACGGAGGGAGCCATGTCTGGGCGTGGGGACAGGCCCCGCTAATGAACACCTCACAGCGCTCTCCAGTCAACCTTCACATGCAGGAGCTCACACATCCCATGTGATTGGTAAAACAAGAATGGCTCTCATGAATTGCTGTGCTCTTTTCGGCTCTGGTACCATTCTGTGTCGTTATGTGTCGGAGGCACCGACCGCCCTTGCACCGTGATCTTTGGAATGCCGCATTATCCTTTGTGGTGCACAGACCCTAACAGAACGACCCTCCGCCGTCCTATCATGTCATCTTTTAACGACCAGATGCATGGTCTGCCCAACGACACAACACCCAGAGAGCAGCTTGCTGCCTCAGCGTTTTCTGAAAGGTTGACCGAAGGCTGTCTTTGGACGCCGGGTCCCAGGGCCTGACACTCCACCTGGGATTATCTCTCCTCCATTAGTTAATAACCTGGCAGTAAACCTCTGCTAAGCCCACCACTCCAAACGTGGAGGCTATCCACCGCAATCAATCAGCATTTACTGGGGTTTGGCAGAGGAGAGAGATAAAGAGAGCCACAGAGGTAGAAGGAGAGGGAGGGAGAAAGAGTGAGAGGGTGAGGGTAAGAGAATGAGGGATGGAGAGAGAGACATGCAGGTAGAGAGAGGGAGGGAGGGAGAGAAAGCAGAGTGCAGGGAGAGAGAGGTTGAGACAGAGGGAGAGAGAGAGCACACGGTTGTGTTGATAAGACACAGCCATTAAACCAGTCCTCCATGCTGGTACATCTGCTAGTAGGTTTAATCACACAATCAGGATGATGTGTGTTTCTGTGCAGATGGCTGGCATTTTCAATGAATTAAAGAACATATTTCCCTAAGGTTTTACCCTTTAATCACTTAATTTGAATACAAAAAACCCCTTTGTGATATTCCATGTATGGCTTTTACGCATGACTTGTGATAAATGGCTGAGATTGAGGGTACAACAGGGCAACAAGAGTTTCTGAGTGGTTACTGATAACATGGAGTAAGGTTCAGTTTCACCAGCATTCCCAAACTTGTGCAGGATTGCCCAATAGTGCCAGTGAGTTGGGCTAACCAGAGCTGGCTTGGACAGGCAGAGAGTAAACAAATGGTTGATACAGTAAAAAAAACGTCATCCCTTCTATTAGTGAGATTGATGAGAGATGTTTGACATCATGACACACATAGTCAGAGGAAGTCATGTCAAAGATAACATGAAAAATGTCGGCGGAAATTGAAATGGAATGGAAAGTGACATTTAAACCAGCATTCTGTATTCTTCTGAAGAAACCAGACCTTCAGAGGAAATATTTTCTATCTAAGAAAAGTTCAACTGCATGAATTGTCCTCTGTCTCATCACCATGGTGCTTTTCCTGAAAGTGAGAGAGTACAAAAAATGACTCTAGAGGGTGTTAACTGTCTTCTTAGAAACCATTCATAGAGGCGAGCCCTTGGAAGCGCCGCTGCGGAATTCTTGGAATGTGACTTCTCGGAGGAGAAGGTGAGTTTCTAACCCTGCAGCTCTGCTCTCAGGGACGGCTCTTAACTTCAAGGGTCCCTCGGGAGCCTGTGAACACACCGTGTCAACAGCAGGTACGTCACATGGAGCGCTAACACGTGAAGTCCACACCTACACACACACGCACGCATGCGTGTCGACACACGTGCACAGACACACACACAGTGCTGTTCTCACTGGAGGGCAGGGAAGAGGAACATTAAATCAAGTTGTCTTTATAGTCGCTTTTAGGCTTTTAGGAGAAAGAAAGTACACAGCTACAGGCACACGTGTACAGAAAAATGCATGACCTTGACACAGCAGGGCAGAGGGCAGGCACCTAGAAGAGACTGGGAGGGGACAGTGTGAAAAAGCCTTCGACATGTAGCATAGCTCTACCTTCAATAGCATAGCACCGTGAGGCAGTTTTGTGATGGTATGCATAGCGTACTTAACGTAGTGTGTTTTGCAAGAGTGACCCAGCTGGTGCTTATCCTGAGGTGACAACAGTTCCCCAAATGGGTTTGACACATGAGGTATGTTCGCCCTCAGGGTAGATGGTTCAAAAAGTGATTCCCACAAGTTCACTTTTAGGGTCACCTTGACTTATGAGAGAGGGGGCGGGGCCTCGTGCATCTGCTGGAGAATCCCTGCTCGCTGATATTGAGTAGAAATCTCTATCTAGATAGATGATTAATTTGATCATCACTAATTAAATTAATGATCTTTGAACACGTCTCTCTCTGTCTCTCTGTCTTTATATCTTTCCCTGTCTCCCTCTATCTTTCTCCCTCTCTCAAATCTTTCTTATCTCTCCCCACCCCACCAATCCCCTCTCTAATACTGACTCTCTCCGTCTAACTGGCTGTGAGAGAGCTGTCAAAGCAACATTACAAGTCACTAAACATTCATCAGCAGTTAAATGTCAGTGTGAATGATCAGGGCAGGAACAGGGAGCATGGGAAGAGCACAAGAGAGAGACCAAATAAAGAGACAGAAGGGAGAAGGCAGCAGTACAAGTATAGTCAGGGCTCCCCACAACTAGACCTGGGTCAATTACAAAGACCAATTACAATGTCCATCAAAACAAAGTAAGCTGGGGTACATATGACTGCTATGATTTCATTGCATTGGTGCATTGATGATTTCATTGCATTGGTGAGCCGAATAAAGGTTACCCAGGTTTTAGACAGTATTTGGACATTTTCGTTGCCCCAGGTTGGATCTCATCCCAGCCTCTGGCAGTGATCCCAGGTAGAGAGCATAGGGCTGGGGGCAGGACCATGCTTAGACAGTGAGGGATAGGGACAGCCATTCAGCAGCTGTGGGTCTCTGTCACAGAGGTGGTGTCTGTGTGTGTGTGTGTGTGTGTGTGTGTGTGTGTGTGTGTGTGTGTGTGTGTGTCTGTGTGCGTGTGTGTGTGTTAGGACCACCATGTCTTGTCAGAGGCCGAACCAGCTTCCTACTGGGGGCCAGGACAGATTTATGACCTGGTACTGAAATGTAAAAGACCTGGCAGGAAGTCTCCAGGAACCGGAAGCATGTAGATGTGAGGTTTGTGCGAGTGAGTGAGTGATGAGTGTGTACGTGTAAATTCTATGAATGAGTCATGCATTATGAACCCAGTGGTGGAATAATCAATGTTGATTGTTTGATGGTCAGTTAGCTATAACATTCCAACCAGAAGCTTTGGAGTGGAAATAAGTGGGACTCATTTCGCAGTGCAACCAGACGTGAGTATAAATGTGTATGAACTTCATACACGGTCCATGGCTTTAGTAGTACTTTAACCAAGCTCTCCTGGAATGCAGCTCAGCTGAGGCAGTGGGCCACTGGAGATGTCTGCCATACTTTGGCAGGTGCACTCTGGAGCCCGGGGATTAGCTCTGTACAGGGGTAGGTTATCACGGGGCAGGATGCAGGACAGGGTAACATGGAGCAGGATGACACAGGGGAGAACAGGGTACTAGAGGGCAAGACGGCACGGGGCAGCAGCTGAGGTGGTCTCAGGGCCACAGTGGAGGAGTTATTTCGGGGCAGGCCCAGTAATGAGATGCATACTTGTGTGCTGAGCAGGAACACAGAGGGACCTTCATGTTCTCAGCATCCTGAGCCCTCACTCCCCTCTGGGCCAACACAACCCGCCATTCACTGGCAGGACCGGCCGAGCCCCACGCTCACTGTCTCACTGTACCACATGATCGTCATTGCTCGCGGCGGTCCTGTCTGGACTATTTTAGTGTGTGGTGACCAACAAAATCGACATTTAATCTGCAGGGCTTTTAGGAGGCAAACAACAACAAGACAATCGCATGTTTCTTTGAGCCTAAGTATGCTGTTTTATCATCTTGAGTGGCCAGGGTTATTCCCTGAAAGGCTAGCACAGGAAGTGACTACTGAAAGGCTAATGTGTTTCAGTTGAATCATCATGTTCCTATTTAAACTTCTGCCATCAGTCCCAAGGCTCTTTCACACCATTATCGGATAACACTTTGAGGGGATATTAATTACTACAAGTCTACAATCTCCTACAATCTGTTGTAAGAACATCGTAGTTGCATACCGAAGTATGACTAGCAGGCATCATAAATCAGGAAATTATTACACAAGTAGAAACAGACACAACGTTTTCCATGGATTTAAATTAATAACTGAATCGACGGAACGCCTGAGGATGAGAATGAAGATAGTCTGTGCCACATCTGAGCTGGTATGCATTTGCAGTCAACTGTTAATTTGACTACTGGGCTTATCATTGGAGTTGTCGTAAGAGCAGTGTCTGATGAGCAAGCTGGGGTCTGTGCTATTCTAGGGAGAATGGACCCAGTGAACTTCCGTCCGTAAGTTTACGTGTGTGTGTGTGTCCTCTGTCATTTGTGGATGAACATTATGGGATCTTCCTCCTCCAGGACTACTCATCTCCAACAACAGGGGCCACATTATATGTAAGAGACGCTTAACGCCAACGCGCAGCAAATTATACGCTTTTATCCAATTGTGGTTTCTCCGTGAAAGAAAGGGTTGGAGGCGTTCGCCGTTTCTGGACGTCACAAGGCTGTTGCCTGCGTCTTAGATGCCAGCTTCGCAATGACCCCACAGCTATGTCAGACTTACAGAGAGAGCAATAAGGGAGGTTGGAAAAGTTACAGTGGAACCTTTTCCAGTTAGTATTTATCTATACAACAGAATACAACGATATTGTTATTCGTTTTTTCAGGAATCTTACGCTCCACCCCCATTGGATTATTTGATTTATATATCCTTGGATTGGTTGCTTTGGGGGTTCAAAGGATCCCACTTCATGTTTTTTTTTAAAAGTCTAATCAGACCCAGACTCAGCAGTCTGGGCATTCCTATAGGGACCAACTGACAGCATGGAGACCACAAATTTGCTTTCCAAGCAGCCATAACATAGAAACACATGTAATGCCAAGTGGTTTTATGTAAAGTTATGGACTAGAACCGCCCATTGATCATACAACCAGATCATTAATAATTTCTACTTTCCTTTTTTATTTCTGCTATTTGCAATTCTAATCCTAAACGCATTGACAGAACAGGCGAGCAGCAGGCAAGAGTGTGTGTGTGTGGGGGGGTGTGTGTGTGTGTGGGGAGGGGACGTGGGGGGGGTAGCAACCACCCGCTTCCCAATTAATATCCCAAAATGCTGACATCCTCCTGAGCACGCTCAGGATCTCGTCCACATGGGAGTCTGCTGTAGCCAAGACTCACACATAAACACACTAACGTCTAGGAATATACTCACAAAAATCGGGCCAAGAGTTGTGTGGATGTCTTATTTGTACACATTTCATGTTAATTTTACAGGAACTCAAATAGCAGTAGACATGCATAAATCTTAACGCAGAATTCCACTCAGCATAACCCAAATCTAATCTCCAAGTGAAAGTTACAACTGTTTTTTTACTTTTTTACTCATGTAAGCTAAAATAATGGGCTTACTTTACTTTCCATAGTCACGTGTCAGGCACAGAAACGGATAGGAAACTTGTTTTATTTTAAGATCAGGTCACAGACTTTGCGCTCTACATTCTTTGAATAGGTGACAATTGTTCCTAGAAATGGTTGAACCGTCAATGTGGTGATAAGCTCACTACAGCTCTAAAGAAGGTAAAAGCTCACTTCCGTCACGTCCTTTCTGCCGTCTTAAACACAAACAAATGAAAGAGGTTTAGTGACGCGAGGTTAACCACAGTAAAAAGACAATTTGTTGGTACAACTCATCTCCAGGATGCTTTGCAAATGCAATATTGCGCAATTCAAAGGTTATATTTAAGGGACAAAAGGATAAACCAAGATCTCTATTGTCTTACCTTCCCATATATTTGACATGGTGAAAGAAATATTCTTCAAAAGTGCAAGATCACACCAAGATTCCACTGAGCGCTCATTACCATCAGGATGCTGAGGATATACGTTTTGTATTCATATCTCAAATTCTCTCACCAACCCCTCTAAAATCTCCCCTTTTTCTTGGTCTTCTATTGCTAAGAGCAAGAAACTTGACTGAGATCTTCCGGCAGCTCAAAGTGAAAGTTTACCCAAGAAGACTTCTCCTCTTGTCAACACTGGGGAATGTCCCATGTCGTCTCTGTGGCCTCTTCATATGTGGGGGTATAACCGGCAGCGTATGTGTCAACAGACAGGTAATTCACTTGTTCCCCCCCACCCATGTGCAGAGTTCATCTGACACATTATCCTGCCCCTCCTGCTATGTTTTCTCAGTGGATCAGCTGGTATACACATTTCTTGTGCACCCTGATTTTGTGGATTCAAAGTTGGTCAGATGGACCGCACAGAGTACTTCTAAGTTTGACAAGATTTAAAAAAAAACTTTTAGTGATGCAAAGACAGTTTCGAATTGTTTAATGAATGCACAAACAGGCATTGTGGAAACGAAGGTTTCTGGTATATAGCCAATTTTTTGGGGCTCCAAATATTGTTTCTCCAAGGTACAGTTAGTACATCCATACATGGGCAAAGCAGAGGGGAGACTGATGGATATTTTGCATCAGTTTACCATATCACTGTCGTGTTGCACACTTACAATCACCCTTGTCCGTGTGAGCAGGGCGGTCTATTTTAGACCAGGAAATCACATGCTCTTCTGACATTGCTGTTAAGCATTTTAAGTGAGTAGAACTGTTCATTTACTTCCTGATAGTGCTCTGGATCTGACCAACCGTGCGGTAGCAAATCCTTTTCCTAGTATGTTTATGAATGGAGAATCATTCAGACATCTGTATACAGACAATTATCTTACAGCTGCAGCGCCTTGTAGTCAACAGAAAAGTAGTCATGGCAGAGCAAAGCGAATCAATTCTGTGCTGTTAACTAGAAGATTAAACCGGGTCAACACAGGTTCAACACACTGTTAAAAATGAACCTTCTTCCACAGAACATTGAAGAGGAAGTTGAGTGAGGTTGAGGTCAAAACTAACAGTCTGGTAGCATTCTGAGCGGTTGAATCTCCTTGAATGAGACACACTTGCCGTTTGTCACTTAGTTTAGTTTCACACATCTTGAAGGAGAAAATACGTCTGACATTGACTCATTAATTTCCCCAGTTTTAAACATGTGTTCCAACTGTAAAAAGCTGGTCTAGGCTTGTGAACCATTCCTTCACAATTGGAGTAATAGTTACATTATTTCAAGGTAAAGAGGACATTGGATCAACACAACGACATACTGTCATCATAGCAGATGTATGGAATGACAGAGGTGAATATAAATCCTCTCAACTTCTATTTGAAAACAATAAGAATGTCTGCACTGAGAGCTGACAGTGTTACACAGTAAACACCATTTGGTCACAGAGCACCTAACAATTACATTGTCATATAAATTCTTGACTAAAACCTCATCTGTCATGACCGCATCTCCATCAACTGTGTGCCAAGTTTAGCGGCACCCCAGGGTTGTTAGAAAACTGTCCCTTTTGTAGAACGCTGTGTAAAAATGTAGTGACAGATGCCTCCACTGACTTCTGACAGCTCGCTATACACTTCAGCTGGCCCAGCAGCATAAACATACCGTACCTTTGAGGTGTATTCTACTTATTTGTGATTCGATGCCAAGTCTTTGATTAAAGACTTCACGTTGAATTTACATTGGAAATTCAAGGCCCTTTTACTGTGCCTTGCCATCCTCCTGTGTTATTCTAAGAAATCTCCCTAACCCAAACAAAGAGATGACTTTAAATGAAATGAAAGAGGCCGAGCATGGAGGCTAGTGAAGCATGATTCCTCGGGAGTGCTTTCCCACATGTGGGCGGGCGGATCGGTGGGACAGGAGCGAGTAGCAGCATGCGCCCGTGGGCCTAGCTCCTGAGACGAGGAGCGGGTGGAATGGAACGCACTACTGACAAGTGGATGATCTGGACGACCTCCCACCGCTCGGCTGCCTGTGGAACACGGCTGGGAACACAGGCACCTTCACCACCCTGCCCCCCCCGGGCCCCCCCCATCCCGACCACCTCACGGTTCTCCGGTTACTGCGGTAGACGCACAGGGAGCCTCATCTACGCACACATGTGAGGAGTACATACGCACACACACATGTTTACAGTATGCACACTCTCTCTCTCTCTCTCTCTCTCTCTCTCTCTCTCTCTCGCTCTGTCCCTCACACACACACACACACATACACCAGGTCAACTGGGACCTGATCCATTAGATAAAGGGATTAAATGACTGACGGACTGAGCAGTCATTTTAATTGAGGATTAGCTGATAAGGACATATTAATGCTTAATGGGTCTGTTCTATTTTTACCTGGAGTGCACTGATTTAACTGTGCTCATGGGAAGGGCTAGCGGCCTCGTAGCACCACCCTCTCCACCTGTGCTGACCCACACCACTGACGCAGGACCATCAGGCCAGTTAAGACAACTTCATTAGGGTTAATTAGGGTTCAGATTAGTCAATTAACAAGACAAAGCGCAATCCATTATGTAGGTGAATTTTTTTTGAATTTGTGGAATATCCTGTACACGGTCCATTTTCTACAATATGACAAAGTCCCTGTATGAACACTCCCTGTTGTGACTCAACATCTGTGCCGTGATTGGATAAGGTGATCCATGTTTGGTTTCAAATAACGAGAGGCGTTGCAGAGAAAAGGAAGCTTCTAGAAAGTAAGGGCATCTCACTATGACCACAAACCACCACAACAGCAGTGTAGAATGTCTGTCGGTGAAAATGTACAGGGACAAAGAACCGGGGTTTTACAGTCGGGTTTCTTACCATGATGTGGCAATAATGACTTACAGAACCTGTGCTCTGTCCTGTCAACATGCAAGGTACACCAGGTCAGATCAGGTGCAGGTTCTGAAGAAAATACACTGTGCATTATTATCATGATGAAGATGATGTGTAGGATATGTGTATTTCTGCATTTTAATACTTTTGGGGAATTTATCTTTTGATTCACATATCGCTTTAGATAAAAGCATCTGCTAAATGAGTAAATGTAAATTCACAAATGCAATAAATTGCCATGTGATTACAAATGGCTGCATTGTAGTTGTAAGATTGAGTCTTTATCCAATCGGCACGGCAATGAAGGCAGATTTGTGAATGAAGCTCTCTTCCTTCCTTATATGGTCTGATTTAGCTGTCGAAAAAAGAGGAACAGGATAAGAAGGGGCTGGTTCCCTTTTACTGTACTATACTGTACTATACTGTACTATACTGTACTATACTGTACGTACTATACTGTACTATACTGTACTGTACTGTACTATACTGTACTATACTGTGCTATACTGTACTATACTATACTATACTGTACTATACTGTACTATACTGTACTATACTGTGCTATACTGTACTATACTGTACTGTACTATACTATACTGTGCTAAACTATACTATACTGTGCTAGACTGTGCTTTACTGTTCCATATAATACTATACCATACTATGCTACACCACCGTATACTGTCGTGGCCATAAGTTTAGGCAATGACAAATGATGTGTTTTGCTGATTCAGTAATTGATTCAGTATGATTCAGTATTCGAGGAAAATGTTTTCTCATTTTTCTACGGAATACTGGAATACAATAAGTCACTTTTCATATTTTTTTAAGCTTTTTGGGGGTGAACATTTTCAATATATGCAAATAGTCGCGGTCAATCTGCTCTTAAAATCCAATCAGACTGATAGAGTAATTTGTGACTTTCCCTGTGCTGATGATATGACTTACTGAAATGATGTTAGCAGTCATTTCTTGCCGAGGCCCAGCAAGCTTTGCAAACACAAAATGTCGCTCCCAATACTTTTGGCCACGGTTGTACTATCAGGACTCAGCATGAAGTTTCAGATCAATGTCAAATAGCTCCTTTTTTTAAGGAGATTTAGAAGAGATTGGCAGATAAAAGAGAATATGCCTTTTTATCTCAGTCTTTGATCAAATCTTTGCTAAACATTATTTGATGTTGCATTAGTTTGTTGCCATGAAGTCTGAGATTCTTATCACCTACGTACGTGAAAAACGACTCTTAATGTGTTGCTGATTGTCATTTAATGATTCTACTTAGTGGTGACTCAGCAGGCTGAAATGTTCATATATATTAAACAAAGACCTCCAGTGAAACGGGCTGGGTCTGATAACATTGAGCTGGACTTCTCTACTTCCTCATATGAAACTGTCATTTGGGAATGTTAGTGTGTTTTGAGAAAGATAAGTGTTCTTAAGAACAAAAATCGGCTCAAGAATATACCGTATACATAGTTATAGAATAAATATAATGCAATTCTTAGAATAGTTATTGAATAACGGAATAATCAAATATATAGTAGGTATGGAATACATATTGAATCATATCTATAGAATACAAACATAGGTGAGCAGTCAGTGGTGACCGGAGAACACCAATATTCACACCATAGGGAAGCACAGTCAGACTACCAGTGGTGTTACAACATCAGGCTGACTCTCAGCCTAATGGGTCAAGGCTCCAGATCGCCTGACCTCAGGTGAGAAGTCACACTTGGTTTAAGAGAACCGGAGGCAGAGGCGAGGGGCCAGAAGCCAAGGGGCCAAGGGCCAGGCCTGAGGCCATGAGGAGTGTGAAAGAGACAGCACGTTTCACGCCTCTGAGTGTGAACGGCAAACAATACACCGCCCTGCCTGTGCCAGGACCGGGGATTTAGCCTGTGGCACTTTTGCTGAATGGGAGCACAGACCACTGGCGCTGGTGAACAAACACACAGCCACATCAAAAGGGAGGGAAGGCGTTGACCAGGCTGGAGTGCTGCCGCTGTAGGCAGGAGGGGGAGGCACTGTGACAAGGGGAGGCAGACAGACAGACAGAACGGCCATTCACTGCAGCTTACAGCTCTGGCTCCTCTGTGGGGATTCGCTGGGTCTGACCTTCATGCGTTGTTTAGCCCAACATCCTTGACCTTCTCAGTGTCCACCAACAGGACTGCATGACTTGCAAGTCCGGAGGCAAAGTTTTTGCTAAGCGTTCACGAGGATTTTTTAAACATTTTGTAGATGTATTTCTTTATTGCAGTAGAATCAAACATAAGTCGGCTACATTTCCAGAAATAGTATTTCTGAGTTAGTTGAAAGAAAGTAATGTAAGCCATGTGATGTACCAATAGATCACAATTATAGTGCTTTGTTGTGAGAAGTTAACTGTTCAAGCATTATTAAAACAGGTTTTGTGAAAATGAAGCATGAATCCATTGAGAGCCTCTGTAGCAGAGATTCCTTCAGTTCTTAACATTCCTGCTTGTCCTATAGCCAGTCCCTGTCCTTCACTGTATAAACACGGGAGCTCAAAACATGCTGGGCACACAGCAGGCAGGAGGAAATGCTGTTACGCTGCAGTTTACAAATGGTGATCTTGATTCTTTACGGTAAGAGCTCAAATGTAGCTCGAGGTAGGTTGAGGATTTCTCAATTACTAATCTGTAAATTCCCCTCTCTGTGAAGCATGCACAGCAGATTGTGTAGGAAGACCACAAACACATCTCAAGCAGTCCTGGAGTACTGGGGAAAGATACTGTATGACATCAAATCCAAGAACAGCTCCTGGCCCCAAAAGCCCCTGTAACCCACACCTTGACGGGGGCTGGGGGTGGGGGAAGGGAGGGTACACAGCACCTGGGAACTGTAATGCTCTTCCGCAAAGCTTTTTGACGTTTGCGTACCTCAATGTAAAAGACGGCTGCGTGCACGTGTGTGTGTCTCTGTATCAGTGAGTCCAGGGTTCAGTGGTCGGTTGTGTGTTTGTGATTGTTCACTCGTCTGCAGCCACCTCCGGAGCAGTACAGGGCCATGATAGAGCTCTATGATGGGAAAGTCACTCATCCATCGCCACACTTGGTGTCAGGTTGTCCAGACTCCATTTTTCAAGTTTTGCCAGTAGGTGTGTGTGTGCGTGGGCAGCCCAGTTCATTCATTACCTAAAGCGTACATCTTCAGATGCTAACATAGCAGTGAAGCGTAGAGATGGGGGGAGGGGGGGGGGCATGACAGAACATACCAGAAGGAGGAAGGAAGGGAGGGAGGGAGGGGGTGTTGGCAGTGCCTCCTTTTAACTAGGTCTGTTTCCTTCTTTGATATCTAATTGAGTTTAAAATGAAATAGAGTGAGAGGACAATGGAACTAAATGAGTCACACAAAACATGACATTTACTGCGGTTGCACATACCAGCGGGACCCAGTGAGAGACATTATAAGTGATGCCAAGTGAACTTGGTGAAAGCTGTATGGAAAGGCAACAGGTGTGTGGGCAGAGACAGCAGGGGAAACAATACAGTGAGCCAGAAACAATGAACCAAATCAGTGATGAGTCGTATGTAAGGGAGTCTTGTTTCGTTTGTTCGGAAACACTTGAATGACTCAAATTGGTCTTTTTGAACTGCAAAATACCTCTATACTTGATATAATGATATGTATGTATTTTTTTATAAGGGGTAAGGAATACAGGCATGTAACATGTTTGTCAATGTTTAATGTACTCTTTCCTTCCTTTACATTTCTCTACTTGTGTCTCTTCAAAGGTAGTTAAGCAGATATCCAGGGCAACAGGAAAACACCACACAATAAAAAAAGTACAGTGAAATGTGCTTTAGATAAACGTTGGAGTGATTCATTCAGACTCGGGGCGCCCGGTTCAGAGTGATTGACAGAAGGCTGATTACAGAGAGAAGCTTCAGGCAGACTGACATCAAGATACAGACACATGGAGTAAAGGAAAAAAGGATTTCAATTCATATGAGAACATAATACATTCTCTTAACAAACACACACACATGTATATTCAGTCCACATTCATAGATTATTCTGGTCTTCATGTAAAGTTACACAATACAGCACAGCACCTTATACAGTATGTGCTCCTCTGACTGAATCATTTGGATTTCTGAAACATGACTCAGGACATACTGTAAATCAAGTGGTTAACATGCCCTCCCATTTCCCCCCCCCCGTCTACTCCCTGCTTGGCTTATTCTCAAGCCTGACTGTCTGCTGTGTTCTGTTAAAGGTTGGGTAAGGGTGCACACTGTTCGAGGCTCTACCAGAGACGGCTCCTTTAACTGGGCTGCGGATGTCCAACGTGACAGTTGTAACACTAGGTACTTCCCGACCACACATCGCAGTGTGCACTACCACAGGGGCCCCATTCAGGGTGGGTCTTTCTTCAATATTCATTATGACTGAAAGGAAATAGGGAAGTGGGCAGTTTAGTAAGCTGCATCTACAGCCTGTTTGTGTGACTGATTAAACAGAATCAAAACACCCTTTCCGGAAAGAGTCCCAAATTAAATTGGCCATTATGTTAATAGCTGGAAGTAAGGGTTACAGAGTAAAATGTGATTCATTGTCAATTAAATATCCTTAGCGGTTCCTTCCAAGATGCATTCTTTTCATGCAAGCCAAGTCTTTGACAGACCCGTGTGTCCCCGGGTGCACTGAGCGGGGTCTTGAACGCAGCTCCTGCAAAACACAAACAGAGAAGAAACATGTCAGAGGTGCAATGAATGAGCAACGGCTACTGATATGACTGTTTATCGTATTGTTCTTCAGATGGCAGGCATTTACCAGAACCGCCAGGTCTGTCGCACTTTAACAGAGCCCGCATCATATATACTTTCAGGTCCACTTATGAATCAGTGAAATACAAAAGCAGAAGTGACTTAGAGATCTGCAGACAGAAGAATTGTCAGAGCAAGACTGTTGGTGCATTTTTGGTTATGAATAGAGGGTGATTTAAGAGTGTTATCGTGATCTTCACTTTCCGCCCTAGACCCTTATTACTTGTGGTGTTTTGACAGGGACCTGTGAAGCGCATGTTCGAACCAGTTAGTCATCTTGTAACAGGCCCCCTAATCTATTAGGAACACCTATCGGCAGGAGTCACGATGTCCAGTGAAACTGAAAACTAGCGGAACAGAATGCAGATTGTTTTTGACAGGTCAAGCTCCTGTCTGTTCAGTTCCTGATACTGATTATTGCTGAGAGGAACACTTCTTGTCTGGAATTTATTGTTCTCTAAGCATGTTGCACCACAATTGATGATTTGCAATGGGTGGTTTGACAGGACTATGAGGAACGTTTATTGAAGAACTCACAGCATGTTCTAGTGAATACAATAAAGAAATCTGCTCAAGATGTGTACAAATACTCACATCTACAGCATGTTATAGTCAACACAAGAAAGAAATCTTCTCAAGATGTGTACAAATTCTCTTTGTCCTCAGCCACGTCCTTGGCCTCTTTATTTAAAATAGGCCAACTCTTTGTCAAACACTAAACCAGTCTTCCACACAGTCTACCGTAGGTGAATGCTAACATGACTAAATGTGAATGAAATCCTTTCAAGGATATCTCTGTTTTCTCAACACCATTTTCAATATAAGATGTTCTGTCAGACTTATGAAACACAATAGCCTGGGAACACCTGAAAAGCCAATATATCCTCATATATTATATCAGGATTCTGTGTTTGCTGTGGTTTACACTGTGTAAGGAAACCTGGTTGGTTGAGTGAAGGAGAGGTTTGGCTGCTAGTGTAGTATGTAAACATGACTTTAGGACACATATATTTCCCAAGGGTGCTGTATCCAATGACAGATATATATAGTACACATATACAGTTTTCTTACATGAACCTCTCACCAACGGGAAAGCCTCCTTTCACATATCGTGTTCCCTCTGACATATTGATTGCCCTGATCATTGTCCCTCATGTCCCCCATGGCACTCCATGGTCCCTGTAGGGGCGTGACTGGTGCCTGGACAGCTGACTAGCTGCTAAGGTATGGAGGTCACATGTCTGTACAGATGTATTTGCAGGCGGGTGACAAACCAATGAAAGGAATGCGCATGAGAAAGGGAGGGGTCGCAAACAGGACCTGACTGGAGCAAAGAACCGCGTCCGCCCCCCCGGCTCATGTGATGTTATCCGCTCGCGATGTGAAGGCGACCTGGCTAAATCAGCACGGGGGTAAATCCTTCGCTGACAGACACACGTACGAGAGAGGACCACCACTGGAACAAACGGGCGGAGATAGAGGGAAGCTGAAACTGAATGAGCACCTAACAGTCATTCCCTGACAGATACTGTACATGCACTTTCTTGTATGAACTCTGACTGACCAAAACCACAGAGCAACCGCACTGCAACTGTTAGAGCGCCGGAGCGTGAAAGCAGTTGCTGACACCGGTAACTTTCCCTACACGGCGCACGGTTGGATGAGGATGAGGAATCCCATTGGACGAGGTGTAGATTGAACCAGGTCACCTGACTACATTGGTGCCACATAGGGCTGCCACGGTTCCCAGTAGGTCATACAGGGGAAAAGCTAGCTGTGGGGGGCGATGGAGGTGTTACTGTAGCCGTGTCTGGAGCTCACTACTCAAGTGACTTGTGGATGCAGTTCCTTTTGACCTGAGAACAGCAAGTCATTCTGAAACAAGTATTACGGAGCAGAGTCACACTGCCGTTCGCTTTCGGATTCTCACTCTCAGAACTCCATCCACTAAACTCGATGCAACATCACTTCAATGTTGCCACTGCAGGAATCATGAAAGTTTTAAAGCATGAACAATCTAATGGAAGGTTTCTGTTATCTGCTAGCCTAAATGTGACATTGAGCCTGGACCTGGTCTGGGCCAGTGGGATCGAGGAGGATCTGCCTGTAACTAGTTTAGTATAAGGAACTTCAGCCCCTGCAAGTCAACTGTCAAACTCCAGGTGCTACCCATCTCGACTCAGCTATATGATCCATGTGGAATTTGCAACAGTATCCATGCCAGCAGTTGCCATGCTAGTTGGTGGAGTGGGGTGGGGCGGGGGGGGGTTTCAACGATCTGCTGCCCGTCATTCATCGACAGCAAGCTCATTACCCACAGGCCATTAGAGCAGATTAGCAGGCCGGGGGCGCCCGTCAGCGGAAATGATCATGGGGTCAGGTTAAAAGTCTGACCTGGGTGAGAAAGTTCAGACAACCTCCTCTGTCCACCGACTGACCAGTATGGTCAGACCGTACACAGAGCTAAGACAACCCAGTCACCAGTCATGTTGGGAGCTCAACACTGAGGGGTACTTTTGTATTGAATCTGATTAAACAGCCCACTGACGCCCCACCAGTCCAGCCTGTGTCTACCCTCCGCACACACACAAACACACATGCATAAATACACACAAACACACATGCATAAATACACACAAACACACATGCATAAATACACACACTGAGCAACAGAAATGGCAGCAGGGAAACCTTGTCACCTAACGGTGTGTGATGATGTAGTGTCCCCTGTGAGAATCCTGGGCCAGGCCCTCCTAAAAAGAGATCTGGCTCATTAGTGCTCTCTGTTTCAGGGATTACCCCCACACACACATTCTGACCTACATCTGCTCCAGTGGGCCAGGGCCAGGGGTTGTAGCAGTGGCTGTTGGGTAATGTAGTCGGACTTCCCAGATGGATGAAACAGCCTAGCCGACTTTATGACAGCCAGACTTTTCTCTCTCCCACTTAGAGAAATACTGCCGATCCCTCAACATGTCATAACTGCCAAGTCGCAGCAGAAATAAAATGGTGAAATGTTAGCCCCTCTTTGTAATGACCAAGCATTGCTAATGTTTCCCCTCACACAGCTGCTTAGCTCATAAAAGTCCGTTTTCTGAAGCCAAAGACCACACAGCTAAAACATGCCCTTACTTCAGTAGGCACCTACCACAGGACAGTGAAATACAATATGCACTCCCGTTTGGTAGAGTAATACCAAGGAAACACATGAGGAAAACTGAACCCACTCCTTATACCTATATTCTGTGGCGTAAACGGAACCGAGCAGCTGATGGCGAGGCCATATCAAATCGGGAGAGCTATCAGCTCAGCTCTCAGGCAACGCGAGCCTTCCTGCTCCTCCATGTCTTTGACAGGAGGTGCCAGTGACGGCATCACAGCTGCCGCGGGCGGCCAGCCGTCCTATAGGGAGGGAGAGAGAGGACGCCCCTCCAGCTGAGGGCTGTAAATCCAGGACGTTAAAACCTGAAGGCCTGACCCTCGTCTCGACAGGTGCAGATCTAGAATGAATGGAGAAGCGTTTTCTTTTACAACGACTTAGCAGGAGGAAGACAAGGATGAGAGGAGGATTGAGAGTGTGTAACTTATGATCGTCAAATGGTTTTCTTTCAAATGCATTTGCATTTCAAACGGCAAAAAAATAGAAGAAATCCATGTTATGTACGTGGTGTTGTATATCTTGTCTCATTGGTTTGCAAAATGATATTAAAGGTTTCAAGATTCTTCGCTTTATGACTCTGGCCTCATATTTATTATAGCCTAATTAGTTTCTTTCATTGTTGTTACACACTCCAACTGTCGAAGAGAGGATGGCTTGTTAACCAGATAACCCTCACTTATCTAGTGGTCAACAACTGCCAAACGGCAGTTATTTACAGAGTTACTACTCTAATAAAAAGTACATGGTGTTCTCATAGGGCAATGACAACAGCCTTAATCTGTAATAGATCAATTGTTTCTGGCCCAGAGGGCTATGATTCTCTGCTCATTATCATTTTTTTTTCATCTTCATTTCCAGTCATTATGTATGCATCCCACGCAAATCAAATAAACGAACAGCCGCCCTTTACATTAGTATTCAGAGAGAAGAAGTTCAACTTCCTGCTAAGTGAATAACGTTATTGTCATTCTAAAAGAATCAGGCGCAAAATTTGAGCCTGTTTGTCTCCTGACTCCTAATTTGCTCTTCCTCTGAAAACCCCCCAAGCGGAATGACAGTGTGCTAGTGAACAACTTAATGGTCGCCTCAGTGTATAACACAACAATCTCAAGTCATCCTCCAACATTACTGGATTGTTCATCTGCTGTACTTACAAGCAGACACATTTGAATGTCTTCATTTGTACGTCAACCTACATGTTAAATGTGCCAAAACATGCCTGAAGAGCATAATTAGACGTCATTCTAAAACTTTCTTCTGGGAATATCTGTGTGAACTTGCATGCTCTTTTAGGGTTAGGGACATTTGCATCGCAGTTGCACAGACAACTTAACCATTGTGTTTCCCTGCATGTGTTTGTCATGAGGTAAAACCAGTCGGTTCCTAAAAAGAATCATATCAGTTTGAGTCACTTGACTTAAACATTACTTTAACATTACTTTTGACAGTGATCTTTGCGGCAATGTCAACTTCTATTTTATGGTAATATGGCAATGACACCAGCTACTTTAAATACTCATCTAAAAGAGGGCTCTTACATTCGGAGACAAGAAATCCCCAAAATGCATGAGGGGTCTCCCCCTTTGTGAGGAAGTCTGGACAGTGGACCAACACTGACATTTGAGCCCCGTCAGTGACCTCGTGTCTGCGGGAATGACCCCCATCAGTTGACCTTTAATACCGGTTATCCCTCAGACAAGCTGTCAATTAGACTGACAGTCACTACTGGCACAATTATGACTAACCTGTCCCTTATGGACAATACACTTACACTGAATCTTAATTCTAACAATCTGGAGACAGTAAAAATGGGTCCAGTACCATATGTCCTCTATACAACATTGAACACTAACTACCCACACGTGCCACAAATTCATTGGCCATGTTTATCTTTATGAAGCCACTATTGGTTAAAAATAATGTTAGTTCGGCACTTTATAGGGCAGTAGAATGGGACTTATTGGACCATGAACACTCAAATATGGCAATTTGCTGTCAACTCTTTTCTATGTATGCAGATACAGTATATAGAACAAACACACACACAAACACACACACACACACACACACAAACACAGTGTGCATTATTAGGAAGTCAGGGAAAATCTTCCATTCATTTCTTTAGGGTGTCTTTGAACTCTGTAAAACATAGAAGGCTAAATATTTACACATCGACCCATACTTGTTTAATGTCGGAGACACAGTTGCGTTGTAGAGTAAATTAATAAAAAGAGGGGTCAAACAAAACACCTCCAGGAGGCTGATGACTACCAGGCCACACTGCGCTGCACTGCTCCCAGGTTCAACCTCCTTTTGAGGGCATGGGGAGTCAGGGGAGGTGGCTGGGGGGGGGGCTCAGCGCTCTGCTGACAGGGCTGTCTCTCTGAAAAGAAGAGATCAGTGCATTTAGAGTTGGCTCAGGCTCAGAGAGATTAAGCGTGGAGGTGTAGCCTTGTGTAGTGCCCCGTCAGGACATTATGGGACGTTGGACAAAGGAGAGACTCCAACCATCTGATCATATGCCAGCATGTCACTTCTGAGGTGGAACCACCAGCGAACAGGTGTAGCAGCAGGATGTTCATATGTTAGATATTGATGTTTCTGTATCTAACCTGACACCTGGACTTGGCTGCTGTTCAGAGGTTAGGTTGACAACGAAGGTTATGAACTCATTCAAGAAGAGGCAGAATGGAGGCAAAAAGAGATAGAAGGGGGGACAGAGAAAGCGATAAAAGAGAGGGGGAGAGGGAAGGAGAAAGCGACTAAAGGAATGGACAGAACATAAATGGATGGACTTCATATTCTCCTAATGAATCCTTGATTAGTTCACATGCATTGGGGTGTTCAGGCTAATGATCTACATACGTTGGCCTCTCATTCATTACTGATGCAGGGAAGTGTCTGTCTCAGCACTGAGTATGTGTGTAAGTGTGTGCACGTGTACATGTGTATGTGCATGTGTATGTGCACATGTGTAAATGTGTGTGTGTATAGATATTTAATTGAGATGTTTCCAACGGACCCATTTCAAGACTAATCAGTTGCTCACGGTCCACTGAAGTACTTACATAGCCCAGCTCCTGATGATCTACTGCAGTTTAATCTGTGTGTAATGGTGGCAGATAACGTGGCTATCTCTAACAACAGTCCACTGTGAAGACTAAATCCATAAATTGAGATTCCTCAAGTCGAATGAGTCCTACTGAACCAGTTACAGTATGTAGCGCAGCACAATGAACATTTAACTAGGTGGTTAAGACAACCAACGGACATTTAAAGAGGGTCCTTTTTCACAACCACTTTCTTGGGAAGGCCGCTCCGTAATCTGCTGTGCAGGTACTGTTTAGAAGTGATTCAGCAGCAACTGAAAACGTCTCGAGGTTCTGCGACTCCCTGATAGAGACTAACAGCTATCAGCACAGGCAGGAAACACAAGCCCTTTCCACGGAATTCAGTCAGCTCATATTAGGACAGCCCGGACACAGAAAATAAAGGATCATTATGCAGATATTTATTGAAGACGGCCTTAATGGATTACATACAACATTTTGCATCTAATAGATATTATGGAGCACTATGTTCAATTACTAAGAGAATTAAGAGTAGCAGGAAATGGTCAGCTATGAGTCAGTCACAAACAATCTTTGGAATCTGTGTGTTGCACCCTTGAACATGTGCTATGAATTGAAATCTCCTGACTGTTCGTCTGTCCAGGAGAATGGGGGGCTGTACAGTAAACGGTTGGAGCCCGAGCAGCATTTTTTAGATTCTGCAGAACCTGATTAGATTTCAAGAAGACGTCATCCCAGCACAGGAAATCAGTGTGCCACACTCTGAGCTTTCTAGTCCTCAATACATCGAACAGTTGCTAAAAGATTGACTAAGACTACAACTCAACGTGTCAGAGTTTCCGACCTTGATGAAAGCAACAAATTCACAAACGTCCTATTCAGTAATCCACATATTTGGCCTGAATCTAATTACGGCATCATCTGAGAGCAGCCCTATACAATGACCTTCGTAAGGGGACACGCACACAATGTATTGCACACTAGAGCCCAGGATGTCCTTAGTCACCAGAAAACCTCAGGGTCTGTAGCAGGACTAGCATGGTCCTTCTAAATGTACAGGTACCTGCAGTATGCACAGTGCACAAAACCCCATAGGGACGACCAGGCAACACACAATGCCAGATGACGATTCCCCTGCAGTGGAGAACAATACAGCTAAAGCTACAGTAAAGCTGCGGCAACACAGCGGCATTCTTTCCCTGTGAGAAATAACGGGCCATCGATTTCTGTATGTCTAGCAACTCTGCGGCCTCAGAGGTGACCTGTGCACCGGCCGTGCCAGGTCGCTGTGCTCTGAAGCCTGTGAGCTGATGAAGATGGAGGAGGCTGGAGAGAGGGAGGCAGGGGAGGTGCGAATGAGTGCCGGGCCCCCAGGGGGCCCATCTGTTCTGGGCACAAATCAACGGGCCCCCAATCAATGGGAAAACAGGGCGGCTCTCTTTTTCCCTACCGGCTCCCCCCCCACACACACACACAAACACCCCATGTAGACAGGTCTATTTATCAGAGCCGAGATGAGCCGGCTGGTCCCACAGTCACGAGACAGCAGCCCTCCTATTCCTGCTCCTCCCACATCAGCCCCATTAGTAAAGGGCAGGGGTGAGAGCTACTGCCGGTGAGTGGATTAAGGATTCCTCTGCTTTTATCATGCTGTCACCCTCCACCTTTTCCACCTGTCTCCCATAAGAACACTAACACACCAAAAGGTGAGATGGGCGGAGCGAAGGGGTGATTAATGGGCTGTTAGTAAACTAACCCATTAGTTAATATTTGTTTGGGATTTTTGTTATTTGAGGATGGGGTGTGTCGGGTGGAGGTTTACTTTGGCTCCAACATTTCACACCATATCATTGTCTCAAAATGCAGGCTAGCCCTTACTCCACAGTAAAGGAGAGTAATTAGACTTTTCTAAGGAGTCTGACATGAGTTGGCAGTCTAAAGGTTCTCTTTCCTGCGCGCTCCGATAGGCACAGGGAAGCATTGTATCTCATCCATGGAGATAAGATAGACCTGTCTCTCTGTCATGGCTGAAATGAGAGGCCGGGCCATGGAAAGAGAACAGCCATGCAAACAAAAAAATTGAAAAAAAAAGAAAGATGTTGCACTTTAATAGTATGATTCAGCAGAGGTATCGCTTTCCCCAGATGGCAGGCTGTTGTCTATCTCCTATTGCCTTACATAGGGGGGTGTAGAGAGAAATCAGATCCCCCTGTTAAGGGACAGGCCGTCAGCACACCAAAGGGAAGCCGATCAGTGTCCTCAACCTGCTATCGGAGCCAAAAGGAGAGGGTGTGTGGGCGGGGGATGTCTGTGACACATCATAGAAGTATTAGACCCCGAAGGGAGACGATGGACACTCTACACTGGTTTATGGCTACCCAGTGACCTAGTCAGACCTGAACAGGAGGACCTTGTCAAGCTGGTGTGTGGTGGAGGTGACAGGTCACACATCCCCAAAGAACCAAAAAGCTCTAAGGCAAGAGGGGACCACTCTCCCCGCCCCCCCATTAACCCTTTCTCCACAATGCTTCTTGCTTTCTTGATGTTGTTCCCCCTTACAGCCCTCAACCTTATAAAGAAACACACAGCCATGCAGACAGATTTCGTGACCGAGAACATGCTAGTAGGTTACCATGACGGCCCTAGGGTATACTAGTCTACATGGTGTACATTTGGCGATCTGTACGTGTGAAGGGATGCCCTGGGACATGTGGTGACCCTGCATCAGTGTCCATTCTCACAGCTGGCGAAACACCATGGCCGAAACACCGCTCACCTCCGGAGCCAAGTGCTGTCACACTCAGTAGCCATGCCAGCCTCTGAAATAACACGGCCAGACGGTGCCAGGGAACACAGGCGAAGACAGAAGACCTGGCTCTAATAATACACCTGAAGAGTCAGGTAGACATGGAAATAAGTACTTTTTTAGACCGAGTTCTAGAATAGAGTGGTGTGTCCCTCTGGTTACTAGAGGAACCTGGAGGAACAAATATAACATTTCAGTGTTCAAATGCACATGATTCAGGCAACAACAACAAAAAGCCAACGTTGGTCTTTGTTGAAAAAGAGATTTTTGTATGATTTCCGCTCTGATGGGCCTGGAGTAAATGTGAATTAACCTTCGGCAGACACTGAGGAGTGTCAATCAGGCTAATGAATGCAGCCAGACAGGGAGAGGAGTGACCTCCGACCCCTGTTGAGCGCCTGATGGAGTGACTTGGCACGTGCCCTGAAAAAGGGCTATTAATATTTCATTAACATTGTTTTAATGCTCATTAAAGTGCTCTGTGAACTGGCCCACATACTGTCAGTACACACGATACTGCATGGGGTCGGATCTCACCCTGTAATACCAATTAATGAATGGAGGCGTGCTGCTCGATGAGACAGGCAGATAAGACATACCTGGGTTTATATTTCCCACGGTGTGTGTTAGAAGGCAAAAAATGCTGTGGGTGTTTAAATGTCGTTGTCCATCATATCATGAATGAAACATTCGTCATCTTTTCTTCCCAATGAAACACTGATATATCATAACTAGGGTTGGGAATATTTTGGTACCTCCCGATTCTAATCGATTCTTGGGGTCACGAATCGATTTAAAATCGATTCACATTTGTTTATTAAAAAAAATTATAATTATCATAAATATATTTAAATATTGAAATATATTTAAAAAAATAACACAATTTTTTACATTTGTGAATCGATGTGAATCACTAGTAGACTGAATTGCGATTTAAATGTGAATCGATTTCCCCCCCACCCCTTCCATTTCCCTTCTGAGTTTGTCAGTTCAACAAAGTGATTTATTGGAATGTGCACAAATGTTTCTCTTCAACTGCTTGGTATACCAATGTATGTAGGTCAGTCTGCCAGTTAGTATGAATCATTGTTCTTTCCCTTGTTGCTGAAGGTAAATGGACAACGAAATCAAACACGTTGTTTGACTATGAGTGTGACTCATAGTGTCTACACAACCTGGAGAGTGGGGCAAGATCTCTATCCTGCTGCCCTTTCTCTGTCTCCCTATCTGTCAGCCAAAGTCCGTTCTGACTCATACTAATGACATTATTAGGTTGTATGTATGAGAAAAATATAGAGGAAGAGACAGAGAAAAAGAAAGTATACCATACTTCTGTACACCCATGTGCTTTTGCATCATTGTAACTGTGTCCTTTTTTTACTTCTTCATTCAGCCGACACCACTATCCTGAGCGACACACGCCTGCCTCCTCCTCCCGCTGCTTCTCCTCTCGCGCTCCCTTCCCTTACTTCCTCCTGCTTCCTGTCTGACTAACTTAACACAGGGCTTTATTGACTCACAAACCCCCTGCATAAATAGTGACTGTGTGATTGTACATCAAGGCAGCAAAGCCCTCAAAGGTGTGTTAGGAGTAATCCAGCCAGTATCCCACACCATGATGGGGATCACTGGAATAAAACACATGACAGAAGTGTCTCTCCACCCTGCTTTGCTGGGACTGCCCCCACACATCCAGATACAAAAAGGCCTACAGATTCCAGCCATTCAGCAGCTTTTTATCAGTGTTCCATCTGAGCACCGATTGACCGATGGCCCTGAAAAGTCGCGTTGTGACAAAGGGCTTTTCAGGCTGACTTTTACTGTGAGATCACTGCAGTCGTGTTTGGAATCCAAACACATTGGGTAGCCCACGGACGAACCTTCAACTCTTGAGTTTGTCTGTTTGCAGGATTCTGCTTCTGCCATCAAAATGTCCAGAAAACATTGGACTATTTACATGAAGCCGTCCATTTATGTAAAGGCCAGCAAGGTTATGATGTTCGGTGATGGTATTCAGATCTTCAAAATGCTGTGTGCTGTGGAACACATGATTGGAAAAATAGTGAAAGAATTACACGTGCATACAGATCCATAACCCATTGTCTATGACAAACTCTTTCTCTCCCAAAACGTTCTGTCGTTATCTCTTTTTCTCCCTTATATCAAGTTAAATGAGCAGTAAACGTGCTTAAAGCTAACCAGTGACTTCACTCACCAGAGGGAGTTGCAGGGTTACGTAATGATCAGATGTCACCCCCACAAAGCACAAAGCAAACGCTTTCAATCACAACAGAAACATTCCTAGGATCTCGCTCTAACTTCGAACAACTCTCAAATTCCACCGTTGCATCCACATTCCCTCATTCATTCACACATACAATCCCTGGCTGTATATAAATACTGAATGCATGTTCATCCACTACACAAGACCTTTCTACTTTGCAAGTACACAGGATGATTAAGAGTCTCTATTATTGGGACATGGCCAAGTCTGTAGAGCAGCTGTTCCCTGTTTCTAGGGTCAAGCTTGGTGGGGGGAAACCCCAGATCTGAAGGATCTGATAGCCTTCGAGGTTTGCTGCTTTAAGGTGTTCTAAAACGCTGCCTGTGGAGTACAGCTCCTCTACTTCTCTACAGACTATTTCTTACTGTGCCTTCTGTGCCCCGACTCTCACACAGCAAACATTGTGCAGGGAAGCTCTTGGCAGTCAGACCAAGGTCCCTACTGCCAAAGACAACACAGACTGGCTGCCGACTAATGGACAGGGAGAATTAGAGTGCATAGGAAAGAAAGAGAGGGATGGAGGGAGAGAGAGAGAGAGAGAGAGAGAGAGAGAGCTGAGGGGAGGTAGGGAAAAGGGGGAGAGAGAACGAAAGAGTGAAAAAAAGAGAGGGTGAGAGAAAATAATAGTAGAGACATAGAGAGAGAAAGAGAGAAAATCCCAAATAGGAAAGTGATGAGGTCATCTGAAAATCATGATGCTGTAAAATGAGACCCAGGCAGAGAAACAGATCTCCCTCTGCCAGACGACTCCACAGCCTTCTGAGGGAGTATCAGAGAGCTGCATCGCCCCCCCCTCCCCCTCCCCCTCTACCTCGCCTCTCTCACTAAAAACACACATTCTTTTCAGGGAGCCTTACATAACAGCATGCCTCCCTGTATCCATGCCTTCAAACATGTGTGTATACAGTCCAAACGGGAGTGAGACTACAGCCTTAGACTGGTTGACTCTAGTCTGTTATGTAACAGCGACTCAGTGCACTTTCACCCACATATTATCCATGCTCAAAAGCAAGGACTATATTAGGGGTAATGGCTATGTTGACAGGAGCGAGTGTACAACATTTAAGTTCCATTGATTTCAAGTAAACAGTGAGACACTGCAGAAGTGTCTTGGCAGATGAAATTGTACTGTATCTTCCTTATCGTACCGGGAGAGAAGAATAAGACAATAATAAACTGATGACAACTGGTTGAGAGGGATACTATCTCGTCTTTCTGGATATGTTATCTGACTGGATAGGAGAGATAGGTCGGCACTTAAAGATTTACTTAACAATTTAGCCTGAATGTAGAACAAACAGACATTAAAACCTGTTGATCATTGACTGGGATTGGGGGGCTAACATGACAGTTGTGACATGTAATTCATGAGTTGTCATGTATAACTGGAAGGTTCCAGTAACCTGCAGGGAAAACAACCTTGAGTTTAGATAACATAAACAGATTACACAGATTGACCACAGAAACCTTGTGATCTATATTCTGCGCGCACAAATGACTGTAAACAGATTTACAGGAGTCTCTTGCAGAGGCATAACATTAGGGTGTGCTTTTAAAGGGTCCACAACTGACCCCTTTGAAGCAAAGCGTAACACGACCAGGAAGAGGGCTGGACCTGTCAAAGTGCAGCACATGCCACAGAGGGATCACCACCTGGACTCTGATTCTGACTTGCATAACAAGATCCGAGGACACAGCAGTTGCAAATGTATCTGCAATAATGGGGGTGGTATCAAAGTCACTATGCAACATGCTGCAGTTCTGTAACTCCATTGTTTTGTTAATTTTTCAAGCACATTTATCAGAAGTGTCAGTATTTTCTGTAACACTACCCACAACAAAGGGAAAATGGCACCCGCCAAATTGTCACACTCAGGTGGTGGAGCAGACGGAGCATAGAAGAGACAAAAAAAGCCAGAATGACAGACTACTGTTATGTCCCATTATTAAACCTGGTATTATCATGCTGTGCAGTGCCAAAAATAACCAGGAATATTAAAAAGTGGGCCTTACAATGAACATGTTACTTTGAAAGCATAGTTTTTCATGCATAATAAACACAAGAAAAGGAGTTTTAAGTTCAAGCTTGATAATGTTTAGTTATGAAGGCTACATAGAGTAGCCTAGATGTCCCAGTAATAGCTATTCAGCAAATAGATTAAAACCAAACACAATGTACTTACATAAAGCAACTAAATACTGTACATTTGAGAACGTTAGCTAATCATATTCATGATTTCAATTTACTGCAACATAGTACAATAGATCATCTGGCTGCTATCATGAGCATTTAAACATCGATACAAAAGCATTGTATGCAGAGACTGATAATATCAATAATGCTTACCCTTCCATTCAGGTTGCATTTTTGCAATATTTTTTATATTCCATTACCGATTAATAAAGTGCGTGTCTTTGAGACACAAATCTCGACCTCATTTCCATGTGCTCGCGACCACGCGCTCCATGGAGCGCTCTGCATACAGTCAGATACAGTGGGTGACGTCACGGAGGGCGCTCGCTTCAACTGCAGATGTGAAGACTGCTGTATAATGACAACACAACATGTCTGTCATGGTGCACCCACGTTCCAAGAGGGAAGGTAGGTGGAACCGGAGAGCTGTTTGAATGGAATACAATTTTGCATTTGACTTAGTTGACTGCAATGCCCTTTTCAATTATATTCAAGTGAAATCTTAAAACAGATTTTATAAAAAATTGGCAGTAACAATGAGAGCGTCACAACCAGAAACATACATATAAATCTACGATCAACGGCTACAGCATGATGCGGCAGATGTGCAGGGCATATTGCAGTCGTAGGTCAGGGGGCAGCTTTACTTCAAAACACTTTCGTAACCATGGGATGAGGGACCACAAGCACTGTAAATGTGGTCACGCCTGGAAACTGACTTTCATGAGGTCAAGTTACATGGTAATCAAGTCCATTTGAACTGATCTTTTATGGGAATATCATCTCATGATATATTGATTTTACAGTATGCGCTCTGCATTGTATACATGTGTTATCACAGGAAAATCAATTGGTAGTAGTGTCAGATTCAGTTAAAAGGTAACATTTTATTAATGTATTAAACATGACAAAGAATATGTGCAAATCTTGATCTTCAATGCTGTCTTTCTTCTTCTTACCTTGTTTTCCTTCCACTGGACCAGGCATAGGATGCAGAGATTAGCTATCACAAGAAACTAGTGCTACTGGTGGCTGTTGACAAGGTTGCAAGTGCCTTAAAGTGAGACTAGTTGTAGAATGTTGTGATTTTAAAGCATGCACGATACACATGTACAGGTGTAATGTATTAAACATGATTTTTGTAGAGAGACTCAGAGTCAAGTTTTCAAAAAGAAACGCATTTATATTTTAGAATAATCTAAGAACATAATATGGAAAACAATACACTGAAAACAACAGTGTCTGAACTTCCAGACAAGTGATCCAAAAATACATTTCTTAGGAAATATTAAGTAATTATATACAAAACATAAAAAATTATATTTTATGTTGGGTACTTAACCAGTTACCCACTTTTTTATATTTTATTAATAAAAATAAACTTTAAATATTTATCCACCCACAACTTCAATTGAGGCAGTTTTAACATTGAAATCAGACAAGATTTCAAAACAACTTAATCTTTTTGCATTTGCATGCAATATCAACTATACACCAAGTCTGAACTTGCATAAAAAACGTCAAGGGCGAAGAAAGTCTTTTTAAACACGACATGGGCTTTAAACATGAGAACTCTGCAACTGTGCGAGCTTCTGTTTCAAATGTTCACTTTTCCTCCTCAGCTGCTCCTTCTGTGACAGCAGCTTCTGCTCCTCCGTCTGCATGCTGTAGATGCACTCCGTGGCCTTCTTCAGGATCACCACCTTGGCCGCCTTCTCATTGTTTGCCACCTCGGGGATCTCGTCCCTTAAAGCGAAGAAGCTCAGCTTGAGCTCGTTCCTCCGCTGGCGTTCCAGCACGTTGTGAGTCCTTCTCTTGTCGTAGTCCTCCGTGTCGGACGTCCGGGGGCTGGAGCACTTGCGGTTGCTGCTGATCTGTTTGAGGACTCTGCTACTGCTGTTATTGTTATTCTCCAGCCTCAGTCTCTTGACAGCAGGCTGCTCCTGTCGGGTGGAGGGATGGGCAGCGTAGTTGTGCTGGTGGGTGGAGACGTGGCACCTCTTCAGCACCAAAGGACTGTGGTATCTGCTCTCTGACGGGGGGCTACCAGATGAGTCACACCGCCTCACCCAATGCCTCTTCTCTACTGTCACCACATCTATTTCTTCCTCGTCTTCCTCGTCTTCCTCATCCTCCTCATCATCCCCTTCATCCTCTTCTGAAACAAGAAAAAAAACCTGTTAATCATCCCTTCTCAAATCCATGCTACAGACTATGCACATGTTAGGAAAAAAAAACTGCATTCCACTCTACGGCCCCTCCTTCCACATCAGCTGATTTGCACATAGCAGCCCTTTCCTTCAAACTACAAGCATAGCAGTCTAGTCTGGGGAGCCGCAAGGGTTGTGGAGGTTATGCAACTGACTGACAAACTCTTGCATGACAATATTTTATAATATTTATTTTCTATATAAAAATGAACTTCCTGGGAGATTATTTTTTACAGTGTTCCATGCATATAAACATATACTTAACGTGTCTGTCTACTGAATAAATATATTTGACAGAGTACTGGTGAATGACTTAAAACGAAAGCATTACAAATGACAGTTACATACCGGATTCACTTCCACTGCTGCTGCTGCTACCACTGTTAGGCGGGGTGTCCAGAGCCAGGTCCGTGGAGGGTGGCATCTTGCTTGGTTTAGGAGTTTCAGTTATTGGGTAGGGGAAGACTACTGAGGGATCGATGCATTCTGAGGCGGAGGTGTTGAGATCTTGCAAGTAACTGGCGTTCAACCGCCCCGTGCACTCCGCACCGTGGTCAACAGCTGATTCCTTCCTTGCAGCATGAAGAGATGCGAGTCTCTCGGATACGACTTTCTCCAACTTGGCTGCGGCTGAGAAACCGCTCCACATACAGTCCTGAATGATAATGGACTTAAGAAAGGTTTGGGAATAGTCGGCATCACATATGAAGCTCTGATTCACTACATCGTCCCCGAGAAACTCGGTCACCATTTCAAGTTGATCTGCAGTGGAGGGGAAAAGACTTGACAGAGACGGTCGACGACTCGGGGAGAGGGGAGGGGTGGGCAACAATTCAAATTTCTTCCAGATGTCCTCGCTCGGAGCCGGTGGCTGAAGTTGCTGGTGATAGAAATCCTCATCTTCGTTGTCATAATAAAAATACGGTTGAAGAGAATCGTAGTCATAGTCGTAGTTTTTACTCTCCAAATTTGAATTCAGCGGCATGGTGTTGGCTGTTATATCCGTAGCTAAATGTTGAGGGGAATAATAAGGTACATATGTCAACAATTTCATAAGGTACACCAGGTTGCATGCATGCAATTGACAGCTGATAAACTGTTTGACAGCATGCACACCTAAACTAGCATCTCAACAGCCAATCCCAAAACACATAGGCTACTGTTCACGTGCAGATCATGCATAGGAATAGAACAGAAATGCAACAGCAAGCAGTTTGTTGTGCGCATGATATTTTGCTAACTTGATAGCAAAACGCAGCAGAAAGTGAAGATTCATACGCTAATTAACAAGCCGTTTTATAATGCATTAATAACTAAGAAAAAAATTACTGCCGGAATCTGTGGTGGCTGATGAGCCTAATGCGTAAGCTCGAGAAACACCTTACCTTATGTTTGACAACAATGTGGAGCAGCATACGCAGACGAAGTAAAATCAGTCCAAAAAATTGAATGACAGAAGTATTCCGATTCGATAAGAACATTAATCCTTTCCAGCATGCGATGTAGTGAAACCTTGATTCGCTATTGGAGTGACGGTCTGACTGAAGAGCATGAATGAAGCGCACAGACTTTGTTCACGACGTAGAGCGATGTGTACGCTGTCATTTGCTGCATGTGAATCACAGCTGAGTATTCCGCGGGGTTCAATAAAAAGGTTGTTGTGCTCTTAGTACGTTATGTATCCCTCCGCCAACCTTTCCCGCCAAACACCAAATACGCTATATTGAGTCAATGCACGATAACATCATTTTCTTTATTATTATTATAAATATAGTGGTATCGTGTGGATATAAATATAAATAAATTAAAGTAAACGTATTCATGCGATCATGGGACAATATTAAATTGGATCTATGTGTTGTGGAAGGACAAAAAGTGGGAGGGGTTTCAAAGAAGCGGAATTACATTGACGACACTATAAGCAAAGTACCAGACAGGGAAAATGAGCTGTATTTTGAACCAGTGTTATTGTAGAACTTGTAGTTATAGTAGCAGCTTCCTGGTTTCACAAACCAAAGATAACATAGACCTATTTGCAGTGTAATGTCAAAATCGTTGTACACTGCAATCTTTTAAAAAACAAAGGTAACCATTCTTCTTTATCTATTAATTTGAGTCGAACCAAATCGCATTATATAGCCTACCCCCCTTCCCAAAAAGGGAAACACATTAGTCTCCCCCAAACCAAGCCTGTTGAGTGAGCTTACCCAAATTAGATTAGAAGATAAAGTTATTAGGAGGTCGACAAATATTTGTATCATATAATACATTTGGTCTCACTCACGTTTCATCTTCTGCATTTACATGGATGCACCAAGCACATCAGCAAGATCATGTCACTGCGCGCGTGCACATGCTTCTGCAGGTGATTCCAATTGGCAGTTAATGAAATAGGGAGTAGCGGAGTAAAATACTCTTTTCACAGGGATTTTGGATCATGCTTTACAAATTCATCACCAGTCTAAACACATTTACTATAGTCCTATGGAAAGACTCTGTTGTAAAGCTGTATCATTAGATACGTATATAGCGCCCTATGCAATGCCACAACTCACACCCTTTGCTGCAGTGTTGCTAGTTGTATGTTACTTGGGACGGATCATGCGGGCAGAGATTCCACTGTAAACATGACAGCCGAGGCGTTAAACACACATGTAGTTAGTGGGTGTAGGGTGCCATCTGGTGGTGTGTAATGGCGATCAACATGTGAGAATGCAAACATTGTTTGAAGTAGTACCACTTTGGAGTCCTACAAGGGCCGTTATTGTATTTGGTGAAGATTATGCCTACTATCAGGCAGGCTTGGCGTGGTAAGGGTTTAACCATGGGTTATACACTTTTTGCCAGGATAGATCCATACCATGGTAACTCATGCTGCCTGCCCACCTAAACCTTATGTTCGAGATAACAGATCAACACGCAGCCTATATTGCTCATCTTGTGTAAAATGTGCAGCTCTGGAAGACTTGTTTGCGAATTGTCATATGGAGCAAACACCGTCCATTTTATGTTGACGCGTTCGTCGCTAGATTGGAAAAACCTGGGGTGATTTAACAAGTTGATTTATGTGGCATTGCAGTTGTTAGGTTTGGTGAAGCCAGTTTACGAAAATAAATCATGCGCATTTTGAACATGCTTCATGGTAGGCTAGGCTACAGGCCTGGTGCCCAAAATTGAGGTTTAGTACGTGCAGCATTTCTCAACCATGGTCCTCTGGGACCCAATGCCCTGCAGCTTTGATGTTCCCTTGGAATCATAGGATCATTTCTATGATCAAACCTTGATCATAGAAAATTTACTTTGAAAGGCAAAACAAGTTTTCTGAACTTAAATGTGCTTACCTCTCATGCAATGAGGCTGTCTTCTTTGCAGGAGTAAAATGACTGATTGATTAAAAAAATGTGTGGTCACATGACCAATTTCTTCTATGGTTCCCTAGAAACGAGTAGCAAGTACCAGAGCCATATAAAAAGGAAACATCCTTAAGGCTCATGTTGCAGGGTGTACATTGGTTCTCTGTAGTCCCAGAAAACGTAGCACACATCTGTCCACATTGATATATTTTCCACCTTTTCTTTAGGCTATTTTACACTGGATCTTGACACCTATGGAATATGTACATTTGTTTCTAATTTTATGTGATTTTAATGTATTTAATTATCTAATGTTTATTATTCGAACATATTTAAAAATATTATACCTTTCTATATAATTGTCTCATCAAACATCACAAATGCCAGAGTTCAAATATCTTGTTGCGATTTAGTGACACTGAATTTCGTCATCCAATTCGCTAGGTGGCGCTGTCAGATAAAACGAGGGCCCTAGAACTGCGGTCCAGAAACTGCGGTCCTGAAACTGCAGTTCTCCGGCTCTAGTATGCTAAACTACGTTTTAATTTGGTGTCCTGATGTGACTGATATTACAACAGAATCGGATGGCAGTTCAGTGATATTAACGCTATTCGTGTAATGTTATCTCTTTGGAGTCTAGGGCTATTTTGGCCGTTTTTGAGTGCCTTTGCTTTTGCCTTGATATACTACATAAAGAAATGTTTACCACCCTCTGCTAACTCTGACTAGGAAAGTGTCACCTGCCTGAAACTTAGTGTGGTTACTCATACTAGTCCCCTCAGTGTACTTAAAAAAATCACACTAACTTGGACTCATGTTTTCTGATTTAGATTCATCACAGAGCCAGTACCACAGAGGTCACCATTTCTGACGGCCGTCAGAATGTGTGACCCCACCATAACTGCTTCCCAAAGGAATTAAAACTTCGAAAGATGGTTTGGGGTAGTTATGTCATCCCTTCACACTAATCTGGACCCATGTTTTCTGAATTAGATTAATCACAGAGCCAGTACCACAGAGAAAAAACAAAAATGTGTGACCCCACCAGACAGTACCATCCATTCTCACTGAGGAGACCCAAGGAAAGGTTCGAATTCGTCCTCAAGATGACGTCCGCAACAAAAAAGTCACGTGACTAAAACCCATGAATTGCTAGAAAAGGGGGTGGCACAACTTCCCCGCTGACACAAATCACCCCACTCTCCCCTACCCCAAAACGTAACCTGAACCATAAACCTAACCCTAGCTCCTACCCCTAAATGTATCTCTAACTCCTGTGATTGTAACCATAAACACCCAAGAAATAAAAACTCATGAGAAGCAAGAAATTCACAATTCTATGCATAGACAACCACAAGGTGTCAGTGCTGTGTCACAAATCAACTGTTCCTCGAAAAGCAATGATTATTACTGGTAACAACTACAACCTGATTTAATTCATCCTGAACAGTTAAAGCAGTGTTTTATGTGGGGATCAAGGTCACAAGAAGCCCCAAAACGTTGAAGAGACTTCCCACTGATATGATTGCCCACACCTCAAGGGTTGATCTCGTCATTCAGTGACCACACCCAAAGTTGAAAAAGGTATGGACCCCGATGCCAGATTTCCCCTCGCTAACTGAGAGTCGGTTTAAGATGTCCTGTTGCAAATCTGGTTGTAACCTAGGGTTAGGGTCAGCAAAAAGAGTCTACTTGCCTACTTATATAAGGCCAAATATTTTAGCAAAAACATTTAAAAGACTTCTGATATTCTGATATATATAAAAAGATCAAACAAATGTGAATTATTTGTTTGAAAACTGTGGCTGTTTGTAAGACCATTCATCAGACAAAATGTTCAATTAAACATTCAATTAAGCCTTTGCCCTACCATTTGAAATGACCAAATTTAGAGTTAGTGACGTCAATGAACGGGTGAGGGAAGGCAGGCTCTAACGTACCGACCCACGTGTGGTCTTGTCGGTCGGGAAGGGCGAACAAGATGAGATGTCGCGCAGATGAGCAATGCATCAGTGTCTGTAGTCACGAAATATGACAAAACACGCACATGTTGTTTTGAACCGATACAGTTTAGCAGCCTTTTGGAGTTTTCTCAATGCGCAGTATGCTGTCATTTTCTCCTCTCATGACGAGCATTAAAAATGCGATCATCGAACATTTCTGGTGACCTTCGCCTCCTTTATATCTGCTCTTCGCGGCGTTTTGCGCTGAACATCTGTTTAAGCGTGTTGTTCTTGTAATCGTCAGTTGAATTTTCATTGATTTCGTGAGGACTTGGGATTTGTTCTTCCATCTTAGGTAAACTAACCTTCTAAACATCAAGACAGCGGCAGATGCCCCTCGTTCTGGCACCCCGGCTGTATAATGATGGAATTTCCATCTCTCAGTCCTTACTGGCCTCTCATCCGCTTTCTGGTGCCTTTGGCTATTACCAATGTAGCCATCGACCTCGGAGAACAGGTACGTTTTTCTGCAGCCAAATATCCTAATGTTTTGGTGAGGGATACGCCAAGTAAGCGTGCTAGCTAGCTCTGCATTTGAAGCTAAAAATACACTTTGCCTTTAAAAAACCGCACAGGCAAGCTCACTAAGGAAAAAGGCCTATGATTTTAAGTGCGGTAGTCTCACACACATTTAGCAAGCTGTGATTCTCTGTGCGCAGTGTGGCTGTTGATAAATTCACCCCAGGTGCCAAGGAAGAAATCCTTCTGTATTTTTCCTATGGACGGTGACAGAGCAGCCTATGTTATTACAGCAGTGTCGACTTTGTTATGTACATTTGATGTTCAAGTTAGCCGTTTTCTAGGCGGTTCTTTGAAATGCAATGGGTGGCGCAATGACAGTTGGATATCAAGATAAATCTTGATTAACCGAGTACTGGGAGCCTACTTATCTGGTGAAGTTATGTCATATGCCAATTAGCAACCCGCTGAGCCTACATAACCGGTATCCACCTTCAGCATCCTGCCACTACAGTAAAGGGCTCGACTGGGGGAGGGGAATATGTTTTGAAAATCGGGTTAACGAACGTTTTGTAGTAGTAGATCAGTATCTAACCATTGGTTTTGGGCGGCGTACATTTGGGGGGCAGTCATAGAATTGACATTGTTGGGGGCTAACTTGTACACAGGCCTGTATTGGCAGGTCTCAGTTGACACTCCACCCCAGCCAGTTTCTATTCTTATCCGGAGAACAGTAAGAGTCAAAGTAAAAGGCACTGTGTGAGGCTCGGAGAGGTTAGGATTATTCTTACGTAATGGCGGGTTGAGCTGGTATAAATAGCACAAGCTCCCTTCTATGGAAAATGACAGCTGTTGATGCTAAGAAGTCAAAACTAAACGAGAATAATTTATTTCCCGGCCATGATTTGCATGTTTCTCATCACCGCATGCACGCATTCATTCGTTTATACGTCCTCTTGCTTCAAGAATCGTATTCCCACTCCAGTCACTATATCGACATTCGACATGTCTGCCCCTGAATTGCATAATGTATACTATAACACTGGTTGTAAACTACAGGATATTTTTGTATAATGGCAAAATCCTACAATTGCTTATTTACAATAGTGGAGGATCAATCAAAATAGGTTTTCAGGCTTACTGTGCTTGCAAAGTGTAGGTCACATCCCTCTACCTGTCATTCACAGGCCCTAAACAGGGGCATAGCCACAGTCAAAGAGGATGCAGTTGAGATGCTTGCCAGCTACGGGCTGGCGTACTCCCTAATGAAGTTCTTCACTGGGCCCATGAGCGACTTCAAGAACGTAGGCCTGGTGTTTGTCAACAGCAAGAGGGACCGGCGCAAGGCTGTGCTCTGTATGGTGACTGCAGGCGTCATCGCCTTTGTCCTCCATGTCCTTATAGGTGAGTGAGGGGGTGGTATGTGTGTACTGTAGTTTCAACTGATTGATGTCTTAACTGAACTATGTGACTTGTGGACGAGGAAGGCAGTAGATCCAGTTTTGTGTTGTTTATGTTGAGTTTGTTATTCGCAGGCCTACAAGCATAGGTCTAGATATCATCTGTTGGCCTGTTTCTCAGTGTGTAAATACGTAGTCTCATTGAGAATCAGAGATAATGAATCCTCACAAGTTCTACCATGTATTTAGTTCGATTTTGACTTATAATCTAGTTCACACGGCCTTGTTGTGTTGTCCGTTTGTATTGTATTGTATCGTGTTACATATTGTCTGTGGTTGTTGGTATCTATCTAAACATTTCTGTGTCCTCTCCCTCCCCTTTTTCCTGTCTTCAGCCCACACAGACCTGGGGTACTACATTATCAACAAGCTCCACCATGTGGATGACTCTGTGGGCAACAAGACAAGGAAGGCCTTCCTTTATCTGGCTGCCTTCCCCTTGTTAGACGCCATGGTGAGTGAATGGCTTCACTCTGCCCCTGCACGACTCAGCGCTGGGTCTGTCAGAGATCTAATCATGTCAGAGGAACAGAGAGACGCTTAAAAACAGCTGACCTAGAATTCTTTTTAATAATCCTCTGCTGGAGGCTGTATACAGGGGAAGTGGATACGTCACAAATTGCACAATGCAGACAGACATGCAAGTCATGTTCGGAGACAACGTATCGTTCTGTAGCCAGTGAGTTAAATGTCGTTATTACTTTAACCCTTGTTATCTTCGGGTCATCCTGACCCATCATTCATTGTGACCCATCGTCGTATTGCGACAACTTTACCGCATACAAAACCAAAGTGAAGCATTTTCTTTTAACTGTCGGGCTGTCTCAGACCCCCCACATCGCGAAGGTTAAAAGAAAATGCTTTTTGTATGGGGTAAAATTGTTGCAAAACAATGATGGTTCGTTGTGAACCTTTGGGTCATGTGACCCGAAGGTAGCACAAGGGTTAAGGTCCAAAAGTTGCCTATTTGTAATTGTGTCAAAATGGGGAACATGGAATCAAGATTGGCAAACATTTTTAACCATAAATATGTACGATCCATATACAAATCCAGTTCATAATCTATTCTCTTAAATAACACAGTCCTTACTGTACAGAAGTCCGAAACACTTCAGTTACAAAAAGAACAGATAAGCCTTATATCCGTGTTTTGTCTGCAGCAATGAAACAGTGGGTACATCGTGTACTGTAATCTGTATTTGTCTCTATGTTTTTTTTTGTGGGTGTGTTTTTGTGTCCCTTCAGGCATGGATACATGCAGGAATCCTTCTTAAGCACAAGTACAGCGTCATCGTTGGCTCAGCATCCATCTCTGATGTGGTAGCCCAGGTATGAGAGCTTCATTTGTTGGAATGTGCAGTGGATATATATATATATATAGGTGTATACATAGGATGCACACTCATTTGACTGAGAACACATTGAAAACACACTTCTGAACTTGCACTGTGCTTAATGTCAAATGAACTGTTCTAGAATAGTTGCTTTGGCAGCATATGTTGCAGTTGACTTGCAGATTGTAAAACCATAACAACACCAAAACCACAAGGCTATGCTCGCTGTAGAGATTGCCACAGTCCCTTATACGGAATGACTCAAGGTCACGAGTCAAGAAGAGTGACTAACTGTATCTGTCTGTTTGTCTGTCTGTCCTTTGGCAGATTGTCTTTGTGGCCATCCTCCTCCACAGCAACCTGGAGTGTGTGGAGCCTCTCCTAATCCCAATCCTGTCCCTCTATATGGGGGCTCTGGTGCGCTTCACCATCGTGGGTCTGGGCTACTATTGTAATGTCCACGATAACATTCCAGACTCCAGCGGACTGGATGTGGGGGTACGCTCCTCCTGCTGAGCCTAGGCTCTGATTATGCAATCAAAACATTCTTCTTCGTTGAATAACGCTGTCTGTTGACATGAAAACACTGTGCTACAATTCACAACTTGTTCTAACACACTGTCGAAATAATGTTTTGCGGACACGTTCACAATCACTGTAAACTAATCGTCCGAAATGTAGAGCTGCTACCATGTGATACTGTGTCATATTTGTATCAGACATCATTATGTCTTGTCCATCTATCTAACTATTGTTTGACTGCTGTGCCTCCTTCAGGGTGATGCCACCATTAAGAAAATGCTGAGTTTCTGGTGGCCCCTGGCCCTCATTCTGGCCACCCAGCGCATCAGCAGACCCATCGTCAACCTCTTTGTGTCCCGAGACCTGAAGGGCAGAGACGGGGCGGCCACAGAGGTGAGGCTGCAGACTGAATGTCTTACCCCCCTGGCCTTCTTTCGCAATATTCTGCCCCCTCCCTCCCCAGCCCAATACCTTACCCGCTACCATCGGCCCAGTTTCCTGTGCCCTGCCCCCTCTCTCTCTCTCTTAGTGTACCAGGGCAGCGGGCACACACTGTGGCTCTTTCAGCGGCAGAGTTCAGGGCAGAGTTCAGATGTTTGTTTTGGTTGTTTGATGAGCACGGTGGTAGTGAGAAGGGTTTAGTGGATGTTTGTTAATCATTAGTCAACAGACACATTCTCCTGTATGGGCACTTTTTTTTTCTTTCCATGTTTCAACAAGACGTATGTGACTGCTCTAGGTGCTCGCACAGGAATCATGTCGTTAATTGTGGTTGTGACACTGAAAATAATCCAGACTCCTTCTACTCTTCCTCTCTCTCTTTCTCCCTCTCTCTTTCTCTCTCTCTGTCTTCCTGTTGTCTCTCTCCCTCCCTCTCCCTGCAGTACTATAACGACTAGAGGTTTTCAGATAAATGGTATAAGAGGTATAAGAGGATAACAAATAATAAAATCAAAGACAGGCTTTTCCAACTATCTAAACAACAGGCGAGCCTATCCTCTCACGGGTGCTGCAAATGAAATGCCAACATTCAGACAATCTGCCGTGCGTTCAGAGACTGATCTAGAGGCAGTACAAAGCTGTTTACCAGAAGCCGCTGGAAGTCATCAGCAGGCCTAGTCGCCAGCGGTTAGCGTGAGTCACCCTATCCATGTGAGCCTCAACAAGAGCTCGATCGCACCGAGAGACTGAAAAACATTCCTGTACACGTCTCTGCTCTCCCTGTAACAGGACTGTCAACACTTGTCTGTCAACCAACACATTACTCCCGCAACACGGAGCTCTGAACGTGAAAAGAAACACACAATAGGTTGCAAGCACGGCTCGTTCTTTTTAGGGTTGGTTCTTTGTGTGTGTTGCTGTGGTCTGTTTAGATGTCCGACCACTGTGTGAGCACCTGTGACTGTGTGTCTTGTCCTATCCAGGCTGTGGCGGTCCTCACGGCCACATATCCTGTCGGTCACATGCCTTACGGTTGGCTGACGGAGCTGCGGGCGGTCTACCCTGCCTTTGACAAGGTAAACCCAACACCAGGAGTTGTGTCACCAGATCCCCCCCCAGTTGAAGCTGCACAGTGCAGTAATGACGGCATCACTCACCACTAATGCTGCTCTCTATACCCCACAGAGCAATCCCAGCAACAAGCTCATGGCAAACACCCCGGTCAATAAGTCACATATCAAGAAGTTCACCTTCTGCTGCCTGGCCCTGTCTCTTACCGTAAGGATCTTTTTAAATTTGATTTTTGATTTCCCATCATTTTGGGATTCTTGGGAGCCGTATTCTAAGTCTAATGATGTTGGTTCAGTTGCACTTACAGGTCTGCATTCATAATTCATGCTGTGGGTTTCTTAGAAGGCCCAACCCCTGGCCGGTTCTGTGTTTTTCTGTCCTTCCACTGACATGAGCCGACGAGTGTCCTTTCACGAGGAACGCTCACGCAAGAGAGCAAATTCTTGTGGAAACACGCCTGTCATCCCCTAAATCTATTTGATAATTTGATAAGCAAGCGTACCTATTACGTTTTTTGTTGAAATTGAATCATGACAAGAATCTAGTCACGGACAGATTTGTTGTACAGTATGATTGGTATGATAGTTAGAGTGCTGATGTCCTGCAGTCTGCAGGAACACATGACAGAGTGGTGTCAGACTGGTTTGAAAGACACCAGTTCCACCAAAGTTCTGTCATGGTGTCAGCTCAGTGAGAGTGTATATAGAGAGACCAATATAAAAGCAAGACATTTTAACAGCCAGTGTACAATCCATTTTTAAATTGAGGCATGGCGTGGTTTGCAAAACAAACATTAAGAAAGTCTAAATCCAGACACCACTCTCTTCCATTTTTTGTTGTTGAAAGATACGTTTTAAATCTCTGTGTTAGAAAAGGCAAAGTTATCCTAACAAGCTTGGTTAAAAAATGTTTACAGGAAGTCTTAAAGGGCGGAGTAGGAGAATGGCAAACCAGATGTGGAATCCCTCAGTTGTAAACAAGAAGGTGGGGCGTACTGGAGGGAACACTGCCTTACTGAGAGGCACACAGTTCCTCAGCACTCATGCTAAGACTTGTCCTAATTACATTGAGAAAAAGAGAAAGACAGCAGGACAAACCTGCTGAGGCTAGAGGCTAAAGGCTGGTGTTGTTGCAGCATAGCCACAGCACTGATATGAGATTTACAGAGCGATTGGGTTTGGAGACTTGTTTTACCCGTCTCACAAACTTTCTTGAAGGAAAGGCTTACAGATGGTAAGAGAGGAAATTAACCTCAGATGAGTCAGTGGAAACTTTCACCCCCTCACTTTTAACCTCATTTAGACTCTGACAGACAGCAGCCCTGGGTTCTTTTGGTTTGGCCTATAAACCTTGATGGCTATTTTTAAGTAGAAGGGTGATATTCCTACCTGTATGTATATCCTGTATCATGGTCTCTGCCAGGGGCGTTGTTAGACATTCAACTCTACTGGGGCATAAGCCCCTATTCATATCCCTTTTTTCCCCCCCAAGCGTGCTGCGCACAATTCACTACTCAGCTATAGAAACTCCCCTTGCTTAACCCACTATACAGCAGTTTAGGGACACAAGTTTGATATCAGCTTTGGCAGGGAAATCAATAGTTAATGCGAGTGCACACATTTTCTTCGCATTCATTTGAGCGCGAATACTGTTTTTTTGAGCTTCATGTAATATTGTTGTGCCAAGTCCGACACGTGCGTGCTGCTGTGGCTATTTGGCAAGCTCAGAAGAGCGCGCTGACGTGGAATTCTGCGGGCATCGGTTTGTTTTCGGTTAAACTGCTTTGATTTTACAAGCGTCGATTGGGATACTGCGTTAATTTTTTCCGGGATTATCAATCTAAATGAATGCACTGACTCAAAGTATATTGTTAAAACTCAAACTTTAGATTTTACTGGGGCACAGCAGATTTATACTGGGGCACGTGCCCCAGTAAAACGGGTCTGACGACGTCTCTGCCTCTGAAATTGAAATGAGCACAACTGACCCATGCAGACCTCAAAGAGGCTGCACTCAACCTGAAATCCGTCAATTTAACGACCTCTAATAAATTCCAATGAGGCGAGTTGTTTTCGCTGTTGTGTTGCCGGGCGGACCAGCCTTTCTCTGAGGTGTGGCCCAACACGGCTCACTGAATTCACCGTGTTTACATTTCTGTTTGGCTAGCTTTGCTTTGTGGTGTTCTGGACTCCTCACTTATCAGAGAAGATCCTGGTGGATATCATCGGGGTGGATTTTGCCTTCGCTGAGTCGTGTGTTGTTCCTCTCCGTATCTTCTCCTTCTTTCCTGTGCCAGGTGAGTAGAACAGGTCTGCCATAGAGAGTGTGGCAATCGTCTACGTAACATCCTGCTTTCCCATACTGGTATTATCCATCTGTGAAGAACACACTTTACCACTCTTAATTGCGTGTCTGTGTGTCTGTGTCTGTGTGTGTAGTGACCGTAAGAGCCCATCTGACTGGTTGGCTCATGACCCTGAAGAAGACCTTTGTGCTGGCCCCCAGCTCTGTCCTCCGCATCATTGTCCTCGTCACCAGCCTGGTGGTGCTGCCTTATATGGGGTAAGTCACCAGTCACAGACATGGAAACAGGAACCTTTGTGTCAGTCTGTCGTCTCATTGGACACAGCTCTGGCTGGGTTTTTTCCATCACAGAAATAAACCAGCTAGACTTCCCCTTCCGCATCCAACATACCACACATTTGATTTAATTACACATACTTGATTCTCTACTCGCCCTCTAGAATCATCGGATCGTCACGCTGCTGGTTTGTGTTGCAGGGTTCACGGGGCCACTCTTGGCGTTGGATCCTTGCTGGCTGGTTTCATTGGAGAGTCCACTATGGTCGCCATAGCAGCCTGCTATGTTTACAGGAAACAGGTGAGAACGTACGCCGTAAACGCAGTGAATCAAATCAAAATGTATTTGTATAGCCATTTTTACAAGCAAGCATGTCACAGAGGGCTTCACATACACCCGTAGAACTGCCCCTCAACCAAACCTAAACCCTCAAGGAAGACAAGGAAAAACTCTCAGAAAAACGTTGTAGTGCTTGTTAAATTAATATATGGATCATTAACTGAAGGTCAGTCACTTTTTTGAAGCAGGTAATTGAATTCAATAAGAATTAATGCAGTAATATACATACATATTCAAACACGGGTTGTCATTGGTCCTTTTTCCTTAGAGAAACAACGAGATGGCCAATGAGCTGGTAGAGGAAGCTGATGACTCCGCCCCCATGAGCGAGGTCCGTTCCAGGACTCAGATGGAGGCCATAGAGGAGCTCGAGGAAGAGGAGCAGGAGTAGGAGAGCAGGAGTAGGAAGAGGAGCAGGAGTAGGAAGGGGAGCAGGAAGAGACATCGGTGCAAAAAGGGAATTGCAGACCTGAGCTCCACACTAACTCAGATAAAGAGAAGGACGGCGGGTTACCTCCATAACAGACCTGTGACAAGACTATTTAAAAGACCACAGGGCTCGATGAAAGGGTCCCTGCCCTAGCCACTGAGATTTGAGAGACTCCTGAAGAAGGTCGGTACGCTGGTCTATCAACCATCAGGACGCACGCTGTACAGGAAGCCATGAACATACGCGTCCGTCTGATGTCAATTCCCTGATGTCTTCCAATCTTTCTTGACTGATTTCCGTAGTTTAGACGTTTCCCACTTTGATTTCCTCCGTCAGATGCAACATCTGCCATCTGACCCAGGAGAATGTCCTCCTTTGGAGTCAAATTTGTAATGCTGACGTTTTCTTTCAGGTTTTATTTTATATTATTTATCAGGTTAAAAACCAGTTGCTCTTTTTCTTTCAATGTTACTTTCTTGGACATTTAAAGGGACCTGCTGGGTGGTGCAATTGTATTTTACATAAAAGTGGAGTACAGAAATGATAGGTGTATTTTATATACTGTAAGTGATGCAGTATATATATATATATTTAACTACAGAGAGAGGGATCAGGAATCCCTTATCATTTTGAGCGTTACTGAATCATTATGCTTGTCTTCTATCAATGCAGTCTGGAAGTCTACTCTTTTTGCCTAGTACTGCTATTTTACTAGTAGTGTTATCCGACTGATGTTATGTATATATTGTATAGGTGTTATTTTATTTGGCAAATAAATTGCTTTATTATTAGTAGTAACATAATTACTATAATAACACAGAAACAAATTTTCCAGTCTTTCTAGAAATGTCTTTTTATTCAACTCATTCAATTCATCGCCATTGTCTCCTTCAAAATCTGACACTATTAGAAAATCCATGGCATCTTGGATAATAATATTCGCTTTATTCCTTTCCTTGCTCAAGAAGGAAATGGTCTCCCACCAATCCCAAATGTCCATTCTGTATTGTGCATTGGTTACTAAGGCAACATGGAGTGAGACCAAGCTAGTCTGTGACTCTGCCCAGTAGCTGGTGGCTGACAACAAATCAGAAGACTGGTAACCAGTTTCTAGACATTTGCAGCAACATTGGCACAAAGTTGTTGTTTTTTTTCTCCAAGAACACCTTGGTTAAAGGCAACATGTTACAGACATCTACTTACGGGCAGCAAGGTGATGGGCCATTCAAAACCAAGCAGGCTCATACGTCACCACTCTGATCACATGGTTACAGGTTAGCTAGGACAGGGAATAGTCGGATACGGGTTAAAAGACGTGATTCACACTTAAAATAAATCCAAATAATAATTACATTACTACATACAGACATAGACTGGTACACAAAATGTGCCACAATAACTCCAGTGTTTTCTTATAACGTACACAATCAGAACAGGAGGAATCTGTTATGGTATGAATGATCATGTTCTGCCCTCCGCTCAATAATATTACATCACTAAAGAGAATATTTGTGAGAAACACCTTCTGAAACACCTGATATTACTGTACACAGCATGTGCTTTTGTCCAGACTTGTAAACACTAAATCGCCCATTAAAAATGAACCATGATGAGATTTGGCTGAAGACCCCAAGGAAGAGGACACACAAACACAATGCTTCTCAGAGCCTAGTGTCACATGCCCATCCTACACAACGGAGAACTGATCACAATGCAGTCCATGTCTTTCTGGCAATAAAGGGATCATTTTAATGGGGAAAAGAGTCACTCAAATCAACCTGAGGAGTGCAGTTCTGTTGTGCAAAGCCACGAGCCCAGCTTCCATCGAGCCTCAATCAGTTTGCAGCAAGGCCTTATGGGACCTGTAGTCCTACTGTTTCTCCCACAGGGACGTTGTAGTGTCGGTCATCCTCGGTGACCAGGCACACTCCTGGCCAGTCGTCCTTATGGTCGTCGGGGTAATAGGTGACAAACTCCTCTGTGTCAGCCATGTACAGTCTGTAGGCTTGGATGGTACAATGTAGAGCGTAGCCTAGCAGAAACATCTCCACCTGTAAGATGCAACGAGAGGGGAGGTTAAGGGTGGGAATGGACTACATCCGGTCCAACACTCCCAGCATCAGATATCTGACAGATGTTCCAAAATCCTTCTTGCCCCGAGGATCGGATGTCAAAGTCTAAAGAACTGGATGTACGGCACAAGAGTACATGCAAGGCTTCGGGGGTGGGTTTAGGTAGAGAGAAAGTTTCACACTACACACCCAGACACTAACACCTAGCCACACCCTGGTGTGATTGATAGCAGCTTAACTGTCTAATTTGTTGTGGTGTTTTCCTGCCAGGGACAAAAAAACATGCCAACATTTAATAGCAGCCTTCAAATACCTTTTCAAATTAGAAAAACAGTGGTTAGGCGAGCAGGTGGCACGCACAGCTTGTAAACAAATAAACCCATGTTTGATTTTCCCACGGGTTAGTCGTGTGTGTGTTTCCCAACAGGGAGGAGGTGTTTACCTGCTCCAGGCCCCCGCTGAAGCCCACCTGGCTCAGGTGGTTGGAGAGGAAGCTCCGAGGGCAGTCTGAAGAGTCGCGTGCGAACAGCAGCCAGCAGAAGATGGGAACGTCTTGTCCCTGCTGCATGCTAGCGTGGAGCTCCAGGGCCCTGCCCAGCATCAGGACCTTCAGGGCCTCCATCAGGCCCAGCTCCTCCTCACCTCCCTGGAACACGCGTTCACACAGACGCTGGCGCTCCTCCGGGCTGGAGCAGCTCACTGCTGACTGCCACTGGAGGGGTGGAGTACAGCAGAAGCTTAACTTCAGTTAAGAACTACTTCAGTTCATCCCAGAGGAAAACGTGTATGTGTGTCTCTCACTCGCACACACACACCACTAGAATATCGGTACCTTATTTTAAACTACAGTATTCCCATGTGTACATAGTTTTACAATTCAATCTGCAACTTGTGACCCGGTCTTGTGGAACAAGCTGGTTAATGTGTGTTCACAGCCAAGGCTCGGCTACAGCAGTCATCTACTCAAACACTTTGAAGTCAGGAGCTCAGTAAGTATGAGGATTCCTGAAGAGCTGTTAGCAGCCTGTAAATGTCTGGCATTCACATTACCCAAGGACTCATGTTGCGATCTCTTGCCATCTTTGAGGAGAGTAGAGCACATAAGTTCACAACCTGCCATCAGGCACCAGGGCACTGTAATTATCCCAGCCAAACATGGGTGAGGGGCACCTAATGTTCATTAGCAGTGGCTCTTGAAAACAGATTATGTTTTCCCCAAAAAATATAACTTTTTTGTAAGGTGTCTCATTCAATCTCTACTATAATCTCTACTGATTTGTGGAGAACCAACACATACACTATCGTTTGGTGATAATAACTATTCAGCAGGGTTAATGTATGGGTGTTTGTGGTACCCTGGTCTGAAGGAGTTCCATGTAGCGTTTTAGCTGCTGCACCGCATCCTCTGTCCCCTCCCCTTGCCTGCATTCTACAGGAAACAGCCAATGGTCAATCAGACGGCCCCGAGACTGCAGCTTCTGAGGCAACTGGGTGAAAAAAAAAGAAAAAATAGTTATATTTAGCATTTCTGAGCAAATAATTGTGTTCCTGGTTCCAAACGGAACATCACATCACAGGAACCGCATTAACACACATCCCTTAGGACATACCCATCAATAACCATCCCCTTGGGGAATAACGTGTGACGTGAGCAGGTTTATGCTGTACCATGGAGATGTCTTCCAGCCAGGCAGGTAGTCTGGTGCTGAGGGAGAGCACTTGGAAGAGCGTGGCTCTCAGGGCACAGAAGTTATCTCCTCTCACCCTCCTCAGGCTCCCAAACCTCTGAGACAGCTCAGCATAACCCTGGAGCACACGGGGAGAGATCCTCCACGTCAACTATGGCTGGCTTTTCCGCCAGCTTCCATGTCATAAACAGTCTCTCTCTTGAATAATTGATTTGTTTTCTAAATGAGGCTAAAATCTTGAAACTCTAATTCAACCTACCTTTCGAATGAGAATACTCTTGGCTGTGTTTCCCTTCCACTCTCTCTTGCTATACGACAGGATGTCCACAGGGGGAGCCAGGCTGCACCTGTTCTCCACTTTAGGCACTGTGGTGTCAGGAGGAGAACAGTGGGTCAGAGGTCAACATTGAGTATACGGACACTATGAAATTCTGGGCAAAAGGAAGGTAATTTGACAGATACTGACATGTTATTTCAAACAGAGGCTCCTGAGTTGCTAGTTTGACCTGGACCCCTGGAGAGAGCTCTTCCTCCGCTCGATAAAGGTCTTCATCACTAGGAAGACAAAAGAGGAGGATTTAAGAAATGCTTCACAAAAATAGTACTACAGTGACTTGAGAGTAAATATTATGCACTACCGGCTTACACTGTAAAGAGACAAACCTGCTAGCGATGTCCTGTTTAGCACAGGCATTCAGCTGCTTTCCAGAAAGCACCTCCACCTTAGCGGACGTGCTGGGGCCCTGCTTCACCACCTCCAGTCCCTGCTTCTCCTCCACCTCCAGGCCTTGCTTCTCCTCCACCTCCAGGCCTTGCTTCTCCTCCACCTCCAGGCCTTGCTTCTCCTCCACCTCCAGGCCCTGCTTCTCCTCCACCTCCAGGCCTTGCTTCTCCTCCACCTCCAGGCCCTGCTTCTCCTCCACCTCAACATCCACCTCCAGGCCCTGCTTCTCCTCCATATCCACCTCCAAGCCCTGATTCTCCTCCATATCCACCTCCAGGCCCTGATTCTCCTCCACATCCACCTCCAGGTCCTGATTCTCCTCCACCTCCAACACCTGCTTCTCCTCCACCTTCACCAGCAGGCCCTGCATCTCCTCTTCCACCTCCAGAACCTGCTTCTCCTTCATCTCCAGTCCCCTGTTTCTCTTCCACCTCCAGGCCCTGCTTCTCCTCCACCTCCATCTTCAGGCCCTGCCTTTTCTCCACCTCCAGGCCCTGCTTCTCCTCCACCTCCATCTTCAGGCCCTGCTTTTCCTCCACCTCCAGGCCCTGCTTCTCCTCCACCTCAATCTTCAGGCCCTGCTTTTCCTCCATCTCCAGGCCCTGCTTCTTCTCTACCTCCACCTCCAGGCCCTGCTTCTCCTCCATCTCCAGACCCTGCTTCTTCTCCACCTCCACCTCCAGGCCCTGCTTCTCCTCCACCTCCATCTCCAGGCCCTGCTTCTCCTCCACCTCCAGGCCCTGCTTTACCTCCACCACTAGGCCCTGCTTGTCCTTCATCTCCAGGCCCTGCTTTACCTCCACCTCCAGGCCCTGCTTTATCTCTGCTTCAAGGCCCTGCTCCACCTTTTGCTTATCCTCTCTGTCCAGGCCCTGCTTCACCTCTCCATTCAGGCCAAGCTCATCACTCACTCCCTCCTTCGCTATGGCCTTTGTCTGACAAACCTCCTTCCTCTCCAACTCTACTATTGCCTCCTCTTCCCATACGAGGTCATCCAGGGATGGCACCTCGGTCAAGCCAATCTGGTCACAGAGGGTCACTGTCTTTTCCTCATAAGACTTCAGACTGGAGAGAGAAGAGAAATTGGATTTTGCTTATATTTGACTAATTTAGCTTCCCATTAGACAGACCACATAATATCCATAAGGATAATGTTGGCCTTAGCCTGTTTATTAGATGTTTCCCTGCTCCAACACACCTGATTCGAATGAATGGTCGTTATAACAACCCTTTTAATTGAATCAGGTGTGTTGGAGCAGGGAAACATTTAAAACATGCAGGACAGCGGCCCTCGAGGACTGGAGTTTGACACCCCCCTCTATATGAACACACTTTAGCCACATTATGACAAACCGCTACGCTAGCTTACACGCATGCTCAAACAAAAGTGTTACAATATTATGGTACAATGGTATTTCTGCCCCCTTGTGGTAACAAACAACCACTATGGCATTCTACAGCTGTGGCAAAACCCATGGTCATGAATTAAAAAAAGTTTTAACATTTGAACCTACTGACCTAATGCCTGAGGGCCTCTTGGCGACTGTCTCCTCAGGCAGAGCAGAGACGTTTTGACGTTTCAGGCTGCTCTGCTTGGCTCCTGTCGCCACAGGAGAGGCCATGTGACTGGCACGGCTCAAGTCACTCAGGGTGTCATCTGTATTCGTCGCCGCGGTAACCATCTTCTCTGAGTTAACCACCTTCATCACAGAGCTACTGTAGACAGTGGGTAAGAAGACAGGGAAAGGCTCAAATACAGTTAACACTGGCACATGCCTCAGATTAGGAAACTTGAATCATTTCATGGTCAAGGGTGAGTTAGGGTTTGGATTCCTCTGACTCACTCTGTGACAACTCCAGATGAGGGTGAGAGTGGACGAGAGATGTTTCCAGTGGAGGTCGACTCTACCCAGTTTTCATCACCTTTGCTGGGCACAGAGCTCTCCTCATAGGCCTTAAGAGTAACCTCAGAGTTGTTTACAGGAACGTCCTCCTTGCCATGGAAACCTTCCTCCGAGGGTGCATCCACAGCACGGACGAGTCCTGCTCCTGAATCAGCACCAGCATCTGCAGCCTGGATGATGAGGTTCTCAGTTAGGATCTGTGCCTTGGGGGAGCACGGGGCATCAAGGCATTTCTCCTCAGCCTGAGTTGCGGAAGCTTCTGAGACGTCGTTCCTCACGACGGCAGAAGGTTCCTCCAGGGCACAAGGAACATGACTCTGGACTTCCATAGAGACTTTTCCCTCAGTAGCTACAGCACATTCCTTAAGGGCAGGGTCGGATGGGCTTTTCTCAGGGCAGGTCACGGTGGCCGCGTCACCTTTGTCTCGATCCTGCACTGTGGGGATGGAGATGGTTTGGAGTGCATTGTCAATGCATGGACGCGGAGAGGGAGACTTAGTCGGGCTACATTTAGAATGTAAAGGTCCATTCTCGGTAGCCTTGGTCACGTCCTCCACAGTGGGTTTTCGGGGTGAAGCACCCTGTAGCTTCTGAACATTCACCACCACCTCCACCTTTCCTTCCTTCTTGTTGTTTGCATTGTCCTCACTAAGAAACACATACAACAAGGATAAACCCATGAAGGGCAACTTTCATTTGTTTTTGTATCTACAGTATCTTTTTTTTCCTGACAGTTAATAAGATCAGATATGAGATCATTGAGAAATAAAGATAAGTAGTCAGAGTAGTAGACATAATCATGCATCATGCTCAATATTTTTAAGGGTTATTACAGGAACCGATATCTCACCTCAACTGCTTAACAGAACTGTTGTACAGGACAGATGCCACCCCCTCCGACTCTGCTGGTGTCACTGTGGTCTTAGTAGCATTTTTTAACAAACCACTAGTTTCTTCCTCAGAATTGCAGGGTTTGGACTGTCGGCAGCAACAGTTACCCATTGAAAGGCTATGGTGTCTTCTGCCCCGTGAGGATGACAGAAGAGCTTATTGGAAGTCTGAAGATTTCAGGAGTCCAGGGCGAATGGCCAGGCAAGCATTTCTGGGATCCCTGACCAAGTCGCTGGTCCAAAGAAAGGACATCACACCTAAACAAGTACTGCTTATAAGTCACAGTCAAAACTAAGAAAAATAGGACAACCTTTGCAGTACGTGAGAGCACAAGATGGTTTGACTACTACAGTTAAATGTTTAAAAGGGGGTTAACTCTGAACACAACTGTTGATCCCAATTGTTGTACATGGGTGTATAGCTAGGTTTGTCAATCAAATAGGTCTAGGATACAAAACAGGCCCTACTCACTTATAAATAACACTGTGACACCAAATGCGCGTGCGCTAATTGAGAATGGCGTCCGAATTGTCCACACGCATTACTACACTACTAAAATGAAAGTCCAAGCTTCACCAACTCAAACTACCTCGCTATTTTAAGGACTGTTGTGTTACAGCGTAGCTTATGTTGTCTACAATAAACGGATACATAATATGGATTTTCTATTTAATCGGCTAGTAAAACCCTGTCCAATGCACGGAAGTGCAATCAGCAAATAATAGAGCACGTAACTAGCTATGTTTGAAGGAAGACTTTGATTTACAAATATAATTGTTTTTTGTTTTTAATTTGCGTTAGCCTAGTAATATTTCACATAGCTTGTAAAAAATGTTAACAGGCTAGCTAGCAAGCAAGCAATCCACTGCAAAAATAAGGTGATATTACTGTACCTAAATGAAGACGCGTTGTTTTAGCTTGAGGACAACCGCATCGGCTCAAGGAAGTTTCACATACGGATTTTACTTCATAGAATTTGACATTGCGGCCCTCGTTCTTCTTTTATTCTGTATACTCTGACCCACACGTCTAGCTGTCAGGCATATTTGTTTGCTCTGGTCATGTAGACGCAGCTAGCTCCATTCGAAACAGCCAGCATCACAAAGCTATCTACCGGAGTAGCTAGCTGACTAACTATGATACTTATGACAAAACGCTTCTAAAATAGAAATCTCCGTCAACATTAGCTACACTTAAGCAAAATGGAGGCAAAAATGGAAATGAATCCTATTCAACAGCCGTGCATGCACCGCACTAAGGCTTATAGTTTACAATAAATGCATAATATAATATTTTGAGTGACATTACTTCCGGGGCAGCATTGAGTCATTCATAATTTTCATGTGAGGTTATACACTGTATAGCCTACATTAAGAACAATTGCAAAGGTCAGTCGTCCATAACGATACGTCTAAACGTAGAAAATGTAGCCGTCTTCCCGAAATCTAAATGCATTGACAATTTTTTATTTTTCAATCAAGTGCATATTGCATATTACTGCAACTAAAAGAGAATACCATGGCTGCTGTACAAAAACACTCCAAAAGTTTAACATAGGACTGTTTCCCTAGTAAAATGGTTTCAGTAGTTCAAGCTGTAAATTAAAATATAGGCTTGTACACAAATCTAATCTCAGACATTAATCAAATTATTTCAAGAATAAATATCCACAAGTTTATATTTTACAAGAAAAGGTTCACTCTGCACTCTTCAACTGTTTCAGGTGTTGAGCCAGTTCCTCTGGCAGCCCGAGTTCCGACACCACCTCCATGCAGCTTTGAACCAGCCGTTCTAAACTCTCCTCTGAACTGAGGAAGTCTGTAGTGCTTGAACAACTGCGATTCTGAGGCGGCTTCAGATCAATGTCTATATCTCCCCCTCTCTTGCAGCAGTCGGCAGCTTGACACCCCTCTCCCCTGCATCCTGCATCTCCCTGGTCCACCCCTAGGTCCTCCATACAGTCGGAGACGTCACTGACACTGGGTGGAGGCAACTCCAGGGCCTTAACCATTGCCTGGATGACAGAGTCTTCATACTGCACAACCCGCTGGAGAAGGTCTGTGACACAGGCGGGAGTGGGGCTGTCTGGCCTCTGCAGCTGGTACCAGCACTGGATAGCACTGTGTAGAGACAGGCAGACAAAGAGGCAACAAACTGAGAGACAATAGGAGAGAGAACCGAGTGACACAGGCATGTGTCATGAAGAGTAGAGAAGGGGCTCCATTGATGTGGCCCTGCACAAAGAGACGAGTCATATGATGGATCATTGTGGCCAACATATGGAATGAGGATGGGCAAATTATTTGTGGAGATAAATCTGAATCCATTGGATTGTCGTTAACTTAGTTCCCAGCCTATATATCCCCCAAAAAGGAGTTCAACTGCATGTCTGGTTAAATTTACTTCAATACCTTACGATTCCTTTCAGACGCCCAATAGGCACAGTTTTGGCCGCTCCTTCTTTGTATCCCAGGTTAAAACCGAGCTGAAGGGACGCCTCTTTACCTGCGTCCATGCCATCTCTGTATCCGTCCTGAACAGAAAAGCATGGAACAGTATTGTTAGTTTCTAGAGAATTGTGTTGGTTTCATTGTATCTAGAATCTAGTAGCATACATCTGTCCCAGATTTTGTTAAACGATGATAATACATGGCACTGCGCTGTCATGTATTTCCTGTGAAAAAAATGTCAAATACAAATCTAAAGCGGTTTTCATTTTCCATGAGTTTTCCATCATCATCATCACCTTTTCACGTTTCATCATCACTTTTTACCTTAACACGCTTTTCCATGTTGTACTTCCATTCTTTGTTCTGTAAAGTTATGTCATCCGCATCCTCGTCGAAGACATCTTCAACACTGCGTCCAACTGACTTAACCCAAGACATCGTAAATAATAACTTATTTTCCTTTGTGTGTCCTAGGACAGTACGCTATATTCGTGGCACGCTTCTGGCATTTAGTTTCATGTTTTGATGTTTTTGAACGTCATCATGATGCGCAGGATATTGTTTTCTTCTGGTATTGTTAACATGTACCACTGCCAAGCAGTGCTACACACTGCCACCTCCTGCAATGGAGTAGCACCGCAGTCTCATTAAAGTGTTCACGATAAGATGTCTTGTATTACATATTTTTGTCGACAGAGGACGCTGAACCCATACAATAAAAAAATATATATTCAACGGGATATATGTTGTCCTTAATGTTTCACTCTGAGCGTCAGTTTAAATGAAGTGGAACATTACTGTTATACTAAGACACAAGTCAAAGTAAGGTGCGTCAAAGTGTCGATGCAAATTAATAACATTAAAGGAACCTAATGAGGCCCTCTGAGAGTTAGTTAGCAACACAGCTCTGTGCACGTGGAATGTCAATTTAGAATATTTGGAGGCTGCCAGTAACATGTTCCAGTAATCATCTTCTAAACAAGATTTCCTTGTCTTTTGTGAAACCATCAAATCAAATTCGAGCTGGAGGAAAGCACAGAATTTCAGCCAAGAATTGGTGGCACTGTTTCTCCTATTTGAATACATTTTATAACATTCCCTGGTGCAGCTTTAAAATGATATAAAGTATTTTTTTGTAAACCGTACACACCTTGATGATCGTCAAATGGTTTTTAATAAAATCCCCAAATATTATTCACAAAGCATATTGTGAAGTTACACATTTACACATCTTAAAAACCTGAGATACCACAAATTCCAATGTTTAAAAAAAGCATTCTACTTTATCAAGCCTGCATCCGGAACAGCGTCCATCTTTCTGGATCCTGCCTGAATATGGACCATCCTTATTCATGATTTCCCCTTGAAACTGAGAGAGGGGTGTAAATATCTCATAACAAAATACTGGCACAATAGAGCAACCACTACTTACCTTTTCTATCTACTTTGTGGAATGCATCTATTTACGGGATGTTGTTGTCTCTACGTATCCATCAAGAGATGCAAAATGTCCTTAGAGGGTGCATAGGCACGCAGAGTGGACATATTTAAAAAACCTATATATTTTTTATGACAGAAATGTATTTTTTACTTAGTTTTTATTATAAGTTGGATATTAATGTGAATAAAATGGAATGCACATAGATGTATGATCTCTCTCTCTCTCTCAGTATATATGTATATCGTATCTGTAAATATATATGTATGTCCGATGAAGTAGTCACACAAGTGTATCACAAGTTTGCTGCAATGCAAGAGAAAGTCTATAGGTTTAGAAGACTGTCTTCTAACACAATTTGTCCACACAAGTCTTTTACCAGCTTGACTGCATTTGTTTTCAAATCAATGTCTAGTGCCTTTTTGCCAAGTTTCAACACGTAAATATGTTATTTGCGATGACAAACACATTACTCATTCATCAATATTGTATTTTACCCTCTTTCCTCTCTCCACAGAGAAAAGAAGAGAGAGAAAAATATTTTAAGATTCTTTATTTTTTATGCTGGGTTTTATGGAAAACACAGGAGAGTCGGAATGGTGGTGGACAAATGCATCTGAGCTAGGTGGAATGCATTTGCAGGAGCTGGACAACAATGGCCTTGAGAATACACTTAGGCCACAGTGGACTTGACCGGATTGTGTGGAAATGGAGTCAGACTGCAGGCCTCATTCACGGAAGCAACCACACCTTCCGTCCCCACGCTCAGAGAGCAGAACAACCAGTCAGGGCAATCACCTGACACATTTCCATCCAATTTCCACTGCAGAATGTGTTCATTTTCGGCCTAATGGCATGTCATTTTGCTGGAGTCTTTGGTCAAGAATTAATCCTGGAATCAAAACAGATTTTCCGGGGAGCAATCTTCCATCAAGTATTGATTTTTTTACACTCACAGAGCCTGTACTCCCTAATTTAACCTGACAGCCAGGAGCACAATGGACTGGGAGCACCTTGGCATCTTACAGGGAACTCTCCTCCTTCTTTATCTCCACCCCCCCACTCTCCCTTTCCCGTTCTCTCTCTCTCTCTCTCTCCCTCTATCCCTCCCTCCGTCTTCTTTGAAGAAGTGAAAAAGAGGAGAGGAAAAATGGACACCAGAACATATCAAACAAAGAGCTTTGGTTACAGAAAACACACGACTAAAGCTTCCTTTTCTCTGTTTTGCCTCTAATTATGTTTTCAAGTACAGTGCAACTCAGCCAGGTGAAGCCGAGAGGGAAAAGGAGAGAGGGTTCTGGGGCCATCAGGTGTCATTACCGGCCTGTTGACATCTCCCTGTCTTTGAGTGATTCTCATCTGTGATTTCCCCCCAGCCATTTTCCTGAGATGTGCAGAGAGGGTCTCATCATCGCCCCATAAAGAAGGTCCAAAGTGTCCGTATTGGACCATCACTAATAAGACAGGCAAGATGCATCCAACCACACCACTCTTTCTCCATCTCTCAATAACTATCTACCCTCTTACTGGCTTTTGATACCAGGTCTCTCTCTCTTTCTCTCTCTCCGTTGCGGTGAATATACTATGTAGAGGTCAGGGATGGGAGAGAGTGGTATGAGGGGGGTACATGTTGTCCATTCAAACAGCTCATCAGAAGACCATCTATTTGCAGAAACATCTCAACACATCAGAGGAACTGTTATTTTCTTTTGACCCTCAGCCTCCGCTTTTCTCTGTCCTAGTGTTGCAGTTCTCAAACAGGTTTTAAACTTAGCTCCCCTCACTTAGAACTAGTTTTTAACGGCTACTTACTACACTTTTATCTTACCTTATAAACAGTCTGTTTTTAATGAGAACATTCCTCAAATTACAGAAAAGATAAACTAATAATGTTTGTGTGTTGGTTAAATTGAAATTGTTGTTCCAATTAGTTTTATTAGAAGCTTGTGAATTGTTACCATTAACCACCTATCTGAATGTGCTGTAGTTGAACATTTGACTTCAGTGCACGCTTTACAGGCCCTTAATTCAAAATAACATGATATCCTACTGTTTGTGTTGTTTATGGTTATATTGTTTCTTTCTGCCATTGCAGTGCAGATCTTTAACAGATCTGTGCAGATGCATTTGGAAAGTAAGACAGCACAGAGAAAAGGGGGTATGAGTCCTGCACAGGGCGGGTAGAAAGTGAAATGGGCTGTGGACAATCCACTGTTTGAGTCCGAGGTACCATCTCCACAAAGAGACCGGCTATTAACTTCTCTACCTTCAAAAACCTCACAAAGTGTCATCGCTAATAATGGGACGAGGGAGGGGGGTTGGGGGGGGGGCAGGTTGGACAAAACAACACCAGAAGCAACAAGGGATCATATGCATGGACAACCCCGATTGCATGTGAGGATTGGTAATTGCACCCCCAGAGGCGTTGGGGTGTGCAGAACAGCAAAGTGGGAGATGCCTCTGTGACTCTGGCTTCACAGAGGGGGTGCCGGCATCTCAACCTTGAGGAGGAAGTTGAAACGCAGAGGTGGATGAGGTAGGGGGGGAGGGGGGGGGAACACAGACAGTTCATTTACCCAGAACATCAGCACCACTGCGTATTGTTTGAAAGATAAGGGAAGTGAATGCTTCATGGCTGATGGAAAACAAAGGCAGCAATTTAAAACCATCTGCATCCAGTGCTCCTGCACATGCTCCCTCTCTCTTCCTCTGCCTCTCTCTTTCTGTGTCCTGGCTGATATTGAAACATAATCCATTTGGGCCTCCGACTTGTCATAATATTTTCTTCAAACATTCTCTTCTCTTTACAGACAATTTTAACTGGTTGCAAGTTGAACAGGAATTCATTATACTCCCAACAAGTCAGTCGGTTGACTTTTGAGGGGGAGGGAGAGATCTCGTGTTGAAGGTTTGTAATGGATCAGCCTGGACTATCTCATTTGTCCTTGTGGGAGAAACAGAACTATACGCTTCTATAGACAGATATGTGTTTTCTATGTTTCCGAACTGAATGAGATGACTGAGATAAATCTATGAATCTTGCTCTATGGTAAAGATCATGGTGCAAACACTTCACCTTGTGAAGACGAATGACTGTTAAGCTGACACAGAATTGACAGATAGCACTGACACATTTCAACTTCTTGGTATGAAAATTGTTTAATTTTACATCATGCCTTACTTGAAAGACATCCCTCTGGGTTCAGTCCATTCCATATTTATTATACTGAATGACTTATAAAATGTGTCTTTCTGTGTGATGGTTTGGCCATCTGTGCCCATTGATTTGTCTAAAGTATGTGGTAACTTTCTAATTCAAAAGCATTGCTATGCCTCTTGTTGATGATGAAGAAAAAGTATACATTTCCCTGCATAGACAAAATGGGATTTCTGATATCAGAGAACAGATTGGGGTTTAGAAAGCTGCATCTGCGCATTACATAGTTAATGGAAAAAAAATGATAGAAAATACTAAACAAAAGAATATCAAATAGCTGTCCTACGTCGTACGGTATACCTCACCCATCATCACTGAAGAGCACGTCTAGTGTTTTAAAATGAAGTGAAAAAATAAAACTGAAAGAACGATGAAAACATCTTCAACATCAGTTTTCAGCCTTAAGTTAATAATTTATAGTCAGTGCTTTTTTTATTATTATCATTTATTTATTTACTACTTTCTCTGCACCAGCCAGTCAGTTTTCAAAGGCATCATGGACAACAGAGCTGTTTCAAACTTTGGAGTTTAGTTTCAAAAGGCTTTCACCCAAGACAGTTTTCTTTTTCTTCCATTGTCTTACACTTGTCTCGTTATTGTTATCTGGTATGGCAAAGAAATGAATCATTGATGTGAAATAACCCTGACGTGTATTTCTTTCTATTGACCTTATGGAAATCTAAATGAATTGCTATTGAATCTGGGGTCTTGGCCGGCTGTCGCTTTGCTTTAAGGTGTGAACTCTGTAGTATAAGGTTAGGAATCTGAGAAAGTCTGTTTGGCTGTTTTCATTCTCTCTCAATCACATCACCATGAGAACAGATGCAGAGTTCACTGATCTCAGATGGGAACATAGAAACTTCAGAGTTTTGCTGAGTATCTAATATGATATGTGGAGTGTAGTAAAAGTAGGTGCACTTGCATTGAACCTATAGAAACATAATGTCTTGAGTATATTTTTGCTCCTCTGCCTCTCTGTGACATTATAATAAAAATATATTTAATACAACTGACTCATGGACACAATAAATCAACTTGTGAATAGTGTTGGTACTTGCTGGTAAACAACAATAACTTCTATGGTTTATACATTTTCAGAGCCTTATTTAATGAGAAACTGTGCTGATGTAGTGTAAAACAGTTAAAAAACAAAGTCAATAATGTCAAACAATCGTTTATTAATAACTATGGATCAACGTGACAGACTTGAAGCTTTTAAGAAATACACAAAGTGCTGTGTAAACTGACCAAACATATATTGCTCAATAGAATTAAATACAGTTTCTGTCTGTAAAATGAAAACCACCCTTGGCAGGCGCATCAGCTTTGGTTTCGAGGTCTTAATAAGAATAATAATTCAAACCAGTTTCTCCTTAACTGTTAGTATCATTAGTCGTTATGATTATCATTTTTATACATATTTGGGTAAGATTGTAAAGCCTTTGAATATCCTGGATTCTGAAACAGAGAACTGTGTTCACCACAAGGCCTAAGAGAGAAAAAAACAAACAAACAAAGTCTATAAAGTGATACACGTGTGTGACCCTGTAAAAACGATACACAAAAAAAATAATGTTACACAGAATCCTAGAACAGATAAATCCACGACCCCCTCCACTTTCCCCCCCAAAAGAAGTTTCACATCCAAATAAACAAAAAAGGTATTTTTTTCATTTTCTTTTAACGTGGTGTGTGTGTATGGCATTTCTCACAATGTACAAAAGGACAATGATGAGGTAAAAACTCTGGTTAACTTCTACACATCAATTTGTTTCATTTTAAAGATTGTCAACGTCTTCAGACCGATTTTTCTGTACAATGTGCATATAACTATAGAGCTTTGGTCCAGCGTTAAAAAGTTTAGTGGAGGCATGAGTCCGTTGCCATCTTTTGGTTTTGGTTACAGCTACATTGCCCAAGCTATACCTGCAGCCAAATCAAAGTTCCTCATACACTTTGTTTAAGGGAGGGGAACACACATACACACATGTATTTCACATATCCTACAGTTTTCAATGGGAAACACAAAAAAAGAAAACAACTTCTTGGCTTAGGTTTCCAAACTGACAAAGAGGTAGCACTATGAAAAAGAATGTAATGGCCGACAGTGAAAAGCTAGTGTTCCTGTGAAACAAGATTGAAATGGTTGATGATTAACTCATCACAGACAGTTGAAAAACAGCAGTACTATGTAGAAACCAACCAGTCTTATACTATACAGCTGATTTAACAAATGCTTACTATATTTGGTTTCTTACATGACAGTAACATAACGTTTTATAATTGAGAGCTACAGTAAATCACATCTATTACCATAACAATAAAGGCTTCTGTTACGTGAAGTTTTTGTTTGTGTTAGTTTGGTATTAGATTTGAAATCCACAGTAGGTTGACAGACAGGGAGCCAACTGATGTGACACGAAGAGGCTGATATTGAACAAAATACAACATGATCATGAATACATCGCATCAAATTCCTGACATGTGACACTTATTCTCAACGTGTATCTATTTCCAAGGGATTTACTTAATCGAACATTTTAATAGGCAAAATATGTCATTTGATGGTGGTTTGAATACAGATAAAAGTCAATAAACTGTAGTAGTATAATAACCCTGGATCTATTAAAAGAACAGAGATGAAAAACAGTTGAGTTATGTAATTCAAACTTAAGACAATGAATCATGTCTATGAGGAGCAAATATATTAATTGGTTTGATCACAATAATCTGAGCTCTATCAGCAGCAACAATTAAAGAATGCATGCTACAACCAAACAAAGAGTGTTTAGCTTGGTAGTTATAATTGAATACTGGGGTGAGGCTGAGGGGAAAAAACGCTGCTTTTTATAAAAAAATTAGACCATTTCTGAAACATGTCATTTTTGAGGACAGTTCTTGATTCAAATGTGATTTTAATGTCCTCAGCATTCTTCAAGTCTGAAACATGCAAGGGTGGATTTGGTAAACCGATCAACAGAGACATACATTTGAAAAAGAAGGGCATAGACAACGTTATATATTGTTCTGAAAAGTGTTTTCAACAGAGAAGACTTTTACTTTTGAAAGCATATTATCTGACACTCTACTGCCATCAGCAAACCCACAGAAAAAACTAGTTAGAAACACACAGACAAAGAAAAGGAAGCAAACCACTTCAAAAAACTATAATACGTTATTGGCAAAGGTAAAATCTTCCCTAGTCCTTGAGCTGAAGTAATGTGTTCTTTGGCTATCAGGCTTTGGCAACAGAATGACAGTAGCTCCACATTAGTAGAGTTGATGGACGGAGATCTGTACAGGTAGCTACTGAAAATTCCTTCACTGTCACTATCTCTTCTCCAAATCATAGACATATTGATAAATACCTGTAAAAGTTGTACAAAGTTAGACTGTGACTGAAAATAGCTGCAGGCGATGGATCAGACATACAAATGACAAATACAATATGCTATTTTTGAAACAGCAAAGTTGTGGTTTTCAAAGAGAACTTTGACATTGTGGTTTCAGTTTGATGACTGTATATTGTAGATATTTACATACAAACCCAAGAGGTAAAATGATGTGAGACAAAGATACTTCTCATGTAGATTTTTTGCCGGTACAAATGTAAAAATTTTGAACACATTTACATTAAAAAATTATTCTTAGTACTCAGATGACTTTGGTAAATAGTTAGTATTTTTGTTTTGGTATGATCTCTTTACTAAAATCTCCTCACAAAAAAAAATTGGACACTATTTTGGTCTGGGAGGCCAGAACCTAAAACTCTTTAAAAACAGAACATTGTTTTTATTTTTTATTTTTTTCTGGTATGAACATATTTTTTTCAGGTTTTTGGTTTTCGCCAAGGTAATTTACATAACTGTGGTAATCACACTGACAAACACATATTTTTGTTAGCAAACGCTGATTAATGTTCATCCATCTGACTTTAGAAAAGAAGAGAAGTCGTTTTTTCCAGTCTTCATCATTCCACTTCCTTCCGACTTTCTCTAAGAACTTTCCCTCTCTCACTTTCACAAGTTTTGGTTATTCATTTTGGGAGCTCCTCTAGAGAATCAGAGAGTGGGTCCATAGGTGCTGCAGGGCCGAGATCGGGCGTTTTCAATCGCTTTATTGTGTTTTTCAAAGCCTGCCTCTTGTTGCAAAACCAGACGCGTACCACTTCCCTGTCATAGTTCAGTTTCTCTGCTATTTCTGTCATTTCCTGTCCAGAGGGGTGTGTGTTCTTCTCAAAGTGGCTGTTGAGGATCTCCAGCGCCTGTGGGGTGAAAGAGGTCCTCCTCTTGCGTTTTTTCGAAGGCTCGCTGCCGATAAACTCGGTCAGGTTCTGCATGCCGGATCGGTGGCGGGCCTCTGCCTCGGCCATCCAGCGCTCCAGAACAGGCTTAATCTTCTGGGCGCTTTTTGGGGTGATGTCCAACTTCTCAAACCTGGCAGGGTATAAAAGGCCAGGGTTCAGTTTGCCTGTCAGACTGCTACCTATAGTGTTCTCTTGGGCTTCCTGTGGTAGGAAAAAGTGGCTTCTCAGGATGGTGTGTCTGGGGAGAATTGAGAGAGAAGAATCTTACTTAGGTGCCCTGCCAAGTCAAGAGATAACCTTGCCTGCCTTTGTGAAACACTAGGGTCTCCCCGACCAGTCGCTTCTGGAACAGAGTCTCTGTTAGTCTGGTGACATCCCATGCCAGCTTGGGATAACCAGCAACAGTGATAATAAATATAGTTGAGGTGATACCATTGGGTTTGGCATGAGTTACTAAATGCTTATTGACTGGTAGGTGACTCTCTGTCCCAGATGGGCAAAGTTGGAGCGGGAAGACCCAGTGATTGGCTAAAAGAGACTTTTCAAAACAGACCCCCCAAAAAACTCAGACAGCACTAAATCATACACTGCAATACTACAATTTAAACAAAAAAATATTAAATCATCAAAATGTTGACAAATCAGCATTATTTCTGTCCCCTCACTTCAAGCGATATTTCAAGGTTTTAATTCAATAAATGTCAAACAGGCAGTAGTGCATGCACTTCAATATTAACTATAATTTATTTACAAAAGCAGTTTGAATTATTAATAAAAATGCACATTTTTCAAACTTTGCTCCAACTCTTTACAATCCCCTCATTGTATATTTAATATGAACACATTTCCACCTTTCAATCTTGAATATTCTCACAAGTATATGGATGCATGAATCCCAGGTAAATCTATTTTAATTTCATGAATAGTGCACCTTTAAGAGTACTAAAAGAATAATCTAAAATCTTAACTTTAAAAAAGCTGTATGAAAAACCAAATGCATCAAAACCATGGCATTTCAAATGATTGTCACTACCTAAGCTGTTTGACCCTCAGTAGGACAGGGCTGAATAGTGGTGATGTTGTTAGCTTCATGCCTCTGTCACTAGCAGAGCTGTGAAAGATACACAGTCCAGAGAGGGCGTTTGGGTTAGCTGTGATGAAGATAATGGATTTGGAGGTAAAGTCTCAGGTTCTCCTCTCTCACAAGTCTTGTGATGGGGTCAGTGTCTGAGTGTGGTTTGAACCTGGTGTCCCTCTGTAAGGTTTAGTCAACTGTTGCTCTATTTCTGTCTCGGTCAGTTTCTCTTCTTTTCTGTCTTTTTCTCTCTTTTTATTATGCCTCCATCCCTCTCTATTTCTTTCTCATTTTCTGTCTTTTAGTTATGCTTTTCTTTCTTTCTTTCATTTTTTCTTTAATTAATCGTTAATTACAACCTATTATTTTCCCCTTATCTCTCTATTTTTTCCTATCTCCATGGTACCCTCATCTCTCAACTATACACCCATGTATGCCTCTCTCTATCTATTTCTCACTTCGTTTCTCAGTACCCCAAAAGCCATGGAGACTGTTTTAGTGGTGAGGAGAGCTACCATATAGAACAGCAGGTTAGTAATGCGCGAGTTGGCATAGTTCCTCCTCTCTGTTCCTAAACCTTGTTGGTGCGTTTCAGCATGTCGGCAGGGAGTATTATTTATAACCCACTTCTTTTAGAAAGCGGAAAGGAAGAAGATTCCATAGAGCAGGACGTACATGAGTAAATATGAGGAGTGGGTAGAGAGAGGACATTTTATGGATCAACAGGAACTAAAGCTACTAATATGAGCAGAGAGCTGCTTGACTGGCTCCTCTTGGTTTAAAACCACAGGGGAACCAGAGGATTGAAGATGCGTCTCGACCACCAGTACTCACAGTAGTAACAAAAACATTTTTTTCAGGTCATGCATAAACAAATCTATGTGACGTGCAGAATGGTGCTATACCTATGACTATTTCCACTTAAAATGTTGTGTGTTAGCTCTTAAATATCCTTCATGAATGCAACCGTTTTAGATATTGTGGAACATACTTTATGAACGGCACACAACAAATGATATTATTAAATATGTATTTGGTGTCTGTAAAGGCAATGTTACTGCTTAATTTGATGTGCAAATGAAAGCTTTTTAATCTTGTCATTATGTCTGAATCATTGATGTGGGAGGTAGTGTCTGCGTGTGTAAGTGTGAATGGATGTTTTAAATTCATGCAGGTTAATCATGGCAAGTTATTTTTCATCCAGGGAGTAGATGAGTGTGCAAAGACACAATAATAATCTGTAGGATTCTCAAAACAAAATGGTCCGTGGATACACAGAAAGCATAACAAAAGATTACCAAGTGCCTCCAGTGTACCACTGTATGAAATTATGTGATCCATCATCATTTCTAAGATGATGCTACCATTTGAAGATGATTCTTTTGAGGATAAAGACATGAGTTCAGGTTGTACTTCCTGTCTGTTGCAAGCCCTCAACAAAGCCAAGCCAAAATCCTGAGCCAGAGATTGGTCAGATTATATTCTTTCTCATAGACCAATCAAGTTTTTTCAAACAAAGTGAGCAGCAGAATCAGACAAGATGGAGGCATCTGTCACAGTCTGTTCTGCTGAGTTCAGACTTGAGGCCCAGAACTTACGTGCAGCAAGCCCATCCTTCTGTCTCTCAAAGTCATCCTCATGTCCTGCTTGATGTTAACTAAACTAAAGCATGTGAAGTCTGCCTCTACTTAAAATTATCAAGAGATGGCTGTCATGTCCAATGTCATACAAACTGGAAAAAGAATGTCTGAACAGCATGGATAAAAACCCACACACAGTGTTTCTTCCTTTTTGAAGCTAATGGCTTTTAATGTATGTTATAAATATTTGAATTGTGCATAGTTGTAAATATTTGATATGTGATTTCAAGAGTTTAAACATTAGCTTGAGAGAGGGCTGTGCCTCATAACTCCCCCCTGCCCCCTGCACAATTTCAGTTTTTATCTGCCCTTTGATGTTGATGTGATAAAAATTTTACCAGTTCTCGGCAGCAGTGTGTCACATAAACAGCAACGGGTCATCAGCAAAGCCCATGCGTTTGAGAGATGCATTAAAATTAATAGTAAAATGAAACAGGCCACAGTGTTGAGTACTGATGACAGTGGAGTAGGAAACTATGGTGGCAATGTACCTTGCTATTCAGTAGGCTGGGATAAGGCATGGGAATGCCACTTTTCAGGAAGATCATTATTCAATCATACACCTAATTAGTTTGGGTAATAATATCTTTCAAATGCTTACATGTCAGATTAAATTAGGACTGTGAAACATATTGATGAATAAACACATTTATATGAAGTACTTGCAAATATTTTACCCTGCACAGAGCTCTATAGTAACAGTTAAACAGCATTCATACTTTATATCATTTGTCAGGCTGGATAGATTGAGATTAAAGATGAACATACAGTATTACATTTGTTAACCATGAGTGTCTGATTACCTAGAGATTAATATGTAATGCGCCCACTTAGGACCAAAACGCATGCCCTTCAGGCACTGAAGAACATGACAGTTTTGTCAAAGGAGAATCCTTGTTGAGATACTTTATGACTAAGTCAGAGTGAATGGCAATGGCCCTTAGTAATTATTAAATGCTCTAAGTGCTTCGTGTAATACTGCATAATGTTTTTTGCATAAGTAACATAGTGCTGTCATGTTAAGGGGAGGCAGGAGGTCAGAGTAGGAAAAGGACAAAGCAGAGATATGAGAGCTTCATTTGTCTACCCTGCCTTCAATTATGCAGCCATTTTAATATCTTAATGAGGCGTGTTTAAATAAGAAATTAAATATGGATGCAAGACAACCACACCACCACTCTAGTACTGTGTGCAGTCAGACAGCAGTGAGAGAGCTTTCATCTAATGCACAGCAACGTAGAGCCTTATTACATGGAGAAACAGTAGGAAGTTTTAGTGCAATCTGATTAAACTGTTTAAATATTGGAAGGACATGGTCAGCATCATTTGTTCAGAAATGATATCACCCAACATACCGTATATATTATAATCATGCTTACCACTGTACCTGGTTTCATGTAACATTTGAGAAATTCAGCTCACTTGAAATGAGGGATTGGAATATTGCCGATTTAAAAGAATAAGATCTATGACATTTGCCCCCAAAAATTATACCTTCCATAATATTCCCATTTCAAATAGGGCAACTGAAGTACACCTTACCTGCAGATGGCAGACTGGCTGTAGGCGGGCCCCTCTGCAGCACTCAGGGCCTGCCCCACCTGGGTTTGGGTCAGGCCCAGGGAGAGGCGTCGGATCTTGAAAGCTTTGGCGAATTCTCGGATCTCCTCCAGGTTGACCCCATCAACCTCGCTGGGGGCCGTCTGGGGGTCTGTGACACAACACAACAAGGGCTTCATCACTCAGCTGCTTTCTGTCAATCCAGTCAGGCTGGCTGATCACCATGCTGCCCCTCCATTTACTAAATGTAAATCAAGAGAAAATAAGGCTCTGCTATGAATGAATAGGCTACACAATACATGTCCCTTTCATGCGATGGTTGTGATCTTCATAAACAGGTAAGAATGGTGCAGAGATGCAGTATCAATAATTTTGTCCTTGGTTTTTGATGAAATTTCGTTCAGCATTATCAGACACCATCTGTAAACAAGGTTCTGATAATGGACCCATCTGTAGCTGAATAGAATCTGTGAAATACAAAGCATGGCCTAATATTTGCCCTTAAATTGAAAACATTTTACTTTAATCTCGGACATGAAAGCCAAACACAGTATCAGTGTGAAACGTGTCTATTCAATAGGTTAATATGCAGCAGTGATGCTACCATTCCTGGGATTCCTCCTGTTGCTTTCTGACAGTAAACATTTTGAAAAAAAACAGCCGATCCACAAAGAAGACAAGAATGTGTATATAATTACAGGCATTCATGTGTTCCACTTTGAGGGATTCCAATGCTTGCCTCCCCACAAATGAATGCTGTACTCAAGTATTCCAAAAGGAAAAATACAATACAAGCAACCATTGTTGTTTCATAAATTGTTGCTTTGCAGACCACACTTGAAGGCTTTGAGGGAAAATAAGTAAATAAAAAAACAACTTTCCCTGAGCATTTTTGAAGAATTTCATAGCTAATAAAAAGTGATTTCACATTGTACATCAATGTCAGGTGCCCTGGCATCCTGCTTACTAAAGCAAAGTTTGTGCCATTGAATAATTCATCTTGGTCATTATCAATGAATTATTAAAAGGAATCCTCCAAGCGTATTTAAGGAAAAATCTATTGGGCTGGCATCTTGCCGTGCCTCATAAGTGACGCGTGGCGCATACGGCTGGCTCCAGACGTGTGAACGCTGGAGAGATGTGCGACCAGAGACTGACTGAACAGGCGGGGAGGAATGAGCACTCTCAGCTTCAGGACCCATCATCTACACCTTGATGAGCAGCTCATATCCCTCCACTGATGGAGAGAGGGCCTCCTTAGTCTCTTTTCTACATGTTTTGCCGGAACGCCTTTCAGTAAACGACTGCCTGGCGGCTTTTTTCTCTTGGACAGTTTTTTAGGAGTTTGAGTGACTACTACTGTTACTTTGAGAAGCAAAAAGCTGCTACCCATTCTGAGCAGTGACATCTCATATTGTCTCTGCCCTGGTTTGTCCAGGGAATTGTTGTTCTCAAAATGTTGTCGCATTTGTCATGCAGGTAAATTCCATATTTCTGTGAGTGAACGAAAAACTTGTGAAAAACATAAATGACCTGAAAACACTTTGTGTTGCATGGAACATGGTTTACAGGTGACATTTTATAACCACCGGCCATTCAGAATAAAATATTCCTCAAACCATGAAATAAAACAGTGGAATGATTTTATGCTCTTCCAAATCATACTTTGAAGGCACGAGCCGAGAACACAGTAAATACAATACGGTTGGACCAAAGCAGTAAATTGATGGGAGGGACAGAGAGGGCAAAAGGGATTACAGCATGTAGGATTTGACCCATAAGTAATGGTCCATTGTTCGTGTCCACAACAAGTTGATAAATGGCAACTTCTCTTTTATTAAATTCAAAAGTCAGTCGCAGATGCCTTTGAAATGAGTTTATCTGGAGTTTAAAGGAATTGCTTTTGACAAATGAAATTTATCTGAATAAAAGCAGAGTTTTTAAGGCACTGCCTGCATGTTGACAAGCTTGGGCCTGGTGATTTATAAAGGGTCTGCCAAAGGGACAAGCATTTGGAGAAAGTACCTTGCGTTCATTAGTCACACAACGTCTTTCATAGTCTAATACACAAAATCATTGACATGGCAGGACTGAAATAAACCCTTATAAAAGGCAGGAGACATTAAGAATACTCTTTAATAACATGTTTATCTGAAAACTTTGCACTAATAACTAAAAGACAGTACTAGTTGCAAAATGCTGTCAATATGTAAAATAGTATGTAGAGTATGCCTGCCCAGTAGATCACACTCAACTGGATGCTTTCAATCTATTATATCCATGCATGTTGTGGCTTGTTTCACGGCATGTTACTTACTGCTGACCAGCTGGCCCACACTGAGAGCTGAGGAGGAGGAGGAAGAGGAGGAGGAGGAAGAGGCCTGGCGGAGTGGGCTCTGACTGTGGGGCATGTGGAGGAGGCCAGGCTGAGACGATGCTGTTTGATTCTGCTGGCCCTGGGGCAGCTGGGCACACACACACACACATACCACACACACGCACGCACGCACGCACACACACACCACACATAAACACAAACATATTTAGATTGACAACGCATTATCTCTCTAACAATACTCATGAAGAGTAACTCAATTAACACGATAATGAAGACTATCATTGTTGTTTGACTGTAGAAATGAGATTGGACACAATCCACTCAGTATAATTACATTAAATATCCAAACATCCATATAAAGTGATTTAGTGGCCCCTCTGACAGAAAGATCAGTATTACTTGGTTCTAAGCAGAGTAATCAGTGTCTGATTCGACACAGTAGCCAGCAGACAGGAAGAAAAGGACACACGGATACACAGTTTCTAACAATCTCAACTTTTCTGTGACAAACATAATCGTTTTTTTCCAAACTGAAGTTTCTGTGAACAGCCATGACAATTCTAAGATGTTTCCTCTAGTTGTCAAACTTGCTGAGGAAATTCTAAAGAAAGGAAAGTCTGGAAGAAAAGAAGATTTTGGACACAGCAGTTCCCAGATTTCAAACATAATTTATGATTTGCAGCAATGCACTCTGACTGTGAAAACAATGTATTTTCATGTTTTATGCACAATTGAATTGCTTTTACAAGATCAAGATGATGTGTCTTCTTTTTAAGTGAAGGCCGTCTCTTCTATAAAATTGGGTTTTCTTTCCAGCTTTCTTTTTGCTATTAATTATTTTCTCCCCGGCATGTGTTTGTCTGCATGGTAGGGGATGTCAACAACGATGCACATACTGTCAAGGCTGTTGACAGGCTGCGAGAATTATCTGGCTTCACTGGAAATATTCCAGACTGCAGGTTCTGACAACCGTAAATTATACCGATAGAACAATGTCTATGAGTGTGCTTTGAAGTGCAGACAAAAAACCATAAACATTACTACAAATGCATTCATTCAAGAGTATAATCTGGTGTGTCCACCCATTCAGAGAGTCATTTAAATCAATTTTCCAAAGAGTTAATCCGTCATATCTATTTATTATGTCTGACTCTCCACTATTCCAGACACTATAATTTCAGTCAGTGAAGATTGTGCAGACGGATCTGGACATTTAATTAAAATCATTCTAAAGGGTCAGACACCATTTTGTTTGTATTCAGTGTCTCCGACCCTGTAGCGAATATTTGAAAGTCATATTAAGGACACATCTCCAAAAGGTAGGGTTTTAGCTCATTCACTAATAACTTTGGGTTGTAGAGAGAGCATGATACATTGAAATGAGCACAAAGCAGTCTGTATTGTATTTCAATGTGTTGTGTTGTTTTGTTTTGCATTCCAGAGTGGTTTATTCTCTACAAGTCTTATAAAAGACGTAATGCTCCATTCACATATTTGATTAAAAAGAATAATACAATAATGATAACATGGCTAGGTCAAAAAGGACAAGTGTGTGTGTGTGTGTGAGTAATTGAAAAAGAGAGGGATAGAGAAAGAGAGAGAAATAGAGGAGTGAAAATAGAGGAGGGAGTATTTGAGCTGTAAGTGGGGTGATGAAAGGCATTGTTTTTCGTTTGGCTCTGCAGGGGACTCTGCAGACTGCCAGAGAAGAAGTCTGGAGGGTTTCCTGACAGGTGCCCCCCACATACACATCCACAAACACACACACAACACACACACACACACACACACACACACACACACACACAAACACACACACACACACACACACTGCTGCCTATTAGCTACCAAAAAAACGTATTTTATCAAAGCTTTGACAGATTTTGTACAGTGCATTATCACTATTTCTTCTTCGTCTGACTCCTACCCTGCCTGAATAGAGTCAAAAACTTGAAGGGGTACTGAGCAGCTGTTGTTTCTCGTAATACTGGACGTGTTGCTTTACAGTTTTACATTACATTTGTGAAAGGAAACCATTGTGAGATTACATTATGCCAAAATTCTTTGACTTGTAACAATTCTAAAGACTGGAAACATAGTATAGTTCACTTGTGAGTGTGTAAGTGTGTGCATTAGTCTTTTGTGTGTTTCTTTGCATGTGTTTCCAGTATGTGTGTTTGCTGTACGTGAGTGTATTTTCCTGTATGTGTGTACTGTGCGTGTGTGTTTATACTTGTTTGAGTGTATGTTCAGTACGTGTGTGTGTGTGTTTATACGTGTTTGAGTGTGTGTCCAGTACGTGTGTGTGTTTATACGTGTTTGAGTGTATGTCCAGTACGTGTGTGGTTACCTGCTGTCCAGGCTTGATTGGCGACAGTGTGATTCCCTGGGTGTTGATGACAGGCAGGATCTGATTGCCGATCACTGTGGCGATGATCTGGCCCTGGGCGTTAGTCAGAAGCTGAGGTGTGATTGGCTGGACCTGCAGCGCTGGGTTTCCAGTCCCTGATTGGCTGGAGGACCCTGCGGAGTTGGGCATCAGTGGAATTGTTCCAATTATCTAGAAAGGGGTCGAGAGTAAAGGGGAGAGAAAATCACTTGGAGATCTATAAGGAGTGAGAAGTAAGAGTGTTGTTTTGATCTTTGTTCTTGTAAAGAAATACAGAATAGGAAATACAAGCGACAACAAACTGTAGAAGTAGCATAGCATGGTATCAGAACTTGACTTTTTGAGTTACAGTGGGGTAGGTGAGTATGAGTTTGTGTGTGTGTGAGAGTGTTTGTGTGGAGTGTGACATGGAGACATGTCCTCTGATCATGTGTCACTGGGGTGGTTTGACTGGCTGGATCCAGAGAGGGCAGAGCACACTGCTGGGAGCACACTGCAAAGGTCAGCTCTGAGTACCTGTGTGTGTGCTGGTGCACACCACTGACTGTGTTATCCATCACCAGCCCAGGAGAAGGATATGTGTGTGTATGTGTCTTTGTCTCTCTCCATTCTGAGGGGGTTGATAATGTAGCCACTAAGAGAGACAGAACCCCTCATAACACACACACACACACACACATGCATGCACACACACACACACACGCATGCACACACAATTCTAATTCAGCTGTAGGGGTCCCAGGGGTACTTCACCCCTCCTCCTCCACAGTTCTCCTCCTCCTCTGCTGTAATCAGGAAGGGCAGATCAAAGGGGGTGGCAGAGTGTCACCATGGTGCTTTGGCTCTCAGGGCTGCCAGAGTGTGGCCGAGAGGACCGCTTCGGGAGGGAGGGGGGAGGGGGGAGGGGGGAGGGAGGGTGGGGGGTTAGGTTAGCGCCTCTTCACAATGATGAAGGTTAATGTCATCTAGGGACTGGTCCTGGACAGCTTTTGAAAAGACTACAGACACTCTCTCTTTCTCTCTCTCTTACGCACAGAGCTTACACACGCACACACACAGATCTATACTACCCCGCTCTCGTTATGATATACAGAGCAGGACGATGGTGGAGATGTCATTCCTTTGAATGTCTCGCCATTTGGAATATTGGAACTCTAGAACGTTTGGACAATGAGTGCAGGGACCACTAGAAAATATGGCTGTCTTGTTTTCCAGCAAAATGGGCAAAACCATACAAAACGATAAATAATACTGATATATAATAAGCATTTAAAGAACATCGTTAGTCATACTCTAAAAGCGCTTGTAATCTCGATAATCACCATTTACTGCTTTAAGACCCTAAACTTCTCTGATCTTTTCCCCCGAGTGTCAAGTTGGGTTGACTGTAGCGTGTAGTCAGAGGGAGCTGTCTAGTCATAGAGCCTGGTGAGTAGAACGCCCCTCCCCTCACCCCCATCCTCCAACCCCCCCTCTCCCTCCCCTCCCCACTCCTCTCCTCTCTCCCCGCGCCCCTCTGTGCTCCTTTCCCCTCCAGTCTCCCGTCTCCCGTCTCCCGACTATGACATGATAAGAAAGGATCAGAGCGAGGAAGGTGGGCCGGCAATCTGTAATTCATCCTCGCCACGGCTCATTTGCTTACGTTGCTTCACATTAAGGGAAGGAGAGATAATTTCTCTCTCCCTCAACGTCGCCCTCCATGCATACCCTGTATCGCTCTCCTGCCACTTAACATATTTTATGGCGCCGCCGCCGCCAAAGTCTCCTGACGCTCTCTCCTGGCTTCGCATGCTATCGTGGCAGACGACTTGTTCCACTCAATTATTCATCCTCATTGGACTAAGTGGTTGTTCTATAAGCATAATAAAAGAGCGGGGGGCTGACAGCTCTGCTTGCATCAAAGGATGTACTGGAGTACTGCGAGCGCTAACTTGGCTATGAGCGCTAACTTGCCCACGCCAGAAAGTTCCATGGGAGCTTGCCTGGCCTTTATCCAAGTGAGGCCTGTGGACCAGTTGAACGTTGATTTCACCTATTTGTATCAATAATATGTCCGACACTGAGGCGTAACATGGGAATGATTCATTTCTTGATTTCCCACAGTAATGAGATTACATCATCATGGGCTTGTGAACTGTACAGGCTGAAGGCTCAGAAGAACTTCTCCTGGTTCTCTGCAGGCTTTCAGCTTGCTGTCTATTTCCTCTCTTTTTCCCCTCTTCCTTCTGTTCCAACTCTTGACACTGCGAAGGGTCGGGAACCTGTTCTTTGTATTTCCTTCTCTTCTCTCTGTCTCTCTTTCTTTCCTTCCGTCTTTCCCCTGAGCAGAACTCATTAAGATTATGCCGCTATTGTTTTCACTGGGATTTCATCTCCTGTCTCCAGCCAGGGCAATCTTTGACGTTAGCTATGGTCGCCAGCCAATATCTCTGCCTATTTTCTTCCCAACTCTTGTTCGTGCAGAGAATAGAGGCCCACCCAGGACAATGCTTTCTAGTTTATTGTTACAATGATATTATGTTGCCTCTGAAATAAAATGTGTTAGCCTTGAGATATTATGCAGTTGACTTCATTCATTGTTCATTATTATGAGTCTTTGTCTGGCTCTAAAATGAGTGTATTGAAGGGAAAGGCACTATAGTTGTATACTGATCAGCCACACAGGCATACTTTGTCATTAACAAAAGAGCACGTTATGTAGGATGATTATTTGAGGCAGTGTTGAACTTTGTTCATCACCAGTCAGTAAGGACAGAACATGAATATTACAGTGCATTTGCTCTGCAGAGCCGACAGGACCCTGCTTGAGTACACACAGTAGATGCTCACTCTCCTCTGAGAGCTCAGAGCCTCTATCAACACGTAGGAGGGAACGTGTATGTCAATGGAGCCCTGGTGTCCTTCTGGTGCTGCCTAACTGAGCATGTGTTTCCTCCAGCACCTGGGATGTTTTACAACTCTGAGGTGGGATGGGTAGTAACAGCTCTGAGGTGGGATGGGTAGGGGGGGTAACAGCTCTGAGGTGGGATGGGTAGGGGGAGGCTACAGTTTTGAGGTGGGATGGGTAGGGGGGGGGGTAACAGCTCTGAGGTGGGATGGGTAGGGGGAGGCTACAGTTCTGAGGTGGGATGGGTAGGGGGGGGGGTAACAGCTCTGAGGTGGGATGGGTAGGGGGGGGTAACAGCTCTGAGGTGGGATGGGTAGGGGGAGGCTACAGCTCTGAGGTGGGATGGGTAGTAACAGCTCTGAGGTGGGATGGGTAGGGGGGGGTAACAGCTCTGAGGTGGGATCGGTAGGGGGGGGTAACAGCTCTTAGGTGGGATGGGTAGGGGGGGGTAACAGCTCTGAGGTGGGATGGGTAGGGGGGGGGGTAACAGCTCTGAGGTGGGATGGGTAGGGGGGGGTAACAGCTCTGAGGTGGGATGGGTAGGGGGGGGGGTAACAGCTCTGAGGTGGGATGGGTAGGGGGGGTAACAGCTCTGAGGTGGGATGGGTAGGGGGAGGCTACAGTTCTGAGGTGGGATGGGTAGGGGGGGGCGGCTTACAACTCTGAAGTGGGAAAGAGAGGTACACGGGGTGTTAACTAGGCTGGGGTCATATGAAACAAATGGACACACAACAACTGTAACTGAAGGTTTGGTCTCATACAGGGCCCATCCAGTTTTCTGGATGTGAACAAAATGACTGACTATTTCTTAGCTAATTATTACTTTCAAAAAAAGCTTTTAAAGAAGCTATTCTAGTCAATCTGCCATGGCTCAGGTTAAATAAATACTTAAGCCTGATAAAAACCTGTTCCTTTGTAATTCTTCTGTTATGGTTGTCAGCCTCTCATGAGGTGTTTGTTGATCCTCCAAGCAGGTTTCAGGCAGACATTAGCCTCTATAATCCTAACACTATACATCCAGTTAGTGTGTGTGTGTGTGTGTGTTACTCCAATAGGGTGGAGCATGTTTCAGAAGCCTCTGACTGAATAATGCTCTGGAATAATGAGGAGAGCAGCGAAGGCTGTAGCCCAGGGCTTTGACCGTCTCTGTGACCTGATTATGTCAGGGAGTGTCAGTCGCCAAGACACTACAAAAGCACAGAGCATCCCATCAAATCCATATCCATGGCGATCTGTCCTCGACGACGCTCCAGGCCCCTTAAAGAGCCAGGGAAACCCATACTGTCTTATTAGCAACATTTAGCATCAACAGATACACACACATACAACATGCTCAGACCTGAACCCACGCACTCTTTCAGGTGTATGTGGTATATCATAGACTACACTGCATGGGAGATTTACTGTACCTACAGTGGAGATATGTTGGCAGCAAATGACAAAACAACATATACATTTTAGCCCTCACAGCTGTACCATAAACACGTTGACAAGAACTCTTAACATCAATACCAATGCATTACGCCTGGTCTTATCTCAGGCACAAAAAGGTAAATGAAGCGTTCTTCAGCCAGTCTTTGTTGTGATAAACAGGATAGCAAAGAGAGTGCAGGAGAAACTACTGAAGAGAGGGATGGAACAGGGGTTATGGTAAATAACACCGTCTGGCGTGAAAGGGCACATTGTCCATACAATCTTCCTTTAATATGTACTGTGTGCACCTGCGATAAGATGATTCATTAGATAGTGCTGCGCTCTGACAAGCACCATCGTTCAAGGCTCTGGCTACTGATGGAACAATCCTGTAGCCACCCTGTAAATATGACAAGGTCAGCATTTTACTGTGATGGCCGTGAGTGGATAAGAGGAAGGGGCCGTTTGTACCCAAAAAGCTTAACATAAGCCAGAATCTAGTGGTCCACAACATACTAATAAGTTTCTCCAACATCAGGAACAACACTCAAAATCTCCCACTAAAACATGAGTAGTATTGTGTAAATCTGATTGGATGTAGGTTTGGTTGGAATGCGTTTTGTGTGGAGGTTGCCCGGCGACAGATGATCCAGGTGATTTGTGTTGTGGCTATGGCTGGGTGCGGAGCGCTCACCTGCCCTTGCGCGTTGGTGACCAACTGTCCCGTGACACCTTGCAGGTTGGAGAGGGGGCTGCCGAACACCTGGGAGCCGGCAATGGAGTTCATGGCTGCTGCTGCCACCGCTGCCTGACTGGCCAGAGGATTCATCTGGGGAAAACACAGCTGACCAGTTAGCATAGCATCACATGCTACCATTCGTGTGTGATTATACACAAACTAAAACACACCAGTTGTGGACTAATGAAGCTTCATAGAGTGTACCAGCTTGTAGTACAGGAGAGCATGGTGGTTTGGGGTGGATAATACGTAGTCCATCATCTGTTTCCCAGAGGTCTGTGCTCCGGGTTCCGATGGGGGGCCCTGGGGTAGGGGCGGGGGTGTAGAGGGGTAGGGGTGTAGGCCAGTGGTGAATAATTGGGCATTTTAGCACTCTAAGTGTTTCCTGTGGCCCTCAGGCCTCCCCCAGGGCCCAGGCCTAGACCATCCAGCTCTAACAATGGAAGAAACCATGGTGGCCATGCATCACTGTAGCCTCTATCCACATGTCCCTTCCACTCCCTCCCTGCCACCACCACACCCCCAACCCCCTCCTTGCAACTTCCACACCCCTGCACCCCCATACTCGCCGCCACCCCCACCTCCAAACTCTCCAGCATCATAATGCACTACCACTGTTGTTCCTTCAGCAGCACAGGAGCACAGAGGGAAAAAACAGACTGTCTTTACCTCTGCAGTAATGGACTCATCTGGACTGGCCCCAGTGGTTGTGGAAGTGTTTTTATCTGTGTGAGTGTACACGCATTTGCTTGTGTGTGTGTGTGTGTGTGTGTGTGTGTGTGTGTGTAAGAGAAGGAGCGGTTTGGCAGTGCCTGGTCACATCGCTTAGATTACTGGTATAAATCAAGCTAACCACTTATTAGGGAGTGAAAATGCACTGCTGATTTGGTTGTAGAGCTGCAGAGCACAGCCTTATTAGGTTGAGTAAGTACTAGATCAAAGAGCAGGCAGGCAGAGCAGACCGTCAAATTACTCACGGGAATGGAGAAAAACTAGAAACACTACTTTGAACAATCTAGATGCTCCTGGTTGGCAATCATGCCTGACCCCATATTCAAACAGCACCAATGAAACTGAAGCAGTGGCCACACAATGAAAACAATGAATTATAAACTATGCACAACACAAGGTAATTGCATAAAATTGGCCCTGTAAACAGATAAAGGGAAGGCTTGTTTCTGATGTAACCACTCATTAAGAAACCCTTCCAAGACATACAGAAACTGCACTGTTTTATTTCTCCACACCACAGCTCTATGGGGATTTCTTCTTGGTTCAATTGAGATCATTCAGTTGCCATTCATCTTTTATCTTACCCAGGCACCATATATTATTACGCTTTCTGAAATCAAATGATGAAAAAATGCCACAGAGCGATCAATACTTTTTCATTGACAGTAAAGGTTAAGCACATTAAGAATGACACTGCATTTGTCTTATGAAATCATATTTCATGTTGGTGGCCTCAAATTGGCCATGATTGATATTGCGTCCCCTAGTCTGAAAGTCATGGAGTTTTTTCTAGACAATCGCAAGATTCTCTTTTATTTTATGGGCCTTGTGTCTGTCCTTCTGAGTAAGTTTGCTTCAAACATGACAAAGACATATGTCTGCCTTTTGACTTTAAAGTTTATTGTCTTTCATCAAGGTAAAGGCGATTTCATGATCTGACATAGGTGTGTCGTTGTCCTTGACAATTTGCAATAATCTCCAGATGATAAGGAATTTACCCACTATCTCTATAAATCTATGGAAGGTTGTAAACTTCCACAGGGGGTGGGATTTATTCATATTCATATGGCCAGGGAAGGCCCGATATGCAATGAAACTGGAAAGTTTTGAGTGTAAGGCAGAAGGAACAAAAAAATGATGAAGCATATGGTAATAATTTTCTAAATATGTCAGTCTCATGTGAAATGTGTGCCCCTGAGGTATCTTGTCATTCTTGATATCCGTTTGCAATGATACCCACTGTCTTCAAACCTTCTCAACATGTCTCATTCACTTTTTGATTGATGTGAACAGAAGTAACAACAGAAGTCTATTTTCATATCTGATGAAGAATGAGAACCTCAGCCAATTTTAAAAGTTACATTTTGGCAAGGTTAAAACATGTCCCTACTCTAGACCTTCTCCAAATCGTCTGACAAATATAATTGATATTTAGACAGACCAATGTGATATAAATAAGGAAATGCTCAAATCAGTCTGTAAGTATGATAATGAGATTTGAAATGGTGCATCGTTTGTTTTATAATACAGCTGTAAGATTCGTTTTATTTTATAATACAATTATTAAAGTAGAACAATGTTTGACATATTAGTAGATAGTTTTCATCCTCTTTTGAAGAGGAGTAACCACAAAGCAGACATGTCTTAGATCTCGCCCTCGTATTCACTGATCTGAGCCATCACATCTCCTGAGAACTAAAGAGAGAACCAGAAAACAGGTCCTGTCAGGGTGAGGGGCCAAAGAGTCAGGCCTGCCCATCGTGCCTCATCACTGGAGGAAGAGCAGTGGATGTGAGGGGAGCTTATCTGTGGGCCACATCTTCACATGAACACATCTGTGAGATGATGGGGGGGAGCTGGGGAGGGCAGAGAGTGATACCAGACAGGGATCGCATTAACAGATAATCCTGGCTGGTTCTCTGACTGAAGCCAAACTCTCTTTGTTGAGGAGAGAGGATTTGTGTGGGTGGGAGTGGACACTCTCGTCCAGTACTGGTCAAATAAAAGACAGTTTGGTCGCACTAAACATGTTTTATAGAAAACACTAAACAATATGATATAAGGACAGACATGTACCTACTGTACTGTATAGACTAGCAGTTCCTTGGTCTTCCATTAGACCACACATGGCTAAAATTTGTGTTGATCAGCTAAAACACTGAAAACACAAGTCAACCTCTGATCAAATCACTGTGTTTGTCTTGTTTCCCAAAAGAGGCTTTGTCTGTTCCTCTAAATGCACATGGAAAAAGGCTTGCGGTAAGAAGGTTAGGTGCTTCAAGGTACTAGAGATAGTGGTTGGAGGAGGAGGGGATAGCAGGGGAATATGAAGGGATAGTGCTGTTCAACATCTAAACAGGTGATTTTCCACCCCTGTGTCTCCTCTCAACACCTCAGTGGGGGGCAGGAAATGACAGACCTGCCCTGGCGTTTCTGCTGATTGCATGTGTTGCTGGAGATAAACAGTGATCTTCTTGTTTGCCGAGCCAGCATGTAAACCATTGCGTTACATCCCATTCATTCCCCCTCACTGAATAGGGCAAATATTACGTTCCACTGATACTGGTCACCTGCAGAGTCTGGGACTGAACAAACACCAAGGAGGAGATATTGACATGATCTCATTCTAAGTGTTGGAAAGGTGCCTGATGCTTATGGTGCCACCTGTTAAGTACAAGATGTTCACATTGAGCGATGTTGACAAAATATGAGAAGAGCACTACTGTATCAAACCCTATTTGAGCCTTCATTTCACAGGCTGCCATCATGCAGTTCTTCTACTCAGATACTCTGACGCCATTTAATCTCCTTTATACAACGCTCTCCAACTCGCCTGAATATGTATACTAACAGGGTCAGCTGGTGGCGAGGCAAGGTCCTCAGTGGGGAGCGACAGAAATAATGTATGGAATGAAGTAGGGAAAGGTATTTTTTGGTAGAAAAGGTAAAAACTACAGGGAAAACTCAGGCTCTATTGGACACTCCTGCCTGTGCTGACCAGTTGGCCATGTGGGTCACCTGGAGCAGCAACCCGTGTAATCTCTGGAATAGAAGACGAAATCGCTCCTCCGGAACCGTGGAGAGACCTCTGGAAACTCAAGTGGTCGACACAAACTACTCAGAGTTTATTCTTGGCTAGTTTCTTTTATGTGGATGCTTTTTAAAGTTAATTGCTTTTCTGGCCAAGACAACAGGGTTGTACACAGCTAAGGAAATGGGTACGATTGTATTGGTGACCAGGGTAAGTACATTTTCATAGTTAAAATGGTGAAACTTTACATATAAAACACACAGTCTGACGAACGACTGTAAAACGCTTCACTATGTAAGTAAAAATTCAACAGACTAGCATGTGATGATGTGTAAGCTAGCATGTTTCCAACTCGAATAAGAATGACAAAGATAAAACCATGCCTGAAAATCTAACGGCAGCCAAAGTCACAGACACCCGTCCATCTTCCGTCCTCCTGTCACACTTGTCATCAGCCAGCCAAAAGTGTGGCAAAGTGAACCAAAAAGAAAAAATGAACAATCAATAGCACCATCGCTCCAGGACGGGAAGGGACATTGTCGATATCGCTAGAAGCACGCAAGTATTCCTCTTCCCTCGCTCGCTCCCCTCTTTCCCATCCCCAACTCTCCGTCTCTCTTTTCCCCTGTCCTGAGCGGATATAATCAGCTGTGACATGAGAAAACACCTTCTCCGTCTGTCTGTCAGGACTCTGCAATGCTCGTCCCCCGCTGCAGCTCCTCTGCTGGCCTCCCCAAACACCTCCCCTCCCCGCCTCCCTTCCTGCCTGCCATCCCTCCCCTCTCTCTCCCATGTACATCAAAATGCCATTAGGCCCTTCAAAACACCTCGGGTCCCAGGGTTTCTGGAGCCAGACTCCGACTGTGGTCCTGCACTCAGGGCCCTCTGAGCCCCGAGACCCCACCCCCAGCCCGGGTCTCTGGTCACAGCCAACAATACACATACCCAGGGACAGTCCAGAGGAGGGGTATGAGATACGGAGGACACAAACCCGCCCCCCCTGAGAGAGGTGTGGAGAACAAACAGGGGCAGTGAACGCCACAAAAATACAACACCCTCACATCAGATAAGCAGTCAGGAAAGTGGAACGTACGGAGAGCACAGAGACAGGGGATTGGCAGGGCTGGAGACAAATGGAGTGATGTCATAAGACCCAGAAGGCAACAGTTAACAGCCGAGGTTTGGTTGATCAAATAAAAGGCATTAGTTTCAGGAAACGGATGTCTGAAGCAGGCGTGGGAATGGCCCTACTTAATGAAGCAAGATGCAAATGACAGAGCGAGTGAGTCGTGAAAACGTTGAGGGGGACCATAAAGGACTGATGAAGTGTCGGACAGTGACAGTCGATCTCCACTCTCATCAGCTTCATTCAAAATTAACAGCTGCTTCAGTCATTACACAGAAAATGCTCTGCCCCATTTCTTCATAATTGTGGGGCTCTGAAGTTCTGAGTGGGTCCTTCCTCATCAATCATCCGACCACTACATTTTCTGTGGACCAAGGGAATAGGGTGCAGGTTTATCACAGTTCATCCTCTTGAAGAATGATCCACAACATTTCGCTTTCCTTTATTTTTTCCCCCTTCTTTTGTTGAGATATTAAATGTGCGACTACTTTGTGATGAAGTATCTTTCCCTGGGAAGTGCTGACCATTTCATTGTAAGATGTGACATATTTGGTGCAGTTATTTCTGTAGCATTTTTAAGTTGGGAAACATACCTATTTTAATCCTGGTTTACAGATGTAGAACGGCACTGGGGAAGTTGTTCTAGTCATGATTTTGAAGTGGATTCATTATTTGTCTGGTCTGTTCACCATATGTACTGCATTTGGAAAAATATATAATTTGACAAAAATCTCAGGGTCATGGATTCTGACTGAATAACTATAGCACATGGTATCATGGTAATTTTACTTTTACAAACAATTACGAGATACAAAAAGAGAGAAATCCTATACACAGATAGGGAATTCAATTTTGGCAAAATGTCTTCTCTTTCACATCGCTGATGCTTGACATATAAATATAGCATTTGAATGACTTTAATATCCTCCTAATCAATGTCCAGTGATCTTTTGATGTCCCCAATTCAATATAGGAAGGGTCATCTTTGCTGCAGCTTTATAAACACAATAAAGGTAAATGATTACTCTCTACTGTGGTGTCCAAAAATCGCCCTATAATGAAGAGAAATGGCTAAGCTTCAGGGGAGGGCTGTCGTGTGTCACTGGGCGTCTCAGAGCCCCAAGATTAATCATGAGAGAGGGGCTCTCCCTGGTTGAGATGTGGTCGCCCCCTGATCGATAAACCCACCTCTCTCTCTCAGACACACACACACACACGCACGCACACACACACACACACACATATATACACACACACACACACAAACACACATGGTCTACATCAGCATTAAGTGGGGAGATGAATTGATGACATTTACAGACTTGTGTATTGATCACCTGCTTTTTGACTTCCCAAGGTTTCCTTTCGTTCAGGAGTTAAGTTAACAACATTTAAAATCTACCGCTTTTGCATTGTGGTCCATTTACTAAAGCATCAATTTCACTTTCAATCCCCTAATCAAATAGGTCAGACACAAATCCATCTGAAGGAATCCTAAATGCTTTAGTCATATTATATGTATCAGCCAAAATATAGTATTTATATGATGTGTATCAGCATTTTAGAGAGGATCAGTGATCCCAAAAAAAGAAGAAGAAAGAAAAAGGAAAGTAAATAACAAAAACCTTGGGACTGTGTGAAGAACCATACCAACATCAGACGCATGACGGATTTCTGTTAATATTCTGTAGGGACCGCAAATGGGACTTTTGACTCACGTCTACAAGGAAGCCATAATGCAATAACATTGCATTAAAAGGGGGCTTTTTGCGGTGCGCGCTGGTGCACAACTGTTTTCCTTGTGTGTGAGCCCGGTGCTCTGTTTGCGGTCACTAATGGGCATCAGAAATTACAGCCAGTGGAATCACGCCCCGCGGGGGGACTGGCCTCCTCAGTGGAGCGGAGCACTTAGACTGTGTCTTAGACTGTGTCTGTGAGAGCACTGGTGGAGGAGGAAGGAGGAGGGGGGAGGGTGGAGGGGGGGGGAGGGAGGAGGGAGGGGAGGGAGTGAGGAGTGAGGGAGACGGGAGGAGGGAGGAGTGGGGGTATGTTTGGTTTCGTGGTTTTGCTTTGTGTGTCTTTATGTGGTTTTCGTATTCTGTCGTTTGTCGTTTCTTTTGCGTGCTGCTTTCGTGCTGTCATCTGCGTGGGGGATGTGGGGAGAGAGAATAGGGTGAAGGGGACTCAATGTCATGGCCAGGCCTAATAGTTAAAGAAACCCTATTCCTCTTTCACTGTTAAGTGCATCTTGGCTCTGTCACCCCGCACCCTGCCCCCTGCCCCCCTGCCCCGCTGCCTCCTCCCCCTCCCTCACCGGTCTCCCCTGTGGGCGTCTAATGCGTGTCACCCCCCAGTGCCAGTGTGGACTGATCAGGGCACTGAGCCTCCCTTCTGGGCCCTGATTTGGTCTCTTTGACCACTTCTCCATCTTCACCCGTGGAAACACCAGCAAAGAGAAACAGGTTCCAAACCAGCCAGCAGGACTGTGCACATGGAAGAGTAAAATGATTTTTTTTTAAATCATCTTTTAATATAGAAATACATTATCCTTGATTCATATGCAATATAAAGTAATGCCCCAGGGTAAAGAGGAAAACGAAATTACTTCACTAAATCAAACTCAACCCCAAATAATAAATACATTCACTGATTCTCTCCTTATTCAATATTCAAGGTGCATATATTTGCTCTTAAATTCAGTCGCTTTTTCCCCTTAATCTCTCATTTGAAGTAAATAAAAGTAGTAAAGCTTTCATGGTCAGATTGTTTTCCCTCATCTGGCTTTATAATTATTCATATGAAATGTGGCAACACTCTTATTTTCTGCTTCAGTCAACAGTGCACATTTGTATTTCTAAATGGTGCTGCGCTAGTTACGTAAGGCAATTTTCTGCCTCCTTAAAACCCGGATCTCCTGTGCATTAATGAGGCCCGGAGATGAGCAGCGGCTGCAGAGGACTCTGCGTAGTGGCTGCGTGGCCGCGAGGCCTTCTGGGACTGCTTCTACACGGCTCAAACACCCCCTCCACATCTCAACCCAGACACACACACACACACACACACATGCACCCCCAAACACCCCCTCCACATCTCAACCCAGACACACACACACACACACACATGCACCCCCCAAACACCCCCTCCACATCTCAACCCAGCGCGGTCCACTACTCCAAATCAGCAGGAAATTTACCAAAATGAGACGACATATTGATCTGCATGTGAAAATGCTGTGCCATACAGAAATACGCAAATATTGAATACATCTGCAATATATAGCGGGCAAATTTGTTTATCTTCTCCTTTTTTTTTAAATTACATTTTATTTTTGTGCTCTTCTCTAAATCTAATGTAAAGTACCGTATGTCCTTTCTTCATCTAAATGTAGATCTATGTCTCTTATTTAGCCTTCATTTCTGAGAGGCACTGAACAATGTCATCTGGTTAAGTGTCTCCAGCTTCACTGACACAGTATGAGCTATTAGACTTGGGGAAGCCTGGGTGAGTTGAACACGTTAGGAGCTTGTCATTTTAATTTTGATTTAACACGCTGGGAAACTATTATGGGGTGCATGAGTAAATTGAACAGACGTGCACCTGATCTGGAAAATCAATTAAGCGATGTGCAAGAGTGATTTAATACACATGTTTATATAATGGGAGAGACCGCCCACCGATCTTAGAGAAAGACCATGGGGGCAAATTGGCCAGTGCTGATTTTAACAGCGGTTGACATAGGCAAAAGTGTGTGTTGCGGCGAAGACAGTGACACGGGTGTTTGAAGGGGCCTCAGCTGGAGACAAAAGATGTTGAGGAGGGCTAGAAAACTGAGAGGGAGGGAGGGAGGGGTGCACAAGGAGGAGGAGAGATGGAGAGGAGAGATGGAGAGAGTGCAGACAGCCAGGGCCCCTGAAAGCCCCGTTGTGGTTGGCAGGCGCTGACCTTGGTGACGATGGGTTTTCACGAGAGGCCTCTAATGAAGGCTGATTGCCGGGGAATGGTGAGGGAGCCGAGGGGGAGCAAGAGGAGGGAGGGAGAAGAAGAAGAAGAAGAAGGAGAGGAGGTGGAGAGAGCGAGAGAGAGCAAGAGAGAGCGAGCGGAGGCGAAGGGGAGAGAGAAAAGGATAGAGCAGAGTCTCAGGTAATTGCAGCACTTGTGGGTCTGGGGCCCCGCGGCCCTCTGATGTCGGGGTGCGCCGAGGAAGGAGAGAGATGTCTGTGGACGTTTTGGAGGTAAATTGTGGAGTGAGGGGACAGAAGGCAGAGCTCAGGGCTGTAATTACCCCTGTGAGTGTGTAAGATGGAGACTGGACAGCCCCAGTGTGCCTCTCTGACAGGGACGGAGGAGAGTACTGCAGGGGGGTGGGAGGGCAGTCTGTCAGACGGACAGACAGACGGACAGACAGCGGGGGCCTGATGAGGGGCTGGAGACAGACGCAGACCGTCTCTGACTCCTCAAGGCTCTGGAAGCGGCCAGCCAGAGCCCAGCCCAAGGTCAGGGGCTATTAGAGAACACACCACAAGCATGTGACAGGGCAGCCCAGTGTGGAGGGGGCCAGGGAGATATGGAAGCTCAGCGTGATGTACTACAGGGGCTGGGAACTCACAGTGAGGAACAACAGAGCAGATGGAGAAAATGGTTCTGTACAAGAAGGGCAAAATACCTTGTACCTTGGACAGCATTGGGGTTTTCAACTGCCCTTCAGCTTCAAAATCAAGAAATGAGAGCACAACTTTTACATTATTTATGCAAAATTGTGAATGGAAAGAATCGAAACTAAATTTACCCCAGTCTTGCATTTAAAATAGATATTGCAATAACAAATTTGTGAAATCCGATAACATGAAAAATTGAGTGTGCATGTGTGTGTGGAATTTTGTGTGTGTGAATGGGTGGCGCCTTAGAAGCTACTTTGAAAGATGAGGAGCGAGTGTGGGTGTGTGTGTGGGTGTGTGTGTGTGTCTGTGCACGTGTGCACGTTCGGGCCGTCGTGGAGTGGCACCACTGGATGGCGCAGGGGGGTCACAAGGGCCTCTGCTCCCACGTTGGAATCAGAGAGGGCTGATGGGCCGGCCTAAGCCTCCCGCTGCCACGGATCAGTATGTAGCGCCTCTCCTCTCCCTGCCTGGCCCGATGTAACTCACTGGAGTGGCAAATTACACCAGACCTACAGCTGTAGCCCGACATTATGATTAATTTGATCAGTAATTTCTCCTGTTTTTCATTTTAATCGCCGCGACTATTCTGCTGTGGCAGGTCTTTCAGATCTAATTAAGATCAATTCCTGTGTAACAGACTTGGCGAGCGCCTTCAACTCGTCGTCAAATCCCTGAGCTCTCGGGGCATGGAGAAAACCCATGGCTCTAATCAATCAACTTCGAGAAAATCCAGCGGGCTCCAGCAATCAGCCCATTAACACACTTAAGCAAATTTCATAATCTCCCCTGTCTATTTGTCACCAGCGCTGAGGCTATCGCCGGAGCCACAGGCCCCTTCCTTTTCTCTCACACTCTGTCTCACTGTACCCTGCAGGCGGGCAAGGTGTGTCGAGAGAGAGAGAGAGAGAGAGAGAGAGAGGGAGAGAGAGAGAGAGAGAGAGAGAGAGAGAGAGAGAGAGAGAGAGAGAGAGCACTCTCCGACTCTTAGTTAAAATGGGAGTAATACCAAGGTCACCTTAAGGTCCAAGGTCTAATACAGAAACAAGTCAGCAAGAAATAATTTGTTCTGGCTCCACTTGGCTGTGTATCTGTATCTTGATCACACACTGTCACTATAAAGATATTGTCAGTCAGTTATTGCCACCTAACACAAATGAAGACAAGGACAGTTCATTTCTCCATTGCAAATAGAGCTAATACTGTCTCCTTAGAAGGTTTCCTATTGGGACATAATCAGACATGATTCTTAGCCCACTGTGTTTTGAATAACCGTTGGATGGTTGGATGGCCTCACACGTTTGAATAATAGGGAACTAATTGAGAAGGTGTTATCTATGTGACTGTAGAGGGCAATAATGACATTCGATTTAATAATATTGACTCCCTAGGGAAAACATGGAGCCCAGGGACTTCCATTAAAATCCACACTGGGAAGACATCTGTGGCCAAGAGGCCTCTAAGAAAGGATTTAAGGCTACCGAACCTCAATTGTTTTAAAGTGTGTGTGTTCATGTGTGTGTGTGTATTTGACTGTGTATGCACATGCGTGTTTGTGAAAGGTTACTGAGGCCTCTTCTTGGATGGAAGCCTCAATGGATTAACCAAAGTGATGCTCAGTGACTCCTAAATGAAAATCCAATCACTGACCTGGGTGGTGAGGGAGGGGGGGTCTAATACTGGGGCCCAAATCCTATTGCAGGTTTGGGTGTGTGCCGAAAGCCAGGCTGGGAGCTCACTCTCTGGGCAGGCCTGTCCTTGGGAGAGACCCCCACTGGGTCACACAGCCACACCGGCACTGACAGGACACCGGCACTGACCCAAGGAGATACTAAACCCTTTACATCAGTCCTTGCACACGCAGGCAGACACACACATGCACACAAACCACCCCCTAATCCCATTGGATGAGGCAATATCTTAATGATGTCTGATGTGCCCCTTCTGGCCTCCATGAGAGCGCTCCTCAGTCATCATAATCAGCATGAAGACAGACCCAGAGCACTCAGAGCACTGCAGCACCGTCATGTGACACAAAAACACCAGATCCCACTTCAGAGGGATTTTGTGATGGCTGTGGTCCTGGTTCTAAAGGTCCTGGTTCTGTGGTCCTGGTTCTAAAGGACCTGGTTCTGTGGTTCTGGTTCTAAAGGTCCTGAGCCGTGTGCTGGTCAGCCACCCTAGAACCAGGACTATTGCCCCTGCTATGACTGCTCATTTTCCTGGCTGGAGGTCGATCTGACGGGGGCAGGCTTCCGATGCCATTAAATCCAGAGCTGTTTTTCCTGCAGAGTTTCCCCAGGCCGTGACAGGGCCGGAGAGAGGGCTGCGAGGGGAAACAAATAGCCCGACTCATCGCCACCATAAAGAAGGGTGCACCACCCCAACCCAATAAGAGCCTGACGCTGACGAATGAGACCAGGTAGAGGGAGGCGACCCTGGCCTCTCTCCACCAGAAATGAAAACCACGGGGATATAAAATAGGTTATTATCGTCACACCCTGACAGCCAGACGGACGGACGGGGAGGGGTAGAGATGGATGGACAGAAGAACGGACTTCAAGAAGCTGGGTCAGAGTCAGGAAGGGTAGATAAGACGGAGTGACTGATTAACGCTGATGAGGTCAGAGACGGATGGAGGCTCCGTATCTTGGATCAGTCGGAGCGGTCTGAGAAGTGTCGGACCTGGTCCTGTCAAGTCTGAACGTGACTCAGCACGTTGTGCCGTTGCCACGCCGACCTTGTCGGCGAGATGCCGACAGCACAGCGGCCCAGTGAGATTCTAACCATGTCTGTTGATAAGGATCTGAAGTAGACAGAAGAACAGGGAACACTGGACCTGGTCTGCTTCCCAGACATTAGCATGAAGTTATCTCAAGGTTAACCTGCTGTGTCTACATCATGCATCCCATAATACGCTAGGACGACGCAAAATCCATTTCCAGTGGTCACGACTCAAATGAAGCTGCCATGTTATGACAGACTACTCAGCAGATCTACTATACCCGACAGGAGTTTTTTTAAACAATGTATTCTCGTTAAAACAGGAAGTGAAAACAGGACGCACTGTAAAAGGGCTCACCTGCAGTGGCATCGGTGGAGTCACAGGTGAGGGCAGGCTGCGGGCTGGTGATTGGTTCTGTCTGAGGGGCGGAGACTGTGGTGATGTCATGGAGGTGGTGGACGAGGCAGAGCCAGGGGAGGGGACTGAAATGGAGGACTGCTGTTGGCTAGGAGAGGTCATGTGATGCTGGTTCTGGCCATGGGATTGGGGGTGTCCTGGGTGGTGCTGTTGGTGGTGGTGATGGTGCTGGTGGTGCTGCTGCATCTGTTGGAGCTGCTGCAGGTGCTGGAGCTGGGAACTCAGGGATGAGGTAGCTGGGGAAGGAAAGGCCACAAGTCACCATCGTACACCTTGCAAGTATGAAAGACTCAAGTCTTCACCTTAAAGTATCACATTCAAACCAGAAAGAAACAGAGTTGAATTTAAAAAGCCTCAAAACAATAGTGGTATTTGATATTAAACACATTGTTTGTTTTTTTGTCTAGAAGGAACTGTTTGAGGGACTTTGGGCTGGTTATGATAGGGAAGTCATGTCATTCACAAGTCAACAGTTTGACACCATGTGTTCTATAGCACATCCAGGTGCCACAGCAAGGGCAAGTGGAGACAGTCTCATTATTCAAGGAACAGCTGTCACACCTCAATAACAATATACATGCATAGAGAGAGGTGTTGGATGCACAGACAGGGGTCTGGGACATCGATGTAAATTGAACTGTGCCACAACGAGGCCCTCTAGGATTCGAACCCCTAACACAGGGCAGGTGAGTATTCCACCTTTAGCCAGATAGAGGACAAAGATGTCAACGCTGACTGACAAAATTGCTCTCTAAGGAGTTAGGCATCTCATTCTTTCTCCGACAACATTACAATCACTGGTTTTAATAGCTGGAAATCTCACATGAAGGGCCATCCTTGACGGGAAATATTAAGAACTCAATCCATTAACTAATTGGATCTGATAATGGCACACCATTATAATCTCAATTTGAGATTTCAATGCTAATACATTTTTATGGTCTTTTTTTACGGTCACACACCCTGAAAAGACACACAGGTATTCTTAGAGTAGCTACACCTAGTGATTATATCCAGCTACACACGGACACAGGTACAGGACATGGGCACACACACATTCCACACACTCTCTCACACACACACACACACACACACTTGACGCCAATCCAATGAATGCATATGATTTATTCTAAATTCCATTCATCATTTCTAAGACACAGTATGGTGCAAGGTCCTCAGAAATGGCTGGATTTGAAACTCATTCATTGCCTCTTACATTCTTACACAAAGCAATTCTGAGAGATTGTATAGGCTGTACATGTCCAAGACTTCTCGTCTTACTGTACAACCCCGTATCTGGCCATAGGAATAGTGCCACACAAAAGCCCACATCTTTCAAACCAGAAAAAACTATAGGAAAAAGAAATCACATCTCAAACTGACCTTTCCGACTCATTCAATGAAAGGACATGCGGCTAACAGTAACCTCTGCAACCAAAAAAAGTGATCTATTCCATTTCATTGGGAATCTAGTTAATTTATTTCTTGAGATGAATCTTGACAATGAACAACACAGCGGTGGACAACTCTAACACCAGCCTCATGCAGCCCTTCTAACACCAGCCTCATGCGGCCCTTCTAACACCAGCCTCATGCGGCCCTTCTAACACCAGCCTCATGCGGCCCTTCTAACACCAGCCTCATGCGGCCCTTCTAACACCAGCCTCATGCAGCCCTTCTAACACCAGCCTCATGCGGCCCTTCTAACACCAGCCTCATGCGGCCCTTCTAACACCAGCCTCATGCAGCCCTTCTAACACCAGCCTCATGCGGCCCTTCTAACACCAGCCTCATGCAGCCCTTAGCCTCATGCGGCCCTTCTAACACCAGCCTCATGCGGCCCTTCGTTCACTGGGATGATGCAGCTGCAGGACTGTAATCTTGGGTCAAATCTCTTCAACAGAGATGCTGCAGTTTTGTACAGTGTACAATCTCTGTGTACAATCCACTTATCACCAAATAAATGAATGGCCTCTCATTACTGTCATTCATTAGGAAATTAGGATTATGACCAATTAACATTGAATGATTCGTTAATCAGAATTTTTTATTAGTTAATCAAGATTATATAGCTAACATGTCAATGACTGTTACGTTGAACCCCTCGAAAAGTATTAAATATTCTAAAAAAATATGTAGTTTCAACCAAAACTGGAGGAAATAGCTATATCCATCAATTGAAGGAACAGCTGTGTGATAAACACTGATAATGCAATAGAACATTTGTGAGAAGCCAAGTAGACAAGCTTGTATACATACTAAATCAATGCACTTTAATAATTAAACTATGCACTGTTTGGTATAAATAAAATATCAGGGCAGACATTTCTTTGATTAGTCTGGTCGCCAAGGGTACTGGACAGGCACATGCCAGCATTTGATCCACATTTCTTCCCCCTCTTTTCCCACAATCCTACGTAGCAGAAAGATCTGGGAAAAATCTAGGCTCTGTGAGCCAGTAAACAGTACACTTTTACATTTTCTGCTACCTCCTGACACATTGACACCTCTCTCACACCCCACCATGAATTATATATCATCTGTGCGCGCAAAAGCCAAGAGTCCAATTCTCACTTGAAATGTTGGGGCAAGTTGTCTCACAAGCCCTGACAGGGCCTCTCTCTCTCTCCCTTGCAAGTCCGACCGCTAGCAGACGCTGGGCCGCTGTTAAAGAAGGGAGAATGTGGAAGATTGAGAAAAAGGAAAAGGATGGAGAGTGAGACAAACAGAGAGAGATATAGAGAGAGAGAAAGAAAGGGAGAGACAGAGATAAAAAAAAAGAATTCTGTCAGAAAATTATCGAAACCAGGGAAGATCAAAGACGATTGGAGAATTTCCTCCAGCACCGACGGTACGGCCGAGGAGAAAGAGGAACAACAAAAGAAACAGAAAGGGAAAAAAAGAAAGCAGTGAAACCAAACACACAGGGAATATGGAAGAAGCCCCATGTGGCCTTATTATAAAGGCTACACCACAGGTAACTATATTCTTTAACAGCGGTGCTTTATAAATTCTGTCATCTTGTTAAGACCGTCAGGATCGCTGACGTCCCTCAGCCCCCTCATCCCCCACCCCCCGCTCTACCCTCCCTCATCCCCCCCGTCCCCCCCCTCACCGCCTTTGGAACCTCCACCCCCCACACCACGACACCTGGCTTTATGAGGCACATTCTTCTACCCACTGCTGTCTCCTAAGTGTGGCTGAGCACATAGTCCAGCATCACGGTCTCAGCTAATTGTTTGAGCTTCTTCCCCAAGCAGACCGACAGAGGATGGAGGTACAAGAGAAGACTGTATGTATGTGTGTGTGTGTGTGTGTGTGTGTGTGTTGTACACAGGGGCAAAAGGAGGTCTGGATCCACCGGAGCTCATTACAGCTCCGCCGCGTATTCAGTTCCATGCTCTCAACAGTTGTGATACAATGCAGCAGCCAGATCTTCTACCTCTGCCAAGATCTTCTCCCCATTCTCCCCCAGCCAAGAAGAGCAAGGCTCCTACAAAGTCTACCCAGTCTTTACCAACCTGTGAAAGACTTGAGGTGGCACACATATCGGACAGAGATATATCCTGGAGCGATTAATGTAGCATATACAAATTCTACAGATCTCTGTGGAGTCATCTGCTTCTATATAGAACAAAACAACCTCTCAGACCGTATATGTATTGTATTTACTCACTATTAAAGGAGCCATGTTAAGGTGAGTCCCCTGCTACAGTGTGCAGCCTTCTTCTTTATACTGAGTTATATGACCTGTGTCTTCAGAGGCCCCACCAATCCAAGTATCTGCTCTCGTTTACTTCCCCCATCCCTCTATCTCGCCTCCCCGTCAGAGGAAAAATCAACTGTCATCTTTGACTGCCGAGGCCCCAACTCGTTCTGAAGCACGAAGCGAGACTGATTGTCAGAGGTCGTAAGGCTAGGTCAACACCGGCTCATTCGTCAGACAAAATGCTATTTTTGTTTCCTGCGAGTCTGTGTGTGTCTGTGCAGCTGAAGAGTGGGGAAGAGAGGAGCAGCCATCTCTCTCATTACCGCAACTCCCTCCACCTCCATTGACACACACACACACTCAGTCACCCCGTCTCGACCAGTCCTCCCCCCCCCCTTTCCTCTCTAGGGATGATTTCCAGCTCTCCTCCTACTTGCTTTCTCATTCAAAAACACAGATCACCCTGTGTGTATGTACTTGCTGTGTGTGTCTGGGTTTTGTGGATGCTTGGTGTATGTGTTTGTGGTTTTCTCTGTGTGTCCTTATGCAATGTGCAACTGGAGTAGGAAACTTTTAATTCGGTCCCTTCTCTGCAACACTGTTTGAAAGTATGTGAAAACTTTTTTTGTTGCTACAGTAAGGTACAGTACAGAGAGTAACTGAATGACAGTATCTGATGGCTTGACTAAAATGTGATGCTCTTATTGAATAAAGGCATTTGCTGTGACGTCACTCTCATTATACTCTTTACTCACCACAAAAGCCTGTTCAAGGCCATCATGAAAAGGGTTGGTGAGGCAATAGTAATCATCTCAACATAAAAGAAAACACTGTCTACCTTTTCATCCTTATTCCACATAAATACCATGTGGACACATTGTACATTGTACAACAATGCAGAAGGAGGGAGAACTAGTGCAGAAAGAGCGAAGCTGTTAAGTCAAAATGGTTCTTCCAGGAGCAAAAAGATGTGCACAGTATAATAGGGAATTATTCCACAACATTCTATGAAGCGAGTAATTGTATTGATGCTGCGTGTAGTGGCTGGAATCCACATTCCATATCTTAATGCACAACCACCTTGACGGTTGGTAGTGTTTTTCAATAAGATATTTGATGCTTGAGATGATATGCTCCATAGTATTAGTATTGATATGAAGGTCATGTATTTCTTCATTGTGTGAGAATTTACAAGGAAAGTAAAGGACTCCTTTAACCTATTCAAGACCTAAGAATTAAACCATAGGTAAAACATTCTTTAGATTCTTGGCATCATGCAGACACCTTGAGAAACGGTATATAATTGTGTTAAACAAATGTCCTCTCTTTCCTCTCCTTTCCACTCCTATGGACTAGGGGAAAATCAAGGTCTAATCAGAGAACTGAAGACTGACGTCTGCCTGGAGGTACCCAGCCGGCAGTACAGCGCGCTCTCTTTCTACTCTGGTGGGAGAGCAGAACCGGACAGAGGAGAAGGTACCCGCATCCTTCTCATTACTGCTCGCGCTCACGTCGCTCTGTGGGAGTTAGTTTAGACTCCACTGTCTCAATGGCTTGTTCAATGAGCCACACCGATAATTACCTCACTGGAGGAAGGGTTAGTGTCCAGGAGGCTGCTGGGTAATTAGAAACGTGGACGAAGGAAGGTCGTTTTCGGGCTCCAGGGATTAAAGTAGGTACACCTTAGACTACAACACTGTAATAAGAACAGTTGGCTTTTCAACCCTGAAACTTCATCTGTACACAACTTTCATTTCAACATAATTTAATTTGATGGCTCTGTATAGTACAAAAGGCCCAACCATTGTGGTACTATAAAGTGAGTGTTCTTAACTTGCTAAACATGGTTTTACCCCCAATACTATGAGCTAAAGGGACTGGAAAAAAAGATCTCTGAATCATAGATTCTTTTCAGTTGTTTATTCTCAAGCTGGGAGTGGAAAACACATTAAGAGTATGAAAAAATGAGATTGTGAGAATAAACACAGGGAATCAAACCACAGCTGAAAAAGCCTACTGTGTTAAAGTATTACCCACACTCACTGTGGACAATATCAATGTTTCAGTCCCGCTTCGGAGGGGCTTACAGGGAACAGAAAATCGAGGCGGTGGAGATTTGAGATGAGTTGGCCACAGGGTTTAAGAGAGTAAAACACACTGCTGCAGGGATGTACAGATGACACGTTCACTTTGTGATGCAAGGCGATATCAAGCTGCGTTGTGGAATTCCACCCTCTGGAGAGAGAGGGATTTGAGACAACCAAAGCCACTCCTCGGAGATCTTACACGCTCCACAGAATCCAACTGTAGTCAAATAACAGGCTTTTAGCTAGCTTGTTGACTGTGGGTGCGCGGACTCTAACTGAGGGTACTACTTAGAGCCCACCTGAGCCAATTCCTTTTCAAAGACACTGTCAAATGACTTGGATGCACTTCATTTGCCATGACCAGTCCACTGTATTCAATGAAGCTGTCCAGTAGAGGAAAATGATGGCAGGAACCAAACACACCTCTATTACATCGAAATACTTTTAAGTATGGACTCAATGTAGTTGACCTAGGTCGGGGCAGATATCCCATACTAGACCCTCTCGCGTGTGTCCTTCATAGAGGAACCAGATAGAGGAGTGCTTCCCTCTGAAGCCCAGCAGGAAGGCAGGGCAGCCTGCCGTTGTTATCACTGCCTGCTCACCGCCCCATCATGTGTCGTCAGAGTAAGTCAGAGGCCGTGAGTAAAAGCCTCATGCAAAATTTATGTTCATGCGGCTGTTTCAGTGGGTGGAAAAATCAATATTGCGGGCCTGATGCACGGAGATGACTGAGTGCTCTCGGCCTGACAGGAGCGGAGGAGATTGAGGGGCCACTTTTACTGCTGTTAGGAGCAGAGAGCGGCAGAGTCTCCCCAACAGTCTGCTCACCTCAGATTACAATTTAATCAGGGATTGTTTCGAGAACGGTTTTGATTGTGGGAGTGGTTTAAAGTCCTTATGCCCACTCACCCCTACACACACACACACACACACATGCATACACACAAACAAACTGCGAGAATACATGTTGTTTTTTTCTAGTCACTTAAAAAGGAGCTTTCATTTGGCTCTACCAGTAGTTAGATCGGTGGTTATTAGGGCATGCCTTGCTGTGCTCGCTCGCTCATTCTTTCACTCATTCCCACAGATATGAAATGATTCTAAAATAATGAAAAGACATTGTGGGGATGAGTGGGACATCATAGGACCTTTGTTCTAGGCTGCCTCGCTTACATATGCTTTTGAAAGCACACCATATATATACCCATCGTGCATTTGTAGGAAGAATGTGAAAAGAGAAAGAGAGCGAGAGAGAGAGAACGAGAGAGAGAGAGAGAGAGAGAGAGAGAGAGAGAGAGAGAGAGATAGAGAGAGAGAGAGAGAGAGAGAGAAAGAGAGAGAATTCAGTGGGATGAAATAACCCCAAACAATGGGATTTGCTCTATTCTTCTGCCTCCATCCACTGTCTTTAATTATTCCCTTTGCTTGTCTGAGAGAGTGTGTAAGCACTTTTGTGCAGCACAACATGCCCAGCAGCACAACACTGTCTGCCCTGGTGATGGGAAGACTTGTGAGTGACACTGAGCCTCTTGTGATTATTAATGCTCTTTAATACAGCCCAGAGCAGACACTGTGATTGTGGAGGGAAAAACAGATTTCAGAATGCGCTGCATAAGATGCACTAGAAAATGTACAGTACTGTATCATGGAAATGATGTCAAGCTTTGCTAGATGATGGATACAACTAAAGCACTTCTGTAATGTAGAGCCAGTGTGCTGGTAATACAGCATTATCAAATACATATTTTTGATCAATAAAAAAAGAAGAGAAAAAGCTATTTCTTGTTTCTAACACGTCGTTTGAATATTACCCCAGCTGTTCCCAAAGAGATTCTTTGTGCCGGTTTAGTAGTTTCCTCCTGAATCACATATGAGATAGTTGAGAGCCCAGAACGATGTATGATGAATGAAGTAGCATGCTACTTATACGCTTATCGTGCTCACTGACTAGCAACAGGTTCAGGAAAGGGCACTGGCAGTAAATGAAATTCACCTCCGGGACTATATATCATCAAAAGAAATGTATGCACCCGAAACTCACAAGCCTTCCCCTGACGCAGACAAGGAGCTTGATGGGGTGGGAGGAAGGTGTAGAGCAGCATGGGAAGACGAGAAAAAGGGAGGGAGGGAGGGAAGCGTGGGTGTTTGAGGGGAGTGGGTGTGTGCGCGTGTGTGTGTGAGAAGCGTGAGGGGCAGGCAGATTTGTTGAATCAGTTCTATTTTCATTTTGGCTGATCTGTGTCTATTAACCATTTCACTGCAGCCAGGAAATGAAAGGAGCTGGGGCTAATTTCACAGTGAGAGCTCACTGAACAAAACCCCCATGGTCTGGAGAAAGAGGTGCTAAGTCTACTTTGTCACCGCGAATTACAGCAGTGTACTTCAGGGGCAAGAGAGAGAAAGGGAGAGGGAGAGAGGGAAAAGGGGAGAGTATTGAGTGCTGTAGTGAGGAAGGGGGGAGAGCAACGTGTTCGGGGGGGGGCCTGAAAAGCCTCTTTTTTTCTCTACTTTGAGATGTACTTAGTCGTGTTTACTTATGATCAGTGTGCAATAGATACCTTCTCTTCTAAACAGGCCATCCTGCTCAAACGCTACGTAATCCATCGGTGATGTGTCTGCGGTTCTTACCCTGATGGGGCCCCAGGGACCCACACACTCATCAGACATCCTGGGGGGCCTCTTCAGCTCCACTGACACTGATAAAAGCCCACCGCCCTCCCTCCCCTCCCGCCCCAACCCGGCCCTGGAGAATCCAAAGCTATTAATTAAGGTAATTAGGCCCTGTTCAGCAATTAGTAACCGCAGATAGCTTTTAGCAGCCGCTGAGTCTACCCCAACGGCAGAGGGTTTGTTTCCTAGCCATCTGCTGACAAATATCACCTCAGGATCTTTGGTTTCAGTCGGGTGCAACCGGAGAGCCCCGTTCTAACGAATGACCTCTGTGTGATCCAGGTTTCAGAGCGTGACCCAAACTGAGTCTGCTTCTTTTCACAGTATAGTACTTTCTCTCTAGCTGCTTTTTTGAACTCTTCTAATACAGAGCTTGAATGTTTTAACAACCCATTAGTAGGTCTAGGCCAGCCAGTATTGTTCAAATTTAGAATTGTGCGATGACTTTAAGTGTTATTGATCAGTAGATAAGTCAGCATTGATTTTTTGTATTCTTATTATATGGAGGGTGGATTTGTATTGAAAAGTTGCTCATTTATATTGATCACTTGATGTATTTGTGTTGGCAAAATGGTTAAGCTGCTTAATGTCCATTGCAATAAAAACATCCTTACAGAAAGCTAAGTATTGATTCATTTGAATACCATGCCAATATCTAAAAACAGATATAGATTTTCTTTGAAATCATCCATTAAAGTCAGTGGGTACCGATTGAGGCCATAGACATTTAATAATTCCGTTAGTGGGTTTTTCATATACTGTACAATAGAAATAATCATTTTCAAACTCTAACAGCATCCAACAGCAGGACTGCGATAAACAAACAGTGGTTATCTGTTGTAAAAGAGCATGTGTAACATGATCTTTGTTGAAAGGACTGATGAAAAATAGGCTGAATTTACACTTTCCACAACAGAGGACAGACAGTGCAATAACTCACATTACTGGGAAAATTGAAAAAGACGGACACAGCTGGTTTACTTTACACAATTCTACATTTGAAGCAATCTGTGATAACACCATTGCATTCCATGTACAGTCCCATAAAATTACCATTAACATTACAACCCAAGCAGAACACTGATAAATGTAAAATGTCACCCCATTCTGCCATGCAGGGTTTCTAGTTCCACAAGATTATCATCTATGTCTCAGCTCTCTCCCACTGCACCTTGCCTAATATTTCATTTACACCATTTCTTAAGTTCATTTTCCCCTCGCTGACCATGTAAATCACAAATCAATTTTCATTTCACATGCTCGACTACAGATTGTTCCTTAAAACATATGAACCATGCCTCAGCAGATTGAGACGGACCTTTAATAGAAGGAGGGCAAATCTTTCGGAAACCTCGAGGATGAGAAAACAAGAAGTGTAAGTAATTCGTCTTTTTTTAACAACTGCCTTGACGCTACTATTTGAACAAATGGAACAGAGACTAAATGAATACTTTCACATGCTCTCCTCTCTCTCTCTCTCTCTCTCTCTCTCTCTCTCTCTCCTCTCTCTCTCTCTCTCTCTCTCTCTCTCTCTCTTTCTCTCTCTTACATTCTGTCTCTCATCCCCTCAAAGCAAGAGTGACAATGGTACCATCCAAAAATAAACTTCCACATGTGGCTGGACAGGTCAGTGTTATGACGAGTAAAGTTACTGTGTACATAAGCCAGTGTTCAATGCCAGCCAGATAACTACGTAAACAACGATGTCTTACATTCCAGAGTTAAATAAGGAGTTTTGTTATGAACACTGCAGTCAATTTGGCTTATATCATATTTATGAGGTAACAATTCTACTACAAATTGAGAACAAATTCTTTACACGTTTTGAGACAGCAAAGCACTGCGCGGTGGAAGCGGTTTACATATCTTAGTTCAAAAGGGACATACGAGTTGAAACCGTAAATCTCGAGGGATAATCTTATGTTTGTGCACCCGCGTCTGAGCCAGAGAGTGAATCGTGCACGTTTGATTCGAACCTTTTGAACGCTCTGTTCGTTCTGATTGGAGGGGATTTTCTTCCAACCCGAACTGTCACCAGCAGTCACCCCGCACGTTTCCACGCTGCTTATTGAAGACAAACAATAAACCCGTGGCAGATATCAATGGCAGAGATGAGAAGGCAGGCAGCAGATCTGCTGGGAACCAGCCCCAGCCCGCTCTCCATCTCCTGCAGCACCTCTCACTCTCAATTATTTGGCTCCTGTCACAACAAATCAATCAAATTACCGCTCCAGGACTGTGTGCGCAGCTGCGCCTATTGCACTCGCTAGTTGCATTAGCTTTGAAATGTATGAGGTCTACATTTTATCACTGTTATTTATTTAACGTAGCTCTCTCCCCTGCGAGTCGGTTTACAACCGCAGCAAAGTTAAATCATTAAAGGACAACGTGGAATACATTCGACTGGCGAAGACTTCACAATTAAACAGCAATGAGGGGATATGCAGGTTGTATAATGTGGAGGAGGCGGAGGTGCTGATGTAGGCCTACAGAGAAATGAGCCTTTAACTTCTCTGATATTGCCATACTTTCTGATGTAGACAACCTATTGAAATGTAGCAAAGAACATATATTACAACATTTGCTTGGTTAGACCCCTAATCTCACAAGCAACACACACACATCATGCACAAACATACACAGTCACACAGACACACATCTCTCACACACACAGGCTGATACACATACACACCCACTTTAACACGCATGCACTCACTCTGCTGACGCATGACACATTTTAAAAACACTACCGTGCTGAACAGCGTGTTTGAAATGCCCTGTGCCAAAACAGAGAAGGGTTGAAGAGGACAGCTATGTACACCATGCACAGAGGTTTGCTTTGAGCCCTCGTTGGGCCAGCCAATCAAGAAGCTCCCTTCCGCTTGGCAGCAGCCATCACAGCGGAGGACACTTGAACTAACTAGCGTGGAAACATTTGGCTTTCTCCCCAGGAGCCCAGCCTTCGTAGCTGTAATGAGTTGTGTGATTTCCCTAATTTGTATCAAGATAACACACACACACACACACTGCTGAGATTTTTTCATCTAAACAGGCGTCGTTGTCGCTGTGCCTTTGATTGGTCCTGGTCCTGACGCGACTGTGCTCATTACCAGGGCTGAGGACGCCAGGCAGCGTTTCCCTGTGTTCACCTCTGAGTGCTGCTCCTTATTTCCTTATGGGGTGAGAACAGAGGAGCAGGGTTCTTAACCCAAACTCTATATTTCTCTCTCGACTATCTCTCGCTATATCTAGCTCTCGATCTATGATCGAGCTATCGAGACGAGAGTCTCGAGTATCGCCTAGAGCTCTATCGCTGCGATCGATCTCTATCTCTCTCTTGTCATCTCTCTCGTCCTCTATCTCTTTGCGATATCTATTTCCTCTCTCTCTCTCTACTCTGCTCTCTATCTCTCTCTCTCTCTCTCTCTCTCTCTTCCTCTCTCTTAATCTCTTTCTCCGTCTCTTACTCTCTCTTGCTCTCTCTCTTTCTCTGATGTGCACCTTGCATGCGAGAGCTTTGGCAAACACTGAGAGATAATGGGAATCCTTATTAATATAAAAGGAGTTTCGACAAACTTGCTCCTTGCATTACTGTGAGGTAGTCATAGAGAGAAGCCTCAGAACAGAGCGCACACCACAGCTCGTTCTTCCCTCCTCCTGCAGTATTACCTTTGTTCTAGTGTGATATAACTTGTTCTACAAGTGAGCTAATGCGGCATAGACTTGTGTATGTGATCATGAGAAATGTAAAACAAGATGAACAATTCAATAAAAAAATACCATGTGTATGTATACCTTGGGGGCTTGTCCTTCTCTTCGCGAGTTCAAAGTCTGTTTCAAGTATACATTTGAAATTTGTGGCAAATGTCACCTTTTTGATTAAGGCCTCATATTTATGCACCCGAACCGTAAGCCTAACCCAGTTTGTTCCTCAGTGAAGTCAGCTAGAATTCTGTGTGTACTCTGTCACAAAAGATAACTTTCTGCCTTGTTCAGTTTCAATGGGAATTTGTTCTTACAGAATGTTTCCAGGCATAAATCATTCTGACAAATAACCAGCTACTCTGGTTGCCAGTGTTTACAGCGTCCACCGCAAGACGCTGCTTTGCTTTTTATTTAAACAACCAACGCTCTAAATTTACTGCACACACCCCCATTACAATGACAGTTATTCATCACCAGCTGAGAGAGCTGCCCCTCCCCTCTTCTCCTCAAGCCAGAGAGAATTTAACTCTCTCCTATTTCTCTTCTCCAGATAGAAAGAACACTCCGTCTTCTCTTTTCCTCCAGACTGTTCAACGCTCTCTCCTACTCCACATGTATTTTTCAAAAGGTATCTTAGACGAGTGATCTCTAAGGGTGTAATTACAGATGTTGTGTGATCAAAGATGATTGGGTGGTGCCCTCCTCCTGCTCAACTCATTTGTTCAAATTCAGGAGAATGTTTAGCACCGTGCAGGACATACGTTGATAGCAAACACAAAACAGAATAGCTAATTCTGATCAAAACAACTTGGAATCACATCCAAGATTCTTTGGTTTCATGCCTTTAGGGGAGGGCATGGTAGACTCGTTCCGACACTAAACACACACACACACACGATACACACAGCACCACTGTTCCATTAAGCGAAACAAGTTTTTAAGGCGGTCATTAGCCGGCTCATTACATACAAACACAGTCAGGGCAGGGTCTCCACCCGGAGTCTTATTACCACCGTCGCACAGTTGTCTCTGTCTGATATGATGCTAATTAGCTAGCAGCGTGCCTGGCTGTTGAACACACTCGCCCCCGAGGTCATAGAAGGAGCTGACTGGTCCATGGTCGACTGAGGCAGGGGGCAATGGCATTAAACGTGTGATTAATCAGGCCTGGGTTGGTGCAGGATGGGTATGTGTTTGTGTGTATTTGTGTGTGTGTGTGTGTGTGCGTGTGTGTGTGTGTGTGTGTGTGTGTCGCCTGAGTTGGGGCCATCTGACAACAGAGGCGCTGTGCCAGCAGGCCTCATTCAGCAGAGCTGTGATGAGGCCAGACAGGGAGGAGGGGAGGGGAGCCTTGTGGCCAGAGGGGCCTGGACACAGTCAAGACATTTAGCTTCACTCCTGACTCGTGTCACTTCCTCTCCATGGAGGTCCCTTCACTACACCCCCTCAACAGCCCAGCGCCCCCCCTCTCCAGAGAGATGAACGTGTGAACAGGCAGTCTGCCCGTCACGACGCACACTTATAAATAATCTGCCAAAATGGCATTTCTTTCTCTCTCTCTTTCTCTCTCTTTTTCACTTGTCCTCTTTCACACAAAAGCTGCTCTTCTTACTTCCACTCATCATCCCACTGAGTGAATTATTTACAGAGGGAAAGCCTCAACTGATGTGTTATGGCCTCATCCTGAGCTGTATTACTATCAGCAGTGGTGGTAGTGGTGGTACAGCGGTAGGCCACGGACGAAAAGTGATTGAGAGGTGTTTGTTTGCTTCACTCAACTTTCTGACAATGTGTTTGTCAATCACTTCTCACTGGGGGCCAGTGTGCCGTCACAGCTGTGAGAGAGAGGAGACTGCTGAAGTGTGAGACGGGGGGGCCGAAGGGCCCATTACCGTGCCCCCGGCTTCTCCGGGACACACTGGTGCATCTTCAGAGGCTAGACGTGGGTTTATTAAAAGCCGTTCGCCCAGCAGCGATGGATGCTGTTATTTATGCATGTTTGTGTCCATTAGGGGCTTCCAACTTCAACATTTCCTCACTCTGGGCATCTGTCGATCCATTTCCTCACATACAGTAGAATTGGAGGGGGGGGGGAGGTGGAGTTACTCTTCAGCACTTTGTGCTACCCTGACATTATTGTAATCTCCTGCCCCCTCCTCTCCCCCTCCCCTCCCCCTCACTCCACGCACTACTTTACATGCAGCCTGGCATCTTCTTACATTAGCCAGACCCTCATCTAAGATTCATGACACACGCTATCCCCTGTCCATCCCTCAATCTAATGGTATAAAAGAGACAATGTTTTAAACATTAAAATGAAAACCATTTACAACTATGATCAAAAGAGAACACTTGGGCATTAAAGTTTAAAAAGGCGCCGATAAGTACAGCCAAGTGGACGGAGGGATGCGGAGGAGAAGAGAGAGAGAGAAAAGAGGGGGAGAGTACGCTGAAAAAAGGCATAAAGTGCTTTTGTGCTGCAAAACGTTGACCTGTAATTAATATGGCTCTTCCTTTAGGCAAGTTGAGCATGGCAGCTTTTTGGAATACAACCCCCTGAAGGATTCTTACCTGTTCCACATTGTTCTAGAACATCTTTACATCTAAATGTACATCGTGAGCAGAGCATGTATGACAGATCATACATAACCGTTGTAGCAGGGTTAAAATCGAGGTGATCGTGTAAGAACAAATTCACTGAGCATTCACCAGCCATCGTTGGTTATCTGTACCATACACAATACCTTAAGATCAAACTGAATGACTAAGTAACTCAAATCAGCCGTGTTCATGTTCTTCCCATGAACATCGCACAGCATTTTAACCTGAACCCACAGCAGTCTTAACTATCTCCATATTACTTGTTTTAGGATAACTACTCTCAACACCTCTTGTCCCCTTGCGCCCTGCCCCCTCACCCCTCGTTCCTCTCACCTTGCAGGTTCTGGAGTGGGAGGGACATGAGCCCCCCTGCGGCCGCGGCTGCCACCAGGCCCTGGAGGTTGGTGGTGGGCAGGGAGAGCACCAGGCCCTGCTGCCCGCCCAGGTGCCCGCCCGTGTTGAAGGGGATGAGGATGGGTTGGTTCAGGCCTTGCGCCGCCCCAGACATCACCCCGCCCACAGCGTTGGCCAGTTGTTGAGCTACCAGGAGGGACTGCAACACACAGACACAAGCACACATAATTATTACATGCAAACTAACTAGTTTAACAAACACAAACATATATATAAAGACATGGAATTTCAGCACACAAACACGTGCGGAAACTAACATCCCCTTCAGCGTTCCAACACAAAGAAAAAAGAGAAAATTGAAAAGGTATTGTACAGTATGGTACTATACAGTCAGTAAGTCGGCAGCTGTCAAATGTATTATGTTTCACAAAGACCTCACAGTTCATGGCGGCAAGTGGATAATGCTTTCCTTCGGATTTAGTAGATAATGATGCTCTGAATAACTGTCGCATATTCAGAGCAAATCTAATTGACACAAGCGTAGAGGAGTCAATGAAAGAGCCAGATTGGCTCACCCATAATGCAGATGTCAGAGGTGACAGGACTGCTCTAATAATAAATGCTTTGATTCCTGAATGTTACAGTGGCAGGCAACGTGTATTGCGGTGTGTGGAAATTATTCAGCTTGGATGAGAATGAGGAGGATGGAAAAATTCTCCTTTTCAGAGATACAGAAGGGTTTACATTTGCTCTGAATGAACACACCACAGATACCACAGAATCTACCAGAGGGCCGTTCACGGCTCTCTTGAAGAAAAAAATCAGCATTTTCTTCCTTTTTCTGGGAGATACAGTACATCAGCGTCTTCATGTCAGCATTCACTCATATTAGCTGAAGCTGAATCTGTGCGGTCACACCCAGGGAGTCTAAGATATGCTATCAGGGGTATCGCAAGGAGAGAGTAGGGGAGCAGTTCAAATGTATTTTCCAAGGAAGTGGTTTGCAAAGAGACAACAAACACATTTTGGGGGGTTGTAATTCTACCATTTCAGATCTGTGAAGACATTGTGGCATACCTGAATTTTTGAAATTCAAAGGTTTTATACAAAAAACAATGGATGAAAGCCATACTTTAGTTTTTGTCACAGGTTTTAAACGATTCTCAGTTTAAGAATGTCGCGCGGCCCAGACGCCCTCGGTGACTCCTCTGTGGCGACCTGAGCCCACGAGGCTGTAACTCCTCCTGTCAGCTTTCTGAATCGGTTCTGCATGTTGTGTCATGTGCAGCAAACGGAGAGAGGAAGGGCGGACTGGTGCGAAGACGGCATCGTAATCCACGCACCGGCTGCTCGCTGGTGACAGCAGTGTCAGTAAGATAAATCCTTGTGGTGCGGAAGCCACGCAACCTCTCCGACGCAATCGCAGTTTAGGAAATGCGATGTCTCATTGTTTTAAACTCAGTCCAGGGGAGGTCCAATGGATGGAAAATACATTGTGATTGCTTATGTGTTTAATGGTGGTTAGTTGTGGGATGAATAACTGGCATTCTGTCAAGTGATGAGATGTTAGATGTCTCCCCATTCCAACATTATTTTATATGAAATACATCACAACGATGATTTGGGGTGTACATACCCTACTGTAGCGTATTCGTCGTCATTTGCTTTCAAGCTTTATGACAATTGAAAACATGAACGTCAAGAATGTCTGACAATATTTGACAACTTTCAAAGTCACATTCGTCATTAACGTTTAATGATAAATTAGTCATCTGAGAGCTCAAAGAAGCCATGGAGGACCTGAACAAAGGCAGCTCGTCAGCTGCAAGTGACATATGTTTTAATCTTCATAAACTAAATCTTGAATTGTAGCTGCAGATAATCAAAGACAGCCTTTGAACATTTCATCTTCGAGTCAACATAAATGAGATTTTCTCATCTGACAAAGAAGACAAGCATTAGCCTACATAGATGGGAATTACATAAAAAAACAATTCGACGTAACATAGCGGGTACAGTTTCATCCCATGCACAAGTCTAGTAAATATCTCAATATTTGTGTGTACAGTGTTGTGTGGCTTGTCTTTTGTAAAGAGCTTTCTAGAACTGTTCAACTTGATACACAGACAGAAATGTTTGACTGAAGTGTGATAATAGACTTTTCATACATTCATTTTCATGAATGTGTCTCTTTTGTCAACCTGCACCCTCACACACAAGGGATGTGTGTGTTTGTCTAGAAAACAAACAAAAACAGTCATGGAAAGAGCTCAATCTGCGTCTCCTGCGTCCCCTCTCTCTCGATCCCCCACCCCCGTCTAGCTCTCGCTCTCACTCTTCCTCCCTACCCTCCCCTCTCTCCTCTCTCTCTCTCTCTCTCTCTCTCCCCCCCCCTCTCTCTCCTCTGTCCAGGTCTAGAGGGGCCTCTGGTCTGTAGCTACAGTATGTGTCTGGCAGGCCTGACAGTCTGGTGTTGAGGAGTGGGCTCCCAGGGCATCCAGACAGACACGTGTGCTGCTGTGAGCCGGGCTCTGGATGGGGGTCTAGTGTCTGGATGAGGAACCCTGCCTCTCTGCCCATCAGGGAGCACCGCGCCCCTCCATCCACCTGGCAGCTCTGGCACTGAGAAATTGCCCATAATCACCCAGATAGCACACTTTTGTCATCCTAACTGCGAGTAGGAAAGGAGGTAAGGTGGATTCATGTTGGGTAAACTACCCTCGGATAATGGCTGTTCGCACAATATCCGGCTCTGTAGCGAGGATCTATCAAAACATATTGATCCAGAAGCAAGAGAATTGGTTATGGCATGCGGAGAGTCTTTGTTTCTGAAAAGTGTTAGCTTCACCGAGCCTAGCCTGACAGCATTCATATATTAGTCTGTGACAGAGGGAGGCCGGGCTGCACACAATCTACACATTGCAGCTGCTCAAAAATATCCTTAACATTTTTACACTTATTATTTTTCTATGTGCTTTCTATGTATTCCACATAAGTGAACACAATTGTCTTATGCCATGAATTGTTCACGAACTTCATTTGTAACTGGTGAAAAGCTGATTTAATGTTCACAGAGGAGTGAGTCACAGAGTTATGTCCTTATGTCCCTTCAGTTTCCCCTGATGACGGTTGATTGAGTGCATGTGGAGCCCTTCATTGAGAAAGAGTGCAGGGAGACTGACCTCATTAGTAGCCGTGTCTGTTGAGGGAACCCTGCGCTTACGCTGGGTGGTGTGTGTGTGTGTGTGTTGTGAGAGAGAGTGTGTGTGTGTAGTGTGAGAGAGTGTGTGTGTGTGTGTGTGAGAGAGTATGTGTGAGAGTGTATGTGTGTGTGTGTGTATGTGTGAGAGAGTATTTGTGTGAGAGAGTGTATGTGTGTGTGTGTGTATGTGTGAGAGACTGTTTGTGTGAGAGAGTGTGTGTGTGCTCAGGGGTGGCAGCGCACAGCGCTAATGAGATGATGTTCATTAAACACTACTGAGCCACAATGCCAATAAATCCAATCAGAGAGTCGACTGTCTTATTAAGCCTTCCGGCGAGGCTGAGGGTTGGAAGTCTTTGTTGACAGGGATTGGGGAAGCGCATGTGTGTTGGAACAAACCTGGGGAGGTATTTGCATAGCAGCTCACAGATACAAAATCTGCTGCCACTGAGCTTGTATAGTGTCGATGCAGTCTCAATCAAATGGTACAACTGATTGTAGATCAGTCCTCTTACTGTCAGAAGCCTTGTAAATGCATGGCAGGCTTAGTAATTCAATTAATTTGATATGCCCTGGCCTGAGAGTGTACGCTCCCATGGGGCCTCGATGGGGCTACCTGTAGAGGCTGGCAGGTGTGGCAGACTCACCTGGGGTCCTACTGAGTAGGCAGGGTGAGACTGACCAAACCCACCCTGCTCTGAGGGACTGCTGCTGGCATCTGACTGAACAGAGCCTTCCCGGGCACCTGGGAGAGAGAGATAGAGGACAGAAAGAGAGAGGGAGAGAGAAAAAAAGACAAATCATTTAACCTCTAAAGCAATCCAAAACAGACACAAACATGCGCATTCTCACAATAAACCAAGCTATCATGTCACAAGCTTCCAGTTGGGCAGTACAGAGGGAGGTGTGTGTACAAGGGGTGTAAGTTTATGTTTAAGTGCTTCATAACCGCCGCAGAGCGCTTCACAATCAGCGCTGAATAAATTACTGGTCCAGCTGAGAGGCCCATTGATGGGGGATAATGCTTGGCACACGCTCCCCGACGGAGCCGATTACATCTGAGGGATGGAGCACCGCAGCTAAGTGAGGGGACACATTATTCATCCATTTACATCATTGAGTACCAGCAGACATCTACACTGCCCCCTCCTTCCCTCTCCTCCCCTCTCTCTCTCTCTCTCTCTCTCTCTCTCTCTCTCTCTCTCTCTGCCTGCAGCAATGAGACATAATTAGACTGGTTTGCAATGAGGGCAGGGCAGAGCAGAGTGGAGGCAGACAGGGACATGATGATAAGTGTGCTGATGGCTGGAGGGAACCCTCCACACAGGGCCCTCTAGGGTGGGACCAGAGTTAACACACAGGTTTAGGGGACCTGGGAGAAACAATCCTAACACTTACTATCAGCGACTACTGCATCTCTCTGATTATCAGGGTGTTGGTTTCACCAGAAGGGATGGGAAACACGTCTGTCAGCTGTAAATAGAGTTTCTATCCAACTTCAGATATATAAAAAGCAAACTGTGTTCATCTCTTAATGTCAATTTCACTCAGTGTTTTTACTTGCATGTTGATATGTAGTTTATGAGTGCAGCCTGATAAAACTAACGTTTCTCAAAGGTTGTAAAGGACTCTTGAATTTAATGGAAGTATTGAATAGTAAACCCTATCCCTAAGTTTTCCAGTTAAATAATTTTTCAGACAAACTAAACTCAATGTACCTCTGTCTAGGCTATGCTGTGTCTTACAGTATTAGACAAATTAAATAAAGAACATCTATTTTGTAACAACTTGTAAGGACTGCTTGAGAAACAATTTTACTGCAGAAATCTCAAGTCAAACTTGAAAGTAAGCAACAGTTTCCTGAGTGTTCTTTAAACCAACATTCAATCTTAGATTGCCATTTATGTTGTATTGCCTGCCCAGTATGTGCCTGTGCCATTATGGGCCCGTGCCTGTTTCTCTGTCTGTGTGTGTGTGTGTGTGTGTGTGTGTGTGTGTGTGTGTGTGTGTGTGTGTGTGTGTGTGTGTGTGTGTGTGTGTGTGCTTGTTTGCATTACCTCCTGAAACTCCACTACGCCATCCAACATCATCTCAGCTTTACATAAAATCCAAATAATTGGTGAATTGGATGACCTACCATCTGAACCTGAAACGTTTGATGGTTGATTTGAAAGCCCAGGGGGGCAAAGACCTCTCTTCTAACTGGTCCCTATACCTCAGAATGAGTGGATCTGGGCCTGGATATCGGGCCACATCCACCATTCCCTGGCTTGTCAACCTTCCTGTCTCACACTATTGTGACAGTTCAGCCTCTTTTCACCCATTATTTCACCCATTATAGGTCACTCACAGTCCCACTCAGTGGCATAAATGTTCACAAATAAGAATAAATCGGTCAGGATACCCAGCATCACAGAGCTTTTTGTCTTTGGAGCTGTCTGATTTAAGAACAGGTGCAGTGTTGCATCAGCTAGTTCTGTCTTCATTTCCTCCCCGTAGCAACCACAACTAAAAAAAACTACCTAATTCAAACAGTATTTTTACCATATCTCTAATATTTTATGATTTGACAGAAGTACAAAATAAGATTGATTACAAATATGCATAGTAAGGAAGAGCTGTGATAAATCCAGCATAAACAAGCTTTGAGCATGGTCTAATTTGCATTGCTTTCTATATTTGCACTGGGTATATACTTTTCTAATCAGGGAAATCATTCCACTCCATTATTGATGAGAGAATTATAGTTTACAAAACATTGTGACAATACAATTAATAAATAATGACTGCATAGCTTTTAAATGTGGTCTGGCTTAACCACCAGTTGTGAATAATATATTATTTTTGATAAGCAGTGCAGATGGATGGGTTATTAAATAACTGGGCTCTACCACTTTCATTGCATCATCTCACAATAACTTAGCAGTGTGTTGGGAAAAATCCTGATCCCCTTGCAAATATCTGTAACGTTAACACATTTATCCCCAGCTAAAGAAATCGATAATAAATAAATGCGCATGCACATCTTTTCCCCAAGGTGCTGGTATGCTTCCTTTAACTAAATTAAAACCTGACAGGGGAAATATCGAGGGACTCCATCTTCAATTCCCTTTTATTACCAAATCCTTTGTTCTTTTTAACCTGCTTATCTAATATAAGAATATCTGTTAAGTGGATTTGCTTTCAGACATTAACACAGGTCTCACAGTAGCAATTCTGACATGAGAAATTAATAAAGCGTTTTCTGATTAGAAATCCGTCACTAAAGATTATTCAAAGGAAGAAAAGGGATGTACTGCTATTGCACCAATATTATAAAGCAAATCAACTTATATAACATTAACAAGAAAAAGTATATGAAATGAAATGACTAAACATCTTGGAGATCTTCAATGTTTTACTCCCACTGTAGTTGTGGGCTTTGAGGTTGGACTGCAAGGTGTGGTCTTCAGTACTGAAGAGAGAGTGTCATGCTGTACAGTATGGTGTTGTCATTACCTAGCCTAGCGATCCACTTCCCAGGGGGGACTTTGGTATGAATACAGTGCTTCTCTCAATCACAACCCATAACCTTGAACCTCAGAGAGTCACAGTCAACTTTTGTTATATGCTGTTTGGATCATTATTATGATTTTGCTTTATTCATTTTGATGTGAACCACAACACGTTATTAAACATATAATCTCTATCATATATATATAGATATGAATATATCTATATATATATACAATATATATTAGCGTTTTTTATGACTGTTTCCACAACTAAGATCAGTGTGGGTTCTAGAGTGGTTTGTGTACCTTTGGAAATATTGCCAATATCTGCTACAGTAAATTCCTTTTGCATTGATCACAGAGTGCCGACTGGAGGGGGGCTCTGAAAGCAGCAGCAGGCAGAGGGATTTCTATGGGGTGTTAAGAGCTGTATTTATTTGACATCATCTATAGCTTGTCTCAATGCAGAGTGCTGCCCCCAAGGATACCCCCCCCCCATCCCCCCATCCTCCCACACACACACACAAAACAATTAGCCCGGATTTCATAAAGCAATCAGCAGGCCACCTTCTATAATGCAGCAGCCTCATACATTGACCATCTGAATGAAATGGCTGTTATTGAAGGGCTTTGTGTCAGGGCCAGCTTTCTGCCCCCCAGTGCCTTTGCGAATCAATTTCGCCCCATAAAAGAAGCTTTAACACTAACAGCTATTTTGGAGGAAATGCCTTATGTAAGTTGTCAAATGTTTGTGAGAGCCACAGGAAACGATTCAAGCCTTTCAACATGAACCATGACAGTCTCTTCAAAAAGGTTAGCTGAGGGCATTTGTTATATTTTGCAGTAGTGCAGTAACACATCACTTTGTGGCTTGAAAATTATGTGAATGCTTAAGGCAAGTTATAGGATTTGGTAAATATTTTGAAATAATTGATCACAGTTTTATCACAGCATTACAACATGAATGACTGCTATTGATATTGACATATTAATTGACCAGATAGAGGACAATGCTTTAAACTGAACCACATACATTTATTGGATTGTTTTATCAATGTGTGTTTGTGCAGTCAAAAAAATTACAGTGAATCCAAGCATTAGTGAATGATAGGATAGTCATGGATTGTGACAAGTCACATCATACACAAGGTTTAACTCTGTCAATACGTGGTCAATTGGGTCAAATTGTTTGGCAATTGATTTCACTAATGCAGTTGGAAAACTTGCTTTTATGACTCTGACATTGAAACACTAGCCATGAGCAAACATATGAACACACACACTCACACACACACTCAAATTCTACAGGGACCTAAGCCTTTGACGCTTCGTAGGTGAAGGCAGACAAGAGTATCTTTTCAAACGTTGCCACCTTCTCTTTTTTGTCATCTTTCATCAGGTATTATTAGTCCTCTAAAGCCCTCACCAATAACACAGCCACATTATCTGATGCTGATAAGCCCAGGTGCTCTCTGTTAGATGGGCCCCAAAGGAGCTGGGGGTGGAAGTGGGGCTAACACTCTGTCCAGAGGCCAGGGTAGAGAGGCTGTTGGGTGGTGAAAAAAGCTACACATTTGTGGGGAGGGTCCGGAACCCACTGGAGACTACTACTAATACTATTAATGTAATACTATGACGAGCATTGGGCGTGGGGCTGATTGGAGACTTCTCATTTCATTGATGAAGGACCCACAGTAGGTCATGGTGAATAGTGAACAGAGGTCCAGTCTAACTAGGTTCTGGTCATTAAGGACTGATTCACATTAAAGGAAAAGGATGGACATCACAGGCAGGCATACGATCACATTAAGTCTTCAACCAATAAGAGGAAACATGGAGTGAGGGTATGACACCGAGGAGTTACAGTTCCCCATTTTTGCGTGATTACAGAAAAGAGAAAGAAAGATGGAGAGAGAGAGAGAGAGAGAGAGAGAGAAAGAGAGAGAGAAAGAAAGAAAGAAGAGAGGGAGAAATAGAGAGTGAAAAGATCAAAGTCAAAGGGACTATGTGCACACAGAAGTAGAAGAAAAATAAACGAGAGTTCAAAAAGCCAATAAACTGCAAACACCACCAGCATATCTTAGTGTAATGTAGTTTCCATGGAGATGTGCATTAAGAAATGCCCTGTCTTGCACAGCAGAACTAACATGCACTTCATGTTAACAGCACGGACAAACAGACACTCTCCCCCCGCAGTTTAATAGGGCCTCTAAGTACTGGTCATCTGTATGGTAATGTGGCTCATGTCAGAGAAGGGAGCACGTTCCCCTAGTTATGCTCTCAGGCCTGGCCACAGGGGGACAACAGGCTCTCTGGGACAGCGAAGAGGCCTGGCTCTGCTCTTTACCTGGCTCCCCCTTAGCTGTGGAGAGGAGAAGAGAGGCCTGAGTACAAGAGGGACAGGAGGAGGTAAATTGGAGAGGAGAGGTAGTGCTCATCCCAAAGGTCAAGAAGGAGAGAGGGAAAAGTGGGGGGCTAGAAAGGGAGGAGAGAGAGTGAGAAAAAGAGACAGAGAGAGGGACAGAATCGGAAGAAGATGGGCGAGAAAGGGAGTGGGATGTGGAGTGCAGGAGAGGACAAGAGTGAGACAGAGAAATAGAGAGAGAGAAAGAGAGAGAGCAAAAGGAAGGCAACATTTGGACGGCTCTCTGGGGACCAGAACACTTTGCTCATGAGCACATCTGTGGTAGACCCGTCCCCTCATTCACCAGGCAATGTCAACCTGATTACCTCAGGGTTGAACGAGACAAATAACAATCCACAATTATTCCTCATCCTTTTACGGCCATAAGTAGAGGGCTGGACGGCGGGATCAGGACCTGCCTGAAAGAGCTCTCTAAGCCTTTTAGGAGCCAAGGAGAGAGTCGAGGTGCCTCCATCACCAGGGAGGCTCTGCTCCTCCTCGCTCAAATTACTGAAATGATATTTGAGGTAAATAGGATTCAGCCCGATGGCCCTCTCCATCCCTATCCTTCTGCCCTCCCCCTGCCCACCCCATGCCTCATTCACCCTGTCTCATGTGGAGAAGGTGTATAGATATATAGATCCATGTAATGAATGTCAGATACGCATTCGACATAATAGGTACTGCATAGATAGGTTCCTCGATAGCATATTATTTGTTCTTCACGTTTGAATTATTACCCACTTTTATGAAAACAATTGAATCTTTATCTTTATTGTCTACTACCCTACTCTAGCCCTAAGTATACAGTGAAGATGGAAACAGATTTGAGCATCAGGCTGAGGACTCCTTGTCCAAATAGTCTGTATTCCTATTCTGTATCTGGTCAAGTGAGAAAAAGTGCAGGACAATTGGGGTGTGTGTGTGTGTGGGTGGTGGGGTGTTGACTCTTAGAGGGGTGGAGCACTGGTTCAGCTTAGGGGGCTAGACACCCACACGTCATGCTTGTCACATCAGCCTTACACCCTCAGGCTAAGCAACACTAATGTTGCCTGCCTCCCTGCCCCACTTTCTACCCCCTTGCCCCCCGCCCATGTCCCTCCAACCTCCACTCCCTCCCTCACCCCACACTGTACACCGTCATAACACACTCACCATGATAATGTATCTGCCTCAACATCTCTGGATTCCACACACTGTGACCCAATTCACCTTAATCAGGATCCCAAATCCAGAAGTGACTTGTGCCACTTTCGGTCATCAGGTTTTTGGTCCCCTCTTGAAAAGATGGAGGAACCCAAGCCTGTGAGAGCAAGCAGGGGAAACACTGGGAAGAACAGACCATTCCACACGCTGAGGGAGAATTTCCACCACACAACCCATCCGTGTTGCCGCCACGGCGAGAAGGTAGGGACAGACTATTGCTTTGAAGCCCATAACTCCATTTCCCGGAAAAAAGAACCATCGTTGTGTTATTCCACATCCTCAGATATGAAGGAGAGAAAAAAAACATAATAACTTCTCGATAGACTGGATCTTGCCTGCCCTATACCCCGCCCACCTACACCACTCTTCTCACCCTCCCTCCCTCCACACCCCCGCCTCATCCACACACACCCTTTTCTTCTTCCCTCAATCTTTGGTTTCAAAGGAAGCGCATCAGCCAGAAGGACAGAAGGTTATGCATTAGTACTGGTCATTGCTCAAAGAGCTAGAGTTATAAATAATAAAGGGTGGTGAAGGACACAGGGGCGCTGGGATACATCTCTGGTTCACGCCACACAAGTCAAAGACAAGATTTGTAATTTCTATTCTGAAAATGTGACCCTTCCCGCTTCGATTACAGCAACACCATCTGTGTCAAAAAGCTGGAGTTGTAAGAGCGTCTCGATGTGCTCAACATGAAGGCCTTGTTGATGTTGTGGCATACAATATGGGGGTCTATGCTAACAAATTACTTAAAGAGACAATATGAAAGCAAGTAGGTATTGATATTCATACAGTATTTTCCTTCCTACAATATTGCCAAGTCCTTTGGAATATTTTCATTGAAAAGTAACATGCATTTTAGAAAATGCATTCTGACAGTATGCACACCAAGACTCAACCCCAGGATTACACTGTCACTCACTTTGAAGTGCTGAGTGTCATTGCGAGTCGTATCAACATGATTGGAAGTTACATAAAAAAAAACAATGACCTTCTATGCCTACATGTCCTCAAACAAGACTCCCAGCCAATGTGCTTGTACTATGATGGTGTTCATCGCTCCTTCCCCCGGTCTCCTCAGTGCTCTCTGTGCTCAGTAAATGACTTCTGCCTGGCCCGCTCAGAGCGTATTAGAGAATGTATGACACCTGCTTTGCAAGCATGCATTAATCCAGTTTTCAAGTTAACGCAAGCAGAAATCCTCATAATGAGATCCTGGCCCTGCGGATGAAGAGGCCTGCCTCCCTCCTCCTCTTCCTCCGTTCCCCTGTCCTACTGAGCAGACTCCCTCTGCAGGCACAGGGGCTTTGTGCCACTTTATTACTTATTCTGAGCGCAGAACATTATAAGCCTCTTTACATTAGCAGTCCCCTCCCCCCTCCCCCCTCCCCCTTCCCCAACCCACAGCCCCTCTTCTCCCGTGTATCCAGTTCACTAAGCTGATTACGCAAAATAATAAGCGAGAAAGGCCGCCTCCAGCGCTGTCTGTGTACCTTGTGTCTCTATGTGTGCACATTAGTGTGTGAATGTGTGTGTGTGTGTGTTAATGTGTGTGTCTGTTTTTGCGAAAATAAGGTTCAATGGAATAGTTGATTCGGTCAAAACGATATATTTCTAATGGACACAAAACAGTCTTATATTCTAAACCATCTCATCTAGCTGCTAATAATAGACTGTGAAATTAATCAATGCATATGGGTATCAAATGGTTATGATCGTTTCATGGGGGGTCAAAAGGCTGAATCATGTTTTAAGATTGCAATAAGCACTGGTTGAAAAGGGCAGAACTTGGAACACAATTCTTTTTTTTTAAGTGACTGGTGCTAAAGCACACCAAACACAAAATGATAGACATCATCAAACGTGTCTGTGATCCACATAATGTACAGTATGCACAGCAGGTTCACATGACGGGGCGCAAAATCATGCATTACAGTACGTCTGTCCATTTGTCCAGCCATTTTTGTTGTTCGGAATGACCTCCAATCACATAAATCTATAAAAGGTTCCCTTTTTCTCCCTGTTTTATCTGTAGGTGACCTTTCTGAAAATGTTCCCTCCATTTTGGCAGAGTCTGTATAAGTGCAGGCCATTTCATGTGGACAGTAAGTGTATGAAAAGAGCGCTCCTGTCGTTCCAGCCGGGCTCTCTTTGACAGGATGATGATAGAAGCGTCACATCCTTGGGAGACTAAATGCAAACTGACAAGACACGAGTCTTTGGTAGCTGAATATAATACCGAATTGTGCTCAGAGTGTCTTATTATCTTGTCTGTTGATGTTTGAAACGGGGGAGATTTGCTTGAGAAGACAGAAAACTACACACATCCACGCCACATCTCCTTCTCTACCCCCCCCCCTCCCCCTATTCTCCCCCCCAAAAAAGGGAATAGCTTGACTTTCTAACCACAGCTTTGCCACCTTATGATCACTTTTCCCTGGAATAAAGAGCCGTTGTTAGGGTGTTTGTGCTCCCTTACATTCTCTGATAGCTGGAGTGGAAGACTTATTTGCACAAGGCACCCTAAGAAGAAGAGCGCCACCATTTCAGCAGGGAGCTGTGTGCTGTGTGTAGAGGCTTAGGGCAGACAAACAGTAGCCTGCTGCTGCTGCCTGTGGATGCTTCATTATGTTTAACCTTGGCACCTAGGCACCCACATGTATGGCTAGTAAACTAACAATGCCGCAAAGAGGTACCCATTCAGAGATCCGATACCAACAAAAGCAAATCACACTTGAAGCTAGCGAGACCCGAGACGCACGCGCATGCACACACACACACACATAAGCACGCATGCACACACACACCCACACCCACACACGCACACACACACACACACACACGCACACAAGCACACACACACAAGCACACAAGTACACAAGCACACAGACATATGACAGTTTGTGCCTATTCATTAAATCCTGTACGGCGAATGGAAATACTTTTAACATCAGAGGAACAAAAGCCAAAGAACAGTAAAATGTTCTTATATCGTTTTTAAAAACGTTTACACAATATTGTACTGTATGGCCGCTACAGCCATTGACTGCCTATGGTACTGTAGAATTGCAGAGTATTCAACTTACGTCATAGTTTATGACCAGAAAGAACTGTTTGCCACTGACCCCTCTCTATCCTTCTCTTCTCTCCTCTCTCCCTCAGTGCTGCAGTGAGACTGTGTGTGTAAGTGTGTGTGCGTGCAGTGACTCTCTCTCTCTCTCTCTCTCTCTCTCTCTCTCTCTCTCTCTCTCTCACCTCTCACATTAACTTTCTCTCTTTCTCTCTCTTGCACACCCCCTCACAGACACTCTTTTTCCCCAAATAACGTGTTTCTTGTCATCTTCCTTAACACCAACCACAAATGATAGTTTGTGAAATCTGAACATTTACTCTTGAGTTCCGTACCTCCAAGTCTTTTATAGCCTAAAAGACTATAAGGACAGACTTTTGTAAATCCCAACATTTATATATATTAAGATTTTTTCCAAGAGTAAATTAGTTTTGGCTGTGATTAGTGTAGTTTATTGCAAAAACGAAATGTATTGCATGCCTTGTGGTTTGGATATAGAGAAGCCACTGGATTGTTAGTTTACAAATGCCACTCTTTTATACACTCCCTTACTCTGTCACTTTATGTCTTTTCCTTTTTCTCTACGTCTCCAGGACCCTTGTTCTGTCTCTGTGTCCCTGTGGGTCTCTGGAGCATTGGTACCCAGGGCCGGAGTGAGCTGTGCCAGTCTGCCTAGAGCAAACCCCGCAGCACAGCCCCAGGCTGGCACCCACCACCCCCCTCCTGTGCCACCAGACAGGAGGAGAGCTCTTTCCATCCATATATAGATATCATCTTTGACCAAATGTACCATGCCCTTCGAACACATATTGAAACACAATATGATGCTATGATGAAACCAGACCATTTCAGGCAGTTCAAACCGTTCCACTGTTTTCATCATGGGATAATAGTTGCATTACATAATTCAATCTGGTTATTAATGTTGAAAGATGAGTATTATTAGGGAGATGTGTATGTGGGAGAGAGAAAGCGGGAGGGAGAGAGAGAGTGAGAGAAAGAGAGAGAGATGGAGGAGGGAGAGGAAAGCTTGATTCTTATTAAAGGCAATTGTACCTCTGCTGAGAAGAACATGTAACAGTACACTGGTCTTTGTTTTGGAGATTCTAGCCCAGGGATATTCTAAAAAATTCATCTGACTGACAGCTGGAAACCTCACACTGATCAGCACCGTAAAACCCTCAGTTGGTAAACCCTCCTCAAAATATTATTTCAAAAATAAAACCTATTTAACAACCATAATCTTTTCTGATCTATGTTATTATCAGTGTGAGTACAGTATTGTTGTACAATGGGCTTCGTTGACTTGATAATGGGGTGTTCAGCTTGGCAAAATTGAGGTGATTAGCGATGAGTACTGCAACACACAGTTGTGACTTACATGTAGCTTTGATGAGACATCACTTGTTAATGCATTTTCATAGTGCTTCAGTATCACCATAATCTGCTGTGACGTCAAACTCTATAGCAAACACAGCATCTCTGTTTAGGGGTGGAAGGATGGATGGTTGACACACCTCCTCTCTGAAAATGTGTTTTCTCTGCAGAAACGTGCCTGCATCTCTTATCTGACTCAAATTGAGGTGGAAGTCACAAGAATTGCAAATGGAACTTGACAGACAGAGGAAAAACCATAAGAGTAAAGAAGGGATTGTTTTGCTCTCTGTAGTCTAAAGGAAAATAGTAAAAAATAGAATCTCAGCTTTTTGCAACAGAAAATGTATGTCTAAAGATTATTGGAGGTATTAAGCTAGGCCTGATATTTTTCACAGTCTCATCTTTTTATTATTCTTTTGGACAGATTAAATGATCTGAAAATGTTTTTATTTTAAACTACATAAACACCACAAAATTATGACAATGCTCGCCTAAAATGTAAAATGTGTATAATGCTACTTAAAGTACTTCCCCAACCTAGTCATAAACACCGTACACAAAAATGCTTTTATGGTAAATTAAAGGTAAAGTTCAAGTTACTGCTGGAATCCCAGTACTGTATCGTACACAAAGCATTTCTTGTTCCAAAACAAACATTTTCCGTAAGTGAAAAGGGTTCTATCTGGAACCCTTTTGCAGTTCAATGGTGACAAATGGTCTACTCTACCATTCTTTTTTAGAGTGTGCTGCACAGGGCCAGTTGTGGTTTACAACCTTGCCTAGAATGATGAGATGTGTCATAGGTAATAAAGTCATATCATCCATGACATGACATAGGATTTTATGGAAATACTATAGAAAAGGTTGTTTTATATAGATCACTTAATATTTATTATTCTATTCACCACACATACAACCAACTGTCACAGTTGAGTGACCTAATACAATTTACAAGTTTAAATTGTAGTTTTGAATTTTAAAGCATATATTTTATCTGAATTAACAATTTGTTTTAAATGTAAGTTAAAGGTTGTGAAAATATAGTTCATTCCAAATTGAAAATGCAATGCAATATAACCTATAAGTATAACCAATTAATGACTGAGATTGGAACATTTCGCAATATCAATACAACTTAAAATAACAATTGCACAAAAGTAAAATATGAACAAGCACAGCGAAAGAGGTTAATATCTTTTAACCTTCACTGAATAAAAACATATTGTGATCCATAACAGATGTAATAACATTTGTGTTTTAATTACGCAGAAAAATATTTCAACCTCATTGCCCCTATTGATTCATCATTGTGCCCTGTGATTGAATTAAACTGTCTAAATGATTTGATTAACTTGTGAACAGAAGCATATCCATTCACTTGGTGACAACTGAGGCCTTCAGCCTCAACACATAATTAATGACAGATAACATTAATTGGTTGTCCAGCAATTTGTCCTCCAATTTTTCTGTTTAAATCTATAAGAAGTTCTCAGCATTTGAGATTAGGTGTCTCAGTGCAGACACCTAGACAGATTTACTTCCTCAATTAATTAATTTACTGTACTATACAACATGTTATTGTATTACAATAAACCACAATAAAATGCTAAATATAGTTGTATATCATTTACTAATAAATATGCTCATTACAGATATGCTATGCTGCCTGAATTTTTATGGTGGTAGGAAGTTTGAAAGAATGAGCACGCATGAAAGACTAAAGGAGGCCCACACCATATCTCTCCTCAATGGCAAACAACCACTCTTGCAGATAAAACAAAATGTATGTTTAAAAAAAAATCATCCATTACACCACTCTTTGTAAACAATCCAAACAGTAATTTGCTATTTTTATGTCTTAAAGAACAATTTACTCACACAATTAACTGAATTGTTATTAACTGAACAACACCTGTGTGTTCTCTTGAAATATTTCCACTCATACCAAAAACAGGCTTATCTTCTAATTGTATTAATCTTTTAACTGATCAACATAACCACTGAAATAAAACTAAGCAGTTTCACATATTTTAAATAATTGGAATAAATTATCATAATGGGACAACAAAAAGTATCCTGCTAACTAAAAGCTGTTTTGAGCACTCGTTTCATTAATCACCTTCCTCCACATCTCTGTCAGTCTCGTTGTATTCAGTTTCTCTCTGCTCTTTAACTTAGTTTGGTGTCTGTCTGCTCACTTCTCTGACACTTTCTCCCATACATAAGTTACTGTGGAGCCCCCCTCCAGGAGACACCCAGAGCAGAGGCATCCGCCTCGCCTGTCAAGCCCCTAACCAGCTGCACAAAGACAGAGAGACAGAGAGAGATGGAGAGGTGTCTGGCCGACTCACCGTACAGCCTGTTGGGAGTGTCCTCTCTGTCGTTGGCGTCAGAGGACAGGAGAAGGGGGTCGTCGTTCAGCTCACTGTCCGGAGACGCCGGCGCTTTGTCGTCCGCCCGGAGTTCCGCCGCGCTCATCTCGCTGCGCAGGGAGAGCAGCGGCTTGCTCAGCTGCCCTGTAATCATCGGATCCTGGAGCGGAGCTGCCTGTGAGAGCCCAGGTGGGAAATACAAAAACAACCTGCTTAGATGCTGCTTCTCCGTCTCACTCACACTGCCTCCTCTCTCTCCCTTTTTCTCTCAATCTCTCTCTCTCTGTCTGTCTGTAACCCCTTGCCTCTCCCTCTACCCCTGCTCTCCCTTTCTATCGCTCACTCATCACTCTCCCTCTATCCCACCCCTCTCCTCCTCCTCCTCCCTCTCTCTCCCCGCTCTCTCTCCTTTATCTGAGGCTGCTGCCGTTGATACTGCTGGCTGCTGCCTGGTGAGGAGTTGTTACGGATCGCCTGGCTTTGCCATTATAGCCTACAGCCTTAGAGGTGATCCACACTGCTCAAAAGACCCATCTGTACACACAGCACATGTCACACGTTCATACACAGCCACTCACAGTGCAGGAATTCAAATCTGCAAGTTGCAAAAATATCTAAGTAAAATTATGAATATAATTATGAAATCATGTAAAATATTTAAATATCCCATTCATTATTCAATTAATATGTACCAGCTGAACGTGGTTGGTATTACTTCAAAGAGCGGGAAGTCTAAGATTATACCAGTGGTCAGAAGTAAAAAGTCAAGGCCTGTTTCAATCTGTTCAGCACCGTTTGTGTCCCCAAAACTATTACAATTGATAGAAAAGCATTTTCAATCATTTCCAATTGGTAACAAACGAATCCTAGAAATTGTTAGGATATGACTGCTACTCTGTTTCATTACACCTTCAGTATTGTTCTCTAAAGTAATGCTATGATGACAGGTAAAACTCTCCACATGTAATGTCTTTAATTTCATAATAATAATACACACAAAACCTAAAACTCACCTGAACAATGCTCCAGAAAATGTCAAGAAAATGGTTCACAAAAGGTTCTTCAGAATGTCCAAGAGTTAAACAGAAACCTGCTATAACATGCCCGCCACAGAGTGGAGTCCAACTAGTGCATGTTTGTCACAGACCAGGGAGCAGCTACGTTGTGCATGCTTGCTACAAACCAGAGACAGTCTCTTCAACCTTGATGCATCAGAATAGCCACTGCAGGTTCAAGCCTGAGGTTGCCTCCCAAGACAAGCACTGGAGATGTCACCTCTACTCTCTCTCTCTCTCTCTCTCTCTCTCTCGCTCTCTCTCTCTCTCTCTCTTTTTTACCTTTCCCCCTTTCTCCCTCCCTCTCTCTATCTCTACACTCCTCCTCCTCCTTTCGCCTGTGTCTCTTCCCGCTTGTGTCTCCTCACTGGAGAGTTCCTCAGACAGGGTCCCCCCTCCCTCCCTCCCTCCCTCTGGCTGTGAGACAAACACGAGGATCAGCCGGAGCACAGGGGGTTGAACCTCGGTCCCTTTCACGCCTCCTTGTTTATAGACCAGCAGTCATCTCCGACAGCTCTGAAAGGAAGACAAGGGACCCGAGCATATGTAGAGGTAGCAAAACGGGGGGAGAATATGAAAGAGAGAGAGAGAGAGAGAGAGGAAGAGGGGTGGGTAAGTGGGGTAAGGTACTGCCCCTCTGACCATCAAAGATCCCACTCACATTGGCGGCTGGGGGTGGGGAAGGGGAGAGTCAAGTCGATGTCCCCCCCGCAAGGGCCCTCTTTAATGCGCTCATCAGGGAGAATCAGGGTGCTCTGATATGACACACGATAATCTATGAAAATGTTAATCAATAGAGATAGTTTAAGCTGTCATCTAAAGGCGAGTGGGGCTGGTCAATACTCATATCCCTGGTAACAATGTGACTCGTCATCAGGCCTTCATTTGTGGAGCACTTAAATATGGGATTCTGCGCATCAATGCATCTCTCTGCCTGGAGAGGTAAACACATTTTCCCCTCTGTCTGAGCCAAGCCTCACTCTGCATGCATCTAGTCCCCCCTTCCTCACCCCCTCACCTCCCCCCTCCCCCTGCTTTGAGTCGCTTGATAGGTCCACTGGAGGGCAAAATTAATACCTAATTGAATCTTGCAGTCATCAAAATAATCAATACTTTTTTATTATTTATTCTTCACAGTCTGTTGGCTGTTTGAAAGCTCAGAGGAACAGCAGCATGGCCGGCGCTGAAAATGTCTCCCGTTTCACAATGTAATTTTCACTGGGGCATGAGAGTTTGCAAGACATATATAATGAAACAAAAAAATGGGAACCGTGCCTCTCTCTGGTTGGTGGGAGGAAAAATAAAGGAGAGAAAAGGGGAATGCACCCCATCCCCCCATCCCTACCCTTCACAAGCTCTGATGAAAAACAGAATAAATAGAATAAGAAACAACTGACACTTTAGAGAGGGCATGGTCCTCCTCTGTCCATCCTTCCTTTTCTTTCTTTCTTCCCTCTTTTCTCCTTATTTCATCATATCAGGAGGGTGGCTCTCTAATGCTGGCATTTCTCTTCCTGACAGTCTCCAAACAAGTGCTGGGAATGAGATCAGAGCTCTAATCTGCCACTGGCCTTGGAGGCTGGAGGAGGAGGAGGACAGGCTGTCGCCAGGACGATGGCCATGTCCTTCTTTTCTCCACAGCTGTTAATTACCTTATTGAAGAGGGGGCTCCGCTAGGTACAGTGTTTTAGTCAGAATGAACAGATTTATAACAGAGAGATCGCTACAGTGTGTGGTGTGTGTGTGTGTGTGTGTGTGCGTGTGTGTATGTGTGTGTGTGTGTGTGTAAGGGAGATGGAGAAAGACAGAGAGATAAAACAGTGGGGGTGAGGTTGCTATTTGGGGTGGACTAGGGTGAGAAGAGGGGGGGTGTTGAGGAGGAGGGGTTAGGGGGGTCACCTTCTTTCCCTGGCCACGGTGCAGAAACAGGGAAAAGCACTTGACTGCCCTCCACTTCTCGTTGTCAGCCCCTTACCCCCAGCGGCCATAGATTCAGTGGCCAGCACAGGATCTTCAGTGCTCATCAGATATCCATGTTAATAACTAATGTTCTTACCGGAGCCATCCCATAAGTAGCATCTAGAAGGGGGTACTGCAAAGCACGACTCTGGTCTGCTAGTCTGTGTTTACAAAAAATTAAAATAAACTTCTTAGAATTCTGCTCTAGCAGTTTGCTACAGACAAGTCCATTCAAAACACTAAAACATACACAGACACGCTGACAAGACATAAGCCAATAATCCGTATAAATATGAGAAGTCAAACAGCAACTGCAGGATTATCATGTTGTCAATTGTATCATCACTAGCCGAAATGAGAGATGTGACTTGATACTGACAGGACAATGATAAGACAAGATCCCTCTGATGTCCTGCTCCAAGCCCAGGAGAGCGATGCCTCAGCACGGCTCTCCAGCTCCTCTGCTCCGCTGTATGGTGTGAGAGATGATGATTTGTCTCCCCCTTAGGGCAAGAAAACAAACTGTCCTGCATAACCGTGAAGCCTCTAGAGAAGGATGCTGCTGCTGTCGGAGTGTCTGCAGGCTCAGAGACTGTGGAGCACTAAGTGGTAGTCGGTAATCATTTCCTAATTTCTTCAACCACTCTGCTTAACTGAGGAAATGAAATGCACGCCACAAGCCACGCAAACACATCATATTATATAATATATTGAAATAAAATTTGATCTATTTAGGTACTGCAGTCAGAGGCTATCAGTAAACTTTAACTTTTAGAATTGTATTCATTGTCTGGTATGCAATTGTGTGGAGATTATGTGTCCTTTATAATACAGAATCATTCCAAAATAATTCCAAAATCATCTATCCAAGAACAACAGGATTTCTCTTTCTAAAGCTTATTTATTAGCGATGGGTGTCCAGACGTGAATTTGTAAAGCATCTTCTTCCCATTGGTCTTTAATATGACCAACAGCTGCATCATTGGAAGTCTCTCTACTTCCTTGAGACCCAGAAGGACAGACACTGGGTCAGGGATGGGGGAAGGGCTATCAAAACAAGGTATTAAAAGAAGCAATCTAATCAAATCTGCCCTGAGACTAAGAGAGAGACAACTGAAACGTATGAGATAAAAAGAGACACGCAGATACACATACATGCACATACACATGGGAAAGGGGTGTCTCTACTCAAAGACAACTTCCTTCAGTTGTCTCCAGAGACCTGCACATACACACACACCCACAAAAGGTGTGAAAATCTGATTTCCCAAAAAGGATTGAAAATCTTCTATGAGGAGGGAGGCACAATCAATAAATCATTGCTAAGCAGATTGTAAAGCAAAACATCCTTAGCTGGTGTCAGTGCATTAGGATTCTCCTGAGAAAAGGATGAAGAAAGGTGTGTGTGCTTGTGTGTGTTGTGTGTGTGTGTGTGGTGTGGGTGGGGTGGAGTTAGAGTTAGATTTGGTCTCAACAGTGGAGAAACAAATCTTGCCTTCAACACCCAAGAGCGGATTTAAGCCATGACTTCCAGGACACAGTTTTAAAGACGCCATGGTTGTGCATGAAAAAAACAACCCACGTGCAACGCTGCAAGTGAATCACATGATAAGAGTCGCGGTGAGCGAAGGGTGGAGATTACACAAAGTGCGAAGAAACTTGTGGTCTTGACAAAAAAAATGTTTTTCCCCCTTCACTTTATTCATTATTATGCTGTATTCATTGAATGCTGCATCATTTATTAGCACATTAGAACAAGCAAGAAAACTAAAAATACTTTGAAATGCCTGGATTCTGATATGCAATCATTTTTTGTATTCATCTTTTCATCATTTTACCTTCTCTGTGAACAAGCAGGTTTTATCTACACGCTTATGTTTGGCTGGTTGGATTGTACAGTCTGTGTTACACAAAATGTATCCATACTAAAAGTTATGGTTACAAATACAGTATGATAAAAAAGCAAAGAAAACAAGCTTTCAAAAGTGAGATGTAAAGTAGATTTTATCAACAAGCTTGAGCATAACAACTTTTTCTAGAATACCTATTTAACACTGTTGACGTAAATGACTAAAGCCAGTTATTACCAAACATTGTTGTTTTGTGCTTTTTACAGGCTAGAGGTTTATGGTGTTGTTGGCTGGCTGTGTTTAGGTTCTGGCTTTGTTCACTGTGCTGTATATTGCTGAAGGATCCTCAGGGGGCTGAGCTCTGGGAGCAGCCCTAGGGCAGGGGGAACCTGAGGACGGAGTACTCCACGTCCCCATCCTGGTTCTGGATCTCAGATGATTGGACTGTGGAGTATTGCACTTCATCCTGGTTTTTAGGACGAGATAATTTGATGCTTGCGTAATGAAGGTTGTCCTGCTCAATTGAAGAGGGATTGGAAGTTTTCCTTTTCCAAAGCCACAGACTGACAGAAAGGACTAGGAGCAGAGTTAGGGTTATCCCAACAATGGTTATTATAACTATGATTGATTTTTCAAAAGGTGATTGGATAAAAACAGGGACCATATATGTAGTGGAATTTACGACTCCAACTTCATTCTGCGCCTCACAGTAGTATCCTCCACTGTGCTCAGAGCTGATGTTTCATGATGGTGTAGTTCTCTCCAAAGGCTTTAGATATGGCAACATTTTCTTTGTACCACGTGTATTTGACCACTGGTGGGTTGGCATCACTGCTGCAGGTCAGAGTCACTGACTTGCCTTCCACCATATCACCATGGGAGCTGACACATATAGTGACATTCTTTGGTTTATATCGGACCTCAATAGTCACAACAGAAGATTGGAGTGAAGAGACAGAACAGGAGTAGTTTCCTGCATCCTCAATGCTGGCTTGGTCTAGTTCAAAGCAGCCAGTCTGAGAGCTAGTTAGAGACTGTCCATTCTTGTACCAGATGTAGGAGGGGTCACCAGTCAGAGGACAGGTGGTGATGCAGGCGAGTGTCACCCTCTGTCCTTCTGTCACTATGGCAGGAGTCACCTTCACCTGCAGATCTGTGACTGTCAGAATTGTTCCAGGGAAAGTCTGCTCCCCAGTAGTAATACCATTTTCTCAGTGGTCGAATCCGAAGCGGTACTCAGCAGAGTCAGTCTGTCTAAGGTTCATGATTCTCAGGGTTGAGAGACCCTTCTTCATGTAATTCTTTCACCGATGGTCATATTCTGAGTCTAAAGAAAGTATTTTGCTTTGTTGAAGATTTGAACCAACGCTGTGATTTAATTGTAAATGGGGATGATAAGTGCAGGAGATATCAACTGAGGAACCTTCCAAGGCACATATCTTCCTCTTGCTGTAGGTAAGTCTGGTGCAGTGATTGCCCATAACACACACTACAGGAGAGTGGAGATCTTCTTGGTCTCTCACGGCACAGGAGTAGCTGTTAGATGGATAGCTTTGCTACATCTAGCTCGGGTGCTGTGGTAATTGCAGACTGTTTTTCCCGTCTCGTACCAGATGTAGAAGGGGTCACCAGACAGAGGACAGGTGGTGCTGCAGGTGAGTGTCACCCTCTGTCTATATGTCACGTTTGGCAGGAGTCACCTCCACCTGCAGATCTGTGACTGTCAGAATTGTTCCAGGGAAATCTTCTCCCCGTATTCATCCCATTTATCAGTGTTGAATCTCAATCGATACTCAGCAGAGTCACTCTGAATAACGTTCTTGATTGTCAGGGTGCAGTCACTCTTCTCATCCCTACGGTACTCTACCCGACCTGTGTACTGGGGGTTCTGACTCAGATCTACAGCATCAGCATCAGAGTCCCATCTAGTATACCATCCTGTTAGTGTGACACCACTAGGATGTCTGTATGAGCAGGGCAAGTCCACTGATGAGCCTTTCAATACGCAGATTTCCTTTTGCTCATTTTGACTATGCACCACTGTAAAACAAACATACATCACATGGATATTTGAGAGCGTTTACAGACTGCTGTGCGGTGGTAGTGGAGGTGGTTCAGTGTGTAACTTGGCTGAGACTAGGGTTCAACCGTAACTGAAGGCTGGTGTCAAAAGTGGTTGACATAAGAAGTACATTTTTGACTTCCTCTTGCTGATTACAAGATGAGTGTGAAATGCAAAGGTAACGTGTGAAACCGAGACAACAAGTTCCATCTACAGACTTTGCATCTAAAAGGTCTGATCTGTAGCCTTCTGAACTAAAGGCACATGAGCAAACACAAGTCAACAAAGGTCTCATTAACAAATTCTGTTCACTAAACCACCAACATACGTGAAAAAATGAATTACAGATAATGCAGAATGAAGGCTGCTCTGATATTATTAATGAGATCCTACCTGTCACTTCCAGAGACCAGATGAGGACCACTAATACACTTGATGTTTTCAGAACCATACTGTAGGTGCAACTCCCTATGCAGATACGATACACAGAACTACTAACTGCAAAAAAATAAATACTTTTACAGGAAAGTTTTACTTCCTATACATTTTCCAAACTCTAAGAAACATGGGGTCTCAATCATCTAATAGTCCATGTGAGAAGACTAATGTAGTCTTAATTTTCTTGACCAAAATCAAAACTGATTTGATATGATATCAACAATATATTTGAACACATAGATTTTTGTACTTACAGCCTGAGCTTAGATGATCTGTTTCCTGAGTGTGTGGAGACAGATGTGAAATGAGCATGGTGCACCAAAAATATCACTTCCTGTAGGCTACTTATAATGTACTGTTATGTCAGGCAAAGTTTCTACCAGAGGGTAAAAAAGGAATATCTAAATGTTAACATTTTCTGTTTCCTGTCTATTTCAAGAGATGGTCAGACAGCAAGATACAGAAATCGCATGCTGTGCTCAGTCAAAACCAATTTTGTCTACCAGGCATTATGATGTATTTAAGTTATGCTTTTTTAGAGACAGAGATCGTTTCCTGCTGAAGAAATTTGTTTGTGATAAGGTTTGACAGAGACTGAAACAAATACAGCTGCAAGCTATATTTAGTGTCCTAGGAAATCAAGACATCCTGTCTCATGCTGTAAATGTTTCTTCTTTTTGGTGCATTCTTTTAAACATTGGGTCATAGTATTGAACAGTTAAGAAAGTGCAATAAGGACTTATTGTCAAATTAACCTTGAGAGTAAGACACAATAGATATTTTTACAGATGCACATTGTGACAGAACAGAAGTTATCATGATGATGCACTGGCATTTAGACCATGATTTTTGTGTGTGTCGTCAACTTGAGTCTAGTCTACACTCAAAGATAACAAAAACAACTCCAGCCCCCATAATGCACCACGTTTGTTGTTTCTATCATGTGATTTTGCGTATGACAGGAGCTGTTAGACAAGGAGGAGTACTGGTGCTAGCCAGTAAACATTGTGCTCTTATGTGCAATCTTTTACGTGAATATTTTGCACACTATTGAAAATCGCTATATTATTATTGCTAGCTATTTCCAAGACCCGGCCAGCAGTGCAATGGCAGACGTTGAGGAGCAGGTGAGCGGTGTACTAGTAGCATGTTTGCTAGGTTAGCTTTTGCTTATTTGCAAGCAAGCCAGTCTAAGTTCCGTGTAATTTAGACAGATGTGTTTTGTTGCTAATGTCATTAGTAATGAGCTTCGAGTGCCTATAATCATTTCATACGATGGATACCTTCAAGCCCATCAAAACTAACAATGGCTAGCACTACCTATACCCATGTATCCCCCATATAGTCTTTACCAGAATGTAATACGAGGAAGTCAGACTGTTATGTTCACAGACTAAATCATACTGTCTCATAATAAAGTTTGTTTCCAAAAGCAGTTTATCACAAACGATCTACCCTGTTCTGCATCTGTCCATATGAGCACCAATGTAAAAGAGAATCATTTGCACCATTTATTCTCTGATTACAACCTACCACTTAAAAATCAGGATCTTGTTCATTTTTGCCATAATTTTGCCACATTCTTATAGGGCAGGAAATCCAGTGAAGAATCTGCAGATGACTCTGAGGTAAGCTGTTTCTCGTAATGGCAGTTAGCCTAAACGCTTTTTGTCTATTTATTTTTAACAAGGTAATGGGTCTCATGCATTTTGTTTTTGCCTATGTGTTTTCAATGTTTGTATGCATACAAACATTGTCATGATCTGCCATGACAGAAATGCACTGTCTTTTTATGTCAGAAGTACATTGTTTTTTGTAGTTGTTGTTGACAAGCTCTCATGCATTACAGATTGTGTTGTGGACTCTTTAAGTATCATCACCCTGCTCCAGCGTGCTACTGCACTGTGCCTCTGAGAATCACTAAATAAAATATAGCATGTCAGACTGCAAGAGAGTGGAACCTGTCTTTAAATGAAACAGAGAATGGAATGAAATGTCAGGCATTGAACAATTTCACCTCTACTCCCAAAAGAAAAACAATTCAGAATGAGAACTGGAGAGGGCTGAAAAAAAGAAAAAGAAATAATCCTTCCTAGTCTTGTAAATGGGAAAAGGATGCTCTCTCCCCATCTTCTATCCAGAAACAGGAGTCCTCGCCTCAATGTTAGCACACTAACACTCGCAGGCAAACAGCCACCTGGGACTGCATGATTGGGTGTCCCCTCAAATGGCTGCAAGGCTCTGTTTATTTAGTTAGTGACTGTAGCTCTCCCATCCGCTATGTGTCTGCTGCTGCTGCTCCTCTGGCTGGGCTGTCAACAGGCAGACAGGCTAACGGCTGTGAGGGCGCAGGTCTGTGAGGTCTCTTGAAAGACTTGTGTGAGCGGACACAGATGGAGAAACAAGTTACAGTGCTGTGGTCTTGGAAAGCTAGTTCACAACTGATACACATTCACCTCCAGACTTTCATGCAAGCTTTGGTCGTTTTGCATGTCGTTATTTACATGTAGTCATTTAGCAGACGCTCTTATCCAGAGAGACTTCCGGCAAGTACATGGACATTCCCCCGAGGCAAGTAGGGTGAAGTGCCTTGCCCAGGGACTGTGTTAAATTCTCTTTGTTCACCAGAGAAGAAAATGACAGGATCAGGTTCAATCTGAAGTGCTATTTTTTAGGAGTACACAGCACACCATACGTAGGTTTAATTAGATGTGGCCTAGAAGCCCTCCTGCATCTAGTGTTTTGCTTTGTATAAACCCCATAGGCAGATGGGCACATACCCACCTCTCTTACTACTCCACTTCTCTCTATGGGGCTGGAGTTTGTCTTTGTTTTGTGTTATAGCTTGAAGTACCGTGGCCAATTCACCTGCAGCAGAGATTTCAAAAACGGGATAAACAGGAAATAGACATGGCGGTGAAGAGTGGGGAAGGATTGTTTTTTAAATGCCATTCTCGCCATGCTATCAGGCCCCCCCACCTCCGGCCCAGTGGTACATAATGGCAGGCTATGTTTTGTGTTGATGCACCACAGGTTGGGTAGCGTTGGTTATAAAGCACATTGTGAGCTGCAGCAGCAAAACACAGGGCACGGTAATTGTTTAGGTCGGCTATAACTTTTAAACTTTCAGTGGTTGGGTTCCTGGGTGCTTTGCATCAGTTGCTCAAGTTAGATACTTTGTGGAGCTTGAAGTGTTTAAATGTTGTGAATGAGTACCGGATGACTTTGGACCGGGTTACCGATCGTTTATAATCAATGAATACTTTCTCAATATTTCGGTCGTATCATTTTGTAAGTCACTCCTAGAGGCTGCTTTTCACATGGCTGATGCTCTGATCTTCCCAGGAAGAAGACAGTGAGGAGGAGCCAAAGCTGAAGTATGAGCGACTGGCCAATGGCGTGACAGAGATTCTCCAAAAGGATGCGGCCAGTTGTATGACCGTCCACGACAAGGTATGAGACTAAAACCCACCGGGGCGTTCAGGCCCTGAGTATACTAGATTTCACATTTCATTGTTTATGCATTTGGTCGAGACGTCCCGTTCAGAGTCAGTTTGCATCCTCTCCTTTCAGTCTGCAGAGGCTGGTCATTCCTGCCCTGCTCTGCCCTCCCATCCCTCTCTGGGGTTGGAGACATCTGCACCCACCAGCTATTGTCTTTTTATTCCTCACTTTTCTATCTTTTTGCTTCTTACCTCTTTTCTTTGAACAGTTTTTTGTTGTTTTTTGTTGTTGTTGTTGTGTGGGACGCTCGCATCTTGATGGTTAATCGTCGTGGCACCGGGTGCACTCATGCACGCCTGAGCGGAGGACGAGTCATACCTCGTTACGTCTCCTCACCTGATGTTTTATTAACCTCTATTGATTTTCATTTATTTATTTTTACTCTGACGGTTCCTCTCCTCTTTTTCTCCCCCTCTCCTTCATGTGGAAAAAAAAGAGCCCATGTCAGTGTGAGAGACTTTGCTGCTGAAATTTAGCTTTTCCAGGTTTCCATATGTACACCTGGCATGTCAAGCCAGCCTCCACCAACCCCAGCCAACCTACCAGCACCTTTAAAACCATCAGCACCCACATCAACCCCATGTTGCCTTATATTTTAAGTGCCTGAATCAGAATTTCATTTGAACAATTCCATTCTGATAAATCCTTTTAAAAGTCTCTCCGCCTCGGAAGGTTGACCCCTTTATTTATTTATTTTATGGTTATTTTATTTGGGGAGATTGCAGGGGCTCTGTCTGACATGCTCAGTTGTGCCTGTAAATATAAGCATTTCATTATAGACTGCAGTGAAGCATGGTGGGCTCACCGCACACACGCGCGTTTGCCGCGGATGGGGATTAAGGGGAGGGAGTGGAGCCCGGCCCGGCTTGGGTGGGGGAACACACACTTAATCTAATGCCAGAAAGCCTCCCAGTTTTATAATTTCTTGTCCCAGCGGACTCGCACAGACACGCGTGCGCAAACATACACATACAGGAACACACACACTACTACATGTGTGTTTTAAACACACACTACTACATGTGTGTTTTAAACACAAGCAATGGGAGAAATAATGGCTTCATGGTGGGCAGGGGAAGCGGTTGGATTGTGAGCAGCAGGAGGAGAAGCCAGATGTACGATGCATTTATTATGTTTAAGCATTTTAATTTGAGAGGAAAAATACCATTTCACAGTGTCTGCTTTAATAAATAGGGTTCTCCTACTCCTTGTAATTTCACAGTTTTTGCCCCAGAACCCCTGCCCCCCCCACCGTTTTCACCACAAAGCGTACACACACACACACACACACACACCAGCTATTCTAGATTTTTAATCCTCCAGCCACAGCACTCGTCAATGACATTTTGCTAAATCTAGAATAGTTTCCTTGTATCTTTTGGATTAATATATATACTGTGCTCTTTCCATTTCAGTTTCTCGCCCTGGGCACTCACTTTGGAAAAGTTTTCCTACTGGACATCCAAGGAAATGTGACTCAGAAGTTTGAAATTGTAAGTAGCAGAAGCAGGTTATTTTAATCCAAACATTGGTGGGATTGTGTTCACACAACATTAAATGAATGGATTTGGATTGGATGCATGGATTTATTGGACAAGTTAGTCCATAAATCTAGCTAGTATTCTAATGATACAAATGTAACTAAACTGTACCCATTGTCTACACTGTACTACTATGTAAAGTGTTATGTGTCTACAGAGTTCAGTGAAGATCAACCAGATCAGTCTAGATGAGAGTGGGGAGAATGTAGGTATCTGCTCCGAGGATGGCAAGGTGAGACATCTCTGTAGAATCTATCAATCTACAATATCCATCACTCAAATATGTTGTAAATCAGGACTCAGATCCTCAAAAAATCCTCAGAATTCTACAAGCACATTTTAAAGAGGGGGAGGGGGGGGGTCTCTCCATCTTTCTCTTTCATTTCTCATCTCTCCACCTGTCAGTCAGTCTTCAGCTGTGAATGGATACCCTATCCATGCTCCCAGTCTCCACCTCGCAGTTATCTTGCCTCTCATGATCATTATTATCATGCTTCATGGGTTTCGCAGTCAAGATATGCCCCCTGATATCGCCCCCCCCTCGCTCACACTCGAGCGGCAAAACAAGATCTTGTCGCTCAGAAAGTGGTGCCGACAATTAAAATCAATGCCGCAGCAATTGTTCGTCCTCGTCCAATTCAGTTTGCTGTTAATCCATGTCGATCTCCCAGATAATCCCAAATCATCTGTGCAATGCAAGTAGGAGAGAGCAAGAGCTGTGATAATGTTCCTCTTTTAGCTAAACTTTACTTTATCCTTTTCTGACTCAGAGAAGGGCTATAAAAACAAAAATCATACTGATGGTCTACATCAGAGTTAGCCTTGCTGCAGCCTAGCCTTCCTTCTGCCTTTAGCTGAGACATAGTGAAAGATTAAGACCTTGTTACTGTACCAGAACCCTGTGGGGAGGGTTCAACTAACCAACCTGTCCACTAATTGGTGACCCGGAAGATAGGTGGGCCAGGGAAGAGATGGATCCAAGCAGACTGTCACACTGCTTTGGCTGTTGCTCCTGGATAGTTGCAGACGTGTGCAATTAAAACCAAAAATAACGACACTCCATTGAGCGTTCCTCTGGATAACCTGCCCTTGTGTCTCTGTTCCAGGTTCAAGTGTTTGGTCTCTACACTAGAGAGGGCTTCCATGAGAACTTTGACTGCCCTATAAAAGTAAGCAGACCCTTGGTACTTCAGTCAACTTTTCTAGGTAGCCTGTCAGTGCTGTGGCAGTGATGGATGGATGGATGGATTGAAAGTGACTACTTTAGTGACTCTTATTCCTCCATAATTTGTACCTTTCCATTGATTCTTGACATCCTCTCCTCTCTTGCTGTAGGTGGTGGCACTGCACCCTCAGTTCAGCAGATCCAACTACAAACAGTTTGTCACCGGGGGCAACAAGGTACTTTTAGAAACTCTCAATCTTCATTCATAATTCCCAGCTACGATTCACCACACGGCGGCTCTTCCCATTGGTGGGTCATTATTACCTTACGGCGGCTCGCCGCGTTCTGGAGGAGCCCGGGCTGAGGGCTGGGCGTCCCGTAGACCTTTGTGTGAAACGGTTTGGGGCCCCCTTTCTGGAGTGCTCCAAAGAGAAAGTGGGCTGCGAAAGAGTGGTCCATTTTCCCCAAAGTGCTGTTCACTCGACAGTGTTTGAAAGGCAATGCCTCAGAAGCACAGCAAATAGACATCATTATCAAGAGGCTCCAAAGTCTTAGGATTTCCGGGGCGCACGTTGACCAGCTGCTCAGTGGTGTTTTGCACTGTAACCATACACGGAGGTAGAAACCCACTCCACACCAGCCTTTCCAGTTTCCATTTATTTATGTATTTATCTGAAAAGCACCACAACCAAATGCCTACGCAGCATAGCCTACGCTGACTTTGACGTGAATTAATTATACAACTTTCACTGAGGAGAAGGATTAAACAGTGCACATTTGATTCTGATGGAAACGTCATTGTGCGAGCTAGTCTGCTGCTTGCTTCCTCTGCTGCTCCTCATTGTACTCCTCTCCAATTGGTGAAGACCTCCACAAGGTGCCGGCGATGAAAATCAATATGTCTCAACAGGAGAAACATCCTGTCAAAGGAAATTCAATTCGGTCTCCATAGTTCCAGTCGCACATCCTTTCTTTGTGGACAGACCTGTTAACTGTTAACGTTGCCAGGCCAGCTGGAATAGTTGAGAGTCTTGAAGTCTTGCCTTGGTCGGAATAAGTATACTATTGGCTTTTGTTATTAGTCTGCATTGCTTGGACACTGAGGAAAGTATTCAGTCCCTGTGAAAAGCTTTTTATATCTGTGGCCTTCACTGATGGGAACTTGTATTTATGAGGACTAAAAGGAATTTAAAAGAGAATGGTCAAGTTTCTCAAATACAATCATTTGAAAGAAATATTGAGAAAAATAGAGTTTTGAGTGTTAAGAATACAATCTTGCCTTTACCTCTAAAAGTATGTACTGAGCCATAACAGCAGGCATTGAATGGGTACTTTTGTACAGGTTTTTCTTCTCAATCCTTTGGGGTTTTGTAGCACTCATAAACATAGCGTTTTTATCAGTACTTGTACTCTCTTTGTCAAACACAATCTTTTGCTGCTGTGCTCTACTGCCCCTTAGTGGTCAGACACAGTGTTGCAGTGAGTATAACACGGCACGCCAGCTTCCATGTTTTCCTTTTTCCTCTCCCCAGCTGCTGTTGTATGAGAGGAACTGGTTGAGCCGCTGGAAGACCTCCCTGCTACACGAGGGTGAGGGAACCATCACCAACGTGCAGTGGAGGGCCAATCTCATTGCCTGGGCCAACAATGTGGTGAGAGTCACAGCTAGCATGAACCAATTCCAGTGCCACTCCTGACAACCAGTCCTTTGACATCCTTCTCTTCTGTCATCCTGTCTGAATACAGTGACATGTATACAAAGACAGGCCTCCCTATGAACACCTGTGCTTATGGTTTAACTCTTGCTTTGTCTGTTCAGGGTTAGGGCTCAATGAAATCACGGCTGTGGTGACCGTCCGTAGGGTAACAGTGTTTTTCTGTCAATCTCTCCATCAGGGGGTGAAGATCTTCGACATCAGCACCAGACAGAGAATCACCAACGTGCTGCGAGACAATGTCAGCTTGAGGCCAGACATGTACCCTTGCAGTCTCTGCTGGAAGGACAACTCTACTCTCATTGTTGGCTGGGGCTCCTCCATTAAGGTGTGTGTGTCTTTGTCTGTCAGTGTGCTGTGTGTGCGCGTGCAAGCATTGTGTGTCCGCGTCGCTGTGTGCGTGCTGGTAAGCATGATGTTTTCCTTCCAGATCTGTTCTGTGAAGGAGAGGGACCCTGCAGAGATGAGAGACCTACCAAGCCGCTATGTAGAGATAGGTGAGATGACTGAGCTGTGAGCGGCCAGCTATACACTGGACACGGCTCCATCCACCTCCACGCTGGCACGTTTGAGCTCTCTAACGAGGTTCCGGTCTTGTGGGTTTTCTCGTTGGCAGTGTCTGCGTTTGAAACCGAGTTCTTCATCAGTGGACTGGCACCTCTGGCAGACCAGCTGGTCACACTGTACTTTGTGAAGGAGAGCTCCGATCACATGGTTACTTCATTTTAAATATTTTTTAATATATTTTTTCTATATTTTATCCAAAGACGCTTTAAAATGTTTGTTTTTTTGTTTGGTAGAGTAGTAACACGTATGTGTGTTTAAACCCAGGAGGAGGAGTTCCGGGCAAGGCCTCGTCTGGACATCATCCAGCCTCTCCCTGAGGGCTGTGAGGAGATCTCGTCAGACGCACTCACCGTCCGCAACTTCCAGGACAACGAATGTAGGGACTACCGACTGGGTAAGATAGTCCTGGCTATACTCAGAATTTTGAAAAGACTAAATAGAATTAGTTGCCATATTTTCAACACTTAAACTGTACTCTTCACTGTGCAGGAACTTGCCATGGCAAAGTACATGTCAACACGCTGGATCAATTTGTCCCTGTGTGTGCTTCTGTCACCAGAGCATTCCGAGGGAGAGTCCCTCTTCTACATCATCAGCCCCAAAGACATAGTGGTGGCCAAGGAGCGAGACCAGGACGACCACATCGACTGGCTGCTCGACAAGAAGAAATATGAGGTGACGGTGTTGGATGGAAGTGTATTGTGGGTCTGCATACCATCCTTCATGATCATTTACTGTACTGAAGAAGTCCTAACACGAGGACATACATTTGAGATGTGTGAGTATGTATCCTCTTAAAATCCTCTTTTCTCCCTCACAGGAAGCTCTTATGGCTGCTGAGATCAGCTTCAAAAACATCAAACGCCACGAGGTTCAGGTATGCTAATGTGCTGGGTGACAGTGACACGCACGACCATGTGTCAGACCATCAATTCTTTCATTTTTATGTTCCTAAGGAAGCTTTTTCTCTCTCACAAACAGAAAATTGGGATGGCTTACATCAATCACTTGGTGGAAAAAAGAGATTATGACACAGCTGCCAGGTACCACATCCAAAAAGTAGTTTTTACTTTATCTAATCTAATTACATATATTTAGGAATATAGGAAATGTATCTGAAAAAGGAAGTGAGTATTACCATCTTCCCCCTCAATCCAGAAAGTGCCAGAAGGTTCTGGGAAAAAACATGGAACTCTGGGAGAATGAGGTCTATAGATTCAAGACAATTGGCCAGTTAAAGGTAAGTCAGGCCTTGTTGAAAACATGTTGTGTTAATTCATAAAAAAATGTGTGGGAACACATTTTATAACCCACGACTGTCCTTTTTTTGCATTTCGTTTCCTTCATTTTCACTTAATCTCTCACTTTTTCAACTGTCTCACATCCATCTCTTGCTCCAGGCCATAAGTCAGTACCTGCCCAGGGGAGACCTTCGCCTCAGACCAGCCATTTATGAGATGATCTTACATGAGTTCCTCAAGACGGACTATGAGGTTGTCTACTCTGTCATTGGACCTCGTCCTGCTTTTCACATTTCCCCCATTCAAATACACTTGGAGGAATTACTGTAGTATGATATCATGTAATGATGTGCTTTGTCTTACTGATAGGGTTTTGCCACATTGATTCGTGAATGGCCGGGAGAGTTGTTCAATAACATGACCATCGTTCAGGCTGTCACTGACCACCTCAAGAAGGACCCCAAAAACAGCACTCTGCTGACCACGCTGGCTGAGCTGTAAGTGACCCCCTGCTGTAACGAACATGGAACACCTTCTCTAACTCTTCCTGTAACTCTGCCTTTTGAACTTTTCCCCAAGACAACGTCTGTCCCAAAGATTTTGGAGATCTGCCTCCTTTGACCTTCTCCTATTACTGTCTTTGCAGTTACACGTATGACCAGCGATATGACAAAGCCTTGGAGATCTACCTGAGACTGAGGCACAAGGACGTCTACCAACTGATCCACAAACACAACCTATTCACATCCATAGAAGATAAGATTGTTCTCCTCATGGATTTTGATAAAGAGGTAACTAGCCCATGAATGCATAACACTTTTTTGACCAGTTGTACTGTATATTTTCAGATGAACAACATTGTGCAGTATTTGGTCAACTTAAAAACAAGTGTGGTATGGTCGGACCACAGAGCTCATAATTCATGTTGTGCACTTCAGTCTAAAGAGCACTTTTTTATGTCTGTTGTCAGAAAGCTGTCGACATGCTCCTGGATAACGAAGACAAAATATCGGTACGTGTTCCCTCTCCTCTTACCCATGATCCTTCACCGAAGGTTCCAAGTGACAACACACTAATGACCGCCCACTGTTCACTTACCCCAATCCGTCCTGTTTTTGCTCTGCAGATTGACAGGGTGGTGGAGGAGTTGAAAGACAGGCCTGAGCTGCTTCACGTGGTGAGGCACATCATCTCTTTAACATTTTGCCTGTTGAAAGGCAGTCACTGTAAATACATTTTTCTTTTCTTAATTTACTGAAATGTAAATGAAGACTAAATTAATGTATCCTTAAGTATGCATTCCACTTGAATATACTATTGGCAACATTTAGATGGTATTATTTTACTGTATTGAAATGGTCTTTTTCTAATTTTAAGAATGCCCCACACCCTTTTATTTTGCAGTACCTACATAAACTGTTTAAGAGGGACCACCACAAGGGTCAGAAATATCATGAGATACAGATTGGTCTGTATGCTGAGTACGATCGCCCCAACCTGCTGCCATTCCTCAGGGACAGCACACATTGTCCTCTGGAGAAGGTACAACATAACATCTCATTATGACACTTTATCAGAGCTCTATTCACATGAAATATCCAATTTGAAACACAACTGTTGACTGTGTATTGGTCCTTCTCAGGCTTTGGAGATATGCCAGCAGAGGAACTTTGTGGGGGAAACTGTGTTTTTGCTCAGTAAGTGTCTACACAATCTGTAGTCGTGTAGTCGTTCTTAATTATCTAGCCGGTCAGGTGAGTTACCTGCAGGAATCTAACTTGGCTGCTTCCTTCCAGGTAGAATGGGGAACTGTCGCCGTGCTCTGCAAATGATCATGGAGGAGCTTGGAGATGTGGACAAGGCCATCGAGTTCGCCAAGGAGCAGGATGATGTTGAGCTCTGGGAGGATCTCATCTCTTACTCAATCGACAAACCGCGTAAGTCGAACCACACATAGACGCACTGTATAAACTGAAATTATACTGTAAGAAAAGATTATATGAGACATTCTACAGATAATCTAACTGTTTTCTTAAATTTCGTTTCACACTTTAGCTACAGTCCTCTACCTACAAGATAGTAGAAAACAGAAACATGAAGTAAAATGTCTGTTTCCCTCCCTAGCCTTCATCACTGGACTCCTGAACAACATCGGGACACACGTGGACCCCATCCTGCTGATCCACCGCATTAAGGAGGGCATGGAGATCCCAAACCTGCGAGACTCACTGGTCAAGATCCTGCAGGACTACAACCTACAGGTAACATTGCCAGTCAATTACTGACATGCATTTTTAAATAACCCTCCCTTAATTCAGAATAACAGTCCCTCCCCTCATTAAAAAGCGTTTTCTTTCCCTGTCCTCCAGATTCTGCTGCGGGAGGGCTGTAAGAAGATCCTAGTGGCTGACTCCCTGTCCTTGCTCCAGAAGATGCACAGGACCCAGATGAGAGGGGTCCGGGTAGATGGTGAGTACCAGCCTGTGTATGACGCTGGAGAAATATTATCTTTCCGGATTACGATGTAACATACTAACGTTCGTGTTCGCTTTGTAGAGGAGAACATCTGCGAATCCTGTCACGCTACGATATTACCTTCAGGTGTGTGACATTTCCTTTGACTATAATGCATAGTTTAACTGTAGATTTGATGTTGACAAGACTTTCTTGTGCATTCATGGGTTTCTTCTTCTGTGTTTTAGACATGGCCCAGCCCTTTAGTGTGGTGGTCTTCCACTGCAGACACATGTTCCACAAGGAGTGTTTACCATCTCCAGGAACCGTAAGTCCCTACAGTATTTGACATGCCATCAAAGCAGACCAGTTAGTGTACAGTATATAGCTTGTTAAATATGACTTTAACAATGTATGACTTTATTATATTTCAGATTCCTGGAGTTCAGTTTTGCAACATCTGCAGTGCTAAAAGAAGAGGACCAGGAAGTGGAATCCTGAAAAAATGATAGAAAGCACTTACCTGTCCCTCTGTTGTGGCCTCTACTTATCCTTCAAAGAAGCTTTTTCCCCTGTTACTGTGTGCTCTGGTGTCAAATGCTTACAGTTCATATTAACGTATTGTCACTTTAAACTGAAATAAATAGTATGGTAGCACAGTGTAATCTACAAGTTCCTTGCTAGTTGCTTCAAATCACTGATCTGAATTGCTATCAGTTTATGAATAAAATACTATTTAAATGCCTTGTGTCTTGTGTCTGAAAGTACATGTCCCTATGTTGATTTCCAATGTAACCCACAAACTAATTCAACTACTGTATGTCACTTTCGACATTACTCGTCGTTGTGACCAGAGCGACGATAGAGATCTCTTGAGGTTGTGACTTCCGTGCACAATATTTTTTTTTGTGTCATGAATTTTGACACTCAGTACACCCCTTAGCCCGCCTCCTCACTTCCGGTACCCTGTCTCCGGAAGTATAGCAAATTTTCTCATCACAAGAAGGATAAAAAAACAGCTGTTGTTTAAGAAAACATCAAAGTGAGTTTTAGTGGCAAATGTGTTTGTTTTATGTTCCCATATCTTTGTTTGTATCCTAAATAATTTACCCTAGTCATATGGTGCTAATCGAGTGGCATATCTTGACTTGCTTTTTGCACAGATTCTGCTAGCTATCACTTAAGGTTGGCTAGTTAGCTTGCTAGCCTACAAGCTAGCGATGCAAAATCAAATGGCACGGTTGTGACGCTAGTTGCTACTAGCTAGCTATTAGTTCACTAGTCTAGCATGCATAGTAACAAACTGTTGAATATGGCTGTTAATTAACTTACATAACTCAAGGTGAAAGTTTTGGTTTGGTTATTTTAGCGTAATGTGTGTGCCATTGTTGTTTTTGATAACCAAGCCAGCATAGGCGAGAACGACGTATGCTAAGTTAACTTGCTACCTAGCTGTGTTTATATATTTGCCGCTGGCTGCTAACGGTACCTTACATGTCTAGAAAACAAGCAAAGTCTAGAGCTGTAAAAGTATGTGATTTGTTTTACAAACTAGATCGTTAGGTTGCCATCTAACCTCTATTATTTCTATATTTCCATCAAACAGAATGCCAGCCCCTAAAAGAAAGTTGGACTCTCCTGATACAGATGGCAAGAAAATTAAACCGGATCAGAATGATCTTCCCTCACCAATCAAGAATACTACAGCTTCAGAAACATCCAGCACATCTGACGAAACGTCAGTCTCAGAGAGGATTACAGTTGCTCCCCTGACTAGAACAAAGTCTTTAGGGGAGCCAGAAGAGGAAAGCACACCAGCAAACAGTGCCTGCCTCTCCTCTCAGGGGAAAACAACAGAGGTCACCCCCATGCCCATGCCCAGTTCTCCTGGCAAGAAAGCCAAGCTGCTGAAAGCCACAAGTGCCTCCTGCGGAGAAGCGCTCTCAAAGACGGCCAACTCCAAAGCTGCCCTTAAGAGACCAGCCAGCATATCTAGAACAGCCTCCACAGAATCTGACGACGAGCTTAGCAGTGAGGGAAGTAAAATCGAGCTGTTCGAAGGGAGAAGTGAGGGAGACAGACCCCGCTGTATCAGAAAATACTCGAATGGAGTGAGAGGAAAGCGCTCTGCTATAGGGTCATCATGTGACCCGAAGGAGGCCAGCGAAGTAGTGCCCCCTGACCCAATACAAATGGATCATAACTATGGAAGGTATTCAACCCCTCCAAGCGGCTGTCCCAAGTCTGGGAGCGAGGGTGAGGAAACGATAAAGGAGAGATGTATGGAGCCGACCAAATGCCCAGAGAGCCAAAGAGATGTGAATGTGAAAACTGAAGCACCTGTACTGTCAACATCAGATCCTTCCCCAGAACAGTTGGCACAGAGAGAGGGAATACTAGAGTTGTCTCACACACCTCTGGAATTAACAGAGACTGGAAGGGTCCAAGAGTCAGAACCGGTCCATGAACAGATAAAACCAAGGGAAGAGACACAGGTGAGATCTGATGCCGTCCCTGAGAAGGTAACTGCTTGTGAAGGGAGCAAACAGTCAAATCCTATACCTGAACAGGTCAAACTACGGGACGAGATCCAAGATGTGGCTCCAGATCCTGTCCCTGCTCAACTAAAAGAGGGAGAAGGAAGAAACGAGTCTGATCCCACACCACAAGTGAATCATAGTGACGAGACACAGCCAGTGACTTCAGATGCTGTCCCTGAGCATGTGAATGAAGCTCATAAGGAGTCGACTCCTCATCAGGTCCATTCTAGTGAAGGACCTAAGGAGTCTACTGATGTCTTTGAACAGGTGAGCCCGAATATGATGACCCAGGAGCCGAGTTCCACACCTGAGCAGGGCAAGGAAGAGAAAACATCTGATCCTGATCAAGTTCAAAAGAGTGAGGGGACCGGAGACTCAGATCTATCCCCTGAAGAGACCAAACAGAATGAAAGGACTCTGGATGCTTGCCGTTCCAGAAGAGATTTACACGACAGAGATCACAGAAGAGTGTAGTTCTTCCCCTGAAACTGCGAGCCACAGTAAGGTGACACAAGGCATTACATCAGAGGCTCTTCCTGGTCAGGTAAATCATGGTGAACCAACCCAAATGTTTGAAGAGGGGAATCCTAGTGGAGTGACCCAAGAGTCAAATCCCGTCCCGGAACAGGTGAACGAAGCTGAAGAGAGGAATGAGTTGAATTCTGTCCCTCCACAACTGAAGCTAAATGAAGAAGCCCAACAGGTGACATTAAATGATGTTCCTGAACGGAAAGAAAGAGATGATCAGAGTGAGGCAGGTGAAGAGTTGATACAAGAGACCGTTCCAGACGATGTGAAGAAGCATGAAGGGATCCCACAGATGCCATCAGATTACATCCCTAAACAAGAGATTGAAGAAGAAAGAGCTCAAAAGTTAGTCCCAGCATCTGGAGAGGTGAATCAGATCGAAGCGAGCAAAGAAGTTAATCCCACTCCTGAAAAACTAATACATCTGAGTGAGGGGACTTCAGAGTTGAAATCAGATCCGGCCCCTGAACAGGTGAATCAGATTGAAGAGAGCAAAGATTTGAATCTCAGTCCTGATCATCATGTGAGTGTGGGGGCTCAGGAGCTGACTTCAGAAGCCGTCCCCGATAACATTAACGAGATGAAAGGTGAAAAAGTGAAAGATTTGAATCTCAGTCCTAATCATCATGTGAGTGTGGGGGCTCAGGAGCTGACTTCAGAAGCCGTCCCCTGATAACATTAACGAGATGAAAGGTGATAAAGTGAAAGATGTGAATCCCAGTCTTGATCATCAAGGGATTCAGAGTGAGGAGACTGAGCTCAAATCAGATTCTGCCCCTGAACAGGTGAATCAGATTGAAGAGAGCAAAGATTTGAATCTCAGTCCTGATCATCATGTGAGTGAGGGGGCTCAGGAGCTGACTTCAGATGCCGTCCCTGATAACGAGATGAAAGACGAAAAAGTGAGGGATGTGAATCCCAGTCTTGATCATCAAGGTAACCAGAGTGAGGGGACTGTGTTCAAATCAGATGCCGCCCCTGAACAGGTGAATCAGGTAAACGATGAAAAAGAGTCTGATCCTACTCTTAAACAGCAAATGAATCAGAGTGAGTGGACTCACGACTCAGATCCTGTCCTTGAACAGCAGAGTCAGATTGAAGATAGCAAAGAGTTAAATACAACACCTGAACAAGTGAATCAAAGTGAGGGGACCCAAGAGATAACGCCAGATGCTGTCCCAGATCTGAATCAAAATGAAAGCACACAGGGGCCAAATCCCATATTTGAAAAGGTGAATGAAAGTGAAGGTACTGAGGAGATGAAGCAGGATGCTATGGACAACTCTGCCAATGAAGTCAGTGACAGTCCACCACCCCTTGATACACTGGCTAAAATCATCCAAGAGTCCAATATTTGTGGAGAGCTTTTTGCTGACATAAATGACAGTACGCCTGAGGTTGTAAATGTGTGTGTTCAAGGCTCTGTAGAGGTCCTGAAGAAAGACAGTGACTTTGAACGCGCAGCGAACCCTGAGTGCCTAGTACCAACCCCCATAATTGTGGAGGACATAGAGATTGGGCACTGTGTTGTGGAGGTGGTGGGGGAGAGCCTGGAAGAGTTGGAGAGTGATCTTGAAATCATAGACCAGAAAATTCAGGCGAAACAAGAATTCCCTCCAGTGATAAGATCAGAGGAAGTAGCATGCAGTCAGCAGAAAATCCAGGAACCACCTACCCCAAATACAGCCCCGGTTTCTTCCAATCAAGGCAGCACGAATGGTGTATCCACCGATGTTAAAAAGACAAATGTCAGCGTTGAGAAGAAATCTAAGAAACAGGAAATGAACCCTCAGGCCAGGACCAAAGCCCGCCTCGCTGCCCTGGCAGAGCAGAAGGCAGCGGCCTCCAAGAAAGCGGCCAATCGACTGAGGCAGCTCAACCTCTTGGCCCTGTGTGAAGAGATAGCTGACGACATCGCCTCAGACAGCATGTTTATCAGGGTGAAGGAGGAGCCGTCCGTTCCTCCCATTAAGACTGAGCCCACAGATGTGGAATGCCAGCCATCTCCTTCCCCATCTGTTACCCAGGACACGGGCACCGCCTCTGCTGTCCCGACTCCGGCTGGCCCTGAGGAGCGGGTTCCGTCTGCCGTCGCTGCCGATGAAGCCAAACCAGCACAACTAGCCGAGGCCAAGCTCCCTGAGGCTTGTCCGGCTGAAGTCAAGCCCGTGGTGGAGCCGCCGAAGAGGCGCTTCTTCATCAGCCAGGTGACTGTGCCCCTGAAAACCAACGAGAAGAAGAAGCTGACCCGCTTCCAGAGGCTGCGGCAGGTGGAGCTGCAGCGGGAGAAGATGTCGTGGACCAGGGTGAAGAAGCTCAAAGCGGACCAGGCGAATCAGAAGATAGCTCCGGAGACAGATGTGAAACCCCCCTTGTCATCACTGTGCGCTCCCACTACTCCAGCAGCATCCCCGGTGGCCAAAACCTCCCCCCTCACGCCTACGCCCAGTCCCAGTCCGGCTGCACCCAAGACAGCTCCCGCTCCCTCTCCAGCTTCCACCAGCAAGCCTGCAACACCTAAAGTTGAACCCCCTAAAGTTGAGCCCCCAAAACCCACCCCCACACAGGGACCTACCGTCAGAGTTACCAGAAGTGGTCCTAAGAGAGTCCTGCCAGCGGTACCTCCGCCCATGCCCAACGGGCTGACCAAACAGAAACCCAAGCCTGAAGTGGACTATAAGCCTTACAGACCCAGACCCAGGTACTCCGCTGACGACTTTGAGCTGGACGGCATGGAAGACGAACCCAAATACATAGTCAAGAAGCTAGTGGTGCCAGCGCCGCAAGTGGCACCCATGACTGCGAAGAACGGCAAGCCAGAGGTAATTGTCAAGCTCCTTTTCAGGCAGCCACTTTGAAAATGATTGACTCTGAAATTTGTGATAACTATGCAGTCTGTGATGTGCAAAGTTTCAAAGTGATTTCGTAACCATTCGTTTACAGATATTGACAAGGAAGGTACTTACCCCTCCTCCTAAAGAGCCTCAGAGAGGCCCTGTCGACAAACTGAAGCACGAAGACAAGCCTGCTGGTATTCTCAACTTCATTTAATTTACGTGTACTTGTCAGATTTGTTTGTTGTAGTAATCCTCCTATTAGCTGAACGCCATCTATCCCAGTCAGTGTCATAATACTTGATCTAAGTCTCATTTTCAGATTTTAATATCTATCTCTCTTACCATCCTCATAGTTAAAGAGGTTAAGTCACCAGCACCAGATGCCAAGACAACGACGGCTACACCAGCAACAGCAACAACAGCTTCACAGGAAACAACAACAACACAAGCAACAACAACAACACAAGCATCAACAACCACAACACAAGCAACAACTCCGGAGACAAAGACACCAGAAAAGCCGCTCGACCAGTAAGAATCCTTCACAAACATTTACAGACACATTATTTGCCAAAACATTCAGGACACTTAACCGTGAATGCCTTCTGTTGCAGAGGGAAGGTTGAGGCAGGGGAGAACAGTGCTCCCCTCTCTGACGCACATCTCCAGAAAGAAGTGAAGAAGCTAAAGGAGGCAGACAAAGACGGAACCCAAACCATCATTGTGAGTTAACCGAATCATGTTTAACACTTCCCTCAGTGTAATGAATGTGAACTATGGTGTACCGTCAGGGCTGTGATCACGGCTGGTGCAGAGCTGATTGTGTGTGTGTGTGTGTGTGTGTGTGTGTGTGTGTGTGTGTGTTTGCTTGCATGTGTGTGTGTGTTCTTTGACATCTCCTAGGATGCTGGGCAGAAGCACTTTGGCGCTGTGGCCTGCAGTGTGTGTGGGATGCTGTACTCTGCTGCCAACCCTGAAGACGAGTCCCAGCATCTGCTCTTCCACAACCAGTTCATCAGCGCTGTCAGATACGTGGTGAGTGGGACATGTCGCTCACTGCCATGCATTCATGTGCCAGCTGCCAAAATGGCTAGTTTCGCAAAACTTACCAACCCTGGATTTAATTTCCCACAATAACAAAAACACATAAATTAACCCACCATGTGTTCGACAGGGATGGAAGAAAGAGAGGATTCTGGGGGAGTACCCTGATGGCAAGATAATTCTGGTCCTTCCTGATGACCCCAAGTATGCCCTGAAGAAGGTATGTCTGCTATGTTCTTGCTCTCAAACGACAACTTGAAATAACTTTTATATGGAATACCATTATGGTTATAGAACATAAGTAATCCTTAAGTAAATGTGTCTCTCGACATGTTGCTCATGCTGTGTTGCTCAGCAGTCATGTGCCAGTATCTATCCTCACTGAGTGTGCTGGCTGGTTGTGCAGGTTGAGGAGATCAGGGAGATGGTGGACAATGACTTGGGCTTCCAGCAGGTGGAGACCAAGTGTCCGTCCAAGACCAAAACCTTCCTCTTCATCTCCAACGACAAGAAGGTGGCAGGATGCCTTATCGCCGAGCACATTCAGGAGGTACGTATTCTGGGATTGTTTGTGAGAATGAATCATTTGAAACAGGGATTCTTCATTTTGAATCGAATTTAGTCACATTTGCCTATGATAATTGTGTGTGTGTGTGTGTGTCTCCAGGGTTACAGGGTGATCGAGGAGCCCAGTCCGGAGGGTTCCGAGGGGGAGAAGGTGATGTTTGAGCGCCAGAGAGCATGGTGCTGCTCCACCACCGCCGAGCCAGCCCTCTGTGGGATCAGCCGCATCTGGGTCTTCAGCATGATGAGACGCCAGGGCATCGCATCGCGCATGATCGAGTGTCTCAGGTCCAGCACCTCTCGTAGTCCCTCTCTCCCTGTAGACACTTTCTTAGTCGAACCCGCTGGAGTTGATTGAAGAAACACTACACATTTCAGTTTGGAAAGACAGACAGCTCTGACAAAGCTCGAAACACTAAATAGTCTCTCACACTATCAGGATGTAGTTATAGCACATGAAACCTGAATCTACAAAGGAATGATAAGAAGTATGCATGTGATACATGTTGTAAACGCTGATATTTTTGCTCCTTTGATGAGGGATACATTCACTAGTTAACGAACACACACACACATCTTGTCTTAACAAAATATCTCAACATGTTTTTTCCGTTCTTTCATCTCACGCAGGAACAACTTCATCTACGGTTCGTACTTGAGCAAAGATGAGATTGCTTTCTCTGACCCTACCCCTGACGGCAAGCTCTTCGCAACGCACTATTGCGGCACCTCTCAGTTCCTGGTGTATAACTTTGTCAGCGGGACACGTTCAACCAAACCAAGCCCCGATGTGGTGTGATGGATCATGTGGCAGGACTGATGTTGACCCAGCCCAGTTGGACTTTCCCCACATGGACCAGTATCTGGATCTGTTCATTGACTGTGTCACTGTTCTCTTTCTGTGACTCTTAGACTGAGTGGATAATTCATCAGGAGGCGAAAACCTACTGTAATGACATTTGGGGAGGGGGGGGGGAAATCTTGGTTTTTAATCTCAGGTTGAAAACAACCAGATGTTGTTTGAATTGATTAATTCTCCCTTTAATCCCTGCATAGTATTTTGAAACAAATAATATTTTCTTTATGTGTTTTTTAAGTACAGAAACTGCTTTTATCGGGAGTATTATAGAGTTTACATGCATGAAACTTGACAGCAATAGAGTTCAATGATTATGTCATGATTCAACCTGTTGTTTTGATCCATGAGCACAGGTCAATATTAGAGGTGCACTAAATTTGATTTCACACTTATCCCATGATCTGTGATGGTCAGGCCATATAATACATTTCATGTAGCTTTTACAGAAGGTTGAAGTTCACAGATCTGAGGTGTTGCAGTTCATCTCTGTGAATGTGATTTGATCACTGCAAAGGTTGATGAAACTTAATGTCACTACTTCTCAAAATAATGTATTCAATTTTACCTAGCTGTGTTCACTGGTGGTTCATCTAAATTATGCTGCCATGTATCATGATAATATGTCTTATAGTAACATATCCATTATTAAAATGGTGATCAGCCGCTTTTCATTGTGAGGGACCTGCTCCGTTGAAAAGATCATTCAAACTCTAAATGGGGCATTTTCCCCTTGAAGTTCCTGTAGAGATCTTACCGAACGTTCTCACACCAAATTGCCTCAGAAGAAGTTACAGTGTAGCCTATTACTGTATTATGTTTATGTTCCTTACCGTGTGGTTGTGCACAAGAAGGATCAATGATTTGAACGAGGATTATGTAAACGTACTTCAATCAGAAACAATGCTCACATCGACAAAACAACAAACCTTTGTTTACTCGATTTATACTCTCTTTTTTTATTTGAGATCTATATAGAATCTATATATGAACATCCAATGTTTATTCCATAAATAATAGGTTGAATACATTCTTACTGCATCAAAAGATGCCAAGAATGAAAAGGCTATGATTAATTGGTATTTGAAAGATCGAGAATGCCATCAGAAGGTCAAGTTTGTGTCCATAGTTCAGGCAGATAGTCTGTCAGGTGGAGATAAACATTCTTCTAGTTTCTACGTGGATTCATCCATTTATGTTGTTCTATCCTCTCAGTTGAAAATGTTTTTTGCTTTTAGAAATACTATGTGTGTCACGTGTAAGAAAATTTGATTTATACAAAGCTGTCATGTAAATAGCTATTTAAAAATAAACTGGAAAATGTTCTTCCTCACTTAATTTTTTAAAACATTTCCTTAGTTGCTTTTTCAGTTTCTTGAAAAAAACAAGGTTCCTCATGGATACATACTTGCTTTAAGAATACGTTAACCTCATGGCTCACTGAGTGGGTTGACCTTGTCAGCTGATTCCACCTAGTGTTCACAGGTTCATAGTGCAGTGACCAAAGCAATAATATACTGCATAACAGAGACCTTAATCTGATGTCCTTGTTGTGGGGATAATGGTGTCTTGCTGTGTTCTAGCCTCACAGTAACGGGAGTCATGCGTGTTGCACTAACTTGGATTCCACTTTAAATTAATCATCTCTTCTCACAGGGAAGTAAGTCGATTTACTAAGAATCATCATCATCATCCTCACCTGCAGTCTCAGGAATGAACCAGACCAGAACCCACCCTGATTCAGCCTGGCCCAGGTCTACATGGGAATACCTACAGTGGGGCCTTCATGTTGTTTGTCTTCGTAGAGTGAGACATAAACACGCTCCCCTGTCTGTACATTCCACAGCTCTCCTGTCACAACACAGGACCGCTGGACAGTTACTTCAGAGAAACAAAAGGCCCTTAGAACAACATGGATACTTCCTCACATGCAGTAGGGAAAGGGAAGGGGGGGGGGTCTATGTTGCTCCTCAAGAGGTCCAGGGCTGATGACTCCGTACACCAGATATTTGACAGACACGTTTTTATTGTCACATCTCAAGAAACAAGATATAAACAGATAACACATTCACAGCTGCCAAGTTTAGAAAGGTCTATCTACACATGACATGAAAGGTATGTTATTGCAGGTCTAGGTGCTGCTTAAAATAAATAAATATGTAGAATATCATTACACTTAAGGGCATAAAGCTGCACATGACAACAAAGAATCAAATACACGACCAACATCTCTCTATGTTGGTGTTTGTGAAGCTATTGATGTTATTAGCCTACTGTATGTGAGATAAGGTAAGTCCAATTACTTTGTGCTGAATAGGATGAAAATAGCATCGCTGACCTTGCTGAACCTTACACAAGCCAGATCCTAACAGAGGCACGCTAACCGAGTGAAGGGGATTGGTCCTCACTGGCGTGTGACATCTTTGTGGACCTTATCTGCTCTAAGCGTTTTAACAAGATTACAGTAATACTCAGGATGCTCTTTCTCTGAACAACACACCTACAGTACAAAGAGCTGCCTTCGAAATTGGAAAACAAACTGGCTTTTAAGTCCAGTAACATTATATACAGTATAATATTCTAAATATGTTCATTTGTTCAGCTAATTTAAATCTCAGAAATCTTCAGTCAATAAAGTCAATTATTCATAAACTATTTCCACAATATAAAAATAATGCTTAAAGTTTAGCTCAAAGTTTGTATGTCAAGTTATATCCATTAGAGGTTTCTTTACAAATTGTACTAAGTAATACCTTTTCTCTTTTTTATATATTAATTAATATATTTTGAATAACAAAATGTGACACAGTGTCAAATCTATATGGCAACATTGAAGTTCAGGCACCAAGTGTCAGAATGATAATCTCGATTTATGAGAATAGTGTAAAATCCTTCACATTCTTCAGGCATACAATACTGTAAGATGGTTAGTTCCCTCTGGCAGGAAGCCTATGTTAACTGTACAGCATGTCACAGGACTGGGCAGTGTTGGCCACAGAAGACATAAAGCATCTCTAGTGCATCTGGCTCCTGAGGTCTTCGATTAACAACTCTCTGACCTTTCCCAGGCTGCACCACCACAACCACCTGCCCCTCCATGGGGCCATCTTCCACCGGGTGAACTTTATTATCTTTCATGATCTTGAAGTCGGTAGGGGTGAAAGCAGGCAATTTTCCATTCTTGTCCACCCACGTTTTGGATTCCCCTTCCTCAGGCTTGTCTTGCTTCTCCGTCATGAGGTCGCCCTCGGCGGCGTTCCTGCTCGCTGTCCTCATTTCATCCTGGTGGAGGTCTGAGTCGCTCCCATGGGGCAGAGTGAAATAGGTAAACCTCGCCACCTTTGGCTTCGTTTTGTCCTCCAGTTCAGAAGACGGGTCTTTATTTTGGGTGCTCATGCTGAAGTGAGAGTAAGGGATTTCTTCCTTTGTGTCGTCACACGGGTTCTCAGTTTTGGTGCCCAATTCAGTGCCCTTGTGTATTGCAATTGGTTCTGAGATGGACTTTCTGATCGGGGCATTTTCGTTTAGCAGCCATCTGCCTCTGTCTATTAGGACGCTGTCTCCAGGCCCAACTTGCGCATTGAAGGCAATACACCGCGTTGGTTCACTATAGGACTCGAACGAACTGGTGGGGTTGAAGTATGATAAATCAGACAGCACTTTGCTCTGAGCCATATGGAAAGGGGACAGGATACTTCTGATGGCCCTTTCTCTCAGCCTCTGTTTTGATGGGGATGGTGGTCTTACCTCCTTGCTGTCCTTGACCTCGTCGTCTGTCTTTCCATAGAGCCTTTCGATGGTTCTTCTCACAATTCCCTTGGCAATGGATTTGAGCACAGATTCATCTTCACCGCTGGACACTTCAGGCGAGGCATGTGATCTGTGAACCCCACTGTCTGAAGTCTCAGGTCTAGAGTCAGACAGATCTAAGGTGTTGGGGCTTGGAAGATGTCTATGGCCATATTGAATATCAGCGACACTTTTAGCCATAAACATCTCTTTTATAGACTGGACTTTGTTTCTCTCAGACTCTCTGGTCAAACAGCCACTGGAATCATAACTGAAGGCTAAAGAGGATGGAGGAGCTGAGTGTGTGGACAAGGCCGAATTAGTTATGCACATTTCAGAGCGTACCCTCATGAAGTCATCAATCTGGCCTTGGTCATTGGACAGTTGGGAAACGTTTGTTAAATCGTCAGCCTCAGATCCAATAGGAGTTTCTATTTGGGCTAATCGTCTTATGCCAGGTGTCTCCACAATCACAGTTTTCCTTTGGTCTGAACCAGATACTTTCTTTTCCAGCATCCCCACTCGTACTGCAACAGATGGCACTGGCTTTACAACAGAATGACAAATCTTTTTTTCTTTATGAATTTCATAACAAATTGTTGTTGTGTTCTCTTTGTTCGATGTGCAACACATTTTTCCTTCAGTCATTTGGTCATGTATATCCTCTTCAGAAGGTTCTTCCTCTACATAGCTGTCCTGATACTCTGCATTGCTGTCTTCTATGTACTGCTCTATACTGACATGTTCTTCTTCCGAGCTAGACTGTTCTTCCACAGAGGTGGAATGCCTCTCCTCTAAGCTACACAGTTTGTTCTTAAAATTCACAATTTCTGCAGAATCTTGTTCTTCACAGCTGATGTGCTCATTTCCACTGTCTGTTTGATATGTGTCAAAGCTGTAATGCTCTTCTATAGTGCTGGAAATTTTACTTAAACAGTTTGTATCCTCTATGATTATAATTCTCGGCTCCTCAACAAAGATAGACAGCTTTTCTCTCAAGTTACTGTGACTTTCATTTTCAATGTTCTGCTCCTCATAGGTTTGCACATCAGCATAACCCAAATCATCTGCTTGCCATCCCTCCACATGTAAGTTATCCTTCACCACCTCGAGGGTAGATACCCTCTCCTTGCCAGCTACCTGAAGATCACTATAGTTAATTTCCTGAACTTCTTTATTGCTGAGCTGATCCTTGTGAACTTCTTGCTCCTTTTCTGAACTTGCTTTCTCCTCAAGGTTAAAATCTCTCTCCTCGGTGATAACGTTTAGGTCATCACATTTCACCTCAGTTTCCTCCTCCTCCTCCTCCTCCTCTTCATCCTCGGGGCTACAGAGGCTTTCCTCACTGCTTATCCTCTGCTCTAAACATCTAGCAGGGCTTTGTCTGTATTCTTCATCCTCCGAAGTGTTTAATCGTATTTCTTCAAGAGTCGGAGGACTTTTGTTACTACTGCTAACCTGCAGCTTATCATATTCCTCAAAGCTAGCCTGCTCCACCACAGAATGTTCCTCACTACTTTCACTAAACTCCTGCTCTGGACAGTTATTGAGACCGAGTGGATTCTCCTGTTCTTCATCGAATGTGGGATGTTTCTCTGCAGTAGTGGAAGGTTTCTCCTTATTGCTAACCTGCACCATCTTGCTACTCTCAACCTCTGGTATCTCTTCCTCAGAACTCAACTGGTATTCCTCTGGGCTGGACAAGCTATCCTGGCTGCTTCTGTTCAACTCTATAAAGTTATCGTCTGGATCAACATAGCTGGGGTAATCCTCAGAGTTCACTTTTTTATCTTCTTCTAATTTTTCCCTGTCTATCTTCTCCTTATGGCTTGATGGCAAGTTGAGACGTTTTTCTTCATGTTCTGAAGGGTCAGAACAGTTATCTTTGGATGACCGTCGGTCTTCTTTTAAGATTTGATTGCCTGGATACATTTGCTTTTGTTTATGGTTTAAACAGTCTGTGTTTGGAGATACCCTCATGTCAATCACCTCTTTGGCATGCTGAATATTCATGAATTGCTTTATGATGGATTTCACATCCACGTTAGGTTCTTCATTACAAATGCCTTTTTCGACATTGACGATTTGTTCCTGAAGGATTGAGGCTGAATGGCCATTTATTTCACCGTCTTTTATAACTTCCATAGATTTTTCTCTTTCATCACTCTCCATTTCTACAATCACAGGAAGAGCTGCCAACTCTTCCTTTAGTTCTTCAGGCATATCAAACTCATTAATTAGCTCATTGATAATGTTCTCGTCATTGCAAAGCTCTTCCTTCTGGCATGGTACAATCAAGACATTGTGCTCTGAACTACTGGGTGTTGAGCTACGACTTTTGATTTTGTCGCTGAGTTCCTGAAACCCCCTCCAACTTTGTAGCAGTTGTATGGAGGCCGACCTCTGCAAATCTGTCAAGCTAGCTTGCAACTTGTCAGCATCCTCCATACTAGCAATTTCTCTCAGAGTCTCAATCATTTTCAAAGCCTCAGCACAGCTTACACTGCTAGCATTTAATTCATGCAGTTTAAAGTCAGCAATGCCTTCCTTTAGTGTCATAACAGATAAAAATGCCAGGAGAGCTTTAGAGGAAGACCCAAATGTAGAGGCCACATGGGAAGAGAAGTCTGGTAAACTGTTAGACTTCTCCAGGCAGGACCGACGTTTGTTCTGTGTCAACTGTCTAATTGACTGAATGGAGTAGCAGAGTTTCTCAAGCACAGGTTTTATATCAGGCTGGCCAGCCTGTATATATGACTGTGGTGTAATGTGTACTATTGTTGAGGGCTTAACTTCTGTTGCTGTCATTGTATCTCCTACTCTGGTCTTGCTTACTTTATGTTCCTTATTCATCTTTTGTTTAGGATTTCGTAATGTGGGACTAGGAAGTGGCGATGTATTTTCCAAAGATGCACTGGTAGACTTTGGCCTCAATTTAGGTGAAATCCCAGTTTGGAGTTTTCTTCTCGGTGAGGGTGTCTTTTGATCAGCTGTGTTGTCCAATGAGTGATTTCGAGTCAATGATTTCTTCCTTAATTTCACTTTTGTAGGTGGTGACACAATTTCCAAAGACTGAGAATAGGGTGAAAGTCTTTTTGGCAAAAGATTATTGCGTGGTGCTGGTATCTTGTTGGTTCCAGGATTTGTGGGTAATTGGGTAGTTTTATCAAGTGAGGGATTGTTAGGTAATCCTGCAGTTTCCAATGGTTGATTTCTTTGTATTGGTGATTTTTTCAATGTTGGACTGTTACTAACTTGAGTCTTTACTGTCATAGGATCACTCTGTAATTCAGATTTCTCTGAAGAAGCCTTTCTAGCTGACAGTGTTCTTTCCAGTGAGAGATTACTGACTAATCGTGTCTTTTTCACTGAAGGTTTTGGAGACAATGGGGTGTCTGTCTGAGTGATGACCAATGGTGGTTTGACTGATTTCTTTTCTAATGGGCGGACAGTTGGTGATGGAGCCTCATCCGATGATCCGATTGACAGTCTACCCTCTGACACCAGACTGCTAGGCGGTGAAGACAGCATATATGAGGGACTACTAGCTAATGAGGACATATCTAAGATGATATGGGACTGTGGTGTCATTTCCACTGAGGTATTAGTAGAGATACGTTTTATTTCAGATGAGAGACAGGACTGTGGAGTATTTGCTACTGCTGTTTCGACCGGAGTTGATGATTCTTTTTTGGATGTGTCACTAGTTAATGTTGATTTCTCCATAGAAGCTTTTCTCTCAAACATTTTCCTTTCCAGTGAGAGATTACTGACCAATCGAGTTTTCTTTACAGAAGAGTTTCTGGATAATGACGTGTCGTTCAGAATAGGTTGATTGGATATTTTTGTTTTTTCATTAGTTGGTGATGAAGCTTCATCTGACAAGAGGTTCATTGGTGCTGGCCTGTCCTCTGATGCAAGACTACTGGGTGATGAAACCATGTAGTACGAGGGACTACTAGCTACTGAAGTCAAATCCAAAACACTGGCAGGAGGTGCAGGTTCTTCCCTAGTGGGCTCAGCACATTGTGAAGTGTTCTCCATTGAGAAACTGTTGGAGGGTGTCCTCTTTTGTATTTTAATAGGAATTCCTGCGTTTTCCGAAGATGGACTGTCTGAATGCCTCGAAGGAGCATTTTGATCTTGGGCGATTGGGTCGTTAGAATGCAAAGTTTGATCACGTATTGATTGAGTCTTTTCACTTAACAGACTTTGTCCCAAAGCTTTGTTTTCTGGTGCTAGGTTCTCCTGTATTGTTACATTTGGTGAAGGAATTCTTTCAGAGAATGAGACATTTGGTGTTTTTTCTTTGTCTGCGATTACCACTTCACAATTTATTTCTGACACCTCTGAAACACCTCCCTTAAGATCCATCTGTGAATTTTCTTCTGGGTACACAGTTGGCCTAGGTTGAGCTAACTCCAGCCAGTGTTCAACATATTCATTGACAACAGAGGGGGATGAGTCTAGTTCTGGCAGTGATGCACTCTTAGTTTTGTTGTCAACCTCTGTCTCTTCATGCACAGTCACCCGTCTCTTCAGTGTTTCTATACCTTGGGTCTCTTCAGAGTGTGAAACATTCAACATATTACTCTTGAAGAGGACTGAAGTTTCATTTTCACAAAGATTCTGCTGTTTTACAGGTGATGACTCATTTGGGGTTTCATTGTTGAACTGAGTCACGCTCTCAGGCAATTCTGAGTTTGTTGTTTTCATACTGCTATTGCCAGCTGTTTTTCGTTTCTTTTTTAGCTTGAATAGACTTTTGAATGTTTTTGGCCTAAATCCATAAATTTTCTTTAATGATGCAACGCTAGAAAAAACTGGTTTTGCTTTTTTGTCAGGAACATCGGCATTACTCTGTTTTCGTCTTTTTTCTGGGGTCAAACTCTGACGAGATAGGTTCTTTTTAGCTTTGAGTTTTGAGGAAAGACGCTGGGCTCTTTTGACTGCCTTGAGGGCTGAGTTGTCTTTGCCCGACACTTTGTTTTTGGAAGGGTTAGAGAATTTATCCTTTAAGACCTTTACTGCTTTGCGTTTTTGAGATGGTAAATTACCAACTTTTCTAGTTTTCAGTTGCTGGGTGGTGAGCTCAGAAGACGTGTCATCGGTCTTCCACACATTAAGTGATTCTGAAGCTGTAGAGGGTCTTCCCAGCTCTGTTTCAAAGTCATAACTAGATGAGAAGCGTGCTGTATCTGAGGTGGCTGGTCGCCCATAAAGCAGGCCATACATTGAAACACCCTGTACACTAAACTGGCTATTTGCCTGAAAGTTATCTCGACAGGTCTGCTGCTCGTATATGTGTAAAACTGTCTCAGTGATTTCCGCCCCACTGTCATCTATCTGTAAGATCTCAGCCTCCCCTGCAGATTTCAAACTGCTTGGATTTCTATTGTAACTGTTGACATCCAAGGAGCTGACTCTCCTGGGTTTGGGCACTGGCCTGGTGCTGCACTGTCTGACCATGCAGTACTCCTCTGTCACCTTCCCAGTTCCAGTATCCTCTCTATAAGAATACGAGCCAACCGTGTTCTGCTGGATCTCCTCTGGTTTCACTGTTATACTACTCTCCAATGAGGCTTGGTTCTCTCTTGATCTCCTGGGCCCTGGTGTTGGAGCCCTCCTGGGAAAGACCACATCTGCCAGGTGCTCGGATTCCTCCTCCTCATTCCCACCCTTGCTTGTGAGTCCATTTTCCGGTGGCAAATTATCGTCATCATCTTTGAAGTTGTGTTTGTTGATAGTGTCAGTGGAGGTTGAGTTTTGTGGTTCTAAGGTGCCGCCCTCAGGGTCAGACTCAGGCAATGATGCCACACTGAGCTGGTTGGCCACGCTGGATCTGGTCAGGGTGGTCGTCCAATGGACTGTCTCCTCCTCTTTGATAGTCAGGCGTACCTTCATCTCCACTGTCATACTACCATCCTGGTTAACCCGAAAGGACTTTTCAATGTCATCATCTGGGGGCATGCAGCTTTCCATCCCTTCCAACCCATCCTCCAGACAGATGTCTCCCTCCGTTTCTGCGACAGACTCCAACAGTTGAACAGTTTCCATTTCCACAGAGTTACTGGGAAAGTCACAGAGACTTCCGGCAACGGAGTTGTGTATCTGATTGACAAAGTATCTCTCTGACGATGAAGAGAAGTTCCTTGACTTACTGCCACTGGACATGGTTTTCTTTTTCCCTTTGGAGAGATTGATAGGAGCAGAAGAGTTGAGAGGGCATTTCGAGAGGCAGACAGGTCACACCAGATTTTTGGAGGATATTCCAGAATTATAAAAAAAAAGAAAGAGAAGAAAAATAAAGTTAGAAAGGTACTGGGGTGAGGAAACCAGTGCCACAATCTACACAGCTCATACTGCTAATAACTGTCTGGCAATGGATACTATGTAGGTCACCCATGGTATTATGAATGATATTCATGTCTCAGCACCTTCCCTCTTATCGTGTGAGTAGACTGGGAGGGGCAAGCTTATAGTCAGGCAGACAGCTAGACTGTACTGTATATGTCAAGCAGGGGCTGGTTATTTATGCATTTAATGTGATGATGATGTTAACTGACTGGGAAAGGAATTGATAGTACTTCACTTACAAGTTACCAATTGAATTCTATATTTTAATTTGAAAAATGTGTTTGTGATGCTTGAGTAAACATAGTTAGACTTACGAATTGCACGTTTCTTTCTTTTGGATGCCATACGACTGGGAGGAAGCCATGTTGGAGTAATTGATTTCTGGGTGTTGTAGTTGGCAGATTTGAAGGCCTCCCGGCCTGTAGCCACTACTTTTCCAGAGCACAAGATCAAGGCTGGGAGGCCATCCACCTGTGAGGCAGAATGACAAAGAGATACATTTTTTTTAAATTAATGACATTAATGAAGTGTAATCTATACTGTGTAAACTAAACCTATGAGGCAAGAATGACATCAGCTGCTGACCATGTGTTCAAATCAAATGAGTAAAAGCACTCACTCGTCCTCCATTAGGTGTGTGTAGTTTAACCACGGGAAACTGCATCAGTTCTGATACGTAATCCAACAGAGACTCAAAGGTTGTCCTCCTCTGAAGCACCACTGTGTGTTTCACACTTGGATCCCCGTTCCTGAACACTGTCAGCTTCTTGGGGGGCCTCACAACCCCCGGTTCCTGCTTACGCTTGGGCCGACCTGGGTACTTCCTGGCCAGTTGTAGGGCCTGACGCCGGGCACTGATTGGCCTGGCATGGTACCAGGGTGGTGGCTTCTTATTGGCCAATGCCAGATTGATAGGTTTGACCTTCCGCTGGTCAGAGCAGATGTAGGCCTTCCCATCCTCCAGTTCATCCAAGGTATGCACAGCATGCACCCCTCGTGGGGTTGTGATGTTCCTCACCCCAAAGGGCAACGGGACCTTTTTGGAGAGGCTGTCCAGAAGTGCATCAAAAGTCTTAAAGGTGCGGTTGTTGATGACCATGCGCAGACCATTGAACTGAGGGTCCCCACTCTTGTAGAAGCACACCCTCTTGGAAGCAATGGAGTCGATGATGTAGGGCTGGCGGGAGGTGGTCACTGAGTGCCCGCTTCCGGATGACTGGTCCAGAAAGGCCTTGCGAGATGTCATTTCACTCATGATGATTTGCTAGGATGAGCGAAGTGGAGAAACAGTTAGCCTAATAAAATGTATGTATTAACTTGCTTATCAGTCAACTTATTAGCCAGTGTCTGCTCACTTTGCTGCTCAAGCTGCTTAAGCCCACAACATAGTATTCTCCCAACACCTATGTGTATTTTTTTCACTTACAGTACAACCAAAAGCAATACACAAAAAAATAAGTGTCTTGAATAAATATTGATAAAGTACATTTCTCATTACAAATTATCTTTTGTAATGAGGATTTTTCATTGTTTTTAATTGATATGTATTTACAAAACAGAATTGATCTCATCATATTATCCTGCATTAGGTCAATAATAATAATACAATTCTAACTAGCTCACGTGACATCTCAAGGACACTTGTTGACTTCAAGGTGCTGCTGTTGCTACCCTCAGGTTGAACAGATTGACTACTGGGCACTTTGCCAAGCCATTGACACATTCAATTACTTAATTACCTACTATGGTTTGGACTTGCATGCCACTAAGAGAAACATTTCAAGTACCATTACAACATACAATAATCAGAACTTGCTAAAAAGGTTGATTAACTGATTATGTCATCTTAAACATGACACAGTTTACAGGTGCTTGTCATATAATTAGAATATTCTCAATGTATAATGCAGATTTCAATTTCCAACAGGACTTGGCACCTGCACACAGTGCCAAACTGTTATGCCTGTTCTTAATTGGCCAGCAAACTCGCCTGACCTTAAAACCATCGGAAATCTATGGGGTATTGTGAAGAGGAAGATGGGGGGGTGGGATTTTCCTTAGTTGTCAGTTATAATCATCAAAATACAAATACAAATAAACATTAGAATATATCAGTCTGTGTGTAATGAATGAATATAATATACACAATTCACTTTTTGAATGGAATTAGGGAAATAAATGATATGTCTAATAATATGACAAGCACCTGTATATAACCTTGAAAACAATAATTTGGCAAGTATATATTGGACACAAATATCACCTCACTGACTGTTTTGTATTTGTTACAAATCAATTACTTAAATACTTTAACAACGTTTCAATTTTTTTTGTGTTCAAGCACGTCTCTACTGTATACAGAAAAGAAACGTACAACAGACTATCAACAGCTAGAAATACATAACATCATTGCACAACTGATTCAGTTTAAGAATAAAACACATGATTTAAGACATATATACAGAACATGATCAATCAAAATGAACTCACCTATATATATAATTATATATAGAATCCCAAGCGTTTTGAGTATCCATTAAATGTTGTTCGGGACTCTACTTCATGACTACTGTTAAAGCAACTGCGCTTGAGCCAGGGCTTATTTTGGGGAGGTACCATCATGGTTAATTTGCTTAATCTTTGTTTAAAGTTAATCTCCTCTACGACAGTGTTGTGTGTGAGGAGCCCTTACTGGAAGAGCATGTATGGGACAAACACACAATAACACTGCTGGATAAAAGAATGGGTTTAATTCTCTGTTGACTCTTATTGTTGATAATAGTGATCATTTGATTAAATCAACAATGAAATAAAGTTGAACAATTCTACCGGGAAGTAAATTATTAGGTTGGATATTGCATAATTTAATTATTTTCTTGAATATATTTGACAGTATATTGATTACGATTAAGATTTTTGCTGACACACTAATAAAAACTATTTTGTACATCCCTACTGTACACGCCTAATTGAGATACTACTGAGTTACTACTGAAAGCAATGACAAATCCTCTTCACTTATTCATCACAACAGACAACATTTACAGAACAACAAGCCTTGTTTTCCCCATTAAAAGAAAGCAGGACTCCAGGACCAGGACTCCAGTTTGACCAATAAACAGCAGATGGTACATGCAAGTTGTAATTTCAAGATGTAATCTCATTGGTTGCTTCATTAGATAATAAGGATTAGGGGGCTTTCCATTACGACGACCCTCTGTGAGGTAACTTCATTTTCAACGAGAGAGGTGTGGATGACACTCAATGCCATCTTAGTAAAAAGTTGACTAACCTTCTCCCACATTTAATAGTTTGTGTTCCCCCTTAAATAGCAGGAATTTAGTTAACTGTTAGTTGTAGATTGATAATTGTAAAAAGTGTATTTTGATACAACTAGACTTAATAATATATTATTAGTAAAAATGTAATACTGTATATTTATTATTTCACATAGAAAGCCACATAGATAATTTTAGACGGTTGGATTACAACACAAAGGGTATTCTTGGCGACGGCGTAACAAGTTTACTTCACTGAAGTTAGGCAACACCTACTAAAACTGCACTGCCTCTATTTATAGAAAAGAGATTACATAGGATGACTTCACCACTCACTAAACCTGGAGGCAAAAGGTAGGGACCACAGAGGAATCACAAACAGATTCCTCATTGAACATATCTTCAATTCAAATTCAAATGCTAACACATCACAAAGAAATTGACATTTGTGTGTGTGTCCCCACTGTATACTTGTGTGGGTGCAAATGTGTTTGTGTGTGTTACATGGTCCAGGAAAGAATTCCCGCTGAACTCAGACCAACCTGGAAGAATTCAGGAATGCCACAGCAGGGTCTCTACGCACCCACCGCACTCACCCGTTCCCAAAACAACAAGGAGCACAAAAATGTGAAAAATCCTTAAAAGGAAGTTGGATGGAACAATGGAGGAAGCCCTTAGAGTAAACAGGTAGGCCTGGAGCCTGCATGCCCTTCATTCCAGTCCTCTGCTCCAGTGATAAGAGACTGGGGACACTTTAAATCAGGGGGTTTTGCGTGGTTGGCGGGGCACAGACAGAACTGCAGAGATCCCGATGCAACTGCAACTGCCCCAACAATCTCCCATTTTGAACATGCCAAATACAAAGATTAGCAATAATCTTTCATTTACCAGTCTGAACTTTTATCCAAGTGTGTCACACACAGTTCTATGAAACCATATGCTGATATGATAATTACAGTTTTTCCTTGACACAATTACACGTAAAATCACAGGCTGCCGTAGCATAGATATCCGTCCCTAACATTCCATGTGCACTGCCACCCATACCACTCTCTATTTTTAACCCTTAGAGTCTAAAACGTATTGGCGCCAAGTTAGATTCAAACCTATGCTGTTAATGGGAAAAAATGTGTGATATGTTTTGGCTCTTGTTCTCTGTCTATATTTGGCCTGCGGTTCTCTAAGCAGCTGCCGAGGAAAGTCTGTCTGCCTGCACTCCCATCAAACAAATCTCTGGTTTACTGCATCAGTTCACCAACATACACATACTGCCTGCTCCAGTGTTTCATACACATAATATTATGTTTAGGTCAACCACTAGTCAGCAAAACTGATGTACTTTGCCTTATAATTTAAAAGGTATATTTAAGATCTCAGACCCGACTTTCAAAACAATATTTGTGTACTGAAGAATTCAAAGGCCTGGCTGAGATTCCAATTGCAGCTGCCAGGCAACCAATTAAATGTAATACAATTGAAACCTCACCAACAACAGTTGACATCCATTTAAATTCAAGTCAAACAGCGGATCATGTTATCATCTTATCTGAGCCATTCCCTGTAATCATCTCTCTGAGGTCTGTAACATACAGCACAACAACAGCAACGCTTATTCTTTTTTTGTTTCAGACATATCATATGACGTAGTTGAACAAATTCCTTTCCAGTCCTCAGTGGCCATTTAAAATGTAAAAGTACGGCCAACGAAATGGGTTAACTTCAGAAAAATGCTTGCTATTCAAAATTCCATTCCAACCACGTCATCTTTCTGGGTTACACCTTTTCATTTTCCAGTGGAATTCCCAACTTTTGAATGAACAGTGTCTGCCAAACAGGGCTCATAAGTTCACTCCCCCCCCCTCCACACACACACAAAGACAAAAACCACACCTATACACACACATTTCAGACTTCAGAGGTCCCACACCCCTTCCATTTTCAGCGTTCTGTATCAGCTCTGCCAAGCGTTTAATCTAGCCTGGTGACATCCCTGTGTTTCCTGCATGGGGCAGAGAGAGATAAGCATTCTCCTCTGTGTGGTAAATCACTCCACACACACACTCTCATTCACTCATAAAGGCATTATTCAATTAGTCTGCTCTTACAGTACAGTTACCAAACTTCCAGCCTCTAACAATAAAATACCTCAAAGGTCTTGCCTGTAATTAACTAATGACTTACCCTTGACAACTTTGTTTGTTATTTTGATCCAGGCTACGTGATAGGTCTTGCATTGAGTACTACGTGATCCCTGACATGGGCCCTTCTTAAGACTAAATAAATCTGAAGCACCAATGAGTAACAGTGAGATCATAAACGCCTGTGCGGCATGTATGCAATGAAAACTATGCATAATAAAATGCATTATATGGTGAGTTGTGACCACTTACCTTTTAAATCATCAAAGAACTCTCAATTAACTAACAATTATACTTGCTGATAGACCATTGAACTTATCTAATGGCTTTCTTTGGATTCTCTAAAGTAATTTATCACTTTATCACCATTTAACCTTAAGAACTAAAATAAATGTGACTGGTGGTCTCCAGTCTGAATCTCCCAGACCCCCCAGCCTAGCGTCACGCTGCTGTCAGCTTTGGGGAGCGTAGGGCTGGCGGAGGACAGACGGGTGGAGGGCAGGAGGAGGACAGACGGGTGGAGGGCGGGGGTTAGGCCAGTCTGCTGCCGGGGCCGGACTGGCTGCGCTCGCCCCAGATAGCGTCCCGGGGTGAAGAATGATTTATCCGTCTGTGCCGGGGACCAGGCCTGCATCAGACAGCCTTCCACTGATTAGGGGGCTAACAGCCCAAGCCAGGGAGCTGCCAGCTACGGAGCTCACGGGTGGAGCGGGCGAGAATGGTAGCCTTCCTCCGTGAAACACCGCCACATCCTGACCGAGGCACAAATGGAGTTTCCATAAGCTGTGGAATGAATAAATGCTCAGGGGCACACACACACACGCGCGCACTCACAGAGGCAGGAGTCAAACCTATTGAGCTGGCCTTGACATTTTCTTAACCCAACAACAAAAGGATGTGGTGGATCTCAGTCACCCTCTGTTAAACTTGCGTCCCTGTGGACTATTAAATATCTCTGTCTTCCTAATGCTCTGAGTTCAACTGCAGGTTATGGCCTCCCATTTTACAGGCATGGGGGTCTAATCCATGGTCATTCTATAGGCGAGTTGAATACAGAATACAATTTATTATTTTATTTTAATTTTATTTGTTATTATTGGTTCACTGTTCTGTTAAGTGTCTAATGAGCTATTGACTAATGCAGAATAATTAAAAAATGACCGAAAGCTAATTACTATGGAAGAAAACATACATGAACATCCTCAAAATTGAAATGTGAGACAGAAAAATACAGCAAATTCACATCACAAACTAGACTTTTAGTGTATGTTGTCTGAAATCCTTTCCCAGTCATTCAAGGAAATGACTGCTAATCAGGGTAGATTAAATGTTGAACAATACACTGTAAACTGACCACACATACTCTCTCCCTCTCCATAAATCTACAATTCTCTTGTCCACAGTATCCCAGGAAATAGAGGACAAAACCTGGAAATATACCATACGAACTCAGACAAGGCTAGACTAGACTATAACATTTACCACCAGTTTCCGTGGGCGATAAGCTGCTCTCTTTAGATGCTAGGACAATAAACTATGAGTGATCTGTGTGTACAGATCTACATAAGTGATGTCAAGTAGGCTACAGCATTTTAAATTGAATGATCATAAAGCAACTGTGTCCTTACGTATCTTAATACAGCCACTGTTGTCTTTACATTCTATACAACTCTAATAGGCTACAAATAAAACTATATTTTCTCAACTCTTTATGCCATATTCAATTAAAGTCAGTGAGAAGCAGATGATCAGATGCATGACCACACACATCGCTTTCCTTCCATTTTTCTCTAACCATATTTTCCCTCTACTTTAAGACTCCATTATAAAATAGCTTACTTCAGGTATCACAAATCCACATTTGTTCAACATATGTTAAGAAATAAGACAGGTAGCAGCCTATCATCAAGAACAGCGCGTGTAGTGTGTCATGTGAAACAAACCCTTTGGCGTGCCATTCTGGCCCCCACCTTCACCTCTGAGTTGGATTACTGAGCCCAGAAACTGAGCCCTCCTTTTGCCCTCTCCTTTTGGATCTCATGGTCGTTTGAACTCTATCTCACCTGCTTCTCTGCCAAGAACTGCCTAGCTACAAATCCCCACCTCACCTGCCCTTCTCTCTAACACGGACATCGATTCGTGTGACAGTTACACGCACTTATCCGTATACCACCTTGACACCTACCAATTCACTGTGCGTCACTGTCCCAATCGTTTTAACTAACCTACTCTAGTCTGTTTCGTCCTCTAGGTTTATCCCATTATTTATATTTTACTTTCTAACAACGAATGTAGAAATATCTCAACGATTTTACAATCTGACTTGTGTGTGATTTTGGTTTAATGTCGTAATTTGTAGGGTACATAATCCAGTTAGTCGACATTGTCCAATATCAAAGTGATTTAATGAGTCTCGAGATTAATTTTTAAAAATGATGGAAGAGAACATCGTTTCAGGGTAACGTCATCCAATTTACCAGTTAGTCCATGAGCCAGTGGAAAACTGACACGAGGTCTCTGGCATTTTACCATTTGTAATTGCAGGGTGAATTTTCTGAAATGGGCAAGTAGCCTACACCAAGCCGATGGTTCTACATGTGTAAATTGACCGCTAAATCAGCTGAGCCAACTATAAACCGACATGAACCAATCTGCTTCTACCTGTGGAAAGGTTCATTTTAAGGTTAATGTTAAACATTCCGCTCCAACAAACTGCGTAAGACCGACCTCTAGTGGAAAACGATGACATCCCTAGGCTCCCTTAGCACCTCGTTTGATAATAATATTTTGGGTAGGCAACAACTTTTTTTCAAAAGACAATATTTTAAATACATTTGATCAAATAGACTCGACGTTAATTATATGTACAGTTTGTAGACAAATTGCAAATTAATGACCAAAATGAGTAATCTCAATGCCGTTCGCCGTTGCGTTGCGTTGCGTTGCGTCTGCATTTATTATTGACCTTACAATGAGCCGGGTCTTCTGGAAAGGAGACATTGCTTCTATCATGGAGGAAACCGCCGTCTGTTCTTGGGGAACTGGAAGTTAACTGTTTGCTATTTTAATGACACAGTGTACTTGTTTGAAGTAGTTGCAGCTCAAAAATAAATAGGGACATTCCCTGTAGTGTGTGAAAGACACTGATCAAACCAATGGCTGCACCTGGAAGAGGGTTGACAAGGAATAAAACAAATTGTTCTAGAAAGAGCAGTAGCCTACTGTATTTTTATGCCATAGACTGTACATATGGTTTATGCTTATATAATGGGAGCTCATTAAACCTTCACGTTACAGCAATCCAATAAACATAAAAATATGTTCTGGGGTTGTTCAGATTTTATTTTTGTGTGATGGCACCAAATATAATACCCTCTACTGTGATAATGTGGGTAAGTCCGGTCACTAACTTTCTCATCATTTGACACACGTTAGGGGGATCCCTAAATCCTATGACAGTGTTTTTAAAGTTGCACCTGAACTGACATAAATATACACACACACACAAACAAAGAGTCACATGACCCGAGGTCAGGACATTTTCCCCTCTGCCACTTTATTTAGACTGTATTTTCATTTATTCTTGTTTTTTAGGAAATCCTACCGGTGGTCCCAAAATGGTAAGAGTGTGAATTTTATAGAACCTGGTATCCTGTCGGGTAAAGGATGTTCTCATTCCATCTTTCATGGATGGAGCAAACAGAAGTCACTGGAACCAGGAAGTGTGGACAGGTGCTCTTGGAAAGATCCACAGGAATAAAGCACAATGGCCCCCTGCATTTATCATTTCAGCAATGCCACAGAAGGCCCTGTCGTTGTGCCTTTGAAAAAGCAACTATATTATTTAAAGCATTTTCATTAAGCTTCATTTAGTTCATTCTCATAATTCTAATTATATTTTATAATCTGAATGAAAATCATTCACACTTGTTAACAACATGTTTCTTTGGTTCATGTATTCTATTGGTCAAACATAGCTATTTTTAATTTGTATAATATTATAAATATATTATTTTAATATATTTTAAATCATTGCATATTATCACAGCTTTTTCATCTATGGTAAAACAGAGAGATTATGGGTGAGAGTTAGTAACAGTATGTCAATGTACAGTGACAGACCTGTGCTTTGCAACATTTCTCATTATTTCCTGAGAAGCACTTAGGCCTTGACCCACGGGGAATTCCTGTTAAGAAAAGATACCAGTGGCAAACACTGCGACATGTCTGTGTGTAAAGAGTGGACTCACCCACAGACCTCATCCCTGCCTCCCTCTTTTCTCCGGGCTTCCATAGGAAAACACAGTGGAAAGGAAACTGAATGCTGATGCAGTCATCTTCTAATCACTGCTTGACTGGACACCAGCTAAAAATGCTCCGGGAAGCTGAAGGGGATTGGGAGAAGCGGCCAGAGAGCTGATCAGAATGGCCTCTGGAACTGATTCACTTCTCTGACTCAATTCCTGTGACTGTTGAGCCTACTGCTGTAATTACTGCACTGGTCTGGACTCTGAGGACTTTTAGTCCTAGTTTGAGAACTCTGTGAAATACTTAGTCTTCCAAATATAATTATTCAGCGGATACTGTAGGATTTCCTGCAGAGTTTTTGTACACCTTGTAAATTCAGGACATTGAGGCCTAGATCAATATAATCTTTTCAAAACATGTATGTTTTGTTTAAGGGTGTCAATAGTGTTCTGAAAAGGGTTAAACATAAAAAAATATTTGTCATTACAGTTTATGAGTGGAAAGTTCAGTCAGTGTTTTTATATAGTTTTCAAAGAATCATGGCACAAAAAGTAATATTGGACTGAGGTCATGACAAAAAAAAGAGGTACCCTCGTTATTTTCCTTGTTCTCTACTCGTGTGGGAGACCAGAACTATTTATAATTGTATGAGATGCGGCAAGAGCCAGAATCAGAAGGAAAATAAAGTGTTGAGTCACTGCATTAAGCAGAGATTGACTCTGTGTGGACTATAAATAGTGGCAGTACAACTGGGCCACGGACTAACCAGCGGGCCTATGAAAGCGATCAGGCCAGAGAAGGAGTCCATATGCCTGGGATTACAAACAACCCTCCACCCAGAACCCGGGTTTAGACACGGGGACACACCCTCCACTGCAGCTGTCTCACATACTGTATATGCAATCTACTATCAATGACTTAATCAGCTGGGGCTCCTGCAGGGTCACATACTCTACACACACACACTCTTCCTCTCTCCTCCTCTCTTTCTTTCGCTCTACAGTATTTATGTCGCTCTCTTTGTCTTTTGGTCATGGGTTTTGATTGATTGGCTTGCGCAAAGATAAGGTTTAAAGTGTCAGAGAGCAATTTAAGTTTTACTTTAGGTACGCTACCAAGAGCAATTTGAAAGGACAATTTGTATGTTTTCTTAAACAGGGTATGATAAAACCCCACAGCTAATCTAATATCTGGACTTGTAGCTCTGAGATTGTCAGATGCTGATTTGTTGTCATAGTATACCATGACAAAAACTATAGTTGATGTCTGAGGTGAGTGAACTTCTTAAAGACAGTGTCATACAATCACATGAGTCGCATCTTTGTAATGCAATACAAAAAACCCACAATAAAATTGGTTAGTTAGTTGACTGATACGGTTTTGTTTTTATCTTTGCTACAATCCAATATTGTTTGCAAAGGTTTAAAGGCCTTGTGTTTATTAGGCAAGCTTGACAAATATTAGAGGATGATATAAGTGTTGCTTACTGCAGTATTTGTTATTGTGTCTGTGGTTAAACGATGCTGTATTTGCCTGTGTGTTTGTAAAAGGCTGCTACCTCAGGTGAGATTAGTTCTATGCTGTGATTAAGTGCTCCTGTGTTAATGTAGCAAGCCGCCAAGCTGTAATCTCCCTGACTGTTCCCCTCCCCTGCTCCCTCCCTCCTCTGCTCCCTCCCTCTAACCCTTCCCTGTCAGCTAGGCCCCGGGGCCGGACAGCTACAGGAACACGGCTGAAAACCCCTGTTTCCTGGGCTGCGGACTATGTCTGTCACTGCCTCTCTCTGTCTCAACCTCTCTCAAACTATCTCTCTCTCTTTGTCCTTCTTCTTGCCTTTTTTCTCCATCTCTAGCCAATCTTCTCAAAGTGTTTGTGCTGACATTCAAAATTCCCAAAGCACACAAAGACTAGGCTTTTGACGACCAATCTCATTCTCTTTCTCTGGCATGAATATCAAATGAGTACATTTACTCAACGGTTTGCTAACATCAATTAGTCAGGGAGAGATCACTTTAGCTCGGGGAGGTCTGCTTGTGGTTGTTGTCGTCCCGCCCTTCCAGGTGATCCACACCAAATCCTGCATGCTGCTGCAGGGATGGTGGCCTGAGCCTGTCGTTATGTACCCATTAGCTAACACAACAGCAGCTAAGACCTGCCGTCCAGCTGTATGCTCAGTTTAAACAGATTCACACCAATTAGCCTGGATTCCCCTGCCTGGCCCAGCCCTAGGGGAAGTGTGTCACCTGCCAGTGGAGTTGGGGGTAGGGGGGTAGGGGGTGAGGGTGGCGAGGGGGAATGAGAAGACTGAGTTAAACATTTCACCTGTAGCCTGTTTGTTTTGAGGTGGAGGCCATGTTTTGTATAGGGGTTGGTTCATCCCACAAGTGCATTGTTGTGTTGCAACTAAGCTGTGTTTAAAGAAGTCAGAAGCACAGTTGACTGAAAACAGAATACACAGTCACTCACAGAGGGATTCCCATGCTAGGATAATGCAGCTAAAGAACACAGGATCAAACACTTTGTCTAGAACTTAAAAAAACAATATGATGACATCACCGTTAGGACCGTGGGAAGGGCTCGCCATATTTACCTTGAGATGCAACCTCTGCTTGTGTGACACAAGAGATATTTCAAAACATTGGATATGAACAAAGTGGGTGAATATACGCCTCTGTAACACGTTTCCTCTGAAGTGCTAAAAATGGATTCTCAGGTCAGGGTGATTGACCCTGTGAAGAAGAAGCTCTTCCTTTGAAAGGAAAATTGGTATTTATAAAACAACCTCTTCTAAGTCAGCTATGAATAAACCTGTGGGGGGTCTTGGTATTCTTGATAACATTGTTTCTTTATCCTATATTAATATCTGAGCCACGAGCCTCAAACTTTCACGTTAATATTGGCCTATAAGGAACACAATGGCTATGATTTAACCAACAAGTTCATTTTGCATTGGCAGTCCATTAGAAGTGCACTTGGTTATTTGTTGTTTTTGGGCTGCTATTTATCAAAAATGCCTGTGGGAGAATGTATACACCTTATTTGTAAAAATAGGAGTGCCATCAATATATGTATTGATACAACAGCTCAATTGTTTAGTATAAGTGTAGCAAACACAATAATATTTAATGGCAAATACCATTAATCACAAGAGACTAAATCATTTACAGGCAGGATGTCCGGAGCATAAACCGTGCTCCCATGCTGGGAAAACAAGGCGCCATGTGTAAGTCAGCCCCTGAGATCACCTCTGCTCTCACTGGGACAGGAAACTGAGCAACTGACTGCTCACCACTGGGGAGAAAGCCAGCTTCCAGGTGAGGTGTGTTTTACCATGAGGTCATCAGGTTGGACCTGGTTGAAAAGATATCAATGTAGTTACAACTGATCAGCATATTTGAGGAATTTGCTGACTCCACCGAGTAGTTTTTATTTATTAAAAAAACGAACAAACATGTTGTTTTATGTTACACAATGTTTATAAAATATTATTATATTGTTTTAGGGGAATTACGGCATGTGCTTTTTCTCGTTTTTAATTTTGAGAATTTAAGAATTGTATTACAATTATAAGATTGGATGCCAATTAAGTGAAATAAAAATGTGTCACAACAAATGTATAGAATAATGAGAATGATTAAGCTTATCAATCGGCTTTTTATTTCATTTTAATTAAACAGTTCTGGCCTGTAATAGAATTAGATCTTATTTGGAACATATGGTGCACATATTATTTTAACAAGCTCATATCAAATCAAGACAAGATTCAACATTTTGGTTCAAAACTTTATTTTTCAAAAGTGCAAAAGTATAAAACACATATATAAATTCACTTTGAAATAGTAGCTGTACATTTATTAAAACAAAATGCATTTATATTTCAGCTCAGGAGTATCCCACAAAAAAAGATTATGAAAGCCAATTTGTGAACAATGATATCACATTACAATTACTCCTCTTGCTCCGTTGAAATACTAAAACCTTTTTTCAAATTAAGACCAAAATAGCCATGTGTATTGCCCAACTATTTTAAGAGTACACATATTTGTGTTGTCTTGGGAGGGAACTGGTGAGGTCATTAAAGACAGAGAGAGGTGTCAGAATGAGAGACGCACGACTGACTTCAACACATGCGTTGTTGTATTAGTTGACAGACAGACAGGCGGGGGGGGGGAAGGCTAGGAGTTGTTGTAGTTACAGTAGTACACAGCTGTGCTGGCGTCAGAGAGCACTGAGGATATGAGGCTCTCGGGTCCCTGCATGTTGGCCTCATGTGCCCCGTACGCCAGACCTGTCATGTCCGCCCGGACCGACGATGAGTTCAAGTACTGCTCAAACTCACTGCGGTCCACCTCCCCCAGCAGCTCTGATGGGTGCATGTGCTCCACGCTGTCCGCTGAGTGGCTGTGGGAGTCTGGTGGGGGAGAGAGCTGTCCTGCTCCGTGGCCCGCGTGGCGTTTAGGGTGACTGGGATTGCAGTGCTGGCTGTAGTACATGGCCAGGGGGTTGGGGCAGCCCATGAAGGATGGCGGCAGGGGGGGCAGCTTGGCCTGCCTGCTCGGGGGCTGGGGAAAGGTGTCTGTGGAGGAGTGGGGTACTGTGATGGTTGGTGGTGTGGTGGTCCTGGGGTGGGTACTCTGCTCCCTGCGAGTGGTAGGCGTACGCGGTCATCACGTGGCAGTCCTCCTGTGAGTGCGGAGAGTAGTACATGGAGTCTGTTTCCACAGCGTCCAGCGGGGAGGTGTCGGGGGTTGGCAGGCTGTAGGCTTCGTAGGAGCCCCCGCCCAGGGTCTGAGCATCACGGTAGTGGCTGAGAGACTGTGGGGGTACCTGGTAGCCGTGCTCATGGTAGCCCAGCCCCAGTCCTTCCAGGCAGACACGGCCATCCCCACCCAGTGAGGCGCCCTGGTGGTCAGACACCCCGTGAACCAGGAACCCAGAGTCCAGACGCTTAATCCTCTTGACCTGCTTCCTCCGCCTGGGCCGGTACTTGTAGTTGGGGTGGTCCTGCATGTGTTGGACCCGCAGCCTTTCCGCCTCCTCCACAAAAGGCCGCTTCTCTGTCACAGGGAGGGCTTTCCATGACTTTCCTGCAGATCAAGAACAAAGTTGTACATCAGACATTGCACCATCAGGCATGCAGTCTGGTGATATGCTCAAAAATAGCCCATCACCATTTTAGCATCCACACAGGGAACTTCAGAACATCACTGTCAGTTAAGGTCGGTAATGGTGGAAGGTTATAACAACAGCGTTCACGTCATTAAGTTGATTAATTTAAGTTGTTTAACATCATAATACACAAAAGGTTTATCCAATTAAAATAAGACCGCTTACAAGCCTAACCCATATCAATACATTTATATATGAATTGTTCATGTTAATTTTTCTATAAGTAGCCTACTATAATAAACTACTATAATAAATGTGTCTATAAAAGCGATTACACGTGTAATGCGTAAAACCGAGAGTTTTATAGGTGAAGTAGACGCAGTCAATTAAACATAGACTTAAATATGATAAACATCGTTGGTTATAAGACAGAACTCAAGATGTAAACAAAAGTAACATTTCTTACCTAGCATTTTGCTCAACTCCGCATTGTGCAGGTCCGGGTTCTGTTGCGCCAGCCGCTTGCGCTCATCCTTTGCCCAAACCATGAACGCGTTCATGGGTCGGCGGATCCTCGGCTCACTCTTGCCACGATTCTGGTTCCCGGAGTTGGATGCACACGACTCGTTTTTCACTTTGGTTTCCCCGAGAGGGCTGATAGAGTCTGTCGGCCACGTACAGTGTCCGTGTCCCATTCCAGGCATCATGATTGACATCGCACTCCTTGCCTGGTTTTGATCGTCACTGGCGTAACCCGCATCGGGACTGCTCATCTCTGTCCAGCTGTGAGTTATCGTGGACCACCAGTTTTCTTCGCGCAAAAAAAAACTTAACACAAAAAAACTGCTGTTTACTTTAAGGCGGTGGAAATACTTGAAAGCTATAAAGATAATTTACAATACTCAACTCTTTCAGAGTAAATTGAAAAAAAACTATATGGTCTCAGTGCAGTGAGACTGAACTAGGGGACTATACTGCCTTTCCTAACCAAAGATTCAGAGGCTTTAAGCGCAGAGACAACCAATCGCAATGGGGTGGGAGTGCCCACTACGCCAAAGGTGTAAAAAGTTTATAGTAACCCGCCTTCTCGGCTTGTTTGGAGAGAGATAGAAAGGACAAGCACTGTTTGGCTTGTCTAGAGGTTCAACATAAATCCCCCCTAAACACACGATTTTTTTGGGGTGTGTTGAATGAATTAACTTTCCAGAACAGTATATGGCCTAATGTTTGATAGACATTGGATGTAGGCATTCAAATCCAACGACTCGAACGAATTTGTGTATTGTAATGATCGTTTTTTAAACTGGTACATGTCTATGCAAAACATGATCTATAGAGCAATTAACACATCAGTCTGGAGACAGCCATTGCTCACAGACGTTCACATTCGAAATGATGTCAATGAAAACGGCGTTAATTGAGGATTATAAATGTGTATAGGAGACTGTATGCTAGTGAATGGGACATCACTAAGTTGGGGAAGAGTAGATTGACTAGATAAACACCAATTGTATATGCCCTTTGTAGTCTGCAACATGAAAACCCACGTTTGAGGAACCACAAGGCTTCTGAACGGTGGTGGGAAGTGCGTATATGCACGAACCCACCTTTAACACAGCAGTCCGACTTGATTTTGCCAAGAGTGATTGCTGCTTGTCCTGAGACCATCATGTTCTATAGAAAATTTGAAATCAAAATGTTCAAAGAAAACGTTGGACAAGGGGCACTTGGCAAAATGTGGTCGGGCTATGGGCCCTAGTGGGATGATCAGAAGAAGAGTGAAAAGTAGGATTTTTGCAAAACATGAATGATAAACAACTAAAAGACAACCACAACCCCATTTACAGTATAGGAATTTTAACAAGACAAACATCACTTATTGTTTCCTGTAACCATATGTTACCAGATTGTTTTAATACTCTTTAAAAACATTGCATATTCAAAAGTATTTCCTAGGTCCAGTAAACGGTACTGAGCTGCTGCCCTTCATGAGAGGGCTGGAATGGTTATAAGAAGCACTGCTGATGTATTAGTTTGGAGTACAACAAACCGAGCAGCCCAAGTGTCCCTAGTGGTCAAAAAGAACCCTGCAGACTTGCAGACTACCGTGTTTTCTTATCAGTGCATGCACGGCTTAACCTGTCCACTCTGCCTTCCCTCTGCCCGTCCTCTGATTCCCATCATGCAATGTAAATATGGTCCGATGCAATGTGTCAGACATGGGCATTTCCTCCCAGAGTCTGACAGGTCAAAAAGAGCTGACAGAAACATGAGATGCCTGTGCAGCCCCTCTGTGCCCTGTGCAGACAGGAGCAGGCGCTCCAGAGAGCCCTGGCTGACCCCCCAGGGGCGTTGGAGGAGGAGGAGGGCGATGGCGGGGCGGGAGGGTCTTGCTCAGTCCCAGCCCAGCACGGGGGACAGGATCTGGCCTATAATACTGTCATCGTCTATTTTGCCACTGATGACCTGATACAGTTTTCCCCCACAAGCCCCAAGAGACTGCAGTGAGACTGTGTGTGTAAGTGTGTGTGCGTGCAGTGACTCTCTCTCTCCCTCTCTCTCGCTCTCTCTCGCTCTCTCTCGCTCTCTCACTTTCTCTCTCTCTCTCTCTCTCTCGCTCAGTGTGTGGGCGAGAGGAGAGAGAAATGCTTTCGTTTGATGGGAGAAGTCATAAAGTCTGGTGTCGCGGCCACATTTCCTCTACAAGGTGAGGTTCAGAGTCAACCCAGAGGAGGGAAGGGGGGGGCTGTACAGGGAGGCGACACGCCTTGTGCCCCCCTCCCTTCTCCCTTGTCCCCCACCCCGTGCCTGGGGAGTCTGGGGCTGGGTGGGGGCCAAGGCTCTCGACGCCAGCCTCTGGGCTCCGCGCTCAGGGAGAGGTCACTCGGCTTGCTTACACAATGGCATTATCTCAGTTCCAGCCTCGGCTACTGCAGCGGTGAGCACTTCCTGTCGCTCCGCAAGCACTTCCTGTCCTTGGCGCAGCAGCACAAACTGTCCGCCTTCCAAGCGAGGTTCTGACACACAGTTGAGTTGCTGGTCGCCAGACCCACTGTATAAATGTCCGTGGGCGTCTTTCTTGGGAATTGCACAATGCGATTTCTGGCTCCCTTTGTGTTGAGTTGCGAGGCAGTAGTGTTAGTTTAAATCACTGGGACGGAAGACGTATATATGTTAGCACTCTGCTCAGGTCCCCAGACACTCTACAGTTGTAAAGGCATGAACTTGGTTTTTGCTAAAGGAGGCCAAAGGGTTACCAATTGGCTAATCATTTAAGTCCAAGCTGACTGTGAGCTATTTATTAAAGTGGCTATGAAGGCAAAAATTAGAAGCACATATTTGAAGATTCAAAGTTACCAATGGCATAATAACTATAAAGGTAAAGATGTGCTGTTGGTACCAAAAGTATAAAAAATGATAGAGTACAACATTAGTTGGTTTAATTTGATAAATTTGATCTAACAAATAAATAAATTCCTATTTGTGGAAACTCAATCTATCTTTCGATGAGATCTCACCAATCTCAGTTACTGTAAGAAACAATTAATGGTAATCTGGTCAAAGAAGTTTGATAAAAGTAAAAGGGTGCCTGACACAATGTTCATAGTGTCAGATCCTCCTGCACCTGGCCTGATGGCACAGTGAGGAGACGGTGTTGTCAGGAACGGGGGATGAGGGAAGGAGCGAAGAGGTGGTGGAGGAGGAAGCAAGTACTGTAACAGGTGCTGGGTTGAGGAGAAAAAAAATCCTGTTGCCTTTCCTTCATTGTGATCGTCACTGAAAATAGAAGTCACACCTTCACTGTCGCAAGGAGTACATGTAAATGTCAGTTTGTGAAGTTTGTAAAGTCAGACTTAATCCCTGTCTCCATTTGTGTTCATTATCCTTTGCAGAGATGTTTTGTGCTGTATGTTTTATTCCTTCTGGGTTGTATATATGTTTGAATGGTGTAAGTGTCATTCATGCATGCTGCAAGTTATTGTAATTTATTTTCCTGAGAATGAACTACACAAGACTGATAGCAGAACTGAAAGGTCAAGGGTCATCTCATGCTCAGATGACAGTTGTGAAAGGTTGTGAAAGTGGGCTGGTTGACTGTGGTTGGGGTCCCCAGTTCCCTGTGTTTGTGGTTCTAGAGTTTGAAGCCGAGTGATCTGAGTGATTCTTTAACTTTATAAGAGCACCCTTTACGGATACAAGGGTAAAGGGACAAATGGTCTGTGGTCCCTGAGAGAGAGAGAAAGAGAGTCTCTATCTGTCTGTATGTCTGTTTTACTTTTTGTTTGTGTGTTATGTCTCAGGGGATTTCTGGGAACATGCGGTGTGGCAGGAGCCCACACCGCAAGCCTGAGGAAAAGGGGTGCACAAGGATGTGTGTTGCAGACTAGCACAACACATAGGAAACACTGTCCGCTCTCTTCTCATTGTTCTGGAGGCGTTAATCTGTCAGGGATCTGCTGGGAATCAGGTGGGAATCTCCTTGGGCATGCCATTGTTACTGGCTTGTCTGTCCCATGAGGGACATGGAGCATGTTGTTAGCCAACCCCATAAACACACACACACACATGTAAACACACAAAAAAGACACATTCCCACTAACTCACTCACACACACACACACACACACACACACACACACACACACACACACACAGAAGAACACACAAATAAGACACACAGCTACAAACACACACCCATCCTAATGGTGAAACCATCTCCTTGGTTTATCATTGGTAGCCCGGATGATTAAACCTTTTATTGTTTACCTCCGAAGGGTCCATCCCCCTCACCTCCCTGTCTCGCCTTCAACTCTCCTTCTGTTTGATTCCACTGATTCTCGGATCCAAGACAAATCTTCAATATTCCTTTACTCATGCTAACATGCGGATGTTTGGAAATTGTTCACCAAAAGTTGTGATGACCTCTGGTTTTGTGGCCGCCTGGGGTCTATCAACAATAAGACGGAAAGGAAAAGTTAAATAATCAAAGTCACTTCCCTGAGGACATCTATGGTAAGGTTATTTCAATGATGTTGCAGAAAAGGAATATGTTTTTCTAAAACTGAGTTTTAAGTGACCGGTACAATAATAATGTCAAGTTTGTGTCAATGTCCTATGTATCAAAAAAGTAAAACAAAATAGTTCCATTAAGGGTCAATTTATCTAGGAGAAGATAAGAAAAGCTACAATATATGACTGGAATGCAGCCAGTTTTGGGGTTAATATGCTAGTTTGTGGTGCATTACTGTAATAATCCTGACCCTCAGTTGTCTTTGATACCTACCATCCATGTGATTGATTAATAAATCTGTCATCACTATTCTTTCGCTTCCACTGGTGGGAAACATGAGAAAAGCCCAGCACATAAATCATCATCTATTTATAGTCACATGATTGGATGGTGGAATCACAAGGGTTACCGGGGAAAGGGAAAACCCAAGGTTTCCTTACCCAAATGACCAGGGAGGTCAGTCCCAAGGGAGGGCCGTCTCTTTCATCTCCACCATTTACTGCCCTGACCTTAATACTCTCCACCAATGACCAGGGCATTGTCTTGGTTAGGGCTAATTGAGACCAGTGTTCATCATTTTTATGACTTTATCCGTGAAGACAGAGGTATGGCTGACTTCCTGACTTTCCATGCTCCAATGTGAACCGATCACGTTATTAGGGTCAACGGCAGGCTCCAATCACACATCTTTGGATTGTTCTGGCAAATGTAAGGATTGTTCCCGAACTGATAAAACATGTTTATTTTAAGGTCTCTCTCCAAAAGTCATTTGTCTTTGACCCATAAGCATCGCCGTCAAAAATAAAACTACCCAAGAAACCCCTAGTGGGAAAAAAGTTGTCAAAAATAACTTTTAAAGTATAAATCAGGTATTGCAAATATCGTAATTATTTCTGTGACCAAAAAAATCGGACAAAGAAAACAAGACTAATTGATATTGGGAATTTACAGAAAAAGAGAAGAGAAACAGATCATCTTAAAACAGCAGTATTGTTCTTCAGACACCAAGCAGCCACACAAAGTGACCTCCACAACTTGACCTGTTTTTGACCCCTCTACCCAAAGAAGTCCCTCCATCCATCTAATCTGTTGCAAACCCGCTGGGACAATGCATGAACACCAGATTACTGTTCATTTTCATCCCTGGTTCAACAGCACACTGTAGAGATAAATGTGTTTTAATCTGTGTCGGATGCAGCAGTGGCGATGAGCCCTGATATGAGTTAATCACTAATCTCAGACCCAGGCTTATATCTTTGAATGGGTGGGCAGAGACAGTGGGGCCTTTGTATGTGACAATCAGGGTGTGAATCGACCACCAAGGCAATCAAACACTGTCCACCCTTTCATGTGTGGCCTTTGCCTCGTCAAGGTGCTAGAGAGTCACCGCAGAACAAAACGCTGACACCCCCTCGGGGTGCTAAACAGACACTGTGTTGGCTGGGGGATATTGAAGGTGATCAATAGTGTGTGATCAGTAAGAATCCCTGGCACAGGCCGGGCTTCTGTCGATCAATACAACAAAGCACGAGAGCTGGAAGGGAAGAATGATCTCCGGAGCTGCAGATAAAGAGGAAGACCACTGCATCCCTCTTGAAACTCTCCTGCAGGTGCAGAGTTCTGCCTGCGTCAATACAATACAGAACAGAATGGACTCTGAGACTGTCTTATGACAACAGCTGCATAGCACTGTAATGATGTAACAATAAATTGTGGGGTGTGTTGTTTTGAGTCTTTGTTGGTTCTTTAAAGCTCACATGATAAAGTGTTGAAGTTATGGGTCACTCTGACCTAACACGTCAATACTGGTTTCCAGAACTTCCTCACAGACCAAATGGACTTCTGTTTTGGTGATTTGTGGTTAGTTAGCTTGTCACTACAGTCTCTTCATATCCTCTTTACACTATCAAAACCAACTATTAATGGTGTTAATAATCCTACCGTACTACTGCATTTGGGAGATTTTTGATTAAATTACAAATCTATGTTATGACTTCTTTGCAAGGTATTTTCGTTGGTATTTTGCCATTCAAAACAACATTTCACGTGCAGGATCCACTTTATTTTTCTGCATCAAGCTATTACTGTATGCATCTGTAGCTGAAGGGGCATAAAGTGAGATTGTATTGTCCTGTATGGTGTTAGGTAAAGCACAGGGAGGACAGGAGGAATGCGTCCTGTGTTGTTTTCACACAGCTGTGGTTTTATGGAGGAAATGCACTGAGTGTGAGTGCTTCCTCCCGTAGCTGTTCCCTTTACTCAAACGGGGTAAAGAAACAAGTATCACAGACAGGAAGACTACTTCATACCTGCTTCTGATTGACGAACGCGGAAGACTGCAAGGAGACTGCAACAGTGGAAAAAAAATCCCACATGTAGCTTATACCTAGACAATTAATATTCATAGATTTTCAATCATATCTTTAACCAGATGGCTGGGTGCCAATAATCATTGTGAAAAACAATGCCTGCCCTGTGAAAATGTACCGATTCTTTCAGACTGACACCTTTTTTTCCTTTTCTTTCTTATCGACTCTGGGTGTAAAGTGCAATTAAGATGCCATACAGTGGCTAAAAATATTACCCCTCCAAATCATATGGTAAATTTCTCTTTTGCCTTTACATTCCCTGACATGCATGGTTTGGAATCTTTTTTATCAACACTTCAGCTCAGATATCTCCTTTATCTTAAACATCAAGGGAATGCTTTGCTCAGGTTAACTTCTCAGTCCGCCTGACGTTGGAACAGAGATTATCTACTCGCAGGTCATTTACACACAATGGTCTGGAGTGTCACTATCAACCCCTCACCCTTACCAAGTCACTGCACCGTGGACACCTTAACCCCGATGCGAAAGGTCACAGCACTGTGCTCAGCACACAACTATGTTTATAAAACACACCATACATTACATTCCAACAGCTTAGTATAACATATTTGTTGTCCTTCTAATGGTTCATGAGTGCTAAAATCATATTTTACCATAGAAATCCATTCATTTCTGGTTTGACAGCACAGTGTCAGAATCGAGTCATCACACTGACACCCAGTTTACTTTTGACCCTTCAACCTAACCCCAGTGACCAGCATCAGCTGCTGAACTTCCCCGTGTGATATTCTCACAAGATAAGAAGGTAAACATACACACACACACACACATCAATACCATTATCATCACTCAATACAGACAAGCATTTTCCACGCATCCTCACATTCTGAGAGTAAAGCTGGAGACCTCAAATGAACTTCTTCACAGTGAACTCCAGGCTCTAATATTGCGATCAATTGACATAAAGTGGACCTTTAACTTTGCAGTTATTGTTGCATTTGTGAAACAGGTTAGGCTTTCTGGCTCAGAACCATCCAAAACATGTCTTATCGCTTGAGGGTCTGAGGAGTATGGGTCCTTATCTGATGGCCTTGTGGCCTTACAATAACACAGGCTCTATCAGGGCCGGGCAGGCCGTTATCTGGCAACACTGCCATACAACAACAATAAATACAGCATGCAAACCACACACACACACAGACACACGAGCACATGCTAGCACACATGCACTCACACACCCAGTCAAGATGCGCATGGCTCTGGGTGTGCATTTACCAAACACTAGAGCGGCATTCTGGCATTCAACAACATGACTGATGACGGGAACAAATCAATGTGAGGAGGAAGTATGTTTGAAAGATAATGTCATATTACATACAAGAAACTCAAAAGATACACGCGGTAAGTGACGTTCTAGAAGGCTGGTGTTCTGGTACGCTTCATTATCTTCTGTCAGAACTTTAAAAGAATAGTAGGATTTTTTTATAAAATAAATCATGTCCCCTAAACACGTTCTGTGAGTTTATGAGGCCTTCCGAGAGTTGTTTAGCAACACACAGCTCAGTAACAGTGAAATGACAATAAAATAAATTGGACTTTTTGTGTCAATCAATGGGGGAACTGTTTCTCAGAGTCATTGTTTATAATGTTACCTAGTGCAGCTATAGTCAGTCTATCTCTGTCTATTTTTATGAGATTGTGTTGTGTTGTGATGAAGTTGCCTGTTGCAACAATAAGCTACTAATTAGCATGCCTGTTACTGTACAAATTGACACATGATTCACCATTGTCAAACAAGAAATGGTAGTCATGATGCAATAATGCCATTGTCAGGCACAGCTTTGCTTATCATCACACTTTTATGACATCAATAGCACTTCATGGGATGCAAAAAATACAAATGTGTACAATGTCATAGATGATAATAGCACACTGTGCTCTACCTTCTCAAACTGTGAGAACCACAAAGATTTCCATGCCTCTTCTGAGATGACAAATCAATGCACTCCCTGTGATTTATAATGGCCAGATTTGCAGAGTAAATCAGAGCTGCTGATTTCCTCCATGGAGAGGAAGCCTCCTTCAGAGGTGAAGGGGCTGATAATGCCCCCAAAGAGCCCTGGGCTTCCTCTCAGATAAATAAAATGCATAAATAAAAACACATCCGAACACTCAAGATTGATTGTTTCTCATTGGGCTGTGAAGTAGTGAACCATATTGTTTATAATAAATAAGTCCAGCAGCAGGTTGGGCCCAGGTGGTTGAAGGGCCCGGGATATCCCCCTCTGCGGCCCCCTCAGGCCCCCTCCCTTACCTACGCCCCCCCAGTCCCAGGAACTGGAGCAGAATGCTTCCATTTAAGGCGGTGGTGGCCAAGGAAAAGGGGGGAGGGCAGAGGGGGAGTTGCTGGGCTGACTAGGCTGAACCCCTGTCACGTTTTCTCTAGTGATAAGAGCCGGAGCAGGAAGACGCAAGAGGGCAGGAAGGAAGAGAGCTCAGGCCTCTGGAAGAGAGAGAGAGAGAGAGAGAAAGAGAGAGAGAGAGAGGGGGGGGGGAGACAGAGAGGGGGAGTAAAAGAGAAAGATGGAGAGAGACAAAGAGGAACACACAAAGAGAGACAGGAGGGGAGAGAAGAAGTGGGGCAGAGGGAGCGAGAGAGGGGAAAAGGTGAGAGAGAGCAAGAGAGAAAGATAGGGAGAAAGAGAGGGAGGGACAAGGAAAAGGCTGCAAGGGTTGAGAGCAGAGGCCGCAGAGGGGAAGTGGACAAATGACTAAATTTGGTCAGTGAGGCCAGAGTGTTGGTTAGAGGAAACTCTCACCTACACCTGTTTCCCAGAACTCTAGCAGACTACACAATTACCAGGATATCAAGCATTATGACTATTAGTTTGTTTTGCAATGTTTACATAGCTGCAGCAATAGAAGTTGTTGCAGTAGTGTTGCGTTAGGGTTGTAACAGAGATCAATCTACAAATCAATCTGTTGATGAACCCGCAAAGTTTAAAATTCACTCAGTGTGAACTAGATCAAGAAATCAGAGTATGTACTATAAACATACCTACCCCACAACTTCAACACACTGATGCACCTCTTAACCACTAAATCAACATTCAAAACCAAACAGCACCTCCAATTTGACAGCAATGTTTTCGTCGCCATGGTTACTGTGCATAATCAATATGTTGAGGAGAACCTGTCTGCCCAGTCGGATCCAGTAAATTGACTGCCGAGGGACTTTTGTGAAGTCAAAGGTGAGAAAGGCAGAAGCTCTCTTCCACCACATGCACACACAAATATCTCTGTATTTCCCCTTTCTTTTTAATCAGTCTGTTCATCTAAAAAGGATTTCTCTATTCTGAGAGTTTTAATCCAGGTTCTGTGTTAATCTCCCAAACTCTGGGATTGGAAGGGAGGACGGCCGGGCGCATCAAAGCCACTCAACTTCGTCCTGCTCTCACAATTACAGACACAAACATCAAGGCGACCAATAAATAAAGCTCTCATAATGCCTCTCTGGAAATTGATTTTGCGGAGCTCAGTGAGAACTGCCGATGGTCATGTAGGTCAAACGGTCACAGCTGGTTTTTGTTTATTTTCACGGGTATTTTCCTGTCTGATAAAATATGCTTAGAGATGGAAGCAGATGATGGAAGCAGATGATGGCCCCAAATGTTATGAACGTAGAGTCAAGTGTGAACTGGGTGCAGCGAAATCTGACCTCATATCAAGGGGTTTGTATATTCTGGCTAACCCTCTCAGGACTATGGCTCTGGAAGTACCAGTCAGTACTGACCCTCAGTCAAATAAGTCTTGCTCCCGTCTCTCTCTGTATTTTTTATTTTTTTTATTTATCCTTTATTTAACCAAGTTAGTCTCATTGAGATTAAAATCTCTTTTACAAGAGAGACCTGGCCAAGATGGACAGCAGAACACAGTTACACATAAAACACAATATAAAATACAAGTTCGATATTAAGTACAGTTGTAAATCATAAAAATAAGATACTTAACTAAAAACATTCACAATTTCCGATGGAGTCCAACTTCAAACTCTTAACAACAGCCTTAAATTCGTTTAGAGTTACTAGGTCCTGAAGCTTAAGATGCTTTTGCAGGTTATTCCATGACGACGGCGCAACAAACTTAAAAGCTGTTTTACCCAGCTCTGTACGAGCTTGAGGAACAGTCATGAGCACCATGTCCTGAGACCTTAACGCATGGGGGACACATTTTCTGGACATATACGATGATAAATAACAAGGGAGTTTACCTAAGATCGCCTTGTAAATAAAAACATACAAGTGACTAAGTCGTCTCATAAAAAGAGAAGGCCAGTTTACTCTTGAGTACAGTGTACAATGATGGGTTAAGGCTCTGCTGTTTGTAATGAACCTCAAGGCTCCATGGTATACAGTGTCCAACATATGTAGACAGTGAGCTGATGCATTCATGTACAACAGATCACCATAATCAAGAACCGGCAAGAAGGTAGCTTCGACTAATCGTCGTCTGGCCTCGAGAGAGAAACATGACTTATTCCTAAAGTAAAAACCTAACTTTAGTTTCAGTTTTTTCACCAGGTTTTGTATGTGGGTTTTAAACGAGATGTGGTCATCAATCATAAATCCCAAGTATTTGTAAGTAGTTACAACCTCAATTTCATTACCTTGGGAAGTTAACATTTTCTGATTTAACACAATCTTTCTGGAATTTGAAAATACCATAAGTTTGGTTTTATCAGCATTGAGAACAAGCTTCAGTTGACAAAGCTGAGCCTGCACTTGATCAAAAGCACTTTGCATATAAACAAAAGCCTTACTGAGCGAGGATGCACAACAGTATAATTCAGTTCCATGCACTTAGATTTCAGTTAGAAGAAATCCATGATCTAGGTGGACCTCGACACGTAGAGAATGAATGGGCTATGCTGTACAGGGAACCAGTCATCAGAGTGAGCCCTCCACTGGAGATCACAGGCACTGCAGCAGGACTCTGCTGCACTGCTACATCAGGATAACCCCCATCGTAAAGGGAGTGTGAAATGTATTCCTTATGGGGATAGCCCATCATAACAAAACAGACTGCATAAATGTAGCAGCATTACAATCAGTTGTCGTGTCAACTTGTCATGTCAGGACAACATCAGGACGATAAAAATGCAGAGGAGAATCTCCCCATGTGACACCCTGGAATGTGTGTGTGCTCGCTGCTCCCTGCACGCACGTGTATGTTTACCTGAAGTTGTGACAAGTCGAGGATTCTTCATCACAGATTCATTTGATTGTACAGCGCTGTGGTTCACAATGTTATTTTAAACATGCTTCATAGATAAGCGTGATGGATTGATATAGAACATATTGATGTGGAACTTTAGATAAGCAATATGAGACACATACTGTGTGATTATATACATATAAAACATGCCAATATATATAAATCGAAGAGCAGCAACATAAAGACACACTATGAACATAATTGTACTGTATATAAATGTAAATTTGACAGTCTTGTGACCAATCACACCATCTGGTCTCAACAATCTCCAGTAGTTAGCCCAGAGCCACCCCACCTCCTCAGTATCCCACTGAGATGAGTTTATGGGCTGAGAATCAGAGCACTGCTATCAGGTACAGGTTCCTCCCTGGCTGCCTCTAAGCAGTAAATAAATATGAGCCTATTGTATTCCTGTTGCCTAACTGTCCTTGCTCTCCCATGCTGAGTAAACGCACACATACAATGGGAGGCCGGGCCGTCCTGTCATTCCGATCCCCCCTGGATTGCCACTCCAAGACCTCAGCATGGGAAAGTGGCAGTTGAGGAAAGGAAAGGCCAACAATAAGGTGAACTGCAGCCCAGGGATCTCCTTGAGATGTTTACACGAAAATGGCCTGCTTAGCGAGTCAGCTGGCTCTTAAAGCACTTCTGTTTCGCTGAAGTCCCCGTGCTCTGGTTTGTTTCCAGCTCTGACTGTTCAAACGCTCGGATGTTAGAAGTGCTGTGTCCTTGTATATGATATCAAAGTATGAACTTCTATGAAGTAAAAATGAAATAACTCAAGCCATTGTTAAAATGTGTTTATGTGAGTTTCTGGGAGGGCATGACCATAAAACTGAAAGTCGGGAGGATTGCTGGCCAGGCCACCTCAGGGTGGATGGCTTCCTCTACCATTACTCCACAGGAAGAAGGTGGACAGGACCTGCTCATACGCCGACAGTTCCTTGCCTGGAAGAATGAGAGAGGCCTTGAGCGAGAAAGAGGCGAGGTACCCCCTCCTCTGGGGAGCACATTACTCAGCTGACCCCCCCCTCACTCCACTGGTCTCAGGGGCCCAGTCCAGACCTGCCATCACAGGGCACATGCGGGCACAACGCGATCCCCGATGACATACACAGAGTAGTTTTCCAGATTGGTTTTCCTGCCGCTCCAGCTGCAAGTGGGTCAGGCGGCACAGGAAGAATAACAGAGGTTGCCGGCAGGTCCGCAGAACGCAGTCTTTACAAACACAACACAAATAAAAGTTGAAAGGCGCTGTTTCTCGGTCTAAGAGGTTTAGCGAGAGGGTTGAGGTTTTGGTTGCTACTCTCCCGACACCACCAGTGACTCAAAACCCCCTGTCAGTCAACCCAACAGAAAGCCATGCTGCCCTGAATCTCAACTCCACCCACGGATGCCCCCGTACAACCCCACACAGCCCTGAAAGCCACATCCCACCAAATCAAAAGGCTGAAAACATGTTATTTACCACGGTGAGTAATGCATACTGCACTCAACACATAAACCTCTGATAAGTCATGAAGGCACATTTATCTGCCAGTTAGCTTAACTGAAAGGACGTGTCTTTCTTTTCACAGGTAGGGTCTCCCAGATAGCCATGTCCCTGGTTGTTAGGACATAGGTGACAGGACATTGGCATACAGTTCAGTGAGGACCATATCACTGACGCTTGCTCGGTTAAACCAATTACTAGAGGTGTTAAAGTCCTGGTGTCAACCAAAGGCAGGTGCATGCTACTGAGTGGAGCAGCAGGAGGATGAGGAGGAAGAAGAAGAGGAGGAGGAGTGTGATTGGATGAGAGGAATACAGTTCACCATGACTCCTGGGAGGGCCATTGTATGGAAAGACAAACTAACACACACACACATACCGAATTCACACATCATCACCAGATTCCTTTTACCCCAAACAGCAACAGGTCAACCAGACAGTTAAAATTCCCAAGACAGATCAAAGACTGTTGGAGGAACTGTCATGCATTGGAGCAGGATTGATAGTGTGGTTGTGTTCGTCGAAGTACAATACAATTTAGGTGTTTGTAAAAGGCTACTTTAGGGTTTAGAGGAGACTTAGGATTTACTTGATGGTTCAAAGCAGCATGTTAGAAGTTGGATCACCCATTAGCTAATAAATACTTCTCTCTTTCTCACAACTTTCATCAAAGTAATAAGATGGCTCAGTAACCCTGAAACATGTTTGCTGTTGAGTGTTTCAGGTGCATGTTGTTTGGGAAAAAAACAGGGAATCCTTTGCATGGCGTGTGGACATCTGGATGAATCATTAAACCATTGCGATCACGCAGACAAACACCACCCTCTCCTAAGGCACACACACACGCACTGTCTCTCTCTCTGTCTCTCTCACACAAACACACACGCATGCACTGTCTCTCTCTCTGTCTCCCTCTCTCTCTCTCTCTCTCTCTCTGTCTGTCTCCCTCTCTCTCTCTCTCTCTCTCTCTCTCTCTCTCTCTGTATGTCTGCCTGTCTGTCTGTCTCCCTCTCTCTCTCTATCTCTCTCTCTCTCTCTCTCTCTCTCTCTCTCTCTCTCTCTCTCTCTCTCTCTCTCTCTGTATGTCTGCCTGCCTGTCTGTCTGTCTCCCTCTCTCTCTCTCTCTCCCATACACACACAAACACACACACACACACACTCATATACATACCATTACATTGAGTCATTGTATTCTCATTAGGCTCAAGGAAGAGGTGTGATGTTATTTCCAGAGAAAGGGACATGGGTCTAAAGTTGAGTAATGATAATGAATAATCTCAGGTTTGTGTATGAAGCAAAAGCTTCTATTTAACTTGTGTTAAGTCATAGCTTCATGTAAGTTATTGATGAAACGCCACACACATAAACACCATATCTATCTAACTCTCCCACACACAAACACACAGACACTAAACACACACTCCTGTAAGTAAGCATTGTGTATAGTTATGGACTCCTACGTGTTTTGTTGACAGGCTTTAGAAGGCTGTGATAGAGTATTGTATTTGCCCAGCAGGCCACTGGGACACACCCAAGTACCCTATTCTATTCTGAGTGTGTGTCAGGCCCCTTTTACTGGTAATCAGCTGTCTGATGCCCTGGCAGGGTCTCCCAGTGTGACCACCGTCTCCCAGAGGAGAGGGACCCAACTGCCTCCTCCCTCTGTGTTCCAGCCGACAGTCAAAGTAAGAGTTCAGGATGTTCTTTTACAGTAAGAATCAAATTAGGTACGTGTCTCAGATTATTTGAATTTATATAAAGATCAGTCGGAAATGTCACAGTAAATACATTCTACTCATCCACATACCATCCGCATAAACTCATCCTCGAGGTTCATATGTCCTCTTGTGACCTGGGCCACATGGACCTGCGAGACACACAGGTCAGTAATCATTGAAGCTGTAGGACTTAATGCTGATAGCCCTGATTGTCCAAATGAGTCCTTGATTAGAGGCATAATTAGACATAATTAAGTGTCACCATCAGATTTGCCATCAAAATCAGGACACATTCAGTTCAGACAATAATTGATTGAGTTTGGAGGTGATTTGATGGTGATTGGTCTAATTTGAAGCTAAGCCATGGGACATGCCTGCACGTGACCTTTGTGTGAGATTACCTCACTAAAACACCTATCCTTCGTCCTGTAAGATTCCGTGAAGAGTTCATCATCAAGGCTCCTTGTTGTGGATTAAGGAGACACAAGGATTTCAGTTACAGTGAGAAGCTTTTGAGTGTCTCACTTCGGAACGCTTCCTGTTACCGTTTCCTTGTCTGGTCTCGACAGTGGACACATTCCAGTGGGATGAGCACTATCTGAGCAGAACAGGCCCAAATTCACCCAAAATACACCCTGAGATTGAAGCAGGAAATTATTGATGACCTTCATGGACGAGTTGAAAGAAGAGCATGTTTAATTATAGTTCACTAAATCTGAAGAATGCACCATGTAAGCAAATACAGTTCTATTTCAAGGTCTACTGTAAACCTCCTGTTATTCACATATCAATATTTTACCTACATAATTCTAATATTTAGAGATTTAATATCTAACTATGTGACTGTTCGTGCTCTCGGAATGTCCACTCCAGACCATTTCACATTTCAGGCATAGATTCCATAAATTCTTTAGGACTGATAACAAGTTCTTCCATTCCTTAGTGGTCTAAGAATGGATTTCTAATACATTCCTCCCAAGAACAAGACACGTATCACTTATTTATAATTACATACTATACATCTACATATATTCTGTGAAAATACAGTACATTATATTTAACGATGGCCAATCCTCATCCTCCTATTTAACCGTTGACAACTCTTGACACCATCTTCTAAATGACTGTATGTTCAGTCTTTATTTCAGCATGTCTAATAATAAGCGTGCCGTGGTATTATAAAGACTACCCACTCCTCTCAGGGTTGTTGTTGATCACATTTGCTGACGTTAACGTACTTGTTTATCCTTCAGGAAGTTCCTGAAACTGAATATTAATTGTTGCTAGGAGACCAAATCACACACCAGAGAAACACAGCTCCGTTCACCATGATGAGACACATAGACCCAGAGAGGGAGAGGCATAGAGGGAGAAAGAGATTTCTGACCTCCCAAATTTCCTGTCCATTTGAGATTGTTGTTGTATTTTACGTTGTGTTTTTGCCCTGGTGTCATGGGACCAGCCCTGACGTCAGGTATCTTCCGTTTATTCAGGTGGTGAAGGAATGGAAGTGCAGGTCCTCAGAGTCCTAATCAGCTCTCTCTCTGTCTTTCCTTCTCTCTCTCTCCACCCCCACTAACTCTCTCTCGCTGCCGCCCCTCGCTGCTTTTCTACCCTCACTGCTTCCCCCCCTCTCTCTCTCTGTATCTCTCTCTGCGCAGGCAACTGGATCTTACCCCCTGGCCTTTATCAAGAACTTCCTTCCAACAAACCATAACTCATCTTATAATATTTCCTTCTGGGAGCCCACTCACACTTGTGATGAGTAGGTTTGCCTGAGTAGTGATCTGTGGAATGTGTCATAATGTGATGGGTTTCACTGTTGCAGGACTTATTTCTTGGCCAGTGGAGCTGACCTCGTGCTCTGCCTCTATGCAGGGCAGGGCTGGGTCTCTGCTCCCTGGCTCTGAGATAAACATGTTCACGAATTAATAAACATTTGGCAGCCAATGGCACATGAGTCGGGAGATATTGTGTCGATATTTGGCATATTTTTAGAGCCTTTGTGAGATGTTTTAAAATGAAACAGGAAGTTGGGAAGTTTATGCCCCCAACACCACCCTACTTCCCTCCCTCAGCTAAGAAAGCCAGAGAGCCAGAGATAAAGCTGTGTGTCAACAGCTTTGCCTCTGCCAACGGGTGAGCAATCAGCCTTACATTTGTTGACTTAACTAATAAATATCTTGAAAACAATTTATAACCGGCAATCCATCATCGCAAAAGCACAAGAAACTATTTTTGACCAAACTGTATTCAAGACATTAATGCTTTCAGTTATTTTAGGTTAATTTATTGAAACAACAACATTTTATCAAACAGCACATGACACATGACACAATCAACATTTGACAAATATACAAAAGTTATGATAAATTCTATACATTTGTTTCCAAACATCTAAGTGATCAATTGAAAATAACTCCATAATTTACATCAACAATACAGTTTATTACTAAAAATGTCTTAGTCTGATCTGTTGGTGATAGCTTGATTCCATTTGTTCTGGTTTGTGTGAGGGTGGGCCTAGGTACTGTTCAAACTCACTTCGGTCCAGATCATAGAGCATGTCCAGTTGGACCTGTTCAAGGTAGAACTCCAGGGAAGGTCCTGTTGAGTTCAACTGTCCAACACAGGGAATCATTTCCCTCTGCTCTCCCGGATGGCTAGGACACGCAGGGCTGGTAGCTCCATACTGAGGCACATATTGCTGGCTGCGGTAAGACGTATGAGGCTCTGTTGGGTAGGAAGGAGCACTGGGGAACATCAGAGACTTGTTTGAAAAGTCTGCTGCTGGTTCTGGGTTTTCAGACACGTTTGAAAAGGACCCGTGCATACTGGAGAAGTGGGTGGAGGAGTCATGGAAGTTTGCTGAGGGTGCAGAGTATACTGGGTTCTGAAAAGAGTAGTTAAAGTCATAGGGTATGGTGAGGCCCTTGGTGCAAAGTGTGAACACAGGGGCCTCCTCAGTCTGGGCTTTGAAGCCCTTCTTGGACTGCTTCTTCCTGCGAGGACGGTACTTGTAGTTGGGGTGGTCGATGGTGTGCTGCACTCTGAGACGCTCAGCCTCTTGCATGTAGGGACGCTTCTCTGCCAAAGACATGGCCTTCCATGTTTTACCTGAAAAACACAGTGAGGTTAGTAATCAAACTTCATGAAAAACATTTAAACTGATTCTGTGTTCACAGGCAATAGACCTACCACACATGTTGTAGTATCAACCATCCAGACTCAACATATTGGTATTAATTATGTAAACAAAAGTGTCATTTAAATCTCTAGATTATAGAGTATTGGTGTGTTTGAAAGTAAAATTGTATGTCAATGTAACTTACCGAGAATTTTGCTCAGGTCGGTATTCTCCAGTTCCGGGTTAAGCAGAGCCAGGCGTCGGCGCTCGTCCTTGGTCCAGATGATGAAGGCATTCAGGGGCCTTCTTACTCGAGGCTCCACCGATTTAGCCTCCGTACTGGAGCAGCTGGAGTCCGAGTTTACCGAGTGCGGACTGGAGGGGCCGGAGCCTGGAGACCGCACGTCTGTCACGCTGGTGGACGACGCTGCAATGAAGTTCTCGCTTTCGAATATTGCCTTGGTTGCGCAAAGCTCAAAATCGGATTTAATCCGATCAAAGTACATGGTTACGTCTATGGGTTTGTCTGCTGAAGGCCGCTCTTATCCTCCAGCAACTGATGGAGACGGACTATATGCGCAACGTCCACCAATTGGAGGCCAGGAATGGATTAAGGTGTGAAAACCAGGTGTTTCCTCAAGTCATTGAAAGATCTGGCTCAATCAACAGACACCAGAAACCAAATATTTTTTAACCTAATTTACAAATGAAGTTAAAGATTGTGTGTTGCCAAATCAGATCGACTTCGATTTCACATTATTCAATTGCCTATAGCCTATTTTACTTCTTCGATTTAAAGTACATTTAGGCTATGTGCATTATTGGCTTGGATTACAGAGCATTAGTAGCCTAATGACTGGATAGAATGACACAATCCCTTTTATTAGGTTGTAGTTATGAATTATCGAAAGGAAAAGAATATGATGTTAAAATGACATTTAATTTCCTCATGAGATCAATGAAATCACATCACTTAAGATCAAAAAGGTTCCAACATCAAAGTTTTCTGGCGGAACTGCATGGTTACTCATTACATCAACGCTTATCTATAGCCCACTGTCTATCCAAGCACATTTTACAGGATTGAAACAAACAAGATCATCAAGGGAAGTTTATTATACGATTACCTGGGATAAATATTTACCTAACAAGCAAGATATCTAACTCTCGATAAGGACACATGACAAACTCAACTAGGAGTTTATCATAGGCCTAGGCTTAATACAATGACCATTTTGCAGTTACATTGGTGGAAATTTAGAAAGTTCAGATGTGATTTTACAAATAAATAATGAAGGTTATAACATAAGTAAACGGGGTATACAATAAAGCCTACATTCGACGTGTTAAGCAAAACAGGCATATGCAAAAACAACTCTGGTTCAGCCTTGCTGTGAGATGCATGTTGTGCAGTGTCAGGTTTTCTGGAGTGATAAGGATTTGTACGGGAAGTTTTGAAAGGTCAGGAAGGAAAATAAAGTTCTAGACGTGAGTGCCTACAAGGGTGAGGTTAACTCTCTAGAGGACGGTTTTGTTTTCGTATTTCGTATGTATTTGTTCTCTAATATTGTTCAGCTAAATTGAGTCTTCAGTGGTAAACAGCAGTAGAACATTTTGGCAGGCTGGAATAAACATTGTTAGTTATCTGTTCTGCAGGCTTGTCATTTGATGTGCTATCACATTAGCCAGTCCAATAAACCTAACAAAAATCTCCTCGCTTTCAACGAATAGTCCGTCTTCACTTTGAATAGCCAACACCACATTTGACAGCGCATGCATTTTAACACGCACAATGGAGGTAATTAGGGCAGTTTATGTTGACTCCAGAATACACAGGTTAGTAGGCTAGCCTCATGCTTGTCGCTGTGGCCTGCACATGTACTGTATTGTTTTGGCAGACTATTTGTGCTTTCACATTTAGCTGTCATCTCAAGTCTGAAAAGGTATAGCCCATGATTGTCATTGTTAGATTTCAAGGTGACCGTAACATCTCGCACACCTGCACAGTGTTGTGACAGACGGATTTCTGGCATGGTCATAGATGGATGTCTTTAGGCTGAAGGAACTTGACACCTTGATCAAACAGACGGTTCAATGTGACATCGTTTCATTAACAGGGTGATCAGGGGTTTTCTTTAAGCTAATCATCTTTTGCTCTCATCAAAGCAGAGGGATCCTCCAGCGCGTCGGCTCAACAAAACTTTGGGCAATCAGAGTTAAAGGCCGGTTTATTGTTCATCGATACAATCTCGATTGCTTTTTAGACTGTCTAAAGATACCAAAATGAAGTAATCGAATTTGAGAAGTGTTCCTATTTAACTATGCCTAGACGGTCCAAACGTGATTATTAGAAATTAACCAGGGCTATTCTCTTGGGCCATAAAGGCCGACGTGTTTCGTCTTATGTTTGTTTGAATATGCTATGTTGTAGCCTAATTAATTAGGCTACCAAGATTTAATAAATGTCGTGATATAATATCTATTATAATGTCTATTAAAACGTTGGAAATCCAGATGGTTATTCACAAACACAAGGAAATGATTTTATTTTTAAAGCCAGGCTGTCAGAATTAGAGCTGGAATCCACATCGAAGTGTCAAATCGAACACACATCCCCGCTGTCGTGTGAAAAGCGCTAATGGATTTAATCAATTAGTTTGAAGGACTCAGCATGAATACAATAATGTTAGTTTCGGCAGCCATTTATGTAAAAAAGGGCAAATATTAGACAATGCTCAAAGAATGTTTAACTATTAAAGTGGTTTTTACCCATAATCTTTGCAGCATAGACGAAAATATTTGTTTTATTTGATATTCATACAACCAATAATACAAATAATTGCGAGTACACTTTACTGTTACATTACTATTATTATTTGGTAGGTAGACCATAGATATTCTGTTACAGGATTCCCTAGGTGGGTCTCTTGAGTGGAGGACAGTGGGGTGCTCAAGGAAGACAGTGCATTGTGTTGTGCACAAACATGGAGAAGGCAGCGGTTAAATTGCAACCATGATGTCTGAATGGGGATTGTTCTCAGGCATTCCGATCACAATGTTCTATTGTATTGGACACAAGTTAAATGTGGGATGCTCCTCTCCCTCTTCATTTTACATCAGACTGGCAACATGTAGAGCTGCAGTCAGACTCACAGGACACTAGCACCATCTATTCTGGGACTTGAATATTGCTGGAATTATGCTTAACCTTTTGAGATTTTTTCCCCTAACTGGATTTCCCTGGGAAAAAGAAGAACAATTCGAATGATGTTAGTGTGTATTTGAGGATATGATGGATACACCTGTTGTTTAGGACAAACTGGATAAAATGTTCTATGGCCTAAAGGGAAGGACTGATTTCTAAGGTTGAATGTAAGGATACTTGTAAGGATACAGACATACAATGAGTTGTTTTACCAGTTTACATGCTTTATTTTGCAGGTAGGATTATATTTTACAAGTGATGGAAATATTTTTTAGGATGGATAATATTGTACCTCTGATGATACATGTGGTACCATGAGGGCATTTGTGAGTTCTATATGCAGACCAGACTTATTCCAATCCATTAAACAAAACACTCATTAGCTTAAAGGAACTGCAACGCTTTATGTCGCAGAAGCTGACAGAGAATGAATGGGAAAATGTATGTAAAGCAAAGCTACATGTTTGGGTCTTAACGGGGTAACGGAGCTCTGTATTCTGCTGGGTTCCTCACTTAACCGCCAGCCCACGGAAATCTGTCTTTTCCACACAGTGCCTCATCATTGCCCCCCATACACACACACACACTCCAAGTAGCAGCATTGTTCCACAAGGGGCTCAGGTGACTGTATGCATCCTCCAGACACAGCAGGCTGGCATCAGATACACTCACCCAAGACTCCATTCTATGCAGTGGCCTAGCCAGCCCCCTCCAGCCCTCCTTCATCTTACCTTCTCCCCCTGCAGTCAGTCCTTGCTAATCAGGTGTTGGAGCCCACACAGAGGACCCAGCCCTGAGCTGGAGCCTCACACTCCCTAGCAAATAGCACCCTGCCCTGCCCCATACCAAGAGGTAGCTGAAGGGATTACACACCCCCTGGGGTAGACTGGCTTAACGTGGCCTCATTAGCTGAACACAGTGTCACACAGATAACACTCACACAAACATACATTCACACACATACATTTAGACACGAAACAGAGTTGACAAAGCCTGCAGACACACTTAGACCCCTAGCCAGACTGGCTTCCATACAGTGGTCAAGTCGGAGGCAGTAAGAATGTGACATGAATAGAAGGTATGCAATAAATGTTAAAAAAACAAAACAGTTTTCAAGTATGTTTTAAACCTTGATGTGCCACAACGTAGCGAGTAGAAAATCCTTTGAAATGACTGATGTGCAAAATAACTCCCAGCTCTGAGTCATCTATACATTCAGTACAATATCTCACACTGTTACATTTGTCTAGCTTTAAGAAACCTTGCCAAAAGTGATCAAAGATAGACATGCCCAAATACAATTCTATTCTTTGCAAATGAGGGATTGTATTCCAGACCTGTCTTCTGATAAGACCCTTATCTGCTTAACTGAGTGCATTTCCCAAGTCTCTTATTGTCTGGGCTCTATAGAGATCTTGGCATTTGATGGAGTATTGTATTGCCACAGCAGGCCATGGCACAATGTCTACAGTCTCAAGCTCAACTAGTCTCCGCTCTCTTCCTCCAGCTCCAATGAGAACACTGTAGTCTCTCAGTCTGTCTGTCTGACTGCTCTCTCGCCTGTCTGGGTGCCTGACCCTGAACCCAGACACCATTCAGTGGCTCCAAGACAAAACAGACAGAACTCTAATTAGCAGCAATCCCTCCACTTTAATTATTATCTAGTATCCTAGAAGCCCTCAAACCTGTGAGACACTGTGCTATCTCTGTCTTTCTTCCTGTCAATGGCTACTCACAATAACCACAGATAACCACAATAATCTGATCTGGTCTACTTCGACAACGACTAAACAACGAATATTTAAATGTTTAATTAGATAGTGTGAACTGGTTAGACTCAGGAATTAGATCAATGGGATCACAAACTATGACGCAATCCTTGATAGATTTTAAAAACAAAAGATTGTATTTATTTCCCTTCTAAACTTCTGTGAAATTAGCTTATTTTAATTGAAATTTTGCATAAATGAATACGTATGTGCTTAAGCGTTTATTCTCTTGATGCCACCTCATTCTCCATCCAAACCCTCTGGTCATTTAAAAAAAATGGACTCTCCTTTCACCTTCACACTGTAGTTGTAGAGCAGATTTGGATTCAAAAGGATTTCTGCTGCTTTGAAGATAAGGGCCGTTGCTCTGCCATAAACAATGCTTGTACTGTTTCTTTCCTGTGCAGTGATTTATTTAAAGTATAATGCTGTAAGATTTGGGCTTGTTTTCCTGGCTGGACTGGTCATGTATTGGTGTGTCATTTATTAGGGTCAATTATTTGAGATACAGGAAAATACTTAAACATGAAAACCCCTACCCTTTTCATATAATTTCATAACCACAAGCTCATTCAACCTACAGGGCATTACCATATTTCAGAAATCAGGCCTACAATGACAAACACGGCAATGAGTACTACTTGCTAGAAGAATGCTACAAGTTACACAAACACACACACACACCCATACACACATGCTTCCTTTGATAAAGAATTTTATTCCACCAGGAGTGCTATGTCAACGGCCCTAAGGACATTGTATGCCAAGAATACCATGTTATTTATAGACAGCATTATACATTTAGACTTAAAATAAATATTGGAGCAGTGGTACATGAAATTCTGTGGGAATTAAAGTGTAAACAATCAGGTCTTAAAAAGTAATTTGGGAAAACAGTCACTGTGGGATTGAGTAGCCAATGTTTTACTCAAGTAGTGGTGGAAAATCTTTCTAGGGGTTTGTGTGTGCTTCTGAAATGTATTATTGAACTAAAGCTGATGACATTGTCCACAGTAAGCAGATGAAACAGCTACTGTTTGATACTAATGGCACATGACAAGTTTCATTGGGTAAACAGTAAATTAAATACAATTATACGTACGTATTTTTCACAAAATAATCAGGCAGATTTATCTGATGTAGGTTTAGCCATATCATTTAAATGTTTAATTGTGTCAATTGATGGGCCTAGTGTAGTAATGTACTGTATGTCTACATGTTGAACAGTGAAAGTGTCAGAAAGGAATTTCAGGAATGTAACATTCTGTGGAACACCTTCACCAACATAGTGACTTCAGGACAGGATTATCATTTTAATCAGGAAGTGTTTTGCCAGCATTGCAAGAAATATCTCGATGGCATTTTCAAAATACCTTTTCCCTATACTGGCAATGGTACTTACAACATAACAGGGGCAAAGCCAGGAGTGTGTGTGCCTCTGATTGTGTTCCGAGGGGGGTTAGAGTTGTTTGAACGTCCAGGCCAGGATACAGCTGCCTATGACTAATTTCTAACTCCCCCATCTACAGCCAAGGCAGCTTGTTTCACATGTAACACACATCACCAGGCATCTGTTTCCTGTTTTCATTCTTTGAGTTATCTTATTTTCCTTATTTCCCCCTCACCTGTTACAGTCCACGTTTCTTCCATTAAGTTGCGTAAGTCTTTTTCTCAGCTCCGACACCAGCAGGGTAAATATGGCACTTTCATCTTAGTGTGGTGGGTGTCAAAAAGAAATCCATTTCCCCCTAAGCTGAGTTCCTTAACCCAAATGTAAAACCAACACCAACTGTTCTACTTTACATTCTCTACTTTATTACTGAAACATCATCCATTCAAGACAGAATCAATGTAAAAAATAAAATTTAAAAAGTCAGGTATACAGGGTCAGATGACATTGATGGACACACTCGGCTCTGATACATTAGGGCATGATAGGCAAGTGACTTAACCCGTCAGCAAATTACGCAATGAGACATTGAGTCAACAGCCGGCATTTACATACATCAAACCAGGTTTATTTCACAGACTAGCATTTTACGAGTTGTAATATTTGAGCAGTTCCTTGTCCACGGGTTTCAGGATCTTTTTCTCCGCCATATTGACCACCCATCCTGGTGAAAGGCCAAAGAAGATCTGCCTCACATCCTTCCTCATGCAGAGCATGTGGTAGAGCTCGTCCTTAGAAATGTCCGGCAGAATGTAGCCGTACTTCTTGGCCAGGGCCAACCGTGCTTGTTGGATCTTGTCTGGGTCCGCCAGGTAACCCCTGTTATCGGCATCTGTGTAGTAAGGGACTAAGTTCTCCCCTGGCAGAATCCTCTTTGGAATTGGCTGACCGGTCAAAAAGAATGGGACAGGCTTACAGAGGACCGCTGAAAAGGAAATGTGGTGAGGAACATTGTTACCAAAACTGTATTTGCATTTCAAATGATGTAGCATGAAGTCTATGAACTGAAATGTTACTTACTAAGACTTCTGGGATCATAGAACCCTGTGGTGATGACCCCTCCATTTCTCTCTATGGCAGCAATGGTGCCCTCGGACGCCATCTGAACTTCAATGTTGACTTTTGCAGCAAAAATATCAGCCCCCTAAGACAACAACAACAGCAACAACAACGACGACAACGGGAGAGTAGATGGATTTATGAGAACAAACTAACATGTCATCTGTCAGGACAAGCTGTTAGAGAGTGCCACCTAGTGGCATAGTAAAATGGCAAAACACACTAAATAAATAATAAACTTGAGAGTATGCAGGTGATTTTGGATAGTGGGCAGTGTCATGTCAGTCACCATTTCTGATGAAGTTAAACCGCATTTAAATCTAGACCTAAAGTTACCTCATCAACAAGCTGTACACCATAGTCTCTCTTCAGGGGCTGAATGGTCAAGCCCCTACCGTTGACCAGCTGTGTCAGGTCAATGGGTTGAGTGGGATCAACTCGGCCCAAGTCAATCAGGTACTGTAGCCTCTTCAGGGACAGGGGCTGGTACTGTGGTCTGCGACTACCAGGAAAATAGTACAGGTTTGAGACTGAGCCATGTGGCTAATTTTTGCTCTAAATATGTTGCGTAAATATGTTGAGTGAACACAGGCTTCCTCTTAATCATGAACTGGACTGTCTATACAGATAGTCTGTTGCAAGTACTAATGTGTGCTGAGTGCTGATCACTTGAATGTCAGGTTCAGTATGACTTAAATATCACATGAACATAAAACATGCAGCAAACCCTTAAGTGGAGAGCACAAATAAACTATACACAATTAAGGGGCCTCACATACCTGTGGCCCTCATTGTAACCATATTTAGGGATAGAGAGATAGAAGGGAGATTGACCCCCCTCAAACCCTAGACGGGGGCGATTGCCTCTCTGCCTCTGTCCTTTGTGACCCCGGCCACTTCTGTTGCCTCCGTGCTGACCTCTGCCTCGTTTTTTCTCCTGCAAAATGACACAGAACAGAGAATCAAAGAGCAGCCACTACTGGCCAATGCGTATTAAAATAGCCAGTTTGTCATTTGTGTGAAGAATCCCACATGGAAATTAAGGGAGGTCATGCACATTTCTGCACACCATGTAGACCACACTGTTTTGAATTAGGCCTATTCCTTAGATGCACAGAAAGATAGATGAGCCTATGTAATATAACTAATTTAGATGTGTAAATGAGAAAGTCCAGCTACATAATCTATGCATTTTCACGCTGTAAATTAGCTACGTGAGTAACTTGATAGTTACTAACTGTAGCCTAGCTAAATAGGCAACTACAGCAGGCTACGCAACATTAGCTAACAGCATCTGCTAATTTAATCTAACCATGAACAGGTTACACTTACTGCTTTTTTGGTACCGGGTTCCGCCCGTATATTGGCAAGTGTTATGCGGGGCAAGTTTTGCAATACCTCTAACGCTTTCCCACCCGGCTTTTTTGTGAAAGACATGGTTCTGCTCACATGTCAACGTTGTCCAAGGACAATATCAGCCATCACAGAAATAACATACGGAACCGGAAGTGTCAGACCTCAATTTGTGTCTGAACCAATGTCTGAAAGGAAAACAGCCCAACATCCAATCATTATGGGAAAAAGGCGGAACTCCAAACTGTCAATCAAATCGAGTTGAACGTCAGATTAGTTTGTAGTAACAATGTTTGTTTGATCCACGTTTTTCATTTTAAAGAAGCAATATTGACTTAAATCATCATAGACAAAACCAGGAATAGATCTGAAAATTGTTATAGAAATCTCGAAACAAAATAAATGGTTCAAGGTCGATCAAAAGGACGGTAACCGCCTCGTGTCGGTGTAGCCTGCGGATAATATAAATTCCGTTTTTTATGTACACAACTGCGTTGTATGTGCGGCAATAATATGTCAGTTCCATTGCCTGCTATTGTGCCTGCTTTACGAAAAGCTACTGCAGCGGTGAGTTATATGCATTTTACCGGATGTAACGATCGAGACTGATTTGACAGATTATCTGACTGTAATTTCTGGTTGGAAACAGTCCATACGCGGCATATTTCAAATCTAGTTGAAATTGTTTGTTGTTGCAGGTGATATTTCTTCATGGCTTGGGTGATACAGGGTATGTACCAAGCTGTCAGTTCATTATTATGCATGTTTGCTTCTCATCAGGGTTTATAAAATAATAATAGCCTAATCATATTTACAAACTAATTTAGCCCACAGATGTACAATTAATACAATGATACAATTCTTATTGTTAAGGGTAGGCCTATGTTTTAGCGCTAATTCTCAGGGCTCTCAATATTAAGCGTTTGTCGTGAGATTAGCCTACCTGTCAAAGTTTGGGTACAGATTGCGTAAGAGTCTCACGGCGAAGGCGTGATAGCCTACTTGAGAGCCCTGACTTCTTGCTTATAGTCATGGTTGGGCCGAGGCTTTTGCAGAGATCAGAACTTCACATGTGAAGTACATCTGTCCTCACGCGTGAGTATCTGGAAGCAATATTGCATTTTCTCATTATCAATAAAGATTATGGGAGACATAGGCTACTGCGTTGTCTCACCTTTTTAAATCACGATGTAATTAATTGTCATTAATTTCTCAGGCCTATCATGCCTGTTACCTTAAACATGAACATGTCCATGCCCTCTTGGTAAGTCACAGAGTTTATAAAGTTATAAAATATTACCATGGATTATTGAGAAAGGGAAAGAGTAGAGACAGTCATGTATCATGATTTCTGTCTGTGTCATAGGTTTGATATCATCGGGTTGAGTACAGATGCTGAGGAAGACGAGTCTGGGATAAAAAAAGCAGCAGAGAACAGTAAGTGTGATTTTGGACTTCTTTTGCATATAGTAAAGGTGTGCATGATTCACTAGTGACCTGTCGGTCTCTTTCCCATCAGTTAAAGCGCTGATAGACCAGGAAGTCAAGAATGGAATACCCTCCCACAGAATTGTCCTGGGTGGGTTTTCTCAGGTAGATCACATTTTTTTCTTTCAGTGGCAAAAAAAGAATGCAACAATATGAAATATATGAGTGACAAACCGTGTCCTTTCTTCGGCCATCAGAACATGTGATTGTTCTGATTCTTTAACACAGGACCACATGGTCCTTGTGTGTTGTTTTTGTGTGTGCAGGGTGGAGCCCTGTCTCTCTACACAGCCCTGACGACTCAGCAGAAGCTTGCAGGAGTTGTGGCTCTCAGCTGCTGGCTGCCTCTACGCAGCTCCTTTCCTCAGGTACTGACTCCACATATCTATGCACATTTTATTAAGACATTTACTTGCACAACACTAGTGAATTAGCCTTAAGGAAGTTACCGCACCAGTTACCAAAGTTACTGAGTTTTAATTGTTAATAGGACACCAAAAGCAGCACTTAGCAGTTCATCACTTCTTGTGATACCTGTGACTTTGTCCCTTACCTGAGATCCTGTTAGTACGCCGTCTAGAAAGAAACTGCACCCATGAGTAGTTGATCTTCCACAAAATATTTTCGGCACGGTACTTGGCATTGTACTGTGCCAGTATGTAGTCTAATTGATATGTTGATATTTGTCGCTTTGGATAAAAGCGTCTGCTAAATTAATTGAATATAATCGTACTGAGGTAAAGGTGTTGGGCTTGGTATACTTCCAGGAAATGCTCCAATGATTTCAACTTACAATATATTTTGTGTTATCGGAATGTCACGTTTCAAGGCTTCGGCTAACATGGTCAACAAGGACATTCATTTCCTCCAATGCCACGGTGAGGCGGACCCTCTGGTGCCGGTAGTATTCGCTAGTCTGACGGTAGAAAAGCTAAAGACTCTTGTCAACCCAAACAACGTCACCTTGAAGACCTATCCCAGAATGCCTCACAGTGCCTGTTCTGAGGTTGGTATGGTTTTGTAATAGTGTAACAATATAATGTAACAGAATGGTGCACAGCTTTATGCTTATATTATGGTAATGATGATTAGTGATAATTTATACTTCTCTCTCTCCCTCTCTTTCACTCTCTCTCTGCCTCCATCCATCCTACAGGAAATGATGGATATTAAAGCGGTTCATTGAGAAGCAGCTTCCTCCAGTTTAGCTAATGATCTTATTAGCAGCCCACACACTACCACCATCGCCGACTAGGTCCCTGACTCCTGCCTCTCATCAAGATCCCTCAGAACCACTGACTGACTTTACTAAATACCTGCTCTCTCTGGTTGCCGCTCACCAAGTTAGGGGTAGGCTAAGGGCTATAGACAGTCTGAGAGGAGAGTATACACAGACTGCAGTGTTTTGGACTGGAGCTATGACTGAATCTTTGACACGAAACATGTCAGTTGCTATTGTTGTACAGCGGTTCGCCTTCAAACCTCAAGAAATACATCTTTAGATGTGGTGGAATATCTTTTACTATATTGGTTTGAAAAGCTATACAATCTTTTGATTTACAATAGATAGCAGAGACAAAATAGTCATTTGATGATCCATTGCTCTTCATCTAATATACGTAGAAATAATTATATGATTAACATGAAAAAGACCATAGATTTATTGTGCTTTATTAAACTTGTGTGAAGGAAAACAGCCATCTTCTTTATTTGGAAAAATACACCAATAAGTCTGTGGTTGTACTTTCACAATATTTTTTCTTTCTTAAACATATTTGTTCCTTGTCATAAGTATGCCTAATTAGAAATTATATCTCAATAAGAATCACAGTATTTAAATTCACAGGCTATTTTTATGACTCAGCTCATATTTTCCGTAAAATGTAGTAAAACGATTATTCTTTGAGAAGAGCTGAAAGCACCACCATGTTATATAAATGAATTGTCGCACCATTCAAACTACTGTGATAGTGTAGTAAGATCTTATGCCAAGGCACTTTCATAATCTTCTTGATATTAAGTATGACCTATTTTCTCTAAAACAAACCTAAAACACATTAAGGCTGACAATATACTGTACCTACACATAAATATAGTGCTCACAGATACATGCTTATCTCTCATTAAACAATATATAAAAGTGCAATATCAAGCGCTAGGGAATATATAAAAATATAAATATGTCTTGAAAACATCTACTTGTCTGGAACTGGACCAAGCATTTGTTCTTGCTCGTTTCAAGGAAAGCTTATATTGTGTACACAAACAGTAAGTACCTGTTCATCTACCTGTAAAAATCTAAACATTTGAACTGCAACTGGAGGGTAAACGTTATTTTGTGGGATACATGCGTCATCTAAAGCCAAGTTCAGACACCTCCAGCTCAGAAGTTTTTGATTGGAAATGTTCTAATGTGTCTGCTTCAAAGAAAAAAAAGTTTTTACTACTCAACTCATCCGATCTTATGTAAGGGCAAGGAAACAGATGTTGTTGGTTCTGAATCTGGCATTAGTAAGTGGGGAGGGCTGTTGGAGACCTTATGTTTCAGGGGGAGGCTCTTCCAGGCTCTGCAGTAGATCTGTGTACGCTGAGGAGTTCATGTAACGCGGGTACGAGTCTCTCTGCATCAGTGTGTAGATCTGCTGCTGGGCATCCTCGAACGTGTGAGAAGTGGGCTCCAGCATGTTGTGGTTGATCACTTCTCGAACATGTGAGTCCAGACTCACCTAAGCGAGGGAAAAGCATATCAACTCTTTAGAGCTGTATTTGGTGGAAAACTAAACGTGTTCTGTTCAATCTGTTGAATGGTCGGTGCTAGGTAAGTTAAAAACCATAGCTGGGGTCACAGCCTTTCTAAATAACATTTTTACGAGAACTGAAAAGCTATTGGCCCCGAGCCTGAGGCTTAGCTCACCTCTTTAGGAGATAGTATTGAGATGAAATCCTCGTATATTTGTCGCACTTTTTCCTCCACCACGCTCTTATTGGTCTCCTTCTTGAGCTCCTCACAGAGCAGCCAGAACACTATGTTCTCCTCGCTGAACTCTGTCCGCAGGAACTGGCGGAAGCAGCCCCGTCCAGCCGCACTCTTCATCAGCTTCTCAAACGACATGGACCAGGACCGCGCATCTTCAAGTGTGGGTTTAGGGCTTAGCAACAAAAAAAAGAGATTAAAACACATTGAATCCCCTTTGGGATTCTCTAAGTGTCCACCTTCCTTTCTCTGGCCCTGGAGCTGATCTCTGATCTAATATGTTTTGAAAGTCAGAGACAAGTGCCTCCATGCAGAGCAGTAGTTTTGAACCCAGTCATCTGAGAGAAGATTTTCTCCAATAAGAAGCGGGTGAAAAGCATTCAAAGTGAGTCATGGGGTAGGTTTCCTTTCTCTGGATATTGCTGTTTTATAGAGTAATAATGTATGTTTTGTTGGTAGTGGAGACCACAGTGCTCAATACTTTACCTGTCCTCAAAGGTTTCCTCTGCCCTCCTCTCATATGTGTTTCTCTGGACTCTTTCTTCTTCACCCCTAACAGTTAGACTGGGAAAGACACAATTAAGATATTCATGCCATGTAATTAAACGACAGCGTCAAAATTATGTAGATATATTATGTAATGTCTGATTCTGCTAACTGGAATATTTGATTAAGATACATTACTGTATGTTGTTTAAGTGTTACACATAAGTTACAGGTACCAGCCCAGCCTTCATGAATGTCGTACTCTCCAGGGAAGCCTTGCGTAAACACAAATTTGTGTTGTGCCGTAATTGAAATTTTCTGAACACCTGATGTCTGCAGTCACCTGTTTTCTAATTAGATTCAGGCTGAAATCAGGCATACACCACAGGGCACACCTGACCCAGGAGGAGGTGCAGCCAAGCACTGAAGCTTTACTACAATTAGCAGGAATTAATTGAGACACATGTGGAGACAATTGTTGTTCGGTGTCCTTGAGGAGTGAATTAACATGCTCCTAGACTGCACATAACACGTAGGGAGGGTCCTGAGGGAGCAGATCATCCATAATTCCAAAACACTAATGTCTCAGTGGGCTTGGCCCAAAGAGAATAACGGTGGGATCGGTATCTCTGTGTTTGTGTGACTTGGAGACTGTAGCCCATTCAAACATTTAATTGTAGAAATAAATCCAACCACCAAGCAACACTGAATTGCTTTCTGCCCATCCAAAACTGTCCTCCTTGTCTTGGTTGGTGTGGCCAGCAGAGCTTACCAGGAGCAGCTACAGCAGCAGCACCAGCAGAAACAGCAGGCGTTTGAGGCATTGGAGGGGGCGGTGCCCATCCCGTGGCGAGCTTGGAGGACACTGGCGGCTGCTTCCTGGTGGATCTGCATCTGTCTCTTTCGCATCTCCACCCTCTCCGACCCCATGGGCTGCAGTTAAAGTAAACATCACATGCTCAGTGTAGGAAAGACACGCCCTAATTGAAGAATATACAATTAAATACAGAAATTAGTAAGGTCTAACTATATCCTACATTTCAAAAATATTCAAATATTACTGGAGGAGAAGAATGGAGTTATAATCATTTTAACACTCATGTCTCCAAATCAATCATCTCACAGCAAATCTACATCTTCTCTTTTTCTAATTAACTGATTACATTATGTATTTTTTGGTATTTTATTTGTCTTAGGAGGAGAAATATCTGAGATAAATAATGTACAAGATAACAAACACACTGCCAGTACATGGAAAACCTCCCACACTCATCTCTGAGGCGAAATGTAAAACGGAATCACCATGGTGTCGTCAGTGGCTGTAATACCAGCTGGAGCGCGCATGTCTCTTGCGGAATGCTCTGACCACTTCTATGATATCCCTGCCCAAACTTCTTTGCGCTGCAAGGGTAATAATCAAATCTATATGACATCAATCGTAACCGTCTCCATCAATGCCGTCAATAATACTAAACTCCAAATGTGATATGTATATATGTATTTGTGCAAAACGCGTACTGTTAAGCACAACGCACTTGCAAACCAATGAAACGCAACTGGAAGCAGGATGTTTGAGAGAGATGGTTGAGCGGTTATGATAGCGAGAAGGCGTTGCTCGTGGACCGCAGCCTCCATCAGTCGCATCCAGGAGATCGAGAAAAAATGTTCCTTGTAGATACACACATGAGGCGTGACAAAAATATAATGTTGTATGATTGCGACATGGTTAGATATTGAAATAAACCGATTCCCAACCTATAGAATATGGTGAGGCTACAGATGTGTTCTTTCAATATTGAGCGATTTCGATGCAAATGATATAAAAACGGACATTTTCATTTTGTTTGGATTCCACCTTCATTAAGTTATGTTGGGAATAACTCTGGTCCAGGATTATGAGATTCATGGAGAATAATGGCAATTTTAATTGTAGCCCATATGTTCCTTGATTAAAAAGAGAATGAAGCCTTAATGTGGTAAACAAGTCTTAGATGTATCTGTCATACAGAAAATATCAATATATTTATATGTACTCACTGTGTCACCATGAATGCCAGAATACAGGTGATTTTGGCTCGTTCACATCCGTCTGCTGCGAGTTAACACACCATTTGGTTTTCTCTCTGCGCATGCGTTTTTTTCATCTGAGAAAAGGTTTTCTGCGGCCTCAGGTCGCGCGGATGGGCGGAACGGTTTTGTGGAGAGAAAAAGAAACAGCCATTGGTTAGAATCAAGCATTTTTATTTGCATTGATTACAGTAAACTGACGAATTTATCCATGACAATGATGGACGGTAAAATAACAACTCCCCACATTTCCCGCCATGTCATTTTGGTTTTGAATTTTTTAGAATGAGGTAAGCTAAATGGTGTGGATGGGCTGATGAAAAAAATAGAGAGGGAATCATGTTTTTATATTAAGTTTCATTTAGCGTCCTCCCTAAAAAACGATTCTTATTCCATACAAATTCTGCAACGTTACCTTAAAAACACAAAACCTCAGTCTCAAATCCTCTCACTGCACGACAGACTCCTTCATTATGGGGTTGCTGTCAGCATCTGTGGCCGCCAGAGGGTAGGGTCGATCCATGCAAAATCGCACTCCAACCGTTATTGAATCAAGGATGAGGCAAGTAGAACTCGGGAAATCCTGTACCAAAATAATTATTTAGGGTGTATGATCCATACCTTTACCATAATGAGAATTATGTGGCCCAAACCACATATTAAATCGATAGGGGAACGTTCATAGGCCTATACGGCCTACCCATATCTCTAGGAGATGATGGCAACATTGTATCCTGCAGCCTTGATGGTTGGTTTATCTCTTGCTATGGAAACATAATTAAAGATGTCCTAGATGCATTAAAGCTGTTGTGTGATAGGTCTGCTCAGGATATTAAATTCCCTGTCTGGGTAAATCTCTCCACTTTCTGCTGTAGAGTAGTCTAATTAAAAATGTCAGATGTAGGTTTAATTAGTGGACTGGTATATGCTACCAATTGTTTATTGTTTTGGTGTTTAAGTGTTTTGTGCTGATTTTCCATTGTTCATTTAAAACTGCAAGGTTTTGGTATATGAACTATATGGATGTGCGTGTTTCAATTTCAATGGGACTCTCCAGAGTCCGTTGACTCTGGAGACCCCAATACATATATTCAGCACATACATCTAACTTTCATATATAGGCCTATATTTTCCAACAACGGACACCACTACAGAGGGCATTCCAAATCCATCAAAGTGAATCTTTTATTCTTGTTCTCTCATTTCATGGTACAGCACTCCCTATTGAGCAAGTTTCCCCTGGAGCTGAAGTTGCAAATATGACAGTGGAAATATGGTATATGGTGATTGGGTGAGCAGCCAAGGAAATTCATCCTCCTCCACTTTGTGTGAACGACAGTGCTATAAAATAAATCCAATGTATGATACCATTTATTCCTCCAGGCCTCTCTCCCTCTTTCTCTACCTCTCTCCCTCTTTATCTACCTCTCTCTCTCTCTCTCTCTCTCTCTCTACCTCTCTCTTTCTCTCCCTCGCTATGTCTTCCATTCCCAGGCCTCTCCGGTTCTCAGTGATAAATCTTAACCCCTATACAAATCTTTGAGAAAGATTGGCTATTTAACATACCAAGTTACAGACATACAGTACGTGTATTACTAGATACTGGGTCTCTTCGCTATTACGAGCAGAGGGTGTATTTTCAATAGCAGAATGGTAAAATAAGACCCCACACCCTATCATTATTGATTTGAGCCTGCCTCTGAGACTAGGTACATTATGCATGCATAAAGTTGTTGTATACTGAATTCATATTACAATTTTAACATTTTATTTGGCTTATAAAACAAATCTTCAATATTGCAGAGAATTATTACAGGCATAAACATTCTCTGAAGCACATAGGGTAGGCAGCAACGGTAACATTCAAACCACGTGGGTCTTGTGGGTTTGTGTGGATTGCATGGGTCAATACACTCAAGGCTTCGTCACTTATCAAGTGAGTAAAATGTAGCCCATTCACATGAGCAGGTGCTCAAACTGTCTGCAGAGTGGATTTGGATATCCGTTTGATCTGTCGCCTCATTGGCCTATGAACAGAAGTTGTGCTCCGTCGACCCCCGACTCGCTATTATCTCTGACTCACAGAAGTTCTTTCTCTAATGGCTAATGGCTTTCCCGCTCTCTATTCCCATCCACCAGAGTAATTGCAATTTTTGGGGCGCGGCACATCAGTTCAGGCTCAGTGGCTGGCCTGGGCGGTAATGTAGCATTCATGGGGGTGCGGGGTCTGAGAAGCGGGTGTATCTCAATGACCCAAGGCGGTCGACAAACACAGACTTGTGCCGTTGACACTTGGAACAGTCGAGGAGGCCGGTGACTGTATAGGACGCACCTATACGCATTAATAGACTCCACCAGCCATATAGTGCCTTATGTTGCACAGGATGTGTATGTCTCAAGGAGCCACCCACTGACTCACTGAACTGAAGTGTGTATTTGAAAACAGACACAGTTATTAGCATTTAGATGAGGACTTGTATTTGTTTTGTTTGTTGCCATGGGAAAAGAATGAATCACACACAAGCACACACACATGTCACACACACAAAGTTATGAAGGTTTCATTTTCATAAAATATAGTTGAAATGAATAATGAATTGTAGTTGAAAGACAATTTCAAGATCAAAGATTGCATTTATGTCTTGGTCATTGGGTACAGATATTATTCTTCAAGTTTATTCATATCAAGAATCATATTGATTAATTGGAGTCAAGTTTGTTTGATCACACTTTCCAGAAGCTATGCATGACTAATCCCATTTTAACATGATACAGTGTAGAGACTAGCAATGAGAGCTTTTATTTGCTTCATGTCATAAATTGTTCTCCTGCACTGCTGCCATGTAGCCAGTGTTTTAGCTGCTGATCATCCAACCAGACAACAACAAATCACAGTCTGTCACACAAGATGTAGCAGAAAATAATAATGTCATAGATATGTCACTGAAGCGACTAAAAAAGGAAAAGAAAACTGAAAATTGTGAGATTGACAAAGATAGTCTAGCAGTCAACCTGATGGATGGCAATACAATGAACCCTTGACCTCTATCCTGAAGGTTGACACTTGAGGAATCTTATTTACCAGATGTCAAGAGATACATAACCTCTTTTTTCGCCTTTTGGCTGTTTATTGATTTATTGAGAACCAGAGGTTCTTTGGCAAGCCTTGCAGGATACCCAGAAGTACCACATCACTCCCTCGGTTACTTAGTCCTCAGAGCAAAACATCGCACCTCTGTGGAAGCTCATTAGCTACATGGTTGGCCCCTGCCTGCACCCCCCCACACACACCCTCAGAGTTCTGCCTTTCCAAACCAGGGTCTCGGTAGCGCTATAGCGATGATAGATTTACTGCCTCCGTCTGAATGAACATCTGTCATACGATTCTTTTCAGGCTGAGATGAAATGTGCTTGGGATTCCATTTCTAGGATTTGCAGTAAACACAAAACTTTTATCTTTATTCAGGGGATGAATCAAAGATTTATGCCTTTCTCTCTCGCTCCATAGACTACTTGTTGGCTCGGCCCGGATCTGGCTGTGTGCGCGTGGGTGTATGTCAGAGAGTGTGTGTGCAGTGTGTGTGTGGAGATGCGTCACTTCAGTATGAAACATTCTGCCTGGGTCTGCATTGATGGTGCTGCAAGCTACAGTATAGTCCTAAAGTCCTCCTCCTCTCATATATTAGTGTGGCAAAGCTGAACCATAAAGTCTACAACAGTTAGATATTGGCCTCATGGACTGTTTGTTGAAAGATTCTGCAGTATGCACTTCTGGAAATTCTGACTGGAGCCTCAACACAGATAAAGTGGATAAGTCTGAGGAACTGTCTGCAAAGTTCTTCTGACTGAAGGTCCAGTCAGGACAGAGAAACATTCACTGTCATACGATCACATCAGGGGCTGAAAAATGTGGGTGTGGGGTTTGGACGGAGACAATACCCATGTGTCACTCAGTATCTGCCATGGTATGGTCATTGATGTTAGGTAGTTGAGGTAAACATTTGAACAACAACATTTGTTAGCCAAAAATCCAATCAATGAAAGGTCTGCATGTCTTTGCTATTTGGTCAGTGAAAATCTCTTGGATGAAGACATTTGATTTGTCAAGTAAAAAGGGCTCAATTTTCATTTGTCATGCTGACGGCTGCTCACCCTCATTGCCTGTTGCTATGCTGTAGAATGATCTAGAATGACACCGTTCATCACCGGGTATTCACCACAGCCTAGCCCTGGGCCTTGTCTGTCTCAGAGCTGTCAGAAGCAGCCCCCCGCCCCCCCCTCACTCCCTTTACCTTCCCCCTCTCCTGTCCTCCTACACGACTCTCTTTCCTGTCCTCCTCGTTAAGAGATCCTCTCGCCGGCTCTTTCTCATCTGTAGCAGACAGTCTGGGTGTAACTCAGCTAATTAGCCTTCTCCAGGATCTGTAAAGGAGAGAAAGAGCCAGAGTGAGAGAGAGAAAGTCAAAGTGTACTGTCAAAATAATATGGGCCGTGACAATGACCACTATTATGCTGATTTGTTGTCATTGAGGTCCTTATGTTTGAGATCTTTTAACTCATCATTTTCTTTTAGTGGCTTGTGCATCGCCATCAATTCGAAACTTAAGTTTTATGAACCAAGATAAAGAACTCCCTCTCAAGAAACTTCCCTCCTCCTCCCTGTCTCCATCCCATCCTCCTCACTATTCCCTCATGGTCCTCCTCCCTCTCTCCTACCCGTCCTCCTCTCTCTCCCCTTCTCTACTCTGTCTGTCTTCCCCCTACTCCTCATTCTCTCTCTCTTTCTCCATCTACTCTCCATGTAACCTGTTTCCACCTTGAGCTGTACCTTCTTAGATAACCTTGACAACCCAGAACACACAAATTGTGTTCTTCAAAACATACTGACCCTCATTTCTGGCCTTTGACCTATGTTTTTGAGTTGCATGTTGCTGACATTTACACCAGTGAAAGCAAACCAATGTTTCATTACTTCCTGCTAGTCAGCTTTCTTTATGCTCAACTGCTGCCTGTCCAGAGTTCAGGAAAACCTGAATTCCCCAGAAGAGAAGCCATGCTCGTATGAATAATGTAAAAACATAATTATCCTATACTCTTAGGACTTGGAGGCAGGCTATGGTTGAGGTTCCGCATTGTGTGGGCTCGGCCAACATTGCCCAGAGGCAGTGCTTGGAGATTCGATCAAAATCTTCACCTCTCTTTTCCCTTTATACCTTTTTTTCTGAGTGTAATTATTCCATTATCCATGTCCAGTATACAGCTTCTTGCGGAAAAAGTAGAAAAGAGCATTATTCCTGGAAGACTTTTCTGTCCACATTTCTTAGTGTGCGAGTCATTTCTTATTAGGCCCAAATTCATATTGGTTCATTGAATAGATTTGTTACATTGTATGTTTGGTGGGGGGAGGAGGGGGGTGGGTAGAGTACCTTTCGGCAATATGTCATAATTTTCTGACTGGGCCACTTTCTCTCATCCTCCTCAGTGAGTCATTGTGATTCATGCACAGCCCTCATCTACCATCTCTCGTCTGTAATTGTGAAAATAGGCATATATGTACTTCCTTGAGGCACCATTACATCTTTTAACTTTATATTTTACCTCAGGGCAAAACAATAGGAAACCGTGGGAACATTGTGGTGCCATGAAAAGTTATCTGTTTGTTAACTTCAATGACTGCCTGAAATAATGTCACTGCACAGACAACAGCTGCTTCTGCAAATAGGAAATCTCCCTTGCCAAGCTTTCTTAATTCTGTTCACATTAAATGGTAATCTGCTGATAATGAGGATACTGTGTGAATGTTAACATGATGTATCACTCCTGCTCGAGTCTGCATGCAGGGTAGTGGTGTCTAAATTACTCCCACTGTTTGAGAATTGTTTATAATGCACTGGGCAGTACCTTGACGGTAATCCACTCAGATTTTCATATGTCCTCTTGTAATGAAGGAGTTTAAATAAAGGAACAACAAATCCCTGAGTGGTTACCGTTTAGGCTGTGTCACACTGACCATGTGAGACTGATGTCTGGGTCATGTTAGCCTCAGGTGCTTTACTTGTTGCAGTAGAACATGTTTTTTTATCACTCATGGGGGAATGAGTTTGCAGCCAACATCCCATCCAACACACTGGTAGATAAGGACAATGTACTGCAAACAGGGGATTAAACACGTCACACCCGAGGATACAGTCTCATCTCTTGGTGATGGACGACCACTTCTGTTCTTCTGCTCTGTCATGCACTTCAAAGAGGCCAGTCAGATTGCTTATTGTTATGCCGTAGGATAAAGAGATGATTTGGGTGTAATCCCCTGGGCAGGGCGTTGACGTGGTTTAGATGAAAACATGACAGGATAGGATTGGAAATAGGGTTCAACGCCGGGGTCAACACCATGGTCGTATTGAACAAGAGTCTGCAGGAAAATGACCATTGTGTTAAGCCGGGAATAAGAGGATTCAAGGCAACCTCTTCAGTGTCCCAACATTCAGGTTGTGGGTCAAAGCCTCAGGAAATGTTGTTTCCACAAATAGGACGTCACAACAGTATAGTGTTTAGTTTACCATGTATTTTTGGTTGTTGTATTTATCGTTATAGTTTCATTTCTTACAAATATTTTGGAAGGATCAGGTGTTGTGTGTGTCTGTGTATCTGTATGTGTAGCTTAAGGTGCGTTTGGGAGGGTGTCAATTTTCATCCTGGAAGCCATTAAATGATCCTAATATCCCCTGAGTGACTGAACTTGATATTCCCATTACAACATTAACTATGATAGGCAGTGAGGTGTGGCTCCTCGCCATGTGTCCTCAGCCATAGAGACACAAACACCATTAAACCGGGCGAGCTGAAAGCCTGCTTTACACTAAAGTCATTTAGAGGCAGTCAATAAGCAGGAGTCCCCAGAGACCACAGCACAGAGAGGTGGGTCTGGAAGGGAGCCAAGTTATCATCCTGGACACAAACCTCTCCGAGAACCTTTCTTATTAAAAGTTTGGGCTGAGCGCTTTTTTGTTGCCTTGGAAAAAGTGCTAGTCCTCTCAGAGGGAGGACCTAACCTCCACTGTCTGACCACCTGTGTGCAATGGGAGGAAGCAGACTAACCAGTGGCATGGAAGCACTGGCACACCGAACACAAAACCCCTGTTAGCAAATTCACCGTTCCAAACAAATCTCAAGGGACCCCAGTGAGGCCTACGAGTGAAGGAAACATGTACCTGTCGCTTTGCCATACAGTCCGATCCCACAACTGCCAGTAAAGTTACTTTAACTAACAGGCTAGCCTGTCTGGGCTGAGTAATAGTTCCATTTGTCACCTTCTTTATCTGATGGATATCCTGCTTTATGCAACTTAGCATGTTGTTTATCAAACATGTGCAAAAGAGTCTATAACCAGGCATCCATAAAACTGGATTTATATGTACTGCTGGCCTTTAGAATATGATTTATCTTGATTATTAGTCATGAACATACTGACCACCTAAGACGGTTTTCCAGTTCTCGTTTTCTGTTAATGCCTAGACAGTGCCTACCAAATTACTTTTCTCTGATAAGATTGACACTGTATATTGGATTTTCCTTCCATCCCTTCAATGCATTGTGGCACATGAGACTATCCATGAGGACCCTTCTATAGGCACTGACATATCCGCCTCTGAAATCTCTCTGTAATGACAGCCCACTCTTGAGAATCTGAACAGCTTCCCCACTCCATCTGCTCTGTCAGGCAGAACATAAAATAGCAGGTCTCTTAGATGTGTCCCACGGTGTTTGTAAAGAGACAAAGTACACAAAATGCATACGATACGTAAAACTGACTCAGATGGGGGGGGAGGGAGGGACTCTAACGAGACGTATGAGAGGAATTGGCTAAAAGAGACTGCAAATTGTCTTCTGGCTAGGATATACTCAGGTGTGTGATGGAGAACGTGTGATATGTTTTGTCTGGATGCAAAATTGAAGTTCTGTCACAATTTGAACCATTTTAAATCATTTTCTTTTTCTTATATGCAAATAGATTTAACTATTCGTTTGTTTGTAACAAACCAGTGTTTATGTGAGTGTGAGTCTGGTTTTGTGTACGTGTGTGGGTGTGTCTGGCTTTGTGTGAGTGTGCATTTTTTTTAAACTTGCAAGATTGATGATACCTATGGGTTGTGGAGCCTCTAGCCCTTTGACGCGTACGATCACACCTGTGTGATCAGTTCTGGCTGGGCCCAGGAGCGTACGATCACACCAGTGTGATTTCGAACGCGTCCTTAGAACGTCCAATTTTGTTAATAAACGTCACAATAGAGCTAAACACTGGCCTACGTGTATATTATGAACATAACTCAGTTTACTGTATATTTTGAGAAAGTTTATCTTTATTATCTATATGAAAACGTTCAGACAATGTAGCTTAGCTAATGTTAGCTAACAGCTAACCAAAAATACCACATGCTTCTACTCACTTCACCTAGTAAACCATTTATCCAGATTGGTCCAATAAGACGATGACATTTGTGACAAATTCCCCAAGACACAAAGAGCCGCTGGGCCAGATGTACACGTACTGTCTTTGCGGGGAGAGGCATGTCTTTAATTTTCTGTATTATCTCGGTTTTGTTTTTGAAGTCTGAAAATAGGTGTAGGCCTACAGCTGATATTTTAAAGAATGAATCCTTCATGTAGTCACCATCTGTGAACGGTTTTCCATGCTTTATTATCTCCCGGGTTGCAACAAAACTAGCAGCAGTAGTGGAGTTTGGAGATGCAATCCACTTCTTAAAGAGTTAGCTAAGAAAACGTCATTTTCAGTGCCATCTGGTGCAGCAGTGTCTCCAAACGTGTGCTTGTCTTTTAAATTATGAATCCATCTCAATGTGCTTGTTCTGCTGCTTCTGGGATCAACAGCCAGATATAAAAATATCTTCTGAAACAACAACCTCCACAATAAAATAAATACTACACACAGACATGAGTTTCACTTTCTTTCATAGTTACAACATCCAGTCTATGCATCATCATGATAGATTTAATACAAGCAGAAATCTTATCTTTTCATTTATGTGATGGCTGGATAGATGAAATTGTAACTCTGCTGTCTGCTCTCACAACCTTGAGAAATGTAGTCTTTGATGTCCCCCAAAAAATGATTATATGGAGCGATATTGCACCCTCTTAGTCCTTTGATTTTGTTCTTTGAACCTCCACCATTGTGGCATCAGACATCTCTATCGCTGATTGAGTTTTGTCCTCTGATTTTCATTCATGGGGTCAACTCCTAACAGTCATCTTTTTCTATCATCTTTTCACCTCAGACAGTCAACCCCTTCCCTTCTTAGTGCTTCTCTATACCGATGTACAGTGTGACCACACCACCGCCACAGTCTTAGATGGGCTGCTTTTTGTTTTAATTTCACATCACAATGATCGTTTTTATGACAATCATCAAATAGATAATGGGGTCAGGAGCCGCTCTGAGACTGTGAAAGTCCAAATGTATTTCTCTTTTGAGTCTTAATTGCTGCCTGAGGTTATTCGGAGCTTAGAAGAGGAAATGTTCATATTCTTGAAAAATGATGAGGGATGGGATCCAAATGGTCTAGATATTGATGCGTCACTTTTATTTTCACTCTTGTGATAGTCATGGAGTTATCCTACCAGGCTGTGCAGTATAAAAACAGACAACCCATCTTACATGGCAAAGTCTCCTGGGACATTTTCAGTTTTCTGTGATGTATGTGAGAATATAAATGCCCTCAAAAGATGTCAGATTCTTGAACTACTTTTATCTTCTAGTCAAATGCATAACAAAAATTCAATCTCAGGAGCAGGCACACACTGATTGCCTTTATAGGGGGTTCAGACACAATCATCACCCAGCACTATAGTTCAGTGGATGGTGCTGATATGCCGGAGCACCATCAGCAGAGGGCTGTGTCATTACTTGTACTCCGCTACAAGCAGACTGGAGAGTCTGTATAGCAAATCAGTCATTTGTTCCTCCCCTCTAGCCTCCCAAATGTGAACCTGTTTTGTACGAGAGATGAGGGGGTAGGGGTGTGCATGTGTGTATGTGTGCGTGGAGGGAGGCTTACTCACACGGTAGCACTGCACTCTATAGGGCCACCCTCTGAATTATGATCCCATGTTTAATTCAGGGTGTTTACAAAGCTGCTACTTAACAATGTTAAAGTGGAAGTGGCCTTGCAAAAGCACATCCTGCTGGCCTGTGGATAAAAAACATGACAGCATCGCAAGTAGGTTCACCAACACAGGTGGGACTGTTACCTTACAGAGATATTGCTCATGGCAGATGACATACGCAAACCTATTCATTATTTATGAAAGCGATTTATCTCTGTCGTATTGTCAGAGGGTGGTGATTTTTTTATCATGACTTGAAATGTGTGCGGTGGATGTGTTGTTGCCACCACTCCACTACCTCGGGAGATACAGACAGGGGTCCAGAGAGAGGACTCAACACATTGAGATGCACTGAGATGTCATTTGGATACTCAAAGGTGATTCTGTAATGGAGCGATAATCTTAAAATGACCCCCGATGAAAGTCAATTACAAAGAAATCCTCCTTATTAACCTTTACTGGAGCATGCGGGAGGGTTTTTAATGAGAGCAGCTTCCGACATAGAAGAAGTCTTTTGAAGAGGAGGCTTTGTAATCAGCAAATAGCAGCACGCATGGGTTTCCTTTCTCACTTGCAGGCCGAGCCCTCTCTGTTCTCCACGCCTGCAGAATGAAGGGGCCTCAAGTTTCAGTCCTGTGGGGATCTGATCCAAGGGATCCCTTTTCAGATGAGAGAACCCAATAAGTTTCAAATTAGAGAATACGACGGGTCACACATTCAGAATGAATGGCTGGGCTTTCTGTTACACTGTAAAACTGGAGGCAAAACGGGACTGAGAGGAAATGAAAGCTGGTATTCACTGTACATTACCCTTGTGTAGAGAAGAGAAGGATCACTGTGCAACAAGCCATTAAACGTTTATTGATCCTAAACAAAAGGTTCCTGTATCCTGGTAAAATAAAATCTGCTTGCCGATCAATAGTATTGTAAAGTTGCAGCAGTGGTCTTTTGGAACTTTACTTGCAACTAAAAACTTGCCCAAATATGCCCCCATCCCCCCAAGCCATACTCACCCATCTGTAAATTGTGTTTCCTGGTCCAAGGCACATTAAAAAGATGCCAAGGTGCTGATCCGACATATGGAAATGGAATTGACAATGAGGCCAGGGCTCATGAAATGTTGCTCGCAAGGATTCTGTGCTGACTAGGAATGTCTGACATAAAAGGAAACCAATACAAGACTGATGGGTGGGTATTCTGGGTATGTGTATCGAGACTCAGGGCCCTATTTTGACGATCTGAAACGCAAGTAGCAAAGCGCAAAGCGCAAAGCGCAAGTGGGCGGGACTCCGGTGCGGTTGCTATTTTAGCAGCGGGATAAATGACTTTTCGCCAGGCGCAAATCTAAAAGAGGTAGCTACATTACTAATGGGTGTGGTTTGGGCGTAACGTGCAATAAGCCAATCAGAGCGTCATCTCACATTCCCTTTAAGAGCAGCGCTTGTTCCATGGCGGATTGCTATTATAACGGCGGATTTGCCAGGCGCAAGCCAGCGGTTCACAGGAGACCGACGTTCTCGTCAGGACCGTAAACGATAGAGAAGTGATTGTATGGGAAAGGCAGAGCAGTTTCATTGCACTAAGTTGCCCACTCATGCTGCTCATTCAAATGTAGCCTATTTTGACATATATATATTTTTTTTTAATTGCTTAGTTCTTATAATTAGTTTAACTGTTGTACTTTTGTTTACTTAATGTGAGACCCGTAGGGTATATGTTTATTTTTTGCACCTTCCTGCCACAGTAAATTGAAAACTGAATTCTGATTCTGATGTGCATGGGAGAAGAAACCTACCCAAATTAGCTTCGGTTAAACAGGCGTAGGAGTAAATTGCCACAGTTGTTACAAATCAAGTTCACATACATACAGATTTCTCATGAACATCTTATTAATCATTGATATGAACGAAATGTAACACAGCTAGCCATACAATACATCAAAACAATACGTAGTTTCGCAGGAAGAATACCCTGGCTTCGCCAGCAGTGCGCACGGACCAAGCTTGCGCCGTTAAAGTTGCATCTGAATAATGCGCCATTGTCTTTAAACCACCTTTTTCCTGGTCAGTGGCGGAATTGTTTTTCGGAAACCGCAAGATAGCACCAGGGAACGTTTGCGCCGGAACACGCCTCCTTTTTCGCTGAACCGCCCCCGGGAGCGCAAGGTCATTCCGACGTGCGCCCGTGGAGGGAAAAATCCGCTTTGCGCCGAGTGCAAGCTAGGAATGATACTTGCGTCACTGACAAAGTCAATTGCGCTGGGTGCAAGATAGGGCCCTCAGTATCCTATGGAACAAACAAGCAAACAATTGTTTGTCCAGGGTAGCACTTGACTTGACGAACTCAGCTGTGATATATTTGAGTGGGTGAGTTTCTGGTGACGAGAGTCCTCACTGCTGGTTCCATCAAATGAATGAATTCATCTTTGATGAGCTCTGCTTCAGTCAGTCTGTTAAGTCAGTCTGTCTAATAATAGCTCTGTGTTTACAAAACCTTGTCAGCGAGGGCAACACAAAGACCTACAGCACTCCCACTGAAACATGGAGGGGCCACTTGAGACACGGCTGTGCATGTCAGATACTGTAAAGTGCTCTTCTTGTAGAGAACAATCCACTGTGTCAACGTAACAGGAAATCATGACCTGTGACACTAGCTGATTTTCTTTTACTCAGCATATTATCACTCGACAAAGTTCCAGCTGTGTTCGTCTGGAGTAGGACGCGTCTGTCAGTGTGACCCACATGCTCTAACATACACTCACAAGTTCTGAGATTTTAATTTTTCTATTTTTTTTCATATTTTCACATATTTTCAGTGGGCTGTGGTGCATTTGAACACTGCTCCTTAACTCCTCTAAGACACTTTGAAAGGGTCAGTCACATCATATTCACAGGAATGGAAATGTTTCTAGCTCTCGCACACCTCTCTCTTTAATGCCAACCTTCATAGACTTTACTATCTAAATATATTGTAAGGCTGTCAGCGTAGTCCAGTCCCAGACAGGAGGCAACATGCAGGATGTTGGATGCAGAGCTGTGATCTGGACAGAAGGCAACATGCAGGATGTTGGATGCAGAGCTGTGATCTGGACAGAAGGCAACATGCAGGATGTTGGATGCAGAGCTGTGATCTGGACAGAAGGCAACATGCAGGATGTTGGATGCAGAGCTGTGATCTGGACAGAAGGCAACATGCAGGATGTTGGATGCAGAGCTGTGATCTGGACAGAAGGCAACATGCAGGATGTTGGATGCAGAGCTGTGATCTGGACAGAAGGCAACATGCAGGATGTTGGATGCAGAGCTGTGATCTGGACAGAAGGCAACATGCAGGATGTTGGATGCAGAGCTGTGATCTGGACAGAAGGCAACATGCAGGATGTTGGATGCAGAGCTGTGATCTGGACAGAAGGCAACATGCAGGATGTTGGATGCAGAGCTGTGATCTGGACAGAAGGCAACATGCAGGATGTTGGATGCAGAGCTGTGATCTGGACAGAAGGCAACATGCAGGATGTTGGATGCAGAGCTGTGATCTGGACAGAAGGCAACATGCAGGATGTTGGATGCAGAGCTGTGATCTGGACAGAAGGCAACATGCAGGATGTTGGATGCAGAGCTGTGATCTGGACAGAAGGCAACATGCAGGATGTTGGATGCAGAGCTGTGATCTGGACAGAAGGCAACATGCAGGATGTTGGATGCAGAGCTGTGATCTGGACAGAAGGCAACATGCAGGATGTTGGATGCAGAGCTGTGATCTGGACAGAAGGCAACATGCAGGATGTTGGATGCAGAGCTGTGATCTGGACAGAAGGCAACATGCAGGATGTTGGATGCAGAGCTGTGATCTGGACAGAAGGCAACATGCAGGATGTTGGATGCAGAGCTGTGATCTGGACAGAAGGCAACATGCAGGATGTTGGATGCAGAGCTGTGATCTGGACAGAAGGCAACATGCAGGATGTTGGATGCAGAGCTGTGATCTGGACAGAAGGCAACATGCAGGATGTTGGATGCAGAGCTGTGATCTGGACAGAAGGCAACATGCAGGATGTTGGATGCAGAGCTGTGATCTGGACAGAAGGCAACATGCAGGATGTTGGATGCAGAGCTGTGATCTGGACAGAAGGCAACATGCAGGATGTTGGATGCAGAGCTGTGATCTGGACAGAAGGCAACATGCAGGATGTTGGATGCAGAGCTGTGATCTGGACAGAAGGCAACATGCAGGATGTTGGATGCAGAGCTGTGATCTGGACAGAAGGCAACATGCAGGATGTTGGATGCAGAGCTGTGATCTGGACAGAAGGCAACATGCAGGATGTTGGATGCAGAGCTGTGATCTGGACAGAAGGCAACATGCAGGATGTTGGATGCAGAGCTGTGATCTGGACAGAAGGCAACATGCAGGATGTTGGATGCAGAGCTGTGATCTGGACAGAAGGCAACATGCAGGATGTTGGATGCAGAGCTGTGATCTGGACAGAAGGCAACATGCAGGATGTTGGATGCAGAGCTGTGATCTGGACAGAAGGCAACATGCAGGATGTTGGATGCAGAGCTGTGATCTGGACAGAAGGCAACATGCAGGATGTTGGATGCAGAGCTGTGATCTGGACAGAAGGCAACATGCAGGATGTTGGATGCAGAGCTGTGATCTGGACAGAAGGCAACATGCAGGATGTTGGATGCAGAGCTGTGATCTGGACAGAAGGCAACATGCAGGATGTTGGATGCAGAGCTGTGATCTGGACAGAAGGCAACATGCAGGATGTTGGATGCAGAGCTGTGATCTGGACAGAAGGCAACATGCAGGATGTTGGATGCAGAGCTGTGATCTGGACAGAAGGCAACATGCAGGATGTTGGATGCAGAGCTGTGATCTGGACAGAAGGCAACATGCAGGATGTTGGATGCAGAGCTGTGATCTGGACAGAAGGCAACATGCAGGATGTTGGATGCAGAGCTGTGATCTGGACAGAAGGCTTCAGACAACTGGGGCTGTTTCTGACACATTTCTTCCATAATGTCAAGGAGCATTGGAAGCCATTACCGGACTTGCTCTAATTCACTATTACACTAATTGGACTCATTTGAATGTTCCCAGAACCGCTTGCGCATTTGCCACCACAGATATGCTGCACGAGGCTGATAAGGATGATGTGATTCATTATTACTACCTGCGAGGGGGGAATGCTAAAGATAAGTTCATCTACGATATAGGACATACAATTCCAAAGTAACGTACAGATTATGAAATATTAAATCAGCTGACCATTATCTCCCAGGGCCACTGGGGACTGAAATGGATCAGCTGCTGTCTGTGAATCGTCCCATCAGTATTACTGAGTAGTAACTGTAGATGTTGTGCCATAGAGCAGAAATAAAGACTGCTCTAAAGAGTATCCATAGAGTTTAACAGGCAAAGAGGAAGAGACACTGGATATATGCATCACTGCAAACGACAATACACCCAGGACTCTGCAATCAATGCTCAAGATGCTGTTGATAACTGTACTGATCATTTCTCAGTGTAAATTAATTAATCTTCCACTTCCATTAGAGGCTTCACAAAGAAGATCATTGTCAGTAAGAGTGACAGTTTGAAGAGGCTATTTACGGATGAAGGATGTGAAGGAAGTTAGTAATGACACCATAATAGCTTCTATCCAGATCCTAGATTTCTCACAGATGGGATTACCAGAGCAGCAGAAGGCAACCCAAAGATCTGAACCCTCGTTTCCACATGGTCGCTGATTATCTGGGATTTGATCAGCTTCAAGACAGCGGTTTTCCGTTTCCAAGCTCCTGCCCCAGCTCTGCTTGAGTTCCCAAATGAGCTTGTTAGATTCACAGGCGATGCCATAGTTGGCCTAGTAAGCCTTCCAGCAATCTCACCTTCTCTTGGTATATGTAGCTGTTACATGTATTTAAAGAGATTTGGATTCAGTTATAATGATCTACTAATTATTTAAGGCATTGAGGGAAGGCCTTATCAGGTCACCTGGAGTGTTGCAGTCAGAGTCTAGGGAGGGGTGCAGTCCCCATTACTTGCCTACCTGTCAGCCCAGCGACCATTAGCATATAACTAGTACTGTTAGACTGTGACCATTAGTCCCAGAATATGTTTGTCTGGCTATGGCCCCAGATAAAAGACAGAAGCCATAAGGTTTAAATGCTGACTTCTGTATAGTGTATGGACTTCTCTGGGAGGGGTGGAGGCAGTCATTATGATAATGGGATGCATTACTTTGCACACATGTAACAGTCAGGGAGAAAAGGCAGCTCTGCAATCATAGATATTTTTTTTGCCAGAGAAAAAATAAGTATTGTTTGACTGTGACCTGCTGTTGATCTCAGAGAAGGGTTTGAATGTCCCATGGGGAGTGCAGATGAACAAATGTATAGATCACATTATTCAAACCTGGGTGAGTTATCATGAAATAAGTAGATCCATCAGTTGTCCTTCATAGTGAATTACACTCTATGGGCTAATTTATGTAACCTGTTTTTACAAGGGGTTTTTGCTCACTGGGTTTGTTGTTTGCTAAAAGCAGGGGTTCTACGTGGGCTCAATGTGATCGATGTGCTTATCTAATGGTACCTGCATACTTTGCCTCAGCGTTGTGAAAGAAAAGGGGATTTGCTGCCACATTTCTACTGGTAAATTTTCCCAAGCTGTGAAATGCCTTTGAAGTATCTAAGGGTTAATGGACCAGCCACAGAGACCATCCCTTATCTCCTCTTATAGCTGGGATGGGAATGGAAGGAGTACACAGCAACAGCCAGCCACTCTGCATCTGACCCATGACTCTCATACTGGCATATTTTTGTTTAGGGGGGGGTTGACCACAAGCTGCCAAGCGAGATGAAAAAGGACTCTGGTGTTGTGAGAGCTTTGAGAACAAGGAGGGAATGTTACCTTAAAATGTATTAGTACTGTACATGCCCCTGTCATTACCATAGCATTAAGAGAAGTGTAACATCCTTGCACAAAGAATGTAGCAGAGTGGGAACAAATCATGCAATTCAAATGAAGTCCTAAATGTATCTGGGGGACCGCCTCTCCATATTCGTCTAATCTCTTCTCATCAGTCTGGGAAGTGTTTAATCATGTCCTCTTGAAGTTTCAAACTACTGTATATGGAAAATAGACAGAGGGGAGAGAGTGAAAAAGTGAAAGAAAGGGAACAAGAGAAACAGACAGAAAGAGAGATAGAGAGTGAGAGAGAAACATTTAGAAATAGAGAAATAGAGACAGAGAAATAGAGAGAAAAAACATCAGCAACGATTGTAGCTTTTGTCGGTGTGGCGATTAGCATTTTTTTCCCCTTTGTTTTAAGGATTCAAGGTAGAACGTGAACGAGAATGGATCTTTGGAGTATCCTGTTTTGACAGGGCTTATTAGTGAGAGTAATGCATCCTGTCTGAACGCCACCCCTGGACCCTAGACTGATTGCATCTGGCTGCCTGGCTGGATGAGCCATTTTGGATTTGTGCTTCTCAAGGTTTGAGAGGAAAGCCAACCTGCCATGTCTGCTGGAAACAGGTGCACAGATTCAGCTGTAGCAAGCCCAAACACGGAGAAATGTGAAAGAAAAACCAAGCTGAGAGGTTGTTTCGGTAGAAGACAATCAACATGGATTTCAATTCAATACTATTGATGATCAGACATGACGTCCGAAACTGTCATTGTAAATTGTTTTTGTGATCCTGATAAAGATCCTGAAATGGACATTTAGCTCAGTCCTTTCAAGAAAACATTGCTCAGGGCCACAGAGTATCTGGAGAGAAGCAATGGAGGCTCTGCGCCTTAAGGATTAGACTGTAAACACTGTAAGAAGGAAATCATTTGATCCTCACCCAATCCCTTCTTTGCTTATTTCCCTTCTGGTGAAATATCTTTAGTGTGTGATCATGACTTAGATGGATGGGTCAAAGTGCAGACAGATTGTATTTGCTGAGAGGTGATAGGACAACATGAGAGCACGGTGGGAGTGTGACCATTTGGCAAAAGGCATTGAGTGGAAAACATTGGTGTCTTCATGCATTATTGCAGAAGAAGGCTTCATATGTTTTAGAGATGATTGATGACAGACTATGATCGCAACCTGCTTCCCAGTCCCTCATCTGAAAGACAAGTTACCTGACCAGTCTGCCACTGGGGCCCCCCACTCTTATTTCTGCCTGACAACTGCTTACAGTTATCTGCTGTCATGGAGCTGCTGTCATGGAAACTGTGTATGCTTAGGTAGTTTGAGTTGGATTGCAGCTCTGTGGAGTTGTTTGCCATGACTGTTGGTGTCAAGGCAACTATAAAGAAACATCACATTTCCCATCAGGAATTCTATGAGAAATAAAAGGTCAGCTCACACACTCAGGGCAACATTACTATAACCTCAGTGACACTGTGAGTAGTTGAAAAAAGAGCATATCTTTAAAATAAATGTTATTACGATTATAAAAATTAAGTCAGTGTATGATGGTTTATCAAAACAGCAAGACAGGATGTAAATCCAATATTGCTACTGGTGTAGATGGTGATGGTCATAAAGCAATGTGTTGGCTGACAGTTCTCTTCACTGCACTCTACCTCAAGTATACTCAGCTAACAGACACAGCCTGACAGCTGCCAACTTCACAATTACATAAAACATGGTGGTAAACAACATCACCCGGCCCAATGATCTGATTTAGACCTATTGGACTAGCAACATACTTTAAGACGCTTTCATGACCCCTAAGAACTATTCCTTTCTAATGGCTTTTTGAAATACAGATAAAAGGAATGCAATTACCTTTGAGGTGCTTTTAATTGTTCATGGTATTGTAATCTATTGGCCATCCAACTGGGTCCATCTATAATGTAACATATACTGTAGCATAGGAGGTGGGGGGAAGATAGATTGTCCATGCAATCACTTCAGAATCTCCAAGTGAGCTGGCAATATCCTGATTAGGATCCAGATACAGGATTGGAGGCCTCCTACATAGAGGAGAAAATTGTTTCTCAAAAGAGAGGGAGAAACAGACAAATAGACAGACAGACTGACAGATTAGATATATGTTCCAGTCTGGGGTGAAGCCAGCACATCTGTTGAGAAGCCCAGGAGGTTGCCCATGCTGTGATTAGTTTGGGCTCGTCATTATCCATGAGAGCTTACTGTGGTCAGGTCTGTGACAGCCACAGTCTCTAAGGAGAGCCAGTGAATCAGACAGAGAGTCAGACAGAGCGAGAGATCATACTTTATCAACTAGACCCAGATCACACTCTCCTGTGCTGATCCCGTCATCTGGCCCACATTCATGGCATCTCCTGCTTGGCCCCTGTCCCACAGATTACCATGAGATTCACAGTCACACTACCTGTTGAATACTGTATGATGTACTGTGATTGTTGGACATTCTCATGTGCTCCACAGAGTCAGTCAAGGTCGCTCATTCTCAGCCCAATAATTGTCTAGGTTTCTACAGCTTTTAATACGGTTTTTCTTTTTCAGAATTGCAAGTCTGCCCTTAATGATTTTAGGGGATGTATGAGAGGATGACAGAGAGATTTGCTTATTTCAGGTGCTGGTACTTGAAAATATGGTCTAAAACCAGTAGGGACTGCTGTGCCAGGTCAATATGAAAACATATCTTCCCCTCCAGCACCTCATCGGTAGGAAATTGTAGACTTCAGAGATAGAACTACATTCTCAACAGAACAGCAAAATGTTCCTATTTTACCTCCAGATTTTATGTTTAAGCAAAAAGCAGTCTCTATTCATCATTTCATAATTCTTTCAATTTTGCCTTCTCTCCCCCGCCATCTCTATATCCATCTCTGTCTCTATCTCTCTCTTTCTCCCTTAGGGCCAATGAGAGCTCTCAGAGTTCCCGCTCTGGCTGGGTGCTGGTGAATATTGACTCCTTCCGGCCCCTGAGATCTATCCATCTTTAGATTAATTATCTGAGCAGCTGCACTTTTCTAAACGACTAATGCAAATGACTTCAAATTACTGTTAAGGAGACTAAATTAACACTCCGGCCTTTTGAATTCATCAGAGCCCACAATCGCTGTGGCAAGCATGCCCTTGAGATCAGTTCTGCTCAGCTGGGACTGATTGTTGGAGAAGGCAGGAGTGTCAGAAGGAAAGACAGTCAGATGAGGGAGATATAAGTGAGAGAGAAAAAAACAAGCATAACCCTCTGAGTCACACACCAACGTGTTTTTTGAGGGACGAAGCCACCATTCTTTCTCATGATGCAGTCCCCCCATTAACCTTGCAAGGCATTAACCCTCCCCCCTCCCCCTCCCCCAAGCCTTCAAAGTCAGCAGACCAAGATCCCCTGTCCTTCATCAAATCACGCCTGTCAAGTGAGCGTGGGCCACCTTTTGCTCTTTTTTTCCTGGGAAAAGCCACAGGTTTCTGGGAAATTGATTCAAAGCATTAAGTCATCACTCAGGCACTAGAGAGACGAAAAAGATACATTGGCAGCACAAATCACAGACATCACAGCATGAACCTTTCCCATTCTCTTTGATTCTCATCTGTGGCACACTCATTGTCCTCTTTAGAGCCTGTGTGTGTGTCTGACCATGTCAAATGATTAGGTATACTTTCAACACAGAACAATGTAAAAGACACATGGCTATGAGTGTGCTAGCCAACAGTTATTTAATTGCTCAGTGCTCTGGACTGTCTAGATCAGCCAGTGTGAACTGGAAATTAGTAAACTGAAAAAGCGAGATAGCCAAAGAGGTGGACTTTGCTGTCTAAAAAAAATGCACAAGGACAGAAGCACTCATTTTTTTAGAACAAAGCTGGCTCTGATTCTCACGTTCTTCTGTACACTAGCCTTGCCCACAAATGTAGATGTCATGTTCTAATTATGTTGAATTTATTTTCTTAATCACCCTAATGTCATTACGCAATAAACCTGTTCCAAAGGGCTAAACAGTGCCAAGGGGCCTGCAGTGAGGGCAATTTCACAGCTTATTATGGTCTGGTCCTAATATTTTCCGATGTATCCAGTCATAGAGGACACGAGAACTTGAGTCATGGGTGGGGTAAATACATTTTTCCTTGATTCTTGCTATAGTATTTCCAATGCTTTTTGTCAGTCAAGGACTCATTCTACTGTTTATTTCTGCAGTATTTAATTAATCAGAAAAACCTAAGAACACATTTTCCAGACTGGCTACTGCACACTGTACAATGTGTATTTGCATCTAATTCCTCATCAAACAACCTGTGATCGCCTCAAATATTATAGATTACAGGTCGGATTATCATCTCCATGTGTGGGAAGCATGCATCTTTCCTTCTGAAAGTCATTGTTAAATAATACATTACCTGCAGGTGGCCCTCCCCTCTGGCACAAACTCACACACTGTTTCTTGTAGTTTTCACAACTCTGACCCGCATCTTCATGATCCTGTCCTACTTTAGCTGCTGTACACTACATCCATGTCCAATAGCCAGTCAAAGAACAAGTTCAATGATTTCAATCCATTTATTGTTTCCACATTGTTAACCACACCGTTCCTAAAATTGATATTTCTCACACACTCATCGTTGACACATTCATAATTAATGAAATGGTTTCCTCTGAATCTCACCAATCATCATCCTGAGGTTGTTACTGTGTCTGCTGGTTAAAATGCTGCAGCAAGGTTTTATAAGGCTGGGTACAACAATACCAGGATCTGTCTTTCTTGAATCTCTGCAGTGAGCATGGTGCCGCATGACACCCCAGGATCACGCTCAAAACAAGGCAGGGTGTTTAACTGAGCTTTTCTGCCTGACTGATTATGCAGAGCCGATGAGTAACAATGTAAATGTAGGCCACTGGCATTAAATATCAACGAGCGTTCTGCATTTAATTTTGTGTTTAATTATGAATGATTTCCACTCTTGCACTAGCAGAATACTGACCCGTGGGAGTTGGTGTAGGTACTCTACCCTCACACACATCTAGGTCTTAGCGTGCTGATCGGCGGTTGCAGCCGTACAGAATGCACTGGGGTCAGGAACAAGTCACAGCCATAGTAACGTTCATAATCCCTTTATCTCCACCAGGCCTTGTGTAGCTTTGGACCCCGGCCCTGCGCTTTAGCTGGTCTCACAGATTTATTAATTTCATCTGCTGGACTGAAATAGAGGATTAAGAGAAGGGAGAAAGGTGAGACTCGCAAGAGATGGGTTATGAAATTGGGTTTATCATTGGCTTGTCTTGTGATGATTGATGAAAAGTTGATGTACTGTGGCAAATGTAATCATAGTTTACACTGATACATTTACAAACACAGTATGGCCATGGAAGAGAACACATGGGCATGAGATGTAGGTTTGAAATGGGATTCAACAAACAATTTAACCAAAGTTAGCCAAATAACTCATAAATGTGAAAAATACATTTAAAACAAGGAGCCTGCATTTCCAATGTCATGTGCATGTTTTTCTAGCATCTGATTCTCAAACTTTCTAGAATGTGATTCTTAATGAGCTGGTGTTTTCAGATGAAACTGAACACCTATTGAGATCAAAGCTTGTGAGAAAGACAAGGAAAAGTAGCCAAAGGACAATTATTTAAATTTCATAACAGAACTTTGCAAAGGCTTTAGAGGCTACCCTCATTACCCTCATTATGCTGTGGCTTGAGATTCATTTGAGGTAATTATAGCTAAAAGTGTGTTGGTGTGTTTGTGAGTGAGTGAGTGAGTGAGTGGTGAGTGAGTGAGTGAGTGAGTGAGTGAGTGAGCGTGTGTGTATGTTTGAGAGAGAAGGGGTAATTTTTTGTCCCATGAACTATACTTTTCATGTATGCCTTCTCTTTCCTTAGAGACAGCAGCCATGCTCTTTAACATATTACATATTAGCAAAACTCCACAGAATCTGTTGTGGAAAGTTCTTACAAGTAAATACATGTGAATACATTTTTGACCGATTCCCCCCCCCCAATCCCCCTCATCCTTCCAAATACAAACAAACACAAGCTTAAGCACACCCACCCACTCACCTCCTCAGACGCCCTTTACATAATCAATGAATCCCATCTCCTCACATTCTGCTACTAGTTCTGGAGCTCAGTATAAATTTACAGTTATTAGAGGATGGCCTGTCTCTTCCAGCTCACAGGGAACAGCATTTATCATGGTTATTTAGGACTGCAGACAGAGCTCTAATAGACCACCATTCTCTCTCCACTCTTTTCAGAATGAATGTTTGGCCCAGCAAGTCCCCCAAAGGCAGCTGGAGAATGAATGGGAATTAAATATCTTGATTTAGGGTCCATTGAGTCTTTGCAGACTTTGCTAAAACGTCACACTTCATTCCCTGCAAAGATGGATATGACAACAACAAAAAATTGGTCAAATAATTTTATACCCAAAACAAAATCTGTATTAAGAGAAATTATCCTAGCCTCAACATATAAACATCTACATTTGCTTACTGTATGTTTTCATTTGTTGGTCTGTCAAGAAACACAATTCTACACTACACAAAACACGCACCTTGTCATTCTTGTCACGGGCGAGTTACTCATTACTACTAAAATGTAGATTGTTTGCATTCAACACCAATGCACAGCAATTGATCATTGGGTGACTGAATGTCACTGGAGATTAGCCTTCCTGCTGTCTGTATTATTACAGACCCCCCTAATCTACAATTGCTTTATAATTAATGTTGTTCATTAGTATAGATCATTTGCTGTGTAAACTATATTGAGACATACAGTGGCCTCAGTACTCACAACGCCCTCTCTTCAAGCACACTTTATTGTGTTGTAAGTTTATTCATAAATGGATAACATTTACATTGGGTGTTTTGATGTAGGCTGTGACTGACAATTTGCATCCAACTCGCACAGAAGACCTTTATCTATGGATCGCTGGTGTATTCTGATGGTCCATGTGGTGATAATGTCCAGCCTTTGTCTACCCCCCCCAGTGATCAAGTCAAAGTCATACTCATCAGTCCGTACTGTGTGCAGTTAGCTGGAGCTTACACCCTGGAACACTGCCGGCTGGACTCAAGGGCTCTCTCTCTCTCTCTCTCTCTCTCTCTCTCCCTGTTCCTCTCTCTGTCTCTCTCTCTGTGCTTCCTGATTAAATACTTTAACAGAGAAGATTAGCTCAGCAGCTAAACACTAAACTCAATCACGTAGCAAGCTTGTCTCTGAAGCAAGAATAAAAACAACAACACATTTGTGCAAGAAAACATGCTTGCACACGCAGGCTACACACATCCAAGTGTACTGTGACAAACTAAATCAGTGTCACTAACTGATTCATAAGTTGTTTGCCACATCAAGTGTTTACGTTGACTCATAAAAATGAGGCCCACCGTTTCCTGTTAAGAGCAGTGGGTTGGGATGTGTCGATCTAGCGAAGGAGACATGGAGGCAGTTCAAGACAGCTGAGTGGCATAATTCACACTCCGCAGGACTCCACAAGGCAACCCACCACAGCACCATCTGCGACTGCCATGACTGGTGTGACGCGATGACTGGATATGGAAGAGGGCCATGACTTGACGCGGTGACTGGAGTTGGAGGAGGTTGCTGCATGGGTGTATCTCTACTCCCTCGGTCTGGCTTTGTGCGGCGGCTGGTTATTAAGGTCAGAAATAATGTACAGTATGTACATCGCAACAAAGTACAACTTTCTTTAAAGTTGGCATAAAATGACTGCTAACATAGTTTCGGTAAGTCATATCATCAGCACAGGGGAAAATGTGAACTAGTTCTAGCCAGATGAAATCACTTTATCATTCTGATTGGATTTTAAGAGCAGATTGACTTCTTTAAAAGAGGGGACTATTTGCATATATTGAAAGTTTTCGCCCCAAAAAAGCTTGAATAGAAATTAAATGCAGACTAAACTGTGTTTACTTTTTCTAATTGTTTTTATGAAAGAACCATCGATTACATTTTCGTCATTCATGATTGAATTCATTTCATTCCTGGTATCTCAGACAAGTCTCCTGTCTTTAGGATGGAACCACATTAATAAACTATGACTAAACAACACAATTGTAGACAAAGGTAACCTTTCACGGTCTGGAACGTGGGCATATAAATGTTGTGGGATAGATCTGATCACACCAGTGTTCATACGCCTCCCAGCCATCTGTTACACGCTGTAGCCCAGCCTGTCATCGCTTGGTTCGCCACACAAATCTCAAAATCACTTCTATTTTAAGAGATGGCCACACCCACAGTCTTTGCTGTCACTCACCTTTGATCACTTATGGCTGAGTAGGCTCCTATGATGCTTTTTAACAGTATGTGCTGTGCATCGGATGAATGCACTGAGATGGAACGACACGTTCATCGATGCCTGTGTATTGACAACTCTGAACTCTCATTAAGTCCCACACATCAATGCATAGCTGGGAGAGTTTTCACCACACCATTACTGAGGGAGAGTCTTCACCACACCATTACTGAGAGGCAGGGGGAGCAGCAGACCGTTTCATTCAGCTCAGCCCTGCACAAATAACAAGAACTACACATGCCAGAGAAATGTGCCAGTGTGTGCATCTACGTGTATGCGTGCGTGCGTGCGTGTGTCTGTGTGTGTGTGTGTGTGTGTGATATGTAAGTACGGTATCTCTTTCTCTTCATCTGTATGCAACAGTATATGTGTGTATGTGGTGTTTTCCAAACAAATGTCTATTAATTCGTTTTGGCCCGAGCGAGGATGTGGTCATGTGTGGCTCCGACAGGCGAGTGGTGCTACAGTGGGCCCAGGGCCACTGAGCCCAACGGAGTCACATCTGGGGGCTGGTGGCAGAGCCCCAGAGAGGGCTTCTCTTCACGGACCCATGCATTAGTGTTTCTCTGTTTAACTCGGCCTAACCATCTTTTTTAAGGGAGGCTGTAATATCTTAAAACAAAGGACATTTACGGTATGCCATTTAGGCTGAGCTAATATTTGGATTTGGAAAGGGATGGATGCATTTCGACCAGTGTGGAACATATTCTGGCATGTATTATGGTGTCACATAACTTATATTATGCATACTGATCATCAATCAGTCATGCATTACTATTCTTTTTGGTCAACAAACCTGTTGTCAAAATGAATGCATTTGTCTAAATAATGTAAAGGGATAGTTGAGGGCATATATAGATCATGGATAACTTATTTTTGTCTGTCGGCGGTAAAAGCCACCTGTAATGCATCCCTGTCCAGACACAGTAAACCAATTTTGGAAATGGATGAGATGAAATCAGATAATGCTCCCTTAGAGAAATACAGATTTTTTAGGGGGTGGTGGTGGTGGTGGGGGGGTCCAGCCTCCCTCCCTGTCTGTCTGTCTTTCTTTCTTTGTGTCTGTCTGTTTGCCTGTCTTCCTGTCTGCATGCCTTTCTGCCTGTCTGTCTGCCTGCCTGTCTGTCTGTGTCTGTCCGTCTGTCTTCCACCTCTCTCCCTCCCTTTCCACCTTTCCACCTATTCCCTCTTCTCTTTGATGTACTGTTTCATGAGCGAGCAGTCCTCCTCCTCTGGCGGTGATCGTAAACGACCTGGCCTCCCCTAGTGCGCCGTCAGCGCTTTCAGATGATCGCTTGTACCTCAGGGCTATAGATCAAACAGTGCCCCCCTGCTGATGGCATCCCACTGCCCCTGGCCTGGCCATAGCCTCCACAGCCCAAGGGCAAGGCAACCTGAATTTCTGCTTCATTGGTCTCTGCCTTCCCAATCCTACACTGGTTGTTTACTGGACATATTATTGCGACATTTGTTAGCTACTATACATTTTTTCTACTTCTTTGCGAATATGACATGATCTTTGAAATGGCTCTGGGGAGTCAGTAAGTGGGCCTGTTATAGGCATATCTCTTGAACGTTTAAGTGTATTATTCCCTCAAGATGTTTTGCAATTCTCCCGTTGTGCTTGGGGGAATTGCGTCCTCTACTTCTATTATGGAAATGTGTCTCAACAATGTGTTTCAGATAAACAGGAAGCTTATGGCAAAGGACTATCCACTCACCTTAAGAGTAATCTTGATTCAGGTTATATAAGATATCAGACTTTTGCCGTAATGCTGGAGATCAACGCAAATTATCATCATTGGCAAGTCAATCTGAGCAACAGCAGTGCAGTCACACCCATATTTAACTTGACACAGTTACCAAACACACCCTTTGTCCTCCTCAAACCGCCTCCAGTGGATCAAAACAGAAACAAACCATGTATGCCAGGTGAGGTTTTCTGTGTCCCTTTGTTGCTATGTGATCGCTCCCCCCCACCCCTCTCCTTGAAGCGAAGAGTCATTTGCAATTTATCAAATTTTCAACTCTCTTTAAATGTTGTTAAAAAATCCAACTTTTTTCATTTGTGCCCAAGCCACAATCTGATCTGTTCCCTGTTTTCCATATTTAATTCAACTGTGGTCCTCTTGGAGTGTAGGTATGACCTTGGAGAGTTGGAAAGGTAGACTATGTCTCTTAATGATCTTGGAGCATCAAAGTAATAAACACTGGAGACAGAGGAAGCTGAGTTTGGTATAAGGCATCCATTATTTTCTTTCATTTGAATCTTGTTTTTTCCGATTAATAACCCCAAATTAGAAAGGTTTCTTGGTGGAAGAGACTGGGTTGAGCACATTAAGTATGCATTAAAAGTGTAATACAGTAGAATTAGCATGTTTCTTATGCATTAAATTGAGTACCTTATTGACTTTCAATGAACTTTGAAAGTCGCAGTGAACGAGTGGATTTCTCCTTTTGGATTCTCTCCTTTTTTAATCAAGTTCAATTTGATCCCGCTGCTGATAAACAGCTTTTGCACAATTTGTTTGTGTTTTTGGCTTCTTTCAGCAATTAACTCAAATGAAAGGGTTATGGTTAGGCTTGCAAAACAACAAGCCAGCAGTCTCATACACATTAGCAATCTACAAATGCTATGTTTACTAGATCTCACCATGTGTGTTTTATAATACTGTAAATGATAGTCTGGAATGTAAGTTAAAAGTAAAAAGACATAAATGCACAAATAAACATTTATAAAAAACTCTGAGCTTCAAATCAAAATGAAATCAACACAATTTAAATTTCAATACAGTTCCTGGATTAAAACTTCAGCGTGTAAACATTTATATCATTTTTTCAGGTAGGAGATGATGGAAGTCATCAGACTGATTTAATTTCACACTTCGTAGTGCTTCCGTCAAGCACCTGCTCATGGTAATACATATAATAAAGTATGTAGTGGTAACTCAGGTAGTATTTAGGCCTCTGGCACACTTTGACGTAAAATGTTAATGCTAAATACAGCTGAACAGTCATCCTGTCCATCAACACTAACAACAGTATGTGAACCTTGATGAAAATCCTGCTGCCTTTATAAATCCTCTTGAAACCCTTTACGGCAGTACTGTGACGGATGTTGTAATCTCTTGTTTTTCTTTTGACTTCTCTCTTGTCTTGTTGTTTATTTATTTAATCCATACAGCGCTCTGAGTAAACATGATTGTTTCACATAACTTTGTCAATCCTTCCTAATCCTCCCCAAGCACTTTACTTGTTTTCCAGAGCCGTGCTAGAGTGTGTGTGTGTGTGTGTGTGTGTCCTTAGGGTCCTCCAGACCAGGCAAGAATTTCAGTACATGATGCACATGCAATAAATATTTGTCTGTTTCTTGTTGACGTTTAAAGTAAATGAAGTAAATGACTACCTTATGAGTAAGACAATGGCTAGCAAAATCTTTACCACCTGTGGGAAGCCTGTGCATCACTTGGTCACCCATACACAAGCGTTGACTGTGAGCCCCAGGAAGAACACCAGGCTACTGCCAACTGAGGCAACATTTTTATAATGAAATGAATTGAAATAGTAAAATGTTTATTATATAATTTGAATCTCAATTCTGTGCTATGACTAGAAGCAAGGGCCTGTTTTTGTACATTTGTACATTTTGTACATTTGTATTAACGTAACTGTACCTGGTAAACACATTTATCATTAGCGTGTGCAGATAAAGCTATTTCCAAAGGCATCTTTTTTTCGAATTTTGATTGCTAAATCACTTTTCCGAGAAAGCTTTATATACTGTGTATAAATTATTATGTTCATTTATGATAGAAGAGGGAATGTATTTTTGAAGATGGTTGATCCTGGTCTCCCCTCAAATTGAAATTAGAGCATATCTCATCGGCCTCTCAGCTGAAACCTCGTAATCAGATGCACTCAATCAATTTTAGCAGCCAATTAACTTTTTCCACCTCTCTTCCTATCAAGGAATCAGTCATTCCATGTGCAATATCAGTGTGTATGACTGCCCAAGTTTCAGTGTTACCACAGAAATGTGCTTTGCCTATGCAGATAAAGGGGGGAGGGGGAGTCTTTTTATCAAACCTTATATCAAAGGCAATCGCACCAGACGACACCACCACTCATGATGATTCCTTTGACAGCAAACACTTTAAAAATAAAACGCCTGCTTGCTCCTAGCGACAGACATCCTCCATCCAAGAATGGCTCAGGTGACGTAAGGGTTACATGATTTATTAGAGCTCCAACCCGTTATCTCCAGCCCGCTCATTTGAACAGAGGCATGCATCATACACTGCAGAAAGTACAAATAAAATCGGGAAGGTTGTTTTTTCCCTCGTCATAATGACGTTTGGCTTCTGATTTGGCTCTCTTGTCCTGTTAGCTGTAATTACAGGCAGGAACGCATGGACTGGCGGCGGCAGGAGGAGGCCAATGCCCCTGCACATCCACCCTCGGGTTGTTCACAGTGGATGTAATCTCCACACAAACACACACTTCGTGTTTATTGTTGTCAATGATGCATTATGGATTAGACAGATTATTTATGATCTTAATGCATCTAGAACATTAGAATATGTATGTAGCCTAATAAAGACAGAATGTTCCATTTAGCCTATAGGCCTACCTCACTTGTTATTGTGTGGTGTCTGTGGTATTGTGCGGTAGCCTACCTGTGGTAGGCCTATACTTGCTGCATTTGAGCAATAGCATATAGTAATATAGGATAATTCCTCACAGTTTAGTTTATCACAAAGGATTAAACTATTTATCCAAATAATCATTAATAGGAGTTTTTGAGGAGTTGAACAATAAGTTTAGATACCCAAAGTTTGAAGTGATAAGAATTAGGCTTCATCTAAATCATATCATGATCAACATTCGTTAGACAGACAGCATCGTAACTTAATCCGAAAGAAAGTCTCATCGCTTGGTTTTAGAATTGCATCGACCTATTTTGTTACATGGATACAGAGTTTGCATAGTTAGCCTTAAGGTTATTGTCACTTCCCTGATGTCATATTTGGGGGAGGGGGAGGGGGTATGGAGAAATGAGCAAGACAGCGCGCTACCGCTCGGATGCTCGCAGCAGCCCACACTGTGCGTGCCCACGAGTGTCTGCAAGCCGTTGCATAGCCGATTCACTTCATCTTACCTCTCTCTACAAACTTTGGCTACCCGTATCCTCCAGCAAGGGAAAAGAAAACACACTAGGCTACGTCCTCCATGCCTCGGGTTTGATCTCCATAGAGCTAAAAGGATCGAATAAAGACTAATAACAAATGGGTGAGTTTATGGATCCGGGTGGGTTGGATAAGGTTTTGCGGTCTGAAAATTGTTTTACAGAAATGCATTGTGTATCACCTATTCACAGTTGACTAATAATATGTTTTACATATTTGATAGAGCCTAGAAAGACTATAGAAACCATTCACTTAAAGAATGCCATAAAAGTCTGTTCAGGTATAATAATCACGTTAACTTTCCTTTTTCTCTCCTATCGGAACGGACCGCAAGAAGTGTTCTTTTAGCCCATTTCATTCGTATTGAGGTGGTCAAGCGTTTCCAAAATGGAAAGCACTCCGGTGGAAATCTTCAAAGGAGACAAGTGTCTTTCTGCGCTCGCCGAAGACTGTTTCATTAATTCTACTTGGCTGTCTGAATCACAAACTCCCAATCGCACCCATAGTGACGAGTGGGACGAGGAGCCCATGTCCCCAATCATCCCCATCATCACCGCTGTCTATTCAGTGGTGTTTGTGGTGGGCTTAGTGGGAAACTGCCTCGTCATGTATGTTATAATCAGGTAAGGCGCAACTTTTTTTGCATGTACCGTCCGTCAGTGCTCGGGTTGTTTGTCCACCGTTTGGTAAATGAAAAGTGACTATTAGGCTAATTCACAAGGAAACCCAAATTAATGTATCAATATGTATTTACGTCCTTCTTAAATATGTATGTAGATCCATAGTATAGATAAACATTCCTGATGTTCTTTGCATTCCCAAAACTTGTGAGACACACAGAGGCAATTGCTTTTTTACATGCAGGCATAAAGAGTAATTGAATAGGCCCTAAATAAAAAATTAAAAGGGTATATTTGGTGAAATGGAAATCAAAGCATAGTGATTCATGAACATATTGACATGGATGTGAGGGATGGTAGATATTTCAGATTACGCATTGAGACGTCATCATTAAAGTATTGTTCAGCATCTCCCAGTCGACCAGTTGTGTTTATGTTGCTTGTATGTGGTATACACATCATATATTTGTTGTCAAATGTATGCCCAAAAAACAAGTTAACGTTTCAATGGGAAATCACTAAGCAGTAAACAGATAGGGACAATAAATATGTAAATCAGGTATTTTAGTCAATGTGATATTGGAATTGAAAATCATTATGCACCACAATTTAAACCTGTTGTGATCTCGCATGCAGAAGCCTTGCATGCACCTCATTGGTTTTTATTGATGGAGTGTGAATCAGATAAATCAAGGACCATATCACATGGGAAGATCACTGCCAACAGAAGACTAGCTTAAATCAGATTGATGGCACATTACCTTTACCAAGCACAGGACCTGCACAGTTTCCCATCGAAGATCATTATTGGCACATTGTCCATATTCTGTGTCAACAAGGTCTACCTTGTAGTGTATTTGGAAAGCATTTCCTCGTCGTTCTCTGTCTGACACACTCATGCATTTTAAACTGGTCAGTTATTATTAGTGTTAGCTTATTACTGTTGATGTCATGTTGATTTCATTCTGCAGCCAAATGTCTCAATTATGGGACTGATATATTCTCTATATTTCTCTATATTTTAGTTTGTTGATGTCCAAACATGCTAAATATAAGTATATAGGAATAGGACTATGATTCAAATACATAAATTGTATCTCACCCAGTGCCATAAAACCAATAGATCAGGTCCGTGAAGAGCCACCTGTGAGTCGTTCACTTGCATGACCCACCCAGTGTGGTGATTGATGGTACTGTTATAGGACAGAGGTTTGTAGCCATTGTAATTGATGCATTGTACTAGTGTGTGTCTATAAACCACCAGTGACAGAAGCAAAGATGGAAATATGGAGGCTTCAGCAGCCTCTAAATGGTTGAAGCAGCGTCATGTGATCCAGTTGTGACAGAACAAACAAAGACTAATTAGCCTTTCTTGAATAATTTAAGTTCAAAATTAATTTAATTCAAATTCATCCTCAATTTAGTCTTAAATCATTCAAATTTAAAATGTTTCCTAAATTGATTGTGAATAATGCAATCATCAATTGTGTCTTCATTTAAGTCTTCCGGTCATTTAAATAATGGATGCTTTTCATATTAATTTCGAATGTATTTTATGTACAGGTACACAAAAATGAAGACCGCCACCAACATTTACATATTCAACTTGGCCCTTGCTGACGCCCTGGTAACCACAACAATGCCTTTCCAGAGCACAGACTACCTGTTAAACTCGTGGCCGTTTGGTGAGGTGGTGTGTAAGGTCTTCATCGCCATAGACTACTACAACATGTTCACCAGCATCTTCACTCTCACCATGATGAGTGTGGACCGCTATGTGGCTGTGTGCCACCCAGTCAAGGCGCTGGACTTCCGGACGCCCATAAAAGCCAAGATGATCAACGTGTGTATCTGGATCCTGTCATCTGCTGCAGGGATACCTGCTCTTCTGCTTGGGGGTACACAATCAAACAATGGTGAGAAATACACAAACACACACAAACGATTGCACAGACACACACAAGCACACACACACACACACTCAACACAGCCACTCGCAAACGTCTTCAAAGGCAAATTTCCCAAGAGATGTCGAGGAATTGTCTCATCACAGAGTGGACTGGTCCATTATCATGCTTTATCTCTCCTTAGAGGTCTGTGGAGGAACTCATTAAAATGAGAAATGCCAGTCACATTTTCTCTGGCAATCTGTGTTTTTCTAGCAATGTGGATTCTTTTGTCTCATTTTCATAGTCGATGGCTGACGATGGCTTAGGCCGAAACGCGTCTGTGAATAAACTGGTCAAAATAAGCAATGAGACAAGCTTGGGAGTGCGGTTCTTTCTACTTTAAGTTCATAGTCGGAAAGGAACAAAAGCCTATCTGTCTGATGGTAATGAGCTTTCCATTATCTTCACACTGTATCACAGCAATATACAGAGGATGTTGTGAAAAGTGCAAGAGCCAATGTTGCGCAAGATGTTCCCATTTAAGAGCACATTAGCTGTTCCATAACAGCCAGACAGCATGAGTGGAAAGAGTCACTGTGAAATGGTATTTATGTTACACCAATGCGTGGGTACATTTAACAGTCTCCCTGTCATAACTCCTCTCTCCCTGTTCTCTCTGTCCTCTCTGCTTTATTCTCTCGTACCTCTCTTTCTCCTCCCCCCTTTTGTTTTTCTCTCTTCTCTTCTCTCATCCTTCCTCCTCTAGGCACTACAGAGTGTGCCTTACAATTCCCTGAGCCCTACATCTACTGGGACACTCTGATGAAGATCTGTGTGTTTGTGTTTGCCTTCGTGGTGCCTGTGCTCATCATCACCGTCTGTTATTCTCTGATGGTCCTGAGGCTGAAGAGCGTCAAGCTGTTGTCCGGCTCGCGTGAAAAGGACCGCACTCTACGACGCATCACCCGCCTGGTCATGGTGGTGGTGGCCGCGTTCGTGGTGTGCTGGACACCCATCCACATCTTCATTCTGATCAAGGCCCTGGTGAGCGTGCCCGAGACCACGGCCGTCATGGCTGCCTACTTCTTCTGTGTGGCGCTGGGCTACACCAACAGCAGCCTTAACCCCATCCTCTACGCCTTCCTGGACGAGAACTTTAAGCGATGCTTCAGGGATTTCTGTCTCCCAGCAAAGCTGAAGGGAGAGAGGGGCCCGGGGAGTAGTAAGGCCAGGAGCACTGTGAGAGAAGCTCCCCTCCCAATGGAGAACCCAGACGGGACTAAACCGGCATGACTAGCCATGGAACTGTCTTCAATCTCCCGGATTGGGAAAGAAGACTCAAATGATATAGGCCTAACCCAAGTGTCATCTGCAATGTGAAAACGACAGCGCTATATACATTGCCCTTGTTGCTACAATCATATTCAAATCATTATGTCATTTCAGAATAGGCCTGTGGGCTATTTTCACGACATATGAAGATATCATGCATCACTGATCATTATTTTTAAACGGATAAGTGACTAACATTACTAAATGTAAGTGGGGTATTGAATGAATTCAAGGACACCAAATACATTTATTTGCACACTTGTATACATTGAGTCATTTGGACATACAATTGGTTTGCAGATAACATTCTCACCTTTAGGGAATTACAAAAATAGTACAATATATTTTTATTTTTACATGCACTGTGTCATTATGAGCTATTGCCATATTGTGTGTTAGACTACAGCAGTCAGATGACAGAACTCTAAGGTGTTTTAAATAGAAATTCTCAGGGATGGCGATTAGTGATAATTTGCCTTTTCATCATAAATAATAGAGAATATAGTGCTAAAAAAGACAGTATTATGTTAATAATTCAAAGTACATTTTCTTTTTCTTTTATGAATATACATTTTTAATGTTTCATGGACTGTCTATATAGTTCCTTAGGCCAGAAGTGCCTTATGCAGTCCAGATATGGTATTTACACGCTGACATGAAGGCGCTACAATATTAAGCTTGTTACATTGTGTACCTGGTCTAAAGAAACATTACAATTAGGGAACGTTATGAAGTACATGCAGTTACATTTTCTTTTCATAACCAAAAGAAGTCAATGAAACACTCTATCATTAAGTCATAATGCAACAATCTAAAATGTTTCTAAACATTGTGTTGATTGGCTCCCGTGTGTCAGGGTTAGAGGATAAGTGGAACATTTGAGATAGACCGGATAAAAATGCTGTTGTTGAAACAATCACTGTTATTGTGAGAAATCCTGGATTTAACAGTTATTTTCTAATTTGACAGAGGGCTTTTTTAGCAACTTTGATCTTGTGTCAAGTTGTTAATCTTACGATATAAATCACTTTTGTGCTGTTAGTTTGACTTGCGCCTAGTTACACGTATTCATATTAGATTATGAATGTTCTTATCTTAGAAAAACATGAGTAGATCCATGCAATCCAAAAAATGAGGATATTTCCTTTATGGACATATTGTGCACGTGATTGAGTATTCAGATTGATGTCAAACACATTGATAAGTAATATACTTATTCAGAAATTGTATAGTCTTAAAGTTGCTTTGCACAGACATTATATGAAATGTATCAGTATTTGTAGCATGGCCATTATTGGAACACATGTACAGATATACATATCAAATATTTTAAGTGTTCTTTGATCATACACAAAGTAAATGCTTGATGGTCTGTGCTTTTTGTGAATGTTGTACAGTGACTCCCACCGGATTTTGAATGTATATTTAAAGACTTGTAAACATATAACTAAAACTCCATTGACGAGCCTGATAGTACCATGGTAACGTGGTTTATTCTCAGAGGCACAGTCGAAGCATACTACAGATATTCACACCTAGTCTGCAGGTCATTTCAGTTTTGTAAGATTAAAGTTGATAGCCTTACAGGGGTGTGGACTTGTAAAACAAATATACAGGTTCTAACCCAACAAACATTATTTAGGTTTTATTGGTCCCTACTGTTGACCAATATTACAGTGTTAACATGTTATTTTTGATGTAACCTAAATGTGAGTGTTTGTAGAAAGATTAGTTTAAGGTAATTATTGAAGCTTTTGGAGGTGATTCTGCAGTCTTCAATTTAGTATCACCTCACCGTGATCAACATCAAGCACAAATTGATTATCATTATTTGTAAGTATCTGTGTTTCAATCAATTATTGCTGTTTTAGTTTTCTGTTACATGCAGAGATGATAGCCTACTCAGACCAAAACATGCTGTGCGGTGCTCAGTATTAAAGTGAATGAAAACAACATACTGTCTTGCATCAATATACTATGTTAATTTATTGATTTAAAATGAATATGATCAAGGCCCTGGTGAGCGTGCTCGAGACCACGGCTGTCATGGCTGCCTACTTCTTCTGTGTGGCGCTGGGCTACACTAACAGCAGCCTCAACCCCATCCTCTACGCCTTCCTGGACGAGAACTTTAAGCGATGCTTCAGGGATTTCTGTATCCCAGCAAAGCTGAAGTAGTAAGGTCAGTAGCACTGTGAGAGAAGCTCCCCTCCCAATGGAGAACCCAGACGGGACTAAACCAGCATGACTAGCCATGGAACTGTCTTCAATCTCCCGGATTGGGAAAGAAGACTCAAATGATCTAGGCCTAACCCAAGTGACATCTGCAATGTGAAAATTACAGTGCTGTCTTCATTGCCCTTGTTTCTATCGTCAAATTCAAGTGTCTATGTCATTTCAGAAGAGGCCTGTAGGCAATAGTCTACAACATATAAAGATGTCATGCATCATTGATCAATATTATTTTACGGATATGTACATCAATATGGTATATTGACCTATTGATATAAAATGTATATATGAATTAAAGTATATGTATGTATGTATGTGTGTGTGTGTGTGTGTGTGTTTGTGTGTGTGTGAAGCTCTTCCTGAATGTTTAATCCATAGTTCTTATGGATCATCGAGTCCAGTGTAATCAAGCACAATGACTTAATCCCTGTAGATGGTTCTGAAGTTAACTGAAGTCAATGGACCTCTAAATAAAAATATTTTTCATTTTAATTATAGTCTAAACGGCTATAGTTTATAGACTGGTCCGTCGCTTTCAATTAGATTAATGTGTCTGGAGAAGGAGTGTGTATGATGGAATCTACGGAAATGTCACACTCATTTCCTGTAGAACTGAAATTGTACTGTTAATGAATGTAATTTACTGTTTTGTAAATGCATTAGTGACCTATCATTCTGGATAAACTTCGACAATGCATCAGCATCACCTTTGGCTTGATTGATTCTCAAGAGATGGATGAACACAACTGCATACATTAACACATGGGCTAAAGAGCAAGAGTATTCCAAATGACTGCCTATGGAAAGGGCTGGTGTAATTTAATATAACGTGTGTCTGTGTTTGAAAACATGACACTGAGGCGCCCCCTAAAGGACATATTATGCTTTTAAATAATATTTCTTAGTTCAAATAAATACACCGACGTTAAAATTATACACATTATAATTCTGGTAATTCAGAAGAGCAATCCTTTGAATGTATCCTCCAGCTAATGATTGTAGGGCGTTGGTAGCAAAGTTGGCAAACCATGTGACGGGTGTGACGTCACTAGGGTTATTTCCGGGTGTCCCAGCTGAAGTGACATTTAGCTAGCTGATTATTTTATGCTAACAAATATCTATTTGGGACAAAATGAATCGTATTTTTGGTCGAGGAAAGCCCAAGGGACCACCACCCAATCTAACAGACTGTATTGGAGGTGTAAGTATCGATTGTCAGAACTTGCAGGAGCAGCTCCTTCTTAATAAATAAACAAAGAACTTCGTGGGAACAAGCACTTCAGTGTCAAGTACAGGCTGATGTCTACCTTGCTAGCTAACGTAGAACTAGTATCTAGCCATACTTTTGGGGTGAATTAGATATATGTTTTAAACTGAAAACCTAAGAAATCAAAGTTAATAGCAGCTTTAAATAACTATTTGTAGTGAGTTGTCTGGCAAAAGATGTACTCGTTGGCTAACATTAGCCAGCTAATTTAAACACAAAACTATACAATGAACAAGCTAGTCTATCAGAACGATATGTTTACAACTGAAATAACTGATTTTAGCATTTCTGGCATATAATTGCGTTTAGTTTTCTTTTATTAGATGCAATAGTGACTGGGCAAATTAAGACAATGTTCTTATTCCTGTTAGGAAATGGGGCAAGGCATTTACTTAAATCAACTCGTTTAACTGGTTTTGGCCTGAAGATATATTTTGCTTCACAGCATCAGAAATGTGTATTCAACTGCTATTTTATTAAAAGTAAACCCCTTGCTATTTCTATTACCATAGGTGGACTCTCGGGCTGAGTCTATTGACAAGAAGATTTCAAGGTTAGATGTTGAGCTTGTCAAGTACAAAGATCAGATGAAGAAGATGAGAGATGGGCCATCAAAGGTAACATTGGTTTTACATTGTGATATCATCTCTATACTTGTAATGTAATAACGTTGTCTATTATAGGGACCTCATAATACTCAACATGGAACAGGTTAGGTTATATGATACATGCATATCACATGAAGTACACTTCTGGGGGACCAGTGTTCATCTCACATCTGTATTTTGTTTCTATCAGAACATGGTCAAGCAAAAGGCCATGAGAGTGCTGAAGCAAAAGAGAATGTAAGTTATGGGACACATTCAACTCCTTATCCATGGCATGTTAATTAGTATGATTTGCTTTTGTAACTTATGAGCAGTAGTACAATATTCAGAAATGCACCAACTGTACTCTATAGCATGATATTTGTGTCATGTTCAGGTATGAGGGCCAGAGAGACAATCTTATGCAGCAGTCTTTCAACATGGAACAGGCCAACTACACAATCCAGACCCTCAAAGACACCAAAACTACCGTATGAAACATGTGATACTATCCACTCCTGAACAGCTCTCACCATGCCATAATTACCCTGGGCTTCCTGTCTGTTGATCCGACCTCAAAAAACACTGGCTTGTTATTAATGTATGCCATAGGTGGACGCCATGAAGGTTGGAGCAAAAGAGATGAAGAAGGCATACAAGAATGTAAAGATCGATCAGATTGAGGTATGTGCTATTGATACTGTAGATCTGACTTCTTGATGTCACAAAGATCGATCAGATTGAGGTATGTGCTATTGATACTGTAGATCTGACTTCCTAATATCACAAAGTCCTTTAGGGAACGTTAAGATACTTAAAACCTTCAACCTTGTTGCGTACTTGGCTGGTGCTGGGAAGTAAATAGAATATTGTTGGTGTTGCAGGATCTCCAGGATCAGCTGGAGGACATGATGGAGGATGCCAACGAGGTCCAGGAAGCCATGAGCAGAAGCTACGGGACGCCAGAGATCGATGACGATGACCTCGAAGCAGGTGGGTGCAGCGCCACGGCAGTGGTGTTAGATTAGCTGACACTGACAATAAACAACTCTCTAGTATCTTTCTACAGTTCGGAGGGTTTCTCACTTTGGAACATGTGTGTGATGACCATTAGAAAGCATACTATTTACAAAATGTCTAGGCTGTGATAAAGCAGTGTTTGTGTATGCAGAGCTGGACGCCTTGGGAGATGAGCTCCTTTTGGATGAGGACAGCTCTTATCTGGATGAGGCCACCAGTCATCCCTCCATCCCTGAAGGAGTGCCGGGGGAGAAGAGCATCAACCGGGTACTACTCATCTTCTTTCTCCAGATGGACCATATATATAGTGTTTCTGTGAACCTGACTGTGATTGTTACTGTGTTTCAGGATGGAGTTTTGGTGGATGAGTTTGGCCTGCCCCAGATTCCAGCCACATAGGAGCCCACACCAAGACCAATCATTTGTTTTTTTTATGTATAACATTTTTATATTTATCCAACTGACACTCCTCAGGTCGTGGTGGTGACCAGAATAATATCAACCATTGGTTATCAGTGGAAAAACAAACCCAAAACATGTGGTTAATGTTGACAGCCTATCTTGATCTTGTTATGGACATTTCTCTCTCTCTATGGTGATTCTTGGGAAATGTGGTTTCTCTCAACTTTGTACTGCAACATTGTGTGTCCAGGAACAAATAAATGTAATATATATTTCACATTGTGTCAGTAATAATATAGATTGTTGTCAGTGACCTAATTTTAATTAACTGCAAGTTCAAACCATTATTAATATTACAATATACTAACTATCCAATATTGTTAGTGTATTTGGACACATCTTTCCACTAGCACACTTTAGCATGATGACTTTATTTTGCTTTCGTAAATGTATTGCTGATACACTCAAACAAGGAAAATAACAGTATCACCAACTAAGCCTGTAACTGTGAGGGAATATCTTTTTGTGGAGATACTGAACTATCTCCGTATGGTTTTGCAGCTTCTCAATTTCATAGTAAGGAATCTGGAAAAGAAGGAGATGAGAATCATTAGCATGTCATGGCAGAAAAAACCTGACTGTCTCCACAGCACTAGCACATTGTCAACGAAGAACAGACACAGCTGTCCTACCAGACAGAAGAAATCAAAAGGAATACTGACAGCAACTGGCAGACCGAAAACTGGTGACAATGACCAGCAAGGACACTGAAACGGAACATTGGCAATCACAAGGTGCCAGATGCAACACTCGGGCAAGCACAGCTGTAGTCAAAGCAATCCTTTTCACTAGACTACACATGCTTCAGTTATGGATACCGGGACTGCATCATAGGTTGCTAACCTGAACAACTTTATATCCCAGGAGTCTTAGATGCCTCTGTTTAATGGCCTCTTTTCCAAGAAGCTGCTTTGCATTTGAAGCAAACCGTTTGTGCCCATCAATACAAATCGCAATCCTGGGAGAATGGATAAAACATCAAAATAAACATTAAAGCATTAACACTGATGCACACCAACACTAAAAATGAATGTGCTTATATTCTAGAAGAATGAACATGTCCATACCTCTTGTATATGTCATCTGTGTGACTAGCAGGTAAAACAAATCCTTCCTCATCAAGCTTTAATTCCACATCTATAACAAGATGGCAAACATCAGGCAACATGTCAAACATCAGGCAACATGTCTAGCAAGAAATATGAAACCATATTGTCTGTCCTACCTATGGTGTAGCGGTAAGGAGTGAGGACTTTAGATGCAAAGTATGCACGAGACCCGAGTAGATCCACAAGGCCATTCTTGATGTAGTTATAGAGTTGACTGTCCACCTGAGTCTCTAGGGACCGCCCAGGGGTGATAAACGACTTGACCCGGAACTTGGGAGGGAGCCTAGGACCCTGAGGAGATTTAAAGGGTATTGAGGGAGTCAAACTCAACAGTTCCAAAACAATATTGTTGACATGTGTTTAACTCATGTTACCTACTTCATAGAAGGGACACTCGAGCTTCAGGGACATGTAGAGCTGAGTAAGTTGTGCCAAAACAATGCGGTCCATACGTTCTTCTTTGACTGAAAAACGTGGAGGAAGCACAGGTATTTCACACATTGCGACATCTGTACAATGTCAAGACTCAAGAGGAAATCTCCATAGTATTCCTTTGTAGTTCTAGATGTACTGTAAGCTCATTTACCTTGCAGTTGCTGGAGGAAGTACTTGTTGAAGACCTTGGAGACAAAGTTGACAGGGTATCTCTCCACCAGGATGCAGGCGTGGAGCAGGTTGAGGAGGGTCCTGGGCTGAAAGTGGGAAAAGCGCCTGTGCAAGATGGCCTCCACTTTCCTGAACAACTGGCCAGCGTTTGGTGGGAGGTAGCCCAGCTTACCGAATGGCATGATCTGATGGGCCACCTGGCTGGTGGTGTAGTCATCTGCTCGGTACACAAAGCTCTCAGCCACGGCATCAAACACAGGCAGGGACAAGATGTTCCGTCGCCCAAAGTACTGCATCACCTTGGAGACCGTCTCTGGGTGTGAGGTGAAGGCCATGCTGGGCACGTACCTCTCCATGGCTTCCACAAAGTAGTGATCGCTGTGACCAAAGTGCATAAGAGCCCCAAGGACTACAGTCAACTCCTCATCCCTGAAGTTGGGTACGTGCTGTATGGCCTGCTTGCACAGGCTGATCACCAGGGGCATGGCCTGGGTCTGGTTCAGTACCACCAGAGCACCCATCACCCTGCTGACAGCGGGTGGGTCCATAAGGTAGGCTATTGACATGGCATGCAGATGCATTGCATGGAGGAGACCCTGGTACTGTCCTTCCTTACCAACCCCGCCCTGCAGAAGTCCATAGACAGCAGTGAGCTCTGCTAGGCTCCACTGGCCAGGCTCCTGCTTCTTGACCTGCTCCATCACTTGCTCTAGCATCCCACAGCTAGGGCCCTCCAGGGCCAGCATGGCCTGTCCTAGGGTGCACAGCTGGCCAACACTCATCTGTCCTTTGTCCAGCCTCTCCTGGCTCTCAGACACCAGCCGCACCACCAGTGTGCTCCAGGGGTCCAGGTAAAGGCGGGTGCAGCCAAGCAGGGCTGACACCAGCCCAGCGTCCGTCAGACGGCATGAGTCCTGCTCCAAATGGTAACACAGGGCCCTGAGAGTGTCCTGCTCCAGAACCGAGGGGTCCTTCAAGCAGTGGGTGTCCTGCTCCAGGTCAGCTACTCTGTGCAGCACTGCAGCTGCCATGTTGTCAGACATGATCTCCATGGGACCAAGCAGACGGAAGACCTGCCGGGACGAAGAGCAGCTGTCCAGACGCACCTGGAAGGCCTGCTCGTCGGCAGGAGTGAGTCCCGTGGAGCTGGCTCAGACAGAACCGGGGGGCTGAGTCTTTGTGGAGCCCCCCAGACCCAGTGGTGAAGAAGGACGGGTCCCTGATGATTGTGGACAGGCTCACCCTCCCCAAGTTTGGCTGGAGCTTCTTACAGCCATGTCTCTGGATGCAGCGACCAGCTGAAGTCCAAAGGCAGGCCACACAGAGGCGCTCCCGGGCCTGGCACTGGGCACTCAGGATTCTGGAGATCTGTCCCAGATCAGAGCAGAGGTGTTTCCCCGTCTGTCCCAGCAGCTGAAGCCTCTGGATCAGCTTGAAAGCCATGGCATGGGCCCAGGACTTTCAACCCAACGAACCTGTAGTAGCAAATAACTGAGTACATGCATGTTCCAAACGATCTCATACTATTGCCGTAAATTATTATCCTACCTAAACATACAGGTCAGAAGAAATCCGCAATCATCAAACAATGACGTAAGAACTAAACAAGTTCCCAACATTAAGTTATTTAACCTTCAGGTTATCAAATGACAGCGCCAGAGTTACATAACTAAAATTAGATAAACACCATATGGATAAGTAATTGATACCGCCCGAGAAACCGTTTACTGAAGAAATTCGGTCGGAACCGACTTTCAAGAACAAGAATAAGTGCAATTCAACATACCGGTACATGTAATTTGCCCTTGTGTGGCTAACGCCGGCTTTGCTAGCAGTTTGAGGTTAGCTAGCTACTTTAAATAAAAGCGCAGCAGTTAAATCGTTGGTCAGTTTGCTTCAACGCAATACGTGTTACGTTTGTCATCAATTGTTAAACTGCGATTTAATAAAAACCTTTAGTTCAGATGTGGAAATAGCTTACCGTTCAAGACATAAATCCGTTCTAAACTATGCCGAAAGCCCAATACCAATTCAACGTGGTTCCGTAAATCAGGTGCTCTATCATGATTGGCTGTACTGAACACACGTGCTTGGTGACGTAGAGTGTTTCATAAAGCTTCGCATGTCCACTAGGTGACACTAGGTGACCAGAGAATACAGGCTCGGATCGTACCAAGGTTGAATCTATCGTAAATTCATGTTCAAGTTCAATGTTGCCTTGTTCTGTCGGACACGTCATATAGTTGCTTGAGTAAATACTCCAGTCCTAAAACATGTATAATACATATTTTATTCCACACTATTTCCTGTAGAGCACATCAATGCAGCACAAGGGACACATCGTCCCATTCCAAACGATCTAAAAGAAATGACGGCTGTGATAGGAATTACTCATCTTAAACGTGGTAGGCCTATAGTTCACTTTTACAATGGTTCCCTCCTCAAATCAAGCCCCTACACGTTGGAACATAACTCAAAACTAGTCAGTCGCAGGAAAAAAAACAAGGGCGCTTTCTAACCATATATAAAAGAAGCCTTCAGACAGAAGAGGGTTTATTTTAACTGTTTTATACAGGGCAATGAATGAGGAGCAAATACAAGTTGATATAGTACTTTATTTAAAAAGTTTATATTTATTATAAAATGTAAAAATTCAGCTAAACCAGGTCATTTGAATAGTTGGTGTTTCAGAGTTGCATGTCCACTTTCAAAATCTTTGAATCACAGACCAGCACATTATTACATCTGTCTTGCAACTTAACAGTCACATTTGCCTTGTTTAAAATTGCGGGTGGAAGGGGGGGGGGCTTAGAGACCGAGACATGCAGCTCGATGATTTAGCCGAGGTGAAGGAGGTGGAGGAGAGAGCGTGGAAACAATAATATGATGTGGCCGTCTTAATCGTCCTTATCCTTGGCACCATGTTTCAGGATGCGTGTGAACTCCACATAGTTGAAGTTTGCCTTCTTGTCAATGGGTGCCTCCCTGAAGAGCTCGTCCACCTCCTCGTCTGTGAAGCGGTCTCCCATTGTGGTCAACAGCTCTCGGAGGTAATCCTCCTGGATGAAACCTGAGTGCAGAGACAAGGCCACCTCAGATCCACTACAGCTCCTCCAATCAATCATACCCATAACAATGCAGTTATCATAAAGACATGCGTATGAATGTTGAATGAATGTTGAATGAATGTTGGTGGTCAGAGGGTCCGTATGGCGCAGAATGGCAGCCTCGCTTCTGCACCACCGGTATGACTGGGTCTGAATGAATACTTGACTCTGTAAAGCGACTTTGAGTGTCTACAAAAGCGCTATATAAATAAAATGCATTATTATTATTATTAGTATATTTCCAACTTAAAATAATTAGTAAAAACATGATAATTACTTTTAGCCTTAATATGTTAAGATCTAAAATCCTGCACACCAATTGTATTCCAAAAGTGCAGAGACAAAGAGAGATATCCTTCCTTACCAGTGCCTTCCTCATCAAAGCAGGCGAAAGCATTTCTGATAACATCCTCTGGGTCTGTGCCGTTGAGTTTCTCTCCAAACATGGTGAGGAACATGGTGAAGTTGATAGGCCCGGGGGCTTCAGTCATCATGGCCTCTAGGTAATCTTCAGTTGGGTTTTTTCCTGAAAGAAACATTCACGTTTATTGTAACAACAGATCAGTCTGGATTTAAAAAAAGGTATGCAAAACATGGGTTCGCAATTAACATTAGAATTTATAGACAACAACAGAACAGGTTGGGTTAAATGCAATATCTATTGTGTGAATGTTCCTCCCTTCTGACTCCTCCTAAATACCAGCTGGGAGCCACACCTTCCAGCCTGAGGAAATATCTTACGTAAAAGCCCAGTCCCTGTCTACAACACAGATGGGAGTCTCTGGCTTCACCAGATCAAATGGGTCAAATAAACAAAATCTCAAGCAGAAAGCAGGCCAGCAGTGTTTTTCTGTGAATATAAACCAAAGGTGGCCAGTATCTGACCCAGTAAGGGAGCTTTTAAATGATCCTTACCCAGTGAGGCCAGCATGTCATGCAGATCCTCTTTGTCAACAAACCCATCACGGTTCTGGTCAATCATGTTGAACGCCTCCTTGAACTCCTGGATCTGAGACTGGTCAAACATGGCGAACACATTGGAGGTAGCGCGCTGGGGGCGCTTCTTGGTGGTCTTTCCCTTTGCCCTTTTGCTCGACATGATGGCGGCTTTTGTTTTTGTTTGACCTGTCAGGGTAAAACAGATTAAGTCTACATGTACAATGTAACATACTTAACATTTGCAAATTCATTTCTTCATATAAAACACATCCACACCAAGAAAGTATATTCAATTGTTAATCATAAAATCAAAAAACAATTCATAAGGCATATTGTAACTTATAGGCTGCTGAAACACAACATGAGCACACAAAATATTTCATGCAATTCCCCCAAAATAAGATCCAACTCTCTGCCCAGCTCTCTGGTTTTGGCAAGTTAATCTAATTCTGAAGCAATGATTCCCCAAGTGGGGTGTCCCTCACTGTGCTATAAATGGAAATGTTCTGCAGCTTCTAAGATTGTTCTAGTTGTTCCTTTAGTACTGCGGAGGAAAAACTAGTGATGTGAGGACATATTGCCTTTTCAGGCAAGACCACCCAAGACCTCCTGTACAGAGACTGGTCGCTATGCCTTCTACCCTCTGTCATTTACCGACTGACAGAACAAGATGAGATGTAGACTCAGACTAACTTGAATAGCCATCTTCAATATTTTGCACCGTTCATCCACTATTGTGGCAACAACAGACGTGTTCCGTTTGGTCCCAAGATATAGTATTAGTCATACGGTCAAACATTAGGAGCCAAGTCTTAAATGGTTGACTCTTTAATATGTAGTTTTAATAATATTGGTCTGTATTCGTGTTCAGAAAGGCACCAAATAATGGTGACGTTTCCCCGTTTTGAGGCCTATGTTTGCGCTAGCAAACTAGAGTAGCTTACTGGAAATAAAATGGTATACTGCCGTGCTGGTACTAGCTAACGCTAGCTAACATCTGTCAGTGTGCCAGGGCTAGCTTACTAAATAGCCTTAAGCTGTATATATTTATCTAGAAGGTTAACTACATAAACCACGTTAATGTTGTCTAAACTAACAGCTATCTACAATTTAAAACAATTAGTATATACCAAGACAGCGGGGAGCTACAGTACAGTAGCTAGCCAATTTGCTATCTAGCTGGCGGCTAGTTAGACTTGACAGTCAAATGAGTCCGTTAGTGATATAAAATAGCAACATGAATTTCTATGAATTTGCTCAACCAATGTGCGATACCATCTTCATTAAACATTGAATTTGTAAGATTTGCTTTCCAAACATACATTTATAATAGTGTAAATACGTAGCCTTACCTGACGAAAAGAAAGAATAGCCTACTAGCCTGTGCTGTGCTCTGTCTCAACCACCGCCCTAACTTCCTGACGATTAACTTGGTTCCGGACAGGAAATCTAGATCATACCAACTGTTTCAAATAGGGACCACTTCCAACATAAAGCGTAGTAAATACTGCATCATAATTAAATATATGTCACAGTGTATTTTGTAGTATTATAGTCACTTTTGTAAAAGATTTACAGGCATATTTGCATAAGACTGTGCAATTACGACCTTATACATCAAAACTGCCTGTTTATACACCCCCAAAGAGTCAATGTAGCTTTCCCAAAACAACCATTCCCTCACAAGCTTGCCTGCGTCTACATTCTTGAGTATGTCCTTTTAAGGAGAGAAGGAATGTGTCTTCCTGTGTTTGGGATGTGTAATCATTAGTCAGATTGGGTTTATCTCACGTGTAACTACGATGTAATTGTGGTATTGCGGCAGTATTTAAGTACCCCATTCGACATAGTTCTTCTGAAAGCAACTAAAACAAGGAATGAACAAAGTGACAGTGAAAAATGAACTTCTCAAAATTTGATATGTAATTGAAACTCTTTCAAAGGTGATTCACAGTGTACATATGCATCTATTACAATACATGAAGGACAACAGTTGACTGTGTGGATAATAATAGATGCATGTGGGGTACATGACATGGCAACCCCATTTGGGTCAGAGAACAGTTGGTGCCCCAGTGTCACTTGGGAGAAAGCTTAATGGTGATTATCCCAAGCAAGAGAGCCCAATGGAATATATGAGTCACTGGTTAAAATACTTCAGTAACTTCAGTAACTTGGTTTGTTCTTGGTCACAGACCCCTCATGAAACAATGCATCCAAGCCACATGAACATTCATTAAAGGATAAACAGCTTACAGTGTATTCTGGAAATGTGAGGCACTTTTCTTGGAAGATGTTAACCAACATTTATCATAGCAAGTGCAGATGACAGGAACCAGGTCTCAGCTGCACAACAAGGCATTTCACAGACGGAGATGGAAACATAGAACCCAACAGTTTACCCAAGGGTAGTAATGAATTCCCCCTGTGATCACAGATCACTGTACCTATGTCCTTATTAAGTGCTGGTGAGACTATTTAGAGAAGACCCTTTTTTCTCCAAAGAAGGGTGGGGTTGTCATTTGAAAACACCCGAGTACAACCTAGAGAGAGAACTTGGTTAACCAGATTGACTGCTGGTTTTCTCACATTGTTTGACTGTGAGCTCTTGAGATCCTCAATGTTAGGTTGATACGTCCTCTGTGTTTACTGGTTACCGGGGGACTTGATGAGGGGCTAAACTAGATGTAATGTCCTTATATTGCACCACTGTTTTTAACCACTAGAGTCCGCTAACCCCCTAAGCACATTTTCAACAAGAAAGCGGCCTTCATATTACAATTTGATTAATCATATAAACTGAAACATAATTGCTGTGGTGTATGCTGTTTTTAGGGTAATAATCACTGACAAGTAGCAAGCAGCAAAGCATATTAAGTGTGATGGGATGAAACTATTAGCCAACAATGTTATCACATTCCTTGCTAGCTGGGTGCTTGAGCTTTCTATGGATGTGAAGAATCCCCCATGTGAGTGTTGATTGACTGATTGTTAGGGGATTTATCCATGGAGAATAATTAAGATCAGGACAATTGTGCCAAAGGTCACTGAAGACAAGTTGTAGGCTATGTATAGATTGGAAAGACATTTATTTTATTAAATTGATCTCAACGCTATGAAGTCATTAATGTGTCTGATCATATAAGTTGGGAGCAGAGATTCTGATCACTAAGTGTTCCATGGTGGGCTCCTGGGAGGAGGCCAGACTCCAAGCCAGAATTCCATTATTTGGAGATAAAAAAAACATTTTGAAGATGGCATATACTTTACACATATCTCCCTCTCTCTCTCTCTCTCTCTCTCTCGCTCTCTCTCTCTCTCTCTCTCTCTCTCTCTCTCTCCTCTCTCTCTCTCTCTCTCTCTCTCTCACACACACACACACACACACACATTATTCTAACTGACATTATGTGACACAAGTAACAATGGCATGGCTAAAATTAGCCACAGACACAGCTGAAACCCCTTTAGATATGGAGCCAGTACTGTCAGGAGACGTGTGCAGTTTTACAATCTTTCGAGTCTTTTGATGGTAGGATGGGCAACATAATCGACAAAGGAAATATTAACATCTAGCCCATGGGTAGAAATCTACATCTATAGACTATAGCCATATTATGTAATGACCTTGGAACTCCTTTTCATGAAACAAAAACTCAAACTAACCTAACTATGATTTTTGAGAAGTTGTTAATGGCTTGATCATCCGTAGAGCGCATGTCTACATCGGGGCACTCGCTGAAACTTCTGTCATGCTAACTTGAGTCGCTCTAGTCAGTGCATCCCGTTGGGTCGGGTGTGTTGCTTGCATTTGACAGTTGAGTTCCCTTCGTTCCCCGTGCTCGGCTATATTTATCGGTACCCCTCACCATAAAAGGACGCGACTGTGGCTTCGACATTCCGTCGAGTGCCAATATTATTTTTGTTGTTTAGAAGGCTGCCCTGTCTTCTGCTACCGCACCTACCTGTTGCTTTGCCTGGATTGCAAGCTTTATTGGGAACTTTTGGAGTTTAATCACCTGTTCTATCAAATTTAGTTGGAGGCTTTTTTGGCCTAGGTAAGTGATATTTATCAATACCAGACCTTCTCAACAAAACATCAGACAGTAAAGCTGTTTGTAAAGATACAATTCGAGTATATAACCTTGTTAATGCATTTATTCACTGTGTGGATTATGTGCATGTTGATGGGATGTTTGTCTGTTTGCTGTCTAAGTTATGTTGTGCTTGGCTAGCTGCAGTATAAATACTGGTTTGGAATTCCACATTCACAGACTTTCTGAAATCACACCTAGTGATAAAAGAAATTCATGGGCCTGCACCACTGATCTATTATCAATGACATGGTATGATACATTATTTAGTGGTACAATTTATAATTCAGAAATACATTATCGGTGTTTAGTGATATATTACTGATTACACATATGTTATTTCATAATAATAATAATCATAGCCTATTTATAGACAATCAAAGCAATCCTATTATCCCTACAATAGCTAAGCAGACAGACAGGTAATCGGAGACTTGGGAGATTCAGGGCTTGAGACAGGCACAGCGTTGTGGAGGATGTCGGGATCCATACCTTTCTACCAGAAGAACCATCGCCACTATGATCGTGGCTACCGCAGCAAGGAGCTGGAGTCGGCCGTCAGCCAATACCAGGCCAGCAGCAGCAGCAGCAGCTACGCCGCCCGTAGCAGCAGCACCAGCACCAGCAGGGGGTAAGGAGGAGGGGAGATGCCCTTGGAGGCTGAAGGGTCCATTCCTCCGACCCACCTACCCACCCCTGTGACAAAACAGAGGATAGCCCTGCTGCTCCTAACCCTCATTACCCACCTCTTACTTCAGTCAGCTATCTCATCCATCAATGTCCCCCTGTCAAAATACTCATTTCACTACTTGGAATCAACTTACCTCTCTCTCCTCCTTTTGGACGGCTCCACCCAATATGTCACTTCCTTCCTGCCATCGCTGATATCCCCTCCTTCCTTCCACCGTCTCCTTTGCCTGAAGCTAAAACCTTTCTGCCCTCTTTAACACCTTATCCACCCACATCTAAACACCCATGCCCAAATACCTTGTTTCTGTGAATCCTGCATGCTCTGTGAAGTTCCAAGATGTAAGATTGCATGCAAGTGTGAGAATGCATCTTCCATGGCTGCCTAGTTTATGAGACATTTTGCCATTTATTTGGTTGTTAGCCTGTTTTTCCTGATCTGTAGCAGGCTGGCATATTGGATGAGCTTTACAGCAACGCAAGGTTATATAATGGCGTCTTATGGTATATGGCATAGACTGAAATAGAGTCTTGACCAGTAAATACCATGCCACAGGGAATGCAGGCTGTGTTGCAGTTTAGTTGGTCATCTGGAATGCTAAACTCGTTTTTAAGTTCCTTCTCTTAGTATACCCAGAACTAACTGAGAGATCATCTAACTGTGACATGGTGCTTGAAGCCGGTCATCGATGAGTTTACTGGGAGTACTGTACACAGTCATGCCAGATCACCATATAGGATCAGAGTTTAAGACTGACATGCAGATGCAAGATGATACGGTCACATGGAATTCTTGAAACTGATCTTGAAGACTTGGTTTTGTGTCAGTGCTTCAGCTCTTGATTTTGTGTCAGTGCTGCTCTCTGAATGACTCTAGACCTGCTGAGTAAAATACGTTAACTTATAGTCAGACACCTTCATGCAAAGACAATGAGAAGCTTGCTTTGCTACATCTACGGTGGCTGATATAAAGATGAATGGTTTAGAGTGTTGAGAGTGTTGGGCCTTTCTCATGGGAGCACCTGGCCACTCTTTAAATACACTGGCCAAGTACATTTTCTTATGAGGTCATGGGGCATCTGTGTAACAAACAGACACCCCATGGGGGCAGCAATGTCATACCAAATTTGCTGTTGAAAATGTGTATTTCCGTGGAGTTCAGAATTGAGATTGTTTTGGGTTCCTTCCTTTCACAGGCTTGGTGCAGCAGGAATAAGCTGTACTCCATTGCCATATGTGGTTATGTGAAGCTCTGCTCAACATAATCCGTCTAGATGACTGCCTGTCCAGGCCAGAGACCAGACTGACATTTTGGTGTTCTCTGGAGTCAGGGTCAGGCTGGATATACACAGAGCCAGATGAGGAAAGGAGAGATAGCAATGAAAGATAGTAATGTGGACGTTTCCCTATGTGGAGCCTGTCTTAACAGAAAGACCTCTGGAGAGGTGAAAAAAAGCTAGATTGACCTCTGATCCTCATGTCATGTTTATGAGAAGTTCTGTCATCATGTCCACAGTCCAACACAGAGGAGATAGCTTGTTATTCCTGTCTTTATCCCTTCCTCCATTCTCAAGGATCTATTTAAAAGAGAGTGCACATAGAGGGACATTGTTGTGGCCGGTATGTCAGGGCCATGAAGGGCTTTATAAGTGTGCTTTGTATACTGTACATGAATGGAAGTACTGTATGACTTTTGTAGACTTAGATTGTAGCATTGTGAATTATAGTGGAGAGGTATGAAGTTATCTTATGCATATTGTTACTATTAGTACTGAATTACATTGTTTTGTCTTCCCTGGTGGCCATGTTCGATCATGTTTTCATCTTATTGGCTAAACCCGCTTCCCTTCTTCCCATTAATACATCCCATAATATTTCAAAGACCTCTCATTTAACCCCCAAGTTCTCTTATGTTGTAGTGGTTAACAGTGTCTTGTAACGTGTCTTAGTCTTAGAGTGTCTTCCTACTCTGGGCTGGAGGAAAGCAGACTGAGCCCAATACCCAAGAGATCCAAGCCCACCTACCTGGCTGTGGACAGAGACAATCAAATTATTGGCTATGTAGTGCCCATCTTCAGGGGCAGGTAAATGACCTCTGAACCTAGGTGGGGGTGAAGTGGGATACAGAGTTACAGTAATGGCTTGATCTGCGAGAGTGTTGTGAACATGACTTGACAAACCCACGTCCTCCTCCCGTCCTATACCTGGATCTGCCCCCGTAGTCAGGAGTTTGCCAGTGGGCTCTCTGACACAGAGGAGGCCAGGATGAAGGAGAGCGCTGGGCACATGGCCCGGAGGAACCTGTTCACCAGTGGGTTGGAGATGGAGAGGACTGAACTGAGCGCCAGGAAGACGGCCATGCGCTCGTCGGCCGAGCGCATCTCTCTGACCAAAAGGGTTAGTGCAGGAGTGCTGCTTTGTTTCATCATAAAGAGAAGACTTCTTCTTGTGACGTCACAGAGAGAGAGAGAGAGATCTTTGTGACATCTAAGTTACAGGCAATGGTTTTGTGACATCATGGTAGACGGAATTCTCCTTTGTGACATCATAGAGGGAAGAGTTTCTTCTAAGAAACATTTTGTTCTGACTTCCAAGTGAGGTCATAAAATAGTATAATAGTGGTAAATGACTTTTATGAACATGTTATAATTTGGGGAATATTCCTTGAAAATAAGAATGAGCAAAGCAACGCTCCATGTACACCGTTGACAGTCTAGCGGGACTGAGTTTTTCCCCTTGTGTTTCTCATAAAAATGATTGTGTCAAACATCCTGTCCCAGTCATACTAAGCCACTGTGACCCCCAGAGTGGGACACCCTGCATTTAGCCTGTCCTTACCCTGCCAACGAGCCCTGTTACTGGGTGAGACATTCCTCGACTGCTCTGGTTTCTTAAGACACAGGAAGCAGTGTCCAGGGAGTGTTGTCAGATGATGTGTTAAGGGTTATTGGAGGCGAGAGGAGGTGTCCCCAAGCCCATAGCTATTCTGCGGTTCTAGATGTTGCCTGGGAACAGCGCCACGCAGAGACAGATGCACGTAGTTGGCATGTCGCAAAAAATATTTCTTGAGGCCCATTTCCAAGAAGGAGCCTTAAAAATGCTTTGTCTTTGCTTTGAGTATGCATTGTGAATTCCTTGTCAGTGTTCAAGAAATGGTTTTAACGTGTTCTAGGGTTTTGGTGTTTGGTTGGGGTCAATGTGAGTGTTTCTATGTAGTAACTAAACTGACCTAATCACCACGGTGTCTTCAGATTCATGAAAACGAGGAGTATCACAAGCGCATGAACGAGGACAGCCTGATGCATACCCCAGAGTTTGTGATTAAGCCTCGCTCCCACACCGTGTGGGAGAAGCAGGCCGTACGTCTGCACTGCACTGTCTCCGGGTGGCCCTGACCCAAGAGTCGTCTGGTGAGTGTACCCCCCCCCCACACACACACACACACACAGTACACACACATGCACACACACATGCACACACATACAGTACACACATACAGTACACACGCACACACACACACACACACACTCTCTCTTTCTCCCTCTCTCTTTCCTCACACTCTACTTTTTCAGCCTTGACTGTTTACATTTGTTTCCCTCCTTTTTTACATGTCTGGTTTCGTTCCTTCTTCTTCTTTCCTTCTATCTACCTTCGACAACAAGGTACAAAAACAATGTGACAATTGACCCCCTTGCCCATCCGGGCAAGTACAAGCTCGTCAGCAGCTATAATGTGCACTCACTGGAGATCAACAGGTAGGCCAACGGCTGTTGTGGTGCATTAACACGTACTCTGAAACAAGCCACAGCCATCTCTGACTGGGGTATATCATCCCTGTGATGTCACCACATCATCCTAGCAGCCATTAATGGTGCAACCAGACCTCCGTGAAGGAATAGGTTTTGGTAGCTTCGTGTGTGAGCGGGCAGGTCAGACTGAGGGCTCAGGGACAGTCGTGTCATATGTCACACTATAGGTACAGAGAGATGTCTGTCTGTCGTCTGTCTGTTGTCTGTCCGTCCGTTCGTATGGTTTGATGAGACGGGATCATTGGAGCCTTTTCTCGTCTCACCTTTCGATAACAAAGAGGTCGTCTAAACATAGACTGCGGAGGTCTCTAGAGATATGTGGCCTGTTTTAGATCACTTCACACTCGACTAAACACTTGAGACAGTGCCCTTGGGTATACATGCATGTTTGAGGTCCACACAGATATTAGGTGGCAAGTCATTAGTTCATGGAAAGTAACATTATAGCTGAAACCATGGTGCATCGCAGGACACACTGTAACCACCTCGTACAAATAACACCTAGCGACCGATGCGTATGACATCATTAGCTGAGGTTATTTCTTTCCAGAGTATTTGCGTCCTGGAGTCCTGGTACACATTACAGTCCCGGCTCACATAGTTGTGTGTGATTTAAGTGAGTCGGATGGGAGGGGGGCCAAGGGGTTATTTGTAGGCTACACGTGAGCCTGTGCATAAAGAGACAGAACGTGTGTTTCCTGGACATCACCTGTTTTCCCGCTGGTCTTTCAGATGTGACTTTGATGACACGGCCCAGTATCGGGCGTCTGCCATGAACTCCAAAGGAGAGCTCTCCGCCTTCGCTTCTGTGGTTGTTAAGAGTATGTTTGAACCAAATTCCCAACTCTACTATTTTCATCATATCACTCAGAGACAGTAGATACTAGATAGATACAGTAGATAGACTCAATCAAATCTCTTCTCATAAAAATGTTTACGTCATTCCTCTCCTTTAGACCCATGCCTTCGATTATGTGAACTCGTTGGCCCTATTCCCACTGTAGATTTGCCCACTCTCCAATTGTTGAAACTAGGTTGTTAGTTACCACAGTTCCTCAAAATGAAGCATAAACACCGTTCTTCTGCGTGTTCTCTCCTCAGGATTCAAGGGAGAAGTGGACGAAGCTCTCCCTGCACCCAGATGTAAGTCAGGATGTTCTGTAACTGCCAAACATGACTCATCAACTTAACATCATTCATGTATAGTAGGCTGTATGCTGGTGTATGGTTGTGGAGGTCAAGGGGGGGTGGGGTAGGGACAGGGTGGGGTAGGGACAGGGTGGGGTAGGGACAGGGTGGGGTTGGGACAGGGTGGGGTAGGGACAGGGTGGGATGCTGTGGGTGCTACTAAGCTAACCGCTTCTTTGTTCTTCTGACACTGGTGGGCGCAGCAATTGCAGAAAGCGGTTCTGAAGGTAACAGGGCCACCTCTGGTTTGATTACGTTTTGTTCAACTTTTGGTGTATTCACAGACTGCCTCAATGTGTATCTGCATGGTCACTTTGTCGTGCATCTGTTTGAAAGTATTCTTCTTTGGGACTTTGATAATACAATCAAATCATCAGTTGCCTGGGATCAGTCCACAGCCAGTTCCCTCCACTTTTTTGTTTGTAAAATATGATACTTTAAATATATATATGAAGTTTGAATATATATATGGATATGCCAAATATACTGTATGCTGTTTATACGCAATATGAATATACACAAAGTGTCTATTCTAAATGTCTTTGGAATGAGTATTTACTGTCTTGGCTGTAGGCAAGTAGCATAATTATATATTTAAACTGTACATGAACCATAGCCTACTTAAAAATAAATGCTCTTTAATCTTTGGATATAATATCACACAATGTGCAATCAGCTATTCCTGCAAATCAAATAAATAGATGTGAATCCATCCATTTCAGAAAGTAATGAATAATCCCTTCTTTGGCAGGTTTATATATATATATGAGGGACACACCTAACTAACACACCTTCAAATTTGAATAACGACACCCTAACTAGATGCAGTGGATGGTCGGATGTGGAAAGTCTTTAACTCCAACTAGGATTTGGTCCATGTGTACCACGTGCATTGCTCTCTTTGCTGCATGACTGTGTGCTCCCTGGTCACCTCAGTTTGGTTTGTGGACACCTTGTCAAGTCTCTGTCTCTGAACACTGTGGTCGTGTTGTCTCTGTGAAGGCCTGGGGGTGACTGAAGAAGCCCCCTTACACTCCCCTGTCTGTCAACAAGTTGTGCCTGTGTGGCATTCTTTGAGTCTTTTTTCTCTTTTGATGGAATGGTTATTGGTTAAGGTTATTGAAGAGTGTTTTGGCTGAACTTAATGAAGACGTTTGACTTTGTAGCCAGTATATATGACCGTGACGCGTCACCTGACCAATGTTTGTTCGTCCCTTGATGGAATATAAAGTTTATAGTTTAGCCATTTGAGATGTGTGTGTGTGTGTGTGTCACACAGTGTTCCCAGAGCTGCATGGCGGACGGGTCTCCTCACCTGAACCCTTAGTAACCTCACGTCTCTTCGTCCTTCAGATGGCATCGTGTCTGAATACGGCATCACCTTCCAGACCCATATCGTGGACAAGTTTGACGTGTCGTTCGGCCGGGAGGGGGAGACCTTGAGCCTGGGCTGCACTGTCATCATCTACCCCAACCTCCAGCGCTACCAGCCTGAGGTGCAGTGGTACAGAGACGGTAAGTGAAAGGTTCCCAGCCAAGGGTTTCTTTTGTGGTGCAAAGTGCTGAACCGTCTTAAAACCCCCTTGAATACCCCCTTGAATAATTGGCCAAGTTCATCAATGAAACTAACATCAATAGCAAGTCCAGCTCCTTTTTAATTGTTATCATAAACAGTTGTTATCAAGAGTTACAATTTCACAATAGAGTATTCTGGTATTTATGGTTATTTTAATGGTTCTAGTGATTATGGCATTTGATCCACAATCTTCTAATGCAGCTAGCGTGTTGAGAATGAGACTGGTGGTGTTCGCTGGTGCACACGTCTTGGCTGCGACGTGTCCCAGAGTTGTCATCTGTGTGATGCATCAGGCCACTGATACACTCCTCTCAGTGTCTGAGACCCACTCAGTGCTGACAGGCACAAACTCATAGAAATACAACCCCACTCCGACATGCACTGTACTTGACGAAGTGTGTGTGCGCTGATTCACGCCTGTTTGAAGTGCTAATGTGCACACTTGCCTTGTCTACTGATACAGTGGGTTTGCACAATTCTTACCCAAAGGAAGACAGTGAAGGAGTGCTTAAATGGCTCCCTTTTCTTTAGAAAATATCAAAATAAATACATAAATGTAGTCTTAGATGAATCTGTTTTTGTCTTCTGCATTAGTGTGCCAGTAGAACGTATCTACAATATTTGTTTTTTAGCAAAGTTTTTTACACAGTCCTGTATCTGCTGTCAAATCCTGTTTTCTCCAATGTTCTTCTGTGTCTGCCAGACGTTCTCCTGTCTCCCTCCAAGTGGAGCAACATGCACTGGAGTGGCGAACGGGCCTCCATTACCCTGACACACCTGAACAAGGAGGATGAGGGGCTGTACACGCTGCGCATCACCACCAAGAGCGGCTACGAGACCCACTCCGCCTACGTCTTTGTCAGAGGTGTGGACCCGAGTAGAACAGAAAGGCCCTTCATGTTCTGTGAAGTTCATGGATGTTCTGTTCATGGATGTACTGTTCATGGACATACAGCACAGGAAGTAGTGTTTCTGCTTCTTGTTTGGCCCTCTCTCTGTTGCCATGTGTCATGTGTGATTAACCTGACCAAGGTCAAAGTCACAGCAGATAACGGTGGAGTCACGGCCTGTATGTGTGTGTGTGTGTGTGTGTGTGAGTGTTTGTGAGTGGTCCCACATGGTGTTTGTAGCTGAGCCACACTGGGTTCATCTTTTAAATCCCACTTTCCCACACAATGGAAATCTGTCAATGTACGACACTAGAGGTCAATAACTCTGAACTGTCATCCTCTCAACAGGCATCTGTCTTTCTAACTATGGAAAAAGTGATACTCTACCTGTGGCCAAAATATTTATCTGTGAATGTTAGCCTGTACAACAGGACTGACCTTCTCTGTTTCATGGTGTCCATACGCCTGCTCTTAGGGGAGACAGTGAGTGTAAGCGTGATGAAAATAGGTCCTATTCACTCTCTAACCTTTCAGAGGCCAGGTACAGTGTTTCTGGTAGCTAGCTATACTAGACCAAGTTAGCTAAGCAATTCTCAGTCAACTCAAGGAGTGTGGATAGGACTGAACAGAGTTTATTTGTTTCCAAATCAAAGATAAACTCTGGTCCCTAAATAAAATTAAAACTAAGTATTTTTAAGACAAGAGACGCACATGTTCTCACATTTTCCAAGTTTTCCCAGTTCTTCCCCTTGACTAAAACATGCAACAAGCACACATAGACCACCCCACTTGCCGTCGATATATACACGCTCAACACATTAACACTTAATGCACATGATATCCAGTGGTTTTAAATACTCCCTGAATCACCACCTAAGTGACCACTGACTTAATGGAGGACCTGCCATGTTATGCCTCTTTAAAAGTCTCCACTCCGATCCTCTTACGTCTATGGAGAAGGCTGCTGCTAAATCTGTCCCCCCCCACCCCCCCCTTCTGTGGGATGCCTCAGAGGGGGGCTCAAGACCAGTAGCATTTCTGGATCTCAGCCTTGGCGCACCTCAGTGCATTGCACTGTACACTGGAAACCAGACACCAGACACTGAGTCCTACCACTGTGTACCACACAGAAACATATTAGGGATTTATTTATTTATTATTTATTTATTTTTGTGTTTTAGACTGGATGTGTGTGTATGTGTATCCATATGTGTGTGTATTTTGGTGTGTGTGTCTGTCTGTGGTTGTATTTGTGTTTCTGTGAGTGTGTGTGTGTGTGTGGGGGGGGGACGGGACGACAAAGATCGTTGTTACTACAGACTAACACACACATTGTAAAGGACTAATAAACAGTACAGTGTAACTCACAACCATAACATTCCTCACAAGTGAGTGTAGAGTGTTGAAGATGTGTGTCTTCCTGCTGTCAGATGCTGACGCGGAGATGGAGGGGGCCCCTGGTGCTCCTCTGGACGTGCGCTGTCAGGATGCCAACAAGGACTACGTCATCGTCACCTGGAAGCAGCCAGCGGTGGACAGAGGAAGCTCAATCACGGGATATTTCGTGGACAGGTCAGTCTTAGGACATGTCACAGGTCAGAGTTTGGGTGTGCTCTAACATTGATTACCTTTACAACCTTTACTACGGTCAATTTGCTCTTTGACATGAATTAGAGGCAATACGTTGGTTTGTAGAGATCAACCAGAGGTTGGCACTCGGTTGGCACATCCACCCCTGCTTTGTCTCCTTTTCAGATGTGAGGTTGGCACTACCCACTGGAGCCAGTGCAATGACACCCCCATCAAGTTTGCCCGCTTCCCCGTGACCGGTCTGGTCGAGGGGCGTTCCTACGCCTTCCGAGTCCGCGCTGTAAACAAGTCCGGCATGAGCCGCCCGTCCCGCGCCTCCGAGCCCGTGGCCGCCATGGACCCGGGTGACCGCGCCCGCATGAGAGGTATGGCCAGCACCGTGAAACCCCATGTCAGGCAAACTGATTGGAACCGGTCATCTTACATCAGTCATACCAGGACACAGGGTTTTGCCGAGTCTGGTTAAATGAAGGTTAAAATGAAAATGAATGAAACTACGGCCCTGAGATCCTCTCCTGTTTAGATGGAAAACAGTATTAGACGCATGTGTCTATAGTCCCTTTTACACCTGTATCCTCTAAGGAACCTCTGCCCCCTGGACCGGCCAGATCATCGTCACTGAGGAGGAGCCTGCTGGTAAGAAAGACTTACTGCATGAAGGCCTCCATGTTTAGAAAGAATATTTACAGTAAAAGGATCATATTGATGCTGATGTGAGAAAGTGTTAGCAACCGTAAGCGGTAACGTGGTCAGTAGCTTACTTATGGGTGAGTAGGGTGTACCTTGAACGTTGGAGCGTGTCCTTGCAGAGGGCGTGGTTCCCGGTGTTCCAGTTGGGCTGGAGGTGACTGAGGCCACCAAGAACTACGTGGTTCTGAGCTGGAAGCCTCCTGGTGAGAGAGGCCATGAGGGCGTCATGTACTACGTGGAGAAGGTAAGATCTGACGCCTGGGTCTTCAGAACACAGCCTTAAGCTGTTCAGTACTACAAACACCACGTTCATCCAAGGACCTATTTATAATAACTGTAACGTTTTACATGATTACCTTTTTTCTGTATTTCTATGTTACTACTCGAGAAGAAACAGCAATAACCCCAATCGTGAATGTTGTTTTCCAGTGTGTGTCTGGCACCGACACCTGGCAGAGGGTGAACACGGAGATCCCGGTGAAGTCTCCTCGCTTCGCCCTGTTCGACCTGGCCGAGGGGAAGTCCTACAGCTTCCGTGTGCGCTGCTGCAACTCTGCTGGCGTGGGCGAGCCCTCCAACCCCACCGAGGCCACCACGGTGGGAGACCAGCTGGGTGAGAGGGGTCAAAGGCTGCACATCAACACAAACAAAAAATGGCCAGCGCATACACAATCACAAGCTCAAAATCAGAGGCAATCTGCCCCTTGGCTTGTCCCTTGGAGTTTGGTATCAGTCATATCAAATCTAAATAAAAGTTCACTCTATTACATTCAGTGATATCTAATCAAAGATGTGATTTCTGTCCCCAGATATCCCAGCTCCCCCTGGTTCTGTGGTGCCCATCAGGAACACAGACACATCCGTGGTGGTGACCTGGGAGGCGTCCCGTGGGGCCAAGGAGCTGGTGGGATACTACATCGAGGCCAGCATCGTGGGCAGCAACGTCTGGGAGCCCTGCAACAACAAGCCTGTCAAAGCAACCAGGTACTGCAGGGTCAAATTTGCCATGCAGAACCATACATGGTTCTATAGTGCTCTCTGGAGGGAACACAAGCCAGGAAAACACTTTGGCTTTTCACTTTCCACGTGGAACCTTCTTCTTAGATAGAGGCTCCAGCTAGAACCATCTCAACAATGAAATTTCCACAAGTAACCACAACATCTCCTTGAGGGTTGTGTCACAAGGTCGATTGTGTGTTCCGAAACCTTTTTGCCGTTTATGTAAACAGCACTCATTTCCCTCCAATGTAGCCTGCCCTCTGTATGGTCAACAGGTGCATTACAAGTGAAATGGTGACATTGCATTCCTGATGTGTTCAGGTTCATCTGCCACGGTCTGACCACAGGAGAGACCTACGTGTTCAAGGTGAAGGCTGTGAACGCTGCAGGGCTCAGCGAGAGCTCTCAGGAGTCTGAGCCTATTGAGGTGAAGGCTGCTATTGGTGAGTGAGACCCACAAGGGGGGGGGGTCATCTGAGTCTTAGGGAAGAGGGCAGAATAGTCATCAAGATTTCTTAAGTCACTTATTTTTGTTAAATTGACGTTCATGTGGATTAAAAGTAGGCCTTCGTGTTTTGAAGGAACGGGATTAATCTAGAGGTTGATGAAAGTAAGGTTTTGTCTCGACACCGTGAAGGGATGTCATGTATCTGAAGTACCATTGTGGATTATCTCTGTCCATTAAGACGTGTTCCTTCAGCTCTGTGTCCCCATCCGCATCTATACGTTGTTCTCTTCATTGGTTCTCCACTTCCGCCGTCACGTTGTACCGCACCGTAGTAACCGTGTAAGCCACACCCACCATCCCGTCGAGACCCTGCTACCCCTCCTTCCCCCTCCCCCCCACCCCCACCCCTGCACTCCCCCTGAGTTGGGGTCAGGGTCAGGACTTGTAGACTTCCTCTAAATTGGGTCGGACGCGATCCAACTCAGCGGTGGTTACAAAACCAGCCCACCTCGCGGTCCTCCGCCACGCGCACCCCTCTTCACCACCCCGATTCCCCTCACCTGTCCTGGGCAGTGTCATCAGTGTCAGCCCCCCCTCCTGGTGTTTAAGGTATCCTTCCCCACCCCACTCCCACCAGAACCCCCCAGAACTGCATCTTGTCTGTCTCTGACTCATCTGGGATGACTAACCTGACAGTGGCATGGGTCTGGACAGCATATCTTTCACAGCACACCGTACACTAAACATATACCAGTAACACAATAAATGCATTACATTACCAACATATCCAACACGTTAAAGTAACACATAGCATTCTACAGTGAGTAGGTATGATACACATACACGACACAGGTGAAAACCCTGCCATGCGACCACCACCACTGCTGTTAGTAGGTCCTGCCTGCTCACCTCCAGCTGCTTCATAACGTCTGTCTGCACCCTGAGTTCCAGTGCTTTCTGCTGGGAAACATCACTCATCCACTGGCTAGCTTTGTGCCAAGCAGCATGCTCGGTCCGCCGTTATGAAACGCACTTAGGAACAATGCTCATGGATTTCTCCTCTCCTGATGTCCATTACTAGTAGCTGGAAAAAGTGTCCCTCATGCTCAATGCAAGATAACGATTGCACTGATTTGTATTGACTGTACCACATGATCATACTGTGTCCAATCAAAATATAAACCAAGGTCAGCGGGTGAAATCCACTAGCATCATTTCTAAAGTACAGTGTGGCTTTTTCATAAAGGGTTGGTGCAAAGCCTGCACACACTGGCTCTCCTTCCTCCTCACAGGCCTGCGCTTCCTCATAAACACGAATGGCCTTTGGTCTCCTCACCCAGATGTCACCCCTTTGTCATCTTGTCTTCATTTTTCTGTCAGATGAAGACTGTGTAACTGTATCTGATATGTGAATTTATTGTTCTGCTTTAATAGTCTTTTCTTTCTGTGTTTGAGTGTTGTAACTGAGATTCGAGTTGTTTGTGATAATCGTTCCTCTTTTGTGTGTGTAAAATGGCCTCTTCTGCTTTTCTCTGCTAACTCCTATAGGGGGCGGTATTCCATATGGTGTGTTGCCGGAGATTGGGCCGGGGGGGTAACGCGGGCGGACTAACCGAGCACAGGCCACGCTGGGCGGGCACGCATGCAGCCGTCCAGCCTCCCGCTGACACTATGCTAAAGCTCAATGCTCAGACTGACAGTGTGTCTGGGGCCGGGGCAGGGCCGGGGGCCGGAGCTGGGACCACCAGCTCAGACCCCTCAGAGTCCTCAGAGCCCATGCTCACTGGGAGTAAAGGCAAGGGAGGCAACAGAGGCAGTGTGACCTGGGCACCTGACCTGGTCCCAAGATTCTTTCTGTGACTCCGACCCAGTCCCTGTCCCAAACTCAAACAGAAACTCAGGCCCAGACTCAGGCGTAGACCCAGCCGTAGACTCTGTCTTGGCTAAAGATGAGGTTCAGAGTCAGGCTGTAGCCCAAGAACAGGTGCCAGTGGTCGGGCAGGCACGTAAGTCTTCTGTAGATGCTTCTGCCAAAGCATCTACACATGGGAGAGAGAACCCCAGGACAGACCCAGCAGGTGAGCACTCTGTCGGGGACAACCATCTCTTCCTCATCCAACCCCCCCCCTAAAAAAACCACTCTCATCTTTCACCAACAGGAATGGTTCTATTTAATGATGTTTTATTCGTGGAAATATGTTATTTTTGGATCTGCTGTTTCTCAGTAATAACAATGACAGTGTAAAATCAGAATGGTGCGGTTCTATTGTTCCATCCACAGGAAATTCACAAAACAGGTAGATTGTAGATTAAGTTTTTCAGGTAAGTTTAATACCACTCCTTACAGTTAACTCAACTCAAGTCACGCCGTTAAGGCATTCTGCTGGCCACCTTTACCACAAAGCTGACTTACACACCCTGGGGTGCTTATCGGGGTCCTAAACCCACATTACGGGCTCAGGCAATGTGTTGGCTACCTCTATGTAGGCTGGCTCTTTAGGACCCCACTGTCACCTTGTGAGCTCAGTGCACATTAACACACGCAGTTGCCAACCAATCACAGCTCGCCTCCAAAGAAGGTCAGCAAATCGCAATGAAGATATGACCACCTGTGACCTGAGACCTTTACAGTAGTGTACTCTCCGCCTCTTAAAAACCCACCCCTCTTTGATTTTCAAGAGCTCAACCCCCTCTGCTATAAATTAGGGAAGACATTATGTCCACGTGACTATTTGTGTTTGACATGGGAGCTCAATTTATCATCGCTCTGTAATAGGATCCAACTTGCTTTGGGAGCTTTTATTCTCCAGAGACGTCACCGCAGTCCAGTCCTTAAAACCTGGTGAATCTAGAGACATTCTACCCACATGCAATTCTATCGTTTTCAAATCCTGAGAGTCTGTTTTTCCACCTTGTCACTCACTGTGTTGTGAAAACGGCATGAGTCAAAAGGTGGAAGGTTCAGCTGTGTGTCGCTAACAAGGGACTTCTACAGCAAGTCTACAGCAAGCTCTATTTCCTACTATCTTCAAATCAAATCATTACTTTTTATATGAACCTTTATTAATAATCTTTCTGTAGGAAATAGTCAAAAGGATTAAGAATAATAGCAGACTTCAGATAACAGGCCTTCAGTGTCCTAGTACTCCCTAGCCTCACAGTTGACTCAGCCTGATGTTAACTGGCCTCCTGCGTTGCCACAGCGACCCCTGCCCCGCCCTTTGGCATCAGCGTTCTGGAGTGCGTGCGTGACGCCATGGTGCTGTCCTGGAAGCAGCCCACCTTCCTCGGTGGGGCGGACATCACCGGGTACTTCGTGGACTACCGCCAGGTCGTCGAGGGAGTTGTGGGGAAGTGGCACGAGGCCAACGTCAAGTCTGTCACTGACAGAGCCTACAGGGTGAGGGGGCCATTGGGTGTATTTGGAATGATGTCCTCTCTCTGGCCTCGAATCATTCAATCATTCATTGTCTATTAATGTCCCTAAAATGTGACTGTTGGGGACTGTGTGTGCCTTGTCTGCCCAGGTGTCAGATCTGAAGGAGAACATGAAGTACCAGTTCCAGGTACGGGCTGCCAACATGGCAGGTGTGGGCATCCCCTCTTTGGCCAGCGAGACGTTTACATGTGAGGAGTGGACCATTGCTGTGCCAGGTGAGTTTCACACATCTCGACATTATCAGAATAACAAGATAACTTTTGTCTTAAAGCCGATTGGGCGGTTTTCTGACAACTCATCTGCAGCATACACAAAACATCTTGACCATCTGTTTTCTCTGGTTGCCGGGTTACAGGACCCCCCCATGACCTGCAGGCCACGGAGGTACGCAGCACCTCCCTGGTGTTGCTGTGGAAACCACCCGTGTACCAGGGTCGTGATGAGGTCAACGGATTCTACATTGACATAAAGGAGGCTGAGGCACCGTTCGAGGCGTGGAGAGGAGTCAACGAGAAAGCCACAGCCAAGAAGTACATGAAGGTCAGCACCTTCCTGTCTTCTTATAAGAAATCATTGAAAGCACTCAAAAGATTAAACTATATAGAAAACAACATTTTATTTACAATAGAAAGCAGAGGAATTTGATTGGAAAACCATCTCTTTCAGTTTTGAATAAATGTAAAAAAACTCAAGATTTTCCCTTTGAGACATTTTCAAGAGACACATCTCTTCTCGATGTCTACTATTAGTCTTTTCCTTGTTTTTGACAGATCAAAATCCTGAAGGAGGGAGAGACCTATGTGTTCCGTGTACGTGCACAGAACAAGGCCGGTGTTGGAAAAGCCTCTGAACCTACAGAACCAATCCTGGCCGAGACCAAACCAGGTACACAAACCCAGAACTGAAGGCTTGGGAGCACAGTGCTTTGTAATCGTGTCCTGGTTAGGATATGTCAACCTGAATCTTCCTCCTTTCTCACTCAGGTACCACGGATATAGTCGTGGACGTTGATGATGATGGATTGATCTCCATGAACTTCGAGTGCGCAAACCTGACCCCAGACTCTACATTCGTGTGGTCCAAAAACTACGAAGAAATCACAGATGACACTCGCATTACCGTGGAAACCAAAGGAAACAAGTAATTCAAGGAAATAGTGTGTGTGTTTCTGGTCTGAGTTGTTCTTCAGTGTTCTTATTCCTTTAACGCTGCTATGTGTCCACTTAGGTCAAAAGCCGTCTTTAAAACACCTGCTGAAGACGATGTGGGCCTTTACTCTTGTTTGGTCACCCACACCGATGGGGCTTCATCCAGCTACGCTCTGACCGCAGAAGGTGAGTCCCAGTCTCTTTGCTCCTGACCTGAGGACCCTTCTTAGTGGGCCCAGTCCTCTCTGTAACAGTCACTCCCCATCCTGGGACGGCAGGTTTTTTTGCTGTTTTAATATATTGTTATTCCGGGGTCATGTTTTCATGCCGACATGTCTTCTTTTCTGACAGAGCTGAAGAAGCTGCTTGAGATCAGTCATGACCACAAGTTCCCAGGTGAGTGTCTTACTTTCATCCACCCTCTTTATAGAATTTAGTGGCGTATTAGAATGACTGTCTGATCTCTCTCTCTCATTCTCACTATCTCCTCAAAAATTCTATCTATAACTTACATCCTTTTACGTATTTTTTCCTTTGTCTGTCTCTCTCCCTCGCTCTCTCTCAAACACACTTTCTCTCTACCTCTCACTCTCTCCCTTCAGTGATTCCCCTGAAGACACAGCTGGCAGTGGAGCTGCTGGAGAAGGGCAAGGTTCGCTTCTGGCTGCAGGCTGAGAAGATCTCTGCCAACGGCAAAGTGGAATACGTGTTCAACGATGTCGCTGTCTCTCAGGGCGAGGTGAGAGAGCAGAGAGGGAACTGATGATGGCAAACACACTGGGCTAAAGCGGACAGGCACTCACTCTCATACCAAGTAGTCTGAAAAAGAAACAAGTCAAAGAAATAATGGTCGCCCTACACGTCACACTTCTAATCTACTATGTATTCAAACTATATGTGTAAGTACAGACTAATACATGTTTTTAATACATATAAATGTATCTGGTTTAATAAGAGTTCAAGCAGATTGACACAGCCTGAACACAGTCACAACATGTGTTGTTGTTGATGGCGTATATGGGATAAGACTGACAAATGTTTTGTCTTCGGGTTGTTGCCTTGCAGAAGTACACGATGAACTTTGACAAGAATACAGGTGTGATTGAGATGATCCTGGATTCCCTGACCCCTGCAGACGAGGGGACCTTCACCTTCACGCTACAGGATGGCAAGGCCACCAACCAGTCCAGCCTGGTGCTCATTGGAGATGGTAACCTTCAGATTAGGTCCCCTTTTTCTGTCTAACTAAACCAGAAGTCTACTTAATACACTGTAACTGTATCCACACTAAGATAGTGAATACATTGATCATTTACATGTATTCGTTCCACTGAAGATTTGTCGCCTCACCTGTGATCTTTTGCTTATTTCTCCAGTGTTCAAGCAGCTGCAGAAGGAGTCTGAGTTCCAGAGGAAAGAGTGGTTCAGAAAGCAAGGTACTGGAACCAGACTGTAGCGCACAAGCAAGCACACATACCTGCTTGGGAAGCTTATGTTAGTGCTGTGAAATGGGTTTGTTTTAAGTTAAATGTTTATAATGGCTGCCGTGTTTGCTTGGCGTAGGTCCTCACTTTGTGGAGTACCTGAGCTACGAGGTGACCCCAGAATGTTGTGTTGTCCTGAAGTGCAAGGTGAGGCTGAAGGAAGTGCTCAAATAGGGAAACGAGAATGAGGAGGATGTTAAATATCTTTTAAAATTACAGTTTGTATCTCTAATTATTTGTCTCTCTCTCCATCCCTCTATTGCTCCCTTGCAGGTTGGGAACATCAAGAAGGAGACAGTTGCATTGTGGTACAAAGACGGGCGTGAGATTAAGGCAGATGAGAATCTCACTTTCACAGAGGGAGTGCTGAGCCTGGAGATTGCCCAGGTGGGAGAAAGAAAGATATATATATGTATATATATATACAAATGATCTATTATGTATACATGTTTAACACTTTTGTCTTTTGTGCAGTATTATTCCTGTCAACGTGCTCATCATCTGCATATATGAATGTTCATCAAATCTCTCTTTGTTCATATATTGTAAATATACAGTCTCTTCACATATTATCACAGGAATCACCTCCCTGTGTATCTTCAATATACAAGATGCATTGTGGAGCAACAAGGTGGTTTAAAGGGGTCTAATGTGCCCAGTCCAACCCGATAATAGTGAACATGACAATCTTAGCACAACTTCTATGTACTATTACCTGCATTATATTGTACATTACATTATGTTTTATATTGATATGATATACCTTATTATACCTTTAGTTTATGTGTCAACATAAAACCTGACCTGATCTTCTGAACACTTGACATGATATTACCACCTTCTCTTCAATCCTAACTAATGAACCTAGTACATCACACCTACTGGACTTTAAACACCACGTTTAATATCTCTGTCAGAAAATCTCTATTTGTTTTCCGTCTTAACTTCTTATATCTGTTTGTATCCAGCCTGTCCTGTCATGTCCTTTTTCCATCCTTCAGTTTATATGTCTGGGCAGAGCCACTTCCATCCCAGCGTGTTGTCCTGTATGCGTCTCACTGGGCATACTGTAGCAAGTCACATGATAGCCTTGAGCCCTGGTCGGCTGTGAACGTAAACATTTGTCCCTGTTGCAGCGTGACACTCCTGCAGCCTCTGGCGCAGCCGTGGCAGACATTCCGCCCGACGACGTTTGCTGGAGGAGACTCAAAGTTGGAATCCGTTTTGTGTTGTCACCATAAGAATGCTTTCTTGCTTTTGCGTCAAATATACGTGTCCTGCAGCATCCTTAGCAGGGGAGAAAAGCTTGGCTTTTCCGTAGAACTTCTATTTACGTTTTTCCTTTTACAAAATGTAAAAGTTGCAACTCGTTGTGGGTATTTGCTTCTCACCTCAACTTCTCCCTCCAGGTCTCAAAGAAGGATGCCGGTATCTATGAGGTGAATCTGAAGGATGACAGAGGAAAGGACTCGTCCACATTGAACCTGACAGACCAAGGTACACCCTCAAAACTGTCTGCTGAACCAGAGCTCTGATCGGTACTTGACTGGAACTAACAAAACTCTTGAATCTCCATCTTTCAGGGTTCAAGGACATGATGAACGCAGTGTTCAGTGTTATTGGTAAGAATGTCTTGAGGTTTTTCCAATCCACCTGTTTTTTTTGCACCGTTTATTTCCTTATCTTACAGAGTCTAAACCAAAACACCTTTTGACATGTGTATGTATTTTCCTGTACATAAAACCTTTTTCTTCTGTTTGTGTTACCCAGCCAACTCATCCACCGCTCTGAAGATCCAGAGCACTGAGGAGGGCATCAGACTGTACAGCTTCGTCAGCTACTTCAACGACGAGCTGCATGTCACCTGGCACCACAAGTGTGTACTGCTACCATTGCCATGTCTTAGTGACTGTCTGTATGACTTTGTTCTTGTATCTGTGTGTGTATAAGTGTCTATGTGTGTGCGACTATGTGTGTGTGTGTGTGTGTGTGGTTCAGTGTGTCAAACCACTCTTTCTCCCTGTCTGGTAGGGATGCAGCGATAGCCTTCACCGACCGGATCAAGTGTGGCGTGGTGGGGGAGCAGCTGTGGCTGCAGATTACTGATCCCACCGACAAGGACAAGGGAAAGTATGCCATTGAGTTCTTCGATGGAAAGGGTGGTCTACAGAGAACCGTGGAGCTGTCCGGACAGGGTGAGTCCATTCACAGCTGTTGGAAGGAATGAACTCGTGTTTGTGCTCTGACTCTGCTGTACCAATGTGTTGGCACTTAATTGTTTGTTGTTTTTTTTTGCCTTGCAGCATTTGATGACGCCTATGCAGAGTTCCAGAGACTCAAGTAAGTTACTCAGAGTTAGGATTAAGGGTTTACCCCTGTTTCCTGGTCTCATTGTCTGCAACCTCTTTATTCAACATCCCTGACTGTGCTTTCCCTTCCCCGTCAATCTTCAGAGCGGCTGCTATGGCAGAAAGAAGTAAGTTAAACGTTTTTTTTCTTGGCCTCTGCTGCCTAAAGTATATTCCTGCTTACCTGTCATTTGGCAGGATGACAGGGCTGATGTGGGTTTTATCCGGTTTGGCCGTAGATCTACAGGTGTCTTTATTAGGTCAGCTCCTAATTCCGATGCTCTTTGTTCTAGACCGTGCTCGTGTGGCAGGAGGCCTGCCTGATGTGGTCACCATACAGGAGGGCAAGGTAAGCTGCTGCTGCTGAGTCCACCGTGTGGAGCAGTAGACTTTTACACCACAGTTACAGTCATCACATAAGAGTGTGGTGGGACGGGTCTGTACATACTGTATTGGGTGTATAAGTTGATGTTCATTGGTTCCATTTTGGCCTGGAACTCTGGTACTTCTGGTACTTGCAATCAGTAACACTGGTTGTTGATCTGTAAACGCTTTGTGTGTGTTTTACCTTGTTTGTTTGTGTTAATCTACCTCCTCAGGCCCTGAACCTGACCTGCAACATCTCGGGCGACCCTCTGCCCGAGGTCACCTGGCTGAAGAACGACAGGGAGATGGTGTCAGACGACCACTGCATCCTGAAGTTCGAGTCGGGCAAGTTTGCCAGCTTCACCATCACCACGGTGAACACGGCGGACTCTGGCAAGTACAGCATCCTGGTGAAGAACAAGTACGGCACAGAGAGCGGAGACTTCACCGTAAGTGTCTTCATGCCCGGCGATGTCGGCGGCAAGAAATAAGAAATATGTATGTATAAATATGTATAAAAAAAAGTACTAAAATTAACAGCAACAAAAGAGAAATGTCATACCGTCTTTAGCCTTTGTGTTGGATTGTGGTTTGAGAAGTGTAAACAATATCGTCTCATACAAGGAGGTGGTTAACTGTTGTCTGTCAGTCTGAGCGCAACATGTCTGAATTGTTATTGAGAAATCCAAAGTGGATCAAGAAAAATATCATTTATTGAAGCAAAACCCGTAAACCACACTAGTAGGTCCAAACATTCTTTATCTTGAAATCACTGTAAGCCTATAGTAATTACATGATTATAACATTACGCACCCCTTCACTGCCCAAATATGATGTTCTGTTATTGCCTTTGTTCTTTCTGTTCAGTACCAAAGAGGCATGTAGAGTGAAATGTGAGTGTAAGTTTGAATTGATTTGCTGCAACTGACTTAAGAAATGAAAGGCTGACCGTCAATAATAGTAAATATGTGATGATGAGGAAGGGAACAGGACGAGTTGGGAATCTGTGTAAGAACAGCTTCTGTGTTAAATGTAAGTTCCATTACTTTCACAATCACTATGCAGTGATTTCACCTCCTCTGTCATCCTGTAGTGATTATGATTTCATCTCCACTGTCAACCTGTCATGCTGTAGTGGTTATGATGTCACCTCACTTGTCATCCTGTAGTGGTTATGTCACCTCACTTGTCATCCTGTAGTAATTATGATGTCACCTCCCCTGTCATCCTGTAGTGATTATGATGTCACCTCCACTGTCTTCCTGTAGTGATCATGCTGTCACCTTCTCTATCTATCTGTCTATGAATCATAATTATTGCATCACTTCCTCCACTCCCTGTCTCTTCAGAAGCACTAATAAAGGTAGCATGTATTCCCCCACCTCCTCCTGTTTGGCTTCACTGTGTGGTGTCCCCTATCACAAACTCCTCACATTCCCTTCCAGTTCAGTATTCTCTTCACCCTTCACTCCAGTCACTTGTCTGAATCTGTTTGCTACAGTAGATTGCCAAGAGCATGGAGTCAACAATGAACGCATGAAGACACCCCCCTTTTCTCTGCCAGACCACGGTCCAAATGAAATCTTTCCATTATTTGAGGTGCATTTGATTTAATTTACTGGGAACAATGGAGTGAGCCATGGTAACAGTAACTGAAGCGAGTTATTGCTGTCAGACAGTCCACCCACCCCCCTGCCTAGCAAACTGAATAAAGTGCACCTTAATAATTAAAAGAATATTTTGGTCCAGGTCTGATCAGATCACACGTAAGCGCTCGTCTTTCATGTCACACCCTGATGGGCTCTCGACACACCCAAACCAACTGCCCTTCATCTCCTCCACACACATCTAGTACAGCCTACCTACTCATCACATTCCTTCTCCTTCCTTAGTGCATAGAGTTGCCTTTTAGTGCACGTAAAACACATTTCAACTCAAGCATAAACCTTAGGCACATCTGTGTTTTTATATCTACTCATCAATTATTTACTACATGGACCTATGATCTTTGACTGGGAACGATACCAATGTGACAGAGAAAAAGAAAGTATTTGTTATGAAGAACACAACAAGGAAATGCTTGGGGCGTGTGGAAAAAAACCTCTTAGTCATACCTGTGTGTGTGTGAGAGTGTGTATGTGTGTGTATGTGTGTGTGTGTGTGTGTGTGTGTGTGTGTGTGTGTGTGTGTGTGTGTGTGTGTGTGTGTGTGTGTGCATGTGTGTGTGTGTGTGTGTTTGAGTCTCCATTTGAGGTCAGTGACCGGAAAAGGTGGATGGTTGAACCAGGGAATGTGGCTGTAATGACATCTGAACAAAGGGTTAAGTCACAGCAGTATAATGAAAGCAGCCACCTTTCTCACACTGAGGCCAGGGTTTGGGTTCAACAGAAACTCATCAGTCCCGATTGCCCATGGCATGGTCAATACCTGCCTACAAGATATGTACCTACAATCTTCATTTACCATCTTGCAGTCTCTATGGATGTGCAGATAGTGCCCACGTAATTCATGATAAGAAACAAACACTGATTGTTTATCTTTCTGGTTTTGTAAACCACAATGTCTAAAATATGGACAGAAGTTTTCTCTCAGATATGTTAATTTAACATTATGACTTCATTGTAGAAATTAAAATCACATGCCACCTTTATTAGTCTGGAAAGTACCAAAATATTCAAGTAATCCTAATGTGTCCATGGTAAGTAACGTATCCTTACCTAATTTTACTAAAATAAGTATCAATCTGTTATTATAATGTATTGGGGGTTTATATGTGCCTAAGTGGATAACCTCTCCTGTCAGATACATGTGACAGAGGGCACTGAAGACCTGGGAGGGACTGCATATCTGACTGATGCTGATGGGAACGTAGTGTTTGGGCCCAACACCCCTCAGGAGAAGAAAAAGACGACAGTTACTGGAAAGAAAATGCAGAAAAGGAAAGGTAAGACAAAGACAAACCCCCAGGTAGATCTGTGTACCCGCATCTGTGTATGCTCATGTTACTATATGGGCAGGAATGGACTACATTCCTTTCTTTGTAGGCCTACGGTAAACACTGTAACAAAACTTGAATAACTTTAAGTGGTTTTATGAATAAATTAATGAGTGGATATAAATTAGTGAATAAATCCGCTTTTGTATCCTTTCAGACTCTGTAATTCTGAAACAACCAATGCATATCGCAGAAGAAAAAAAGGAAAGCAAGGCAGAGGAAAAGTCTGACAAGAAAAAAGACATGAAAGTGAAGAAAGGGGTCGGAAAGGTTGATGTTGCAGAAGAGAAAAGGGCTGCTGTCCCCGCTGCTGGAGAACAGGAGAACCTGACTGAGGCCACAGGCGCGGATGAAGACAAGCCAGTCGCAGAGCTCACATCTGAAACGCAAGCACAGAACACAGACTGAACAGGACAGACATGAGTGTTAGAAAAGGAGAGAATAGATTCATCACAGTGTGAAACGGTTCTGCTGTAGTTTGATCTGGGCATGCATGATTGGTGTGTAGCAGAACTTGGAAATATGAGTTGTTGTTTCATGGCCACTTGTAATTTTCTTTCCTATTTATTCTTGAAAAATACATAATAACCTTTAGATGATGACTTATTGATATCCAAAGAAGAAAATTATTTTGGTCATATCCATTTATTTTGCCTGAAGTTACAATATTGCACGAATTGCTTTTTTTCTAGACATTTGTATTTTATATTCTTTAATATCTGATTCATAAACTTCAATAAAGGCATACGGTTAACATAAACCAGCAGTTGCAGCTGTCAAAATCCCTTTAGTCAACTATGAATTTAAGAGAGGTTAGGTAGATTTATGCACAATATACACTTGTGTAATTCTCAGATTTTATTTGCTGTTCGACTGGAATAGGGGCTACAATAACATCGTCAGAAGAATATCAAATGACTTTTGATAGTCAACACATCCATTGAGAGAGAATTTGGCTGGAGAGTGCGCTCAAATTGTAGCGAACCACAGTGATGTAATGACGTAAATGCTCCCCGAGGTCACATGATTTCAGATTATAACGCTGCAACTGAGTCTCCTATTGAAGAGAAGTGAAGTGAGAGCTCATACTTTCCCGCACCGGCGAATGTGTCTTTGAAAGGTATGTTGGATGCATTCACCTTCGGTGCTGGGGACATTATATACATTAAACGTAAAACATATAAGGGGGCAGTTGAGTAAACTGAATACATGTTTGAAAATGTGAATCACGATCAATCCCATACCGATGAAACGTTATTGAGGAAAGGGGTTTGGTTTCGTTGTGAACGCGTACACGTACGTAGTTTATTTGGATTTATTTGTCACCAATTATAATAATATAATGTAGTTCCTGAACGGTCTACTGCCTATATTTTACGTTAAAGTTTACAGAACATTCTACCGCAGGCTATTTCATTCACTCGAATTATAGAGCCTACCTACAAAACGACCGGCAAATGGATGAGAATAACGCTCTATATAGTAACACACAACCATTTTATATAATGTTACTATCACGTTATGTAAACATGTTGTAGCCTACATAAAACAATATTTGTAGCCTAATATTACACAAGCGTTCGTCTCTATGGGTAACTTTGAAAGTTACCGATGAACGAATGACATGATGGAGATATTGTGTTCCTTGAGTTGACCAGAGCCTGCCAGTGGCTGGCCTGGGAGTAGACGCGTGACCATTCTTCACGTTGTCTAAACTGCATTTGGAGACCCGGAGAAGCGTGACGAGACAGAGAAAGCTAAGCTTGAAAACGAGATTAACGCCTCTCAAGGTGCTCTTAACCTTCTTGTCAGTCGTTTCACTTTACAATAAACAACGTGTGTTTATGGCTCGAATTATGAAATCAAATCGAATAGTAGGCCGACAGATAAGACAGTTATGTTCGAGTCGTATAGGGCCACTGTAGTTGATTAACGGTGCTTAATAGCTCACTGTTATTAAAGTTACAGTAGCATGTTTTGCATTAAATGTTTACCAGATAGAATGTCATTATTGTCCAACCAATAAAAAGGTTGACATTGTTGTATGTCTCTATATTGAGATATTGTGCAGTGCAGGTCTGGATCAGGTTTTTTCCTGCCTAAATTAGGTTCTGCATGTGTTTAGAAAAGTCTCAGCACAGATAGACATACAGTCAGCTGAATCCTAACTCTGGGAGCCACTGAGCTTTCCATGGTTGACGGTCATCTGACATGATTTAACAACCTTCTGCTTTCTCCTTTAAAAGACTGCAGTTAAGGTCAAGCAGCAGAAACACTTTGCTACTCGTAGTTACATAAGCATGTACAGTGCATTTCGTTTGTAGTGAGCACACTAATCCACTCGATCAATGCCCTTTTGTTACCAAATAATGTCTTAACACAAGGGAAACAATGTTGTAAGCACCATTCAAATCTCTCTTTATCTGGAAATTGTTTTCGCTAAAATAATTGTGATGTAGAAATGCCCGAGGAGATCGGTCTGTGTCAAGGAGACTCTTCATGCATAACTCCTCAGACTTCACAGAATTTTCCATGCCATAACAGGGGGTTGATGGCAGAGGCGTTTGGGTGCAGGTCCTGTTGGTGGTTATGTAATAGTTGTTAAGGATCAGGGGTGATTTGACCTCACAGTGTTTGTGTTCAGTTGGGTGGACGGGGGTTAGGGGTTCTGGGATCCGAGTCAGCGGTGCATGGCACCTGTTTGTTGAGGGGTGGCAGATGGGGAGAGTGTGAGGGAGACGGAGTGTGAGGGAGGGACAGAGGGGAGGGAAGGAGAGTCCTAGCCCCTCTGGTGAGCAGGTCAGGGCCAGAGGAGACATGGAGCTCTCAGGGGAGCCTCGTGGCCTCCACAGCTCTATGGACGAACAGCGGGAGGACCTCAAGTCCTCCTGGACTCTGGTGAGTTGACCTTTCTGACTCCCCTCCTTGGGATGAGTCTGGTTTGAGTCTTTCTTCTGATATTCACATTTTGGAAATTAGTTACAGTATTATGGTTGTTATGGCCTGCTTCATTTATGCGGTTGTTGTTATTTACTTGTGGTCTTTGCAGTTGGACTTCATGTGTACTGATAATGTCATATAAATGACTGCTTTCTCCTAATTATTATTTAGCAGAGATTGTCAACACTGGCTTTTGAGATTAAGATTGAAAGCGTACTGGTATGCAGCACAAACACAACGATTGTTTACGGTTCTTAAGCATTCTTGATCTTGTTGTGGAGTTACGCTCTTGTACTCTGTGGAGTTACGCTTCTTGTACTTCTTGTCCTACTTTGACTGTAATATAGGCTTAGTGTATTATACAGGAGAGGACAGCTCCAATGGTAGAAATGAATGGTATTTGTGTGCATCTGTGAGTACTAGGGGTGTTTCTGAGCGTTTGTGCGCGATTGGATGTTTGTGAGTGTGTGTGAAAACGTGCACGTGTGTGTATATGGGAGCCATACCAGGCTCGGCATTAGACCTGACACGCTACCACATTATTGTGCTCCTCGTCTATTGGTTTAGCAGGTCACCCAGCTACAGTGTGATACGGTGAATGGCCCCAAAAGCATCAGCAGCAGCAAAACCCCAGTAAACAATAGATCTTTTTAAGTGGCCCTTGTTACCGTTAGCTGTTTTTATAAGTGAACCCAGTGGACCTGTGTCCCTGTTTAGAACCAGGCCCCCCTGGCTGGAGCAGAGCTGTAATCTGTGGCCCTGGCCCATGACCACTGCTCTGCTGTTAAGGCCTTTGTCTCTGCACTGTGTAGGACAGCTGATACAGTACAACTACATATTTGCTGAAGGTGTTGTTATCAACTGTACACAGTGGCATCAGGTTATTACAGTGTGCAGGCTATAACAGTTATCACAAACAGGTAGTTAATAGGCAAGTCCTATGACAATGATAAGGGGCCTACTAAATATAATATAAATGTTTGACTAAGTACAAAATATCTTATTTGAGCTCTGGTTGCTGTTTTGTGAGGTCACTGTTTGGCTCAGTTTTTCCCCTTCAGGGCAATCCAGTCCAACCCAGAGGCAAATTAGTCACTTGCAAAAACTTTCAACAATACTTTTGTTTTCGTTTTATGGAATTGTACTTATGGCAATGCCAGACTATCCCTATTCACTAACTTCCTTAGAGTGACATCAATCAGATATGCACACAGACCTTCCTGGAGAAAGAGACTGTTTCACTTCCCTCTAAAACCCACATTCACAGCCCGCTTTGTTTAGGTTACAAGATGATTAAGCTGTTTCTGCGGTCGGTAATAAACACAAGAATCTAGGTCATCAAATCACACTGTATGTCTGCTCCCTGTACAGTAGCACCACAGAGCACCCCTCCTATGGGTGTCCTCTGCCTCCCCCATGATTCCCATGTATGTGACAGCATACCGTAGATGGACCAGGCCCTCAGACACAGCCCGAGTGGGGCCCTGTGGGAGGCGTTGTGTAGAGCGAGGGAGTACTGGGAAGCCAGCAAGTTCCAGGAGGCCCAGGGCTCCTGGTCTACAGCCCACCAGCAGGACAGTCTGCTGGGGTCTGCAGAGCTGAGAGGCCGGGCCTGATTAGCCTGCAGCTGGTTCCAGACCCTGTAAAGGAAGATATAGGACAGAACCACTGGGTTTAGGGAGCTGTGCAGCTCTGCACTAGTACCGCATTCCTCCAGGAACAGGGTCGACCCGTGTCCCAGTAATTTGAACGCTATACCTGCTTTCTATTCTAACCTCAGACTCCACATGAGATTCCACTAGCTATGATCCCCCCACCCCCACCTTTATGCTGTTGTCTTGATGATTTATGTTTGCCTGGCAAAGATCTTAAAGGTTTCGTGAAGATATCTGTGTCGTGTACAAACAAGTGTTTACGGGATGGATTCAACATACGTTTTTGATTCTCAAAATAGACTCTAAACTAGACACTTAATTGCACTGTGTTTGCTTTGGGTGTGGTCTGCAGGTAGACACCATGAACTACATGGGCCAGCTGGCTGGCCAGGTGCTGGTGACAGTGAAGGAGCTGTACAAGGGGATCAACCAGGCCACGCTGTCCGGCTGCATCGACGTGGTGGTGGTCCGTCAGCAGGATGGAAGCTTCCAGTGCTCCCCCTTCCACGTGCGCTTCGGGAAACTGGGCGTGCTCCGCTCCAAGGAGAAAGTGGTGAGTGGGGCAGGTGGAGATGACGTGAGGAGGGAGGGAGGGGAGAAGGAGTGAGAGAGGGGAGGGGAGGGAGGGGGTTGAGAGATGGAGAAAAAGAGGGAGGGGGAGAGGGGAATGGAACTGGTCACCATGGCAACACATTTGCCCTACCACGGCAAAAAAGGATTGTGCCCTTGAGATAGTGAAGGGTGCAACACTGGAAGTATGACATCTGTCAGATCGGTTCGGTTCTGGACGCCATAAGATTCTTCTAAATCTGCTGCAGAGTTTGATAATGAAGGACACAATGCATTCTCCACTCATCCCAATCCTCCTCCCAGCCCTGTTCTACTCCACATATTCCATACTGTATGACAGGCAACTTCTCTGTTGTCTCACTGATTTGTTTTCAAGGCTTACAGTCCTCTTTCTATTTATAGCTGGGTAGACTAACTCTGACACGGGCTCTGTTTAGATGACCTCAACTGATGGCAGAGTCAAAACACACACGTTCTCTACACTGCCAGTATGAACTCAGATACAGTCTGAACTCTAAATAAAGAGTTTCACATGATTGATGATGCTCTCTTTACTGTGTATTAATCTACTGTACATGTGGCAGTTTTCTTGTTTCTTGCTGTATGTGTTTTTTTGGGACTGGTAAACCAAATGTTTTTTTAGGCCAAATTTGAGACCTTCCTAAGGGCCCCACGTCGGTGTGTAACTCTCAGAGGTGAAACGGATAAGTCACCTGTCCTGTACGGCAATCACAAAAGCAAAACAACACTTCACGGCGTATGCTGTCCTGTAAGGCTAACGCTAAAGCTCTAGCTAATCCTGTGGCTCAACTGTTACTCATCAAGCATGGGACCTACAGCTGGTGTTTGGCCCATCTCCTTTCACTACCTTGTTCACATGTGGTTTACCGGTGGCCCACTTGTAATGAAGCATCATTGTGCACCGTGATTGTGCAGACTGAGGTCAAAGTGAGGCCACATGAGCATCTGTTCTCTGGTACCTGCAGATTGACATTGAGATCAATGGTGAACCGGTGGAGCTCCACATGAAGCTAGGAGACAATGGAGAGGCCTTCTTTGTCCAGGAGACAGAGCAGCACAACGTGAGGGTTTTGAACTTCATACAACTAGTTTGATCAATGTGTAAAAACAATCAAAGAAAAATGATAGATACATGTTTTGAGGGGGGAGCTACGCACATCTGTCCACTATTTAGAGCTGTATTTACTGTTTGTTAACAGTTATTCTGTTGTTGCTCCCTTACCCAGGAGATGGTCCCGGCCCACCTCGCCACCTCGCCTATCCCCACAGGAGAGGTTCTGTCCTGGAGCCGGGAGTCCAAAGCTGGGGGTTCGGGTCTGGAGAACGGGGCGCCTCACGTTCCCGAGGACCCCGTCTCAGCCGTGACCCAGCCCAGCAACGCCGCCGGTGCCGGGAAGAAGAAGAAGAGGCGCCGGAGGAAGCACAAAGCCGACGCCCGCAAGGAGGAGCACGCCCCCGGGGCCGCCGCAGGGGAGGAGGCCTGTGAGCTCAGCTCCGACGAGGAGCACGCCACACACAACGGCAGGTGTGTGTGTGTCTCACTCAGACACTCCATGGGACTTAAGTGGGACCTAAGTTCATAAACTAAATGTAAACAACCTGTCTCATGCATAAACCTCTCTGCTCTCAGGAGTTCCACATTGTCCACAGTGAAGGACCCTGCAGAGCCCCGGCAGCACAGCTCCCTCCACGCCCTGGACAGCTACCCCTTCTCTGACGGAGACTGGCCTCACTCTGACAGGTAGACATCCACACGGTGTCAACACACGTTCTGCAAACACAATCAATATATGGGAGCAACAGTAAACTCACTAACATGAACAGACACATAACTGATTGGATCATGAGATAACTTGAGATGTCTTCTACTAAACAAATGCAGTGTTTTTACCAGGTGAAGTGTAGGAAGTGTTTTTTAAATGTGTTCAGCTTGACCTCATGGTAGCTGTTTTTTTCTTGTTTATTGGTTGTTTCGATTCCTGTTAGTTAGGTCATGTGTTAGCAACCGCTATTCTTCCTGTGGTCTGCACCAAAAGGATGGTTGGAACTTGACTCTGGGCTGACTGTGTTTGTGTGTTTTGACTGCTGCAGAGCCCTCTCAGAAGCCCAGTCTCCTAAAAGTGACTCGGAGCTCATGGTCAAGTCGACAGAGAGCATGCTCACATCTGAGTCCCACATGCAATGGTCCTGGGGAGAGTTCCCAGAATCCACCAGGGTAAGACCCCCCCCCCTCACACACACACACACACTACCACCATACACAGACCCCTTCAGTCATAGTTTGCAGATAATCCAAATGATTATCTGACTATGGAAATTCCGTAGTTGTAATTTGAATGATTTCATTAGTCTAATGACATTCTTTCTACCCATGTGTCCAGGTCAGCAAGAAAGAGAGATCCGATCTCCCTAAGACAGTGACCATCACCCCATCCGAGAGCACCCACTTCCGGGTCATTCTTAGCTCGGAGGCCATGGAAGCTGGGGTGAAGGACATGCACACCTCCGTGGATCCGGTCTGCACCATCGTCAAACCGGAACCCCGCACCCCTAAAGCAGACCAGCACAACCCCGACCAGAACTTTCCCAGCCCTGTATCTGAACCCAGCCGGGCCCTGATCGACCCCTGTGAGCCGGACCTCACAAAACCTGAACCCAACACTACATCTCTCACGACGGAGCCATGCTCCTCCGAAACAGACCCCTATCCCCCCCAGCCTGATGTGTACCCCCCCAAAGCAGAGCCCTCCCCCCCAGCGGGGTACCCCCCCGAGCAAGCCCTCCCCCCCAAACCTGACCTCAGTGTACCCCAAGTCTGATGTCTGTCCCCCCAAACTGGAGCGCAGGACCCGTTGGACGTCCTCCCCCCCCAGTGTGTCTGCGTCCAGCCGGAGAGACACTGCCAGTGAGGCTGGGGCTGGGGCTGGGGCTGCCGCGGCCGGTCACAAGGGCACCAGAAACCCCGACACCAGACCCGGCTCCAGGGCAGACTCGCCCTCCAAGAGAAGAGGTACTAAAGTCTCCACACCGTCTCTCTGTCTAGCAATGATGGGAGGGTCGTTTTTCATCATGTATTCATAACGTATGGCGTTTGTGTCGCTTATTGTCTATCCCACTTGTAGTGAGCATAAATTAGTTGAACACTTTTGAGATGTGCTTTTCTAGAAGTACAGTATAGCACTGCGTGATTTGGGACGGCTCCCTAAATAGCAAGGCTAGTATTTGTTTAAAGGAAACATCTTTCTAATGACTATGTACTGAGTATGTACTCGGTAGCGCTGTGAAGCGTTACGCCCAGACAGGATGATTCTAGAGCTGTGTGTCTGGGAGAGCTGACAGGAAGGAAGTGGTTTTCTTAGTCAGCTCAGGGAAGTTCTCACCCCAACCAATGAACGTGCATGTGGCCATGCAGAGGTTCTCATGAAGAGGAGGAAGTGAAAAAAGGTCTGTGTGATAGTGCTGACCTGGTTGTGGTCAGGGCATGTGTGATCACTTCCTCTGTGTGACTAAGGAGTGAGGAAGAGGAGCCAGCACCAGGGACCTGAGGACATCTACCTGGACGACCTGAGCGCGCTTGAGCCTGATGTTGTGGCACGCTACTTCCCAAAGAGGTAATGACCCATGACTAAACCTGAGCCCTGACCCTTCACTGGTAGAATGGAACCAAACCGTGAACCTTTTTATACTCATCATTCACACACAAACATACGGCTCAGCATTGTGTTGTCTGTGGGGGAAGAGAGGACCAATTATATTTCATTACCGCTAGTTGGATTTAATCAAATCCGTGGTTGTGTGTGTCTTCCAGCGAGTCGGAGCAAGTTCCTCAGGACTGGGTGGAGGTGGAGAGGCGTTCGGGCTCCCAGTCGCCTCACTCTGTGGGGAGCGCTGCGGCCGACAGTGGGACAGAGTGTCTGTCGGACTCCGCCGGTGACCTGCCCGACGTCACCGTATCTCTCTGTGGGGGTGTGGGAGAGAACTCTGAGATCTCCAAAGGTGACCAGGACACTGTCTGACATATATCAGGCAGCTGAACCAGTTAGAACTGGTTGAACTGTTACAGGATAACAGCATTACAAATGAGGGAAATATATGAAGTCAGTGAGCTTCCCTAGACTTATGATGCACAGTATGTTTCATAACTCTGTATATGGAGTGAGGGCGTGGTGATACATACTGTTGGAGATAAAGATGCTTCTCTGTTGCAGAGAGATTCATGGAGCACATCATCACATATCAGGAATTTGCTGAAAATCCAGCGATTATCGACAATCCCAATTTGGTTGTTAGAATCGCCAACCGGTGAGTCAAATTGAATAAAATATGTAATGATATTGACTCACATAACACATGTATATACACGGTACAACTATTAATTCTGGTAAGCCTGCTTTGTATACTATAATTGTACACATTTGAACAGATATTACAACTGGACCTTGGCAGCTCCCTTGATACTAAGCATGCAGGCCTTCCAGAAGAACCTGCCCAAGGTACAGTAGACCTAGAACATGTCTCCCCTTCTGTGTTCTCTCCTGCTTATGTTTTGTTAATGCTGTCTCTTTCTGTGTGTGAATACTCATCCATAGTGAATGTGTGGTTTCCCAGGCGACTGAGGAGGCGTGGGTGAAGGAGAAGATGCCAAAGAAGTCTGGTCGCTGGTGGTTCTGGAGGAAGAGCAGTGTGAAGCAGGTGACTACAGGGGGGGGTTCAGGGCTGCCTCACAGGGTCCTAGCTTGGGATGGGGAGTCAGACATCTGACTTTTTGAAAACTACTTTTAAGCAATTTCACAAGCAGTTGGACTATTGTGCAAGTCAAATAAACATTAGATTTTTCTGAAACTATATAATATAGTATACAGTATATTGTATGTAATCAAGTGGTTTCTAGCATCTCAAGGTGTACATACAGTATACTGTACAGTACAGTACAGTATATTGTATGTACAGTATACTGTATATTTGTCATTCATGTTCCCATGGAACTACATTTGTTTACATTTCCATCTCCTTTACCATAGGGAAATCAGACTATCCTTATTTGAATGGAAATGATTCATATCTGCTACTATCTGTATTAGTTTAGTTCACAATATACTTTCATATGTGGTCAATGTTGCCATGTATGGTGTTTTAAAATAATCGTTGTTTTGTCTTTGGTTCCTCTCCTCAGTCAGAGACTAAGATGGAGAGCCAGGAGTCCCTTAGCAGAGAGAGCCCTGTTCCTCACCAGGCCCCTGCTACACTGTGAGTCAACAACCAACTCAACAAAACCAGGGGTTAGAACAAGTTGGTTTCTTAATCAACAACCGTGAGCAGAAGTTTCAGATTGCCTTGAAGTGTGCACTGCAAACAGCTGTGGCACAATGCTAGCCTCAGAGCCCAATACCCACAGCCTCCCAGCTCTTTCATGCCTCATGAGAAAAACATATACTAATCTGTTTTTTGTAGACTCTCTTGAAAAAAACAGTCAATCCACTAATGCTGGCTAACCAATTCATCTAAATCACTGAGTGTTTTGGAGAATTTAGTTTTCTTTACCACAAGTCTGCATTCAGTTTCCCTTTCTCACACGCACTAGAGAAGAAAGTAGGTGTGTTGGGATACTGCCCTCTAGTGGTCATACATCCACATGCATCTATAGCTGTTATTCAAGCACCGTTTGTGTCATAAATGTAGCTTTTCAGCACAATGTCTGGTGGAAAACAGTACAATTCCATGACTTAACATCTCTGAGAGAGGTTGATGTTTGGTGTGGCGTCTGTGTGATGCAGGCAGAAAGCAGCCGACTCCTCCAGCGATGACGAGTCCAAAGAGCTCAAGGCTGTGGCTCCTGTTCCTGCTCCGCCCTCGACCGAGCCTCCTGCAGCCGGTTCACACTCCTACAGGAAGTCCCTCCGCCTCTCCTCCAACCAGATAGTAAGTCACACGCTCACACCTCTAACAAGTCACAGTGCAGTCAGTCAGTTCCATTCCATTGAGCTCTACAAGACAAGATCTTCAAAATGTATTACTGCTTGATAGACATACATTTCTCTCTCTCTGTCTCTCACACACTCTCTCTCTCTCTGTCTCTCACTCTCTCTCTCTCCTGTTCCCTTTCTCTCTCTGATAGACCAGTCTGAAGCTGAGGGAGGGGCCTAACGACGTGACCTTCAGCATCACCACCCAGTACCAGGGCACCTGCCGCTGTGAGGGCACCATCTACCTGTGGAGCTGGGACGACAAGGTCATCATCTCCGACATCGACGGGACCATCACCAAGTAATGAGCCCTCTCGTCCTGTCTCTCTTTTGTAAACACCTGCTGGCAAAACGTTAAGATTTGAACCCTTTGTTTAGACCCAGGGAATATTAGGAGGATTTATGTTAGGAATTAATGTATTTGTGCTTTATAAAAACCCTTTATAACATTGCATGCATGTCAGTCAAATCTTATTGAATTGAAAACTCATTAAATGAATCCTGTTTCTCTCCAGGTCTGATGTGTTTGGTCAGATTCTCCCTCAGCTGGGGAAAGACTGGACCCACCCTGGCATCGCCAGACTCTACCACCTAGTGCACGAGTATGTCTCTAGACTAGATCGTCAGTGCTCACACAAAATCAGTCATCTCAATGGAGATTCAGTCCAACTCATGTCTCATTCTTTCAATCTATCTCTATCTCATTCACTCTGCCTGTTTCTCTCGAAATTTCCTCTCTCGGTCTCCTCCCTTCCCTAACTCATTCTGTCTATGACCCCTCCCTCTCTCTCTCCTTCTCAGGAATGGCTACAAGTTCCTATACTGTTCGGCCCGGGCCATTGGCATGGCAGACATGACCAGAGGGTACCTGCACTGGGTGAATGACAGGGGCACCATCCTCCCCAGGGGCCCTCTCATGCTGTGCCCCAGCAGCCTGTTCTCAGCCTTCCACAGGTCCCTCCAACACGCACACCCACACTCCAGACACACTGTATGTGATGAGCACCCAGCTAATCTCTCAGCGGACATTTCTAATCCTCCATCTCTGCTTCTGTCTCTCTCAGAGAGGTTATAGAGAAGAAGCCGGAGAAATTTAAGATCGAGTGCCTCACGGATATTAAGAACCTCTTCCACCCCAACACACATCCCTTCTACGCTGCTTTCGGGAACAGAACCAACGTATGTTTGATTCTAAACTCTTATTGTAACCTAAAAGTATGAATTTGATTTTGAATTGTACTTTCTACAAAAAAATAACCACATGGTTCTTCTTTGCTGGTTGTCTCAGGACGTGTTTGCTTACAAGCAAGTGGGTGTGCCTGTATGCAGGATCTTCACCGTCAACCCTAAAGGAGAGCTCATCTTGGAGCAAACCAAGGGCAACAAAACCTCGTAAGACAGCCACAACCATCACTACTTCTATATCTCCGTACTCTATATGCAGTCAATGGGCTGACCACCCCTGACCTACCCCCACATTGTGTCTCCAGGTACAGCCGACTGAGTGAGCTCGTGGAGCACGTTTTCCCTCTTCGAAGCAAGGAACAGAACGCCAACTTCCTCTTCCCAGAATTCAGTTCCTTCTGCTTCTGGAGACAGCCAATCGCGGAGGTCGGTCTTGAGGAGCTGTGATTCAGCATGACACATTTATACCTCTGGTATTATCGAAAATGAAGTGATAGCTAGCTATGCTGTGGTAGAGCCATTGTAGTGTGTATATTTTTGAAAACAGCACTTGAAATCAACATTGATATGTACCAATATATTTTTGTGACGTTTTTAATGGTGTTTTCCATCATTGATTGTCCTGCCTTACTACCTGTATGAACAGTATATGTAATGACAACATGTTGCATATACTTTGTGCAATGCATAGCATTCCAAAGGCCCAATAGGTTTGAGTATATTTACTGCTAAGACACCAGTAGAAGCTGTTTATCAGTACCTCTATTTACAGTAGGTTTACATTCCCAGGACAGCCTAAATGACTTGATGCACTTGATTGATGATGTGCTGCTTACAGTATGTAGAAAGTCTGCTTTTAAAGGCCTTGCTGTATAAGTATATCATAGCTTTAACTACGGTAAGCTTTAGTACTGACAGTAGAACTGCCACGTGTTTTACATACAGACACTGTAGATAATATGCATGGATAGATAACATGTGGGCTGACTCGGTATAATAGAATATGGCACTTTGAAGTTGTGAGTGTCTCGGATGCACTTTCTGATGTAAACTGTAGATGTTGCTGTTGTCACACACACACACACACACGAGCAGGCACACACACCGAACTGACCTTTCTGACAGAGATGAGTTCATATGCACTTAAAGCACAATTGTTGGTTTTGACAATTTCAGGTTTGATTTTGACGTTCTTGGTCTGATTTTCTTTTTTTGTAGGTTCACAATAACTGAAGTTGTAAAGTTAATATTATATTAAGAAATATTTTTAGATCCCTGATTGAGCGTCCTTTTGCTTTTGTATTTGGTGTTCAGTGTTGTTGCTTCTCTGTACTGTAAACGATTTTGCCGTTCTTTCTATGAAAGTGATATTTTGTGTGTTGAGAACACATCAGATCTGATATGCTTTAGGTAAAGAAGCAGCTGCTTAAGGAGTGATGTATTTTAGTCTGATTAAACAGAATTAATCAATTGTTGTCTTCTATCTGAAATGCCTTTACTGTTGCTTGAAGTATTAAAGTTGGATGATTCTCGTTGCAATGTTTTAGAAAAACATGTACGTTTGGCTTGTCAATAATGAAGTGTATGCTTGGGATGAACATTTGTATAAAATAAATACAATTATGAAACAAAAATTATTAAAACATTATTCTAAGATCATTCACGGTTATTGCAATTTTTTGTCAACTCTTGAGTTTTCACATCCTTTATCAAATGTTGCATATGGATATCTTTAGGGAAGGTATTCGAAGAACAACTTATTTTCAACAGCAGATCTAATAAGATAATTAACGAATCAAGTTATGTAAAAACATAATGGTAAAACAATGATAAAACTAGACACATTAAGTACAGTACATTTCAAAAACATTTTTCAAAGTTACTTAATATATTAATACTTCAATATAAAGACAGGATGTGTTGGTTCTCCTTCTATAAAAGATTATTAATGTTATTAAAAAAGATAATAAACGACTGTTAGGTAGCTTTAAGCACAACATACAAAACAATATGTAAATGTATGATTCACTACTGTATATATTCCCAGAAGAACTCAAAAGGATAAGGCCAATCTGAACAATAGTTAGAGTCTTGTCGTCATGTCAGGGAGGTCCTGTAGCTCCTGTTATCTGTGGGAGGGAGGAGGGTAGAGGAGGACGCCACTGAAAGTGGACAGAACCTCTGTGGACTCAGTGATGGCTAGTTTCCCAGCGGTCATGACAAGCCCCAGCTTGTCCCCTCTCTTCAGAGTGAGCACGAGGCTCAGGGAGGCAGAGCCTCCACAGTCACATCTACCCTCTTTGATTGGTCCAGGTCCGGCCAAATCTGCCCGGTAACCTGCCGTGTCCAGCCTCTGGATGCTGCGATTGGACACCGAGAAGACGGCATCTACGTGTTCTCCTCTTTGGGCTGTCAGCACGGCACTAATCAGGTAGCAGCCCCCCACAGGAGCAGTGAAGATCCCTGGCAAAGAAGGCGGTAAGATGGGGTGGGTGGGGAAGGATTCAATATTTTCAAGCTGACCAATGTATGCCAGAGGGGGGCAGTATAAGACACATCAGGCTTGCAGGTAGTCAAACCAGAACATGACACCTCGGTACTATTACTGTTCTACCACTATCAGAGCGATCCCAGTGCAGCAGTTACCTGTGTGAGGGTCGTAGTGTCTCCCATCATTGACAAGCACCTTGTTGAAGCGTATTAGTCCAACCTCGCCAGGGAAAGACTGGATGTTCAGACCAGCGGAAAACGATACCCCCTCACCTGGCACACACACACACACACACACAATGGGTTACAATAGTTGACCCATGCTGTGGATGACCCCGTCTTACAGATAGCATTGTCTTCCCCTACCTGAGGCCATGAATGGTTTATGGGTTTGTGGTCTCAGTGGAATGTGAGCTGTTGAGAGAAAGAGGCACAATGATTTTTGCAGTGTCAGCATGAGGAGATGGACTGGTCTGTGATGGTACAGTACCAGACAGATGAGAGGAACACACCTGACAGTATGGGCACGCTGGGCTTCACAGACACGGTTGAGACGGGTGGAGGAGCTGCAGAAAGGGGAAATCCCATGAGGCTTTGCCGACATGCAAACAGAAACACTGAACACAAATACATAAATGTATAGTGCTTCTATGAGCTCTATATCCCACTCCTCCTCTCCCGGCCCCGAGCTCCTACCAGGGGCTCCTGCGAAGCCCTTGAAGAGGGGGGTCATGCTACCATCAGTCCCCTTGGGCAGCCTGGAGGAGAACTTGGTTCCAGGGGGGCCTGCCTGCCCAGTCTCCATTACATGTGGCCCAGGGAGAGGGGAATCTAGGGGGCCCACAGGGCCCGGTTCTAGGTGGGACTCCTTGGGTGGCACCCGGGGCTTGGACGATGTGGAGATGCCAACGTTTTTCACAACTACCCGAACACCTGTAAAAAGAGAAAGAATGAGAGATTGAAGGGTCGAGTCAGGTAAAGAGAAAAAGAAAGAGGTCAGGAGAAAGAGTGAAGGTAGAAATGAGGCAAAAAAGCAGGTGTCAGACGTGTTAAGAAAACAGCTGGTTCTGTGGTACAGTTTTTGACTTTCACATGACTGAATAGTGCACAAATGACCAAATGTCCCAACGCCTCTCATCTCCATGGTAACTCCCAAGTCAAAGAGGAATTCCCTTTTGACATAGTGTCAGCGGGGTTTTTAAGTTTCAGTGCTGTAGGAACTCTCCCCATTTTAATAACTTTTCCGTTTTCAGTCCATGCGTCTTTGTCCGTCGTTGAAATTTGTTGCCAATGTTGTACTCACAAACACGTTACTGCTGCACGAAAGCCATAGAAATCACATTCAACAAAAATACATTGATTAAAAATAACATCGCGGGTCAGCTACCAGTGCCAGTGCTAACTATAACCTGGTCTTTCACAGAGGTCTGATGTCAGAGCTACATGAAAGACATACCAGCATAACGAGGCCTAGCCACATGTCCAGCAGCCACCAGGCAGCCTCACCCCCACCCCAGGCACCGGAGGTCAGGCTCTATAAAAGCCAGAGATCTCTGGGTAGTGTTATATAGCTGAGAAGGCAGGCCGGTGGGGCACTATTAAACCTCCAGGGGGGAGTCTGAGTCTGCTGGCTCATTTAGAAAGTGATGCCTACCTTAATACCAGGGGAAATGATCTGCATGCTTCTGTGAGCATGCTTCTGTGAGGACTGCTGTATACCAACACGCACCAGGGTGAGCTACAACAACGACAAACCCTGGTTTACAGCTAAACTCAGAAGGCTGAGGCTGGACAAAGAGGACGCTTTTAGGAGTGGGAACAAGGACAGATTCAAGGAGTCGAAGAACAGGTTTAGCAAGGCTGTGAGGGAGGCTAAACGACTGTACTCAGAGAGGCTGAAGCGTCAGTTCTCTGCTAACGACTCTGCTTCTGTCTGGAGAGGGCTCAGGCAGATCACCAACTACAAGCCCAGAGCCCCCCACTCCACTAACGACTCACGCCTGGCCAACGACCTGAACGAGTTCTACTGTCGCTTTGAAAGACAATTGGAATCCCCTGAACTATCCCTTCCCTCCCCCCCCCTTCCCACCAACTCTGTGACGTCACTCTCCATTCAGGAAGGTGAAGTAAACAGACTTTTCAAGAGGCAGAACCCACGCAAAGCAGCTGGGCCGGACGCTGTCTCCCCTGCCACCCTTAAGAACTGTGCTGACCAGCTGTCTCCGGTGTTCACCTACATCTTTAACACCTCCCTGGAGACATGCCATGTGCCAGCCTGTCTCAAGGCCTCCACCATCATCCCTGTGCCCAAAAAGCCCAGGCCAACTGGACATAATGACTACAGACCTGTCGCCCTGACCTCTGTGGTAATGAAGTCTTTTGAGCGCCTAGTGCTGGCACACCTCAAATCAATCACAGACCCCCTTCTGGACCCCATGCAGTTTGCCTACAGAGCCAACAGGTCTGTGGACGATGCAGTTAACATGGCCCTCCACTTCACCCTACAGCACCTGGACTCCCCAGCATCCTACGCCAGGATCCTGTTTGTGGACTTCAGCTCTGCCTTCAACACCATCATCCCCGCCCTGCTTCAGGACAAGCTCTCCCAGCTGAACGTGCCTGATTCCACCTGCTGGTGGATCACAGACTTCCTGTCTGACAGGAAGCAGTGCGTTAAGCTGGGAACACAAGTCTCTGACTCCCGGTCCATCAGCACCGGATCTCCTCAGGGCTGCGTCCTTTCTCCTCTGCTCTTCTCCCTGTACACGAACAGTTGCACCTCCAGTCATCCATCCGTCAAACTCCTGAAGTTTGCGGACGACACCACCCTTATTGGGCTCATCTCTGGTGGAGACGAGTCTGATTATAGGTGGGAAGCGGCCAACCTGGTGACCTGGTGCAGCCAGAACAACCTAGAGCTCAATGCTCTTAAGACAGTGGAGATGGTTGTGGACTTCAGGAAGAATACAGCCCCACTCACCCCCATCACCCTGGGTGACTCCCCAGTCAACACTTTGGAGTCCTTCCGCTTCCTGGGCACTATCCTCTCCCAGGACCTCAAGTGGGAACTGAACATCAGCTCCCTCACAAAGAAAGCACAACAGAGGATGTACTTCCTGCGGCAGCTGAAGAAATTCAACCTGCCAAAGACAATGATGGTGCACTTCTACACAGCCATCATTGAGTCCATCCTCACCTCCTCCATCACCATCTGGTACGCTGCTGCCACTGCCAAGGACAAGAGCAGACTGCAGCGTATCATCCGCACTGCGGAGAAGGTGATTGGCTGCAATCTGCCTACCCTCGAGGACCTAAACACCTCTAGGACCCTCAGGCGAGCGAGGAAGATTGTGGCCGACTCCTCCCACCCTGGACACTCCCTGTTTCAGTCACTCCCCTCCGGCAGAAGGCTGCGGTCCATCAGGACCAACACCTCTCGACACAAAAACAGTTTCTTCCCTTCTGCTGTTGGCCTCTTCAACAAGGCCAAGGGTTCACACTGACTTATTGACTTTACTTTAATGACTATAATATTCTGCACTACATTACTGCATCTTGTACATTTGTATTTTTTGTCATATTTGTATTTTTTTGTATTTTTATATTGTAAATTAGGCAACTTATATTTTATTGTATATTTTATTTTAAATATAATTCCACTTTAGTATAGATAGTATAGTTATATAGTATAGATATTTAGTATAGACAGTCCACATATTTAAATTTAAGGATACTATATGTTTATTGTATGCACCTTCCTGCCAAAGCAAATTCCTTGACTGTGCAAACTTTCATGGCCAATAAATCCCTTTCTGATTCTGATTCTGATTCTGATGTGTGTGTGTGTGTGTGTGTACAGCCCATGACTAAATACGTCAATAGTAAACAATTGCAGCTGGGGGCCTATGTGTCTAGAAGCATTTTATAGAAAATGTAGCAATCCCAGGAAAGCCTAAAGTCTACATACACACACCCCTATCACATTCAGACCACATGCAAGAGGTCCCAGTGGGTCAGAAAAAAACACCTAGCTCTTCTCCCAGTTACATACCATATTATAGGCGAAGTGCAGTCATATAGTACCACATGCAGAATTTATGAATCACTCCGAGCCAAAAAGGACACTGCGCTGAGTTTGTGTCTTGAGAATGAATGCATTTACCCCCAGACTTTGGAACCCAAGTTGAGTTCGGAAAGAGCCAAACCGATCATCTTAAATACCTTAAATCTGTGGAGGGACCATTCTGACTTGCTCAGCAGTATAGGATGGAATAACAGTGAGCAGGCACATAAAAAGAGACATGTTTTAAAGCAATTGGAAGTTGAAGTACGTCTGGTCCTAGCTGTGGGCCAGGCCCTGTGATGCCATGACCCGCAGCACTGATCCTGGATCAGATCCAATCTGGCCATTCGACGATCTAGTTCATTAGGACCTTCAGGGCTAAACTAGCTTAAAAGTCTGCTTTCCTACTCGGAGACCTTCTCTGAATAGCAGCCTTGTTCTGTTGTGGTTATGGGGCTTGTCCAGTAGGTCTGCCCTGCCACCCTCCAGCCAACCTTATCTCTCCCAGGTCACTGACCTGAGCCGTGTTGCCACTGAAGCAGACGAGGAGCCAGGAAAGCATGCTGACTTATCTCGCTGGTCCCTATAATGGGGTTCTGAAGTGCTGTCTAAAATAGGCTTTTAGTGACCCGAGACCACCTTGTCAAACACAATGAAGAGGATGGGCTGTGACCAAGCGGAGGCACCTAGACACACACATAGACATGTCTCTCTCACAAACAGAGGAAGTGCCTCTTAAAGCTGCAGAGCTCTGCTTGGGTACAGATAGCATCTACAGGAAACGTGTCAGCTGGAGTAGGGAATCGACAAGGGAGGACAGTTTTGAAGACGTGTGTATACACACACACACACACACACACACACACACACACACACACACAGTAGAGTACAGACACAGTGTACACACACACACACAACTAAGTAGAAGATTTTCACAACTATAGTGCTGTTTACACACAAACATTGAAAATGCACACATGTGCACACACAGGGAGCTGTCCTCCAGAGGGATTCTTGGACACAGTGTGAGCTCATTGGATGCTTAGTAATGACTAATGGTTTGGGAAATTGCCCTACTTAAACCACACATTTGATAACCGAACAAAGGGCCTTTCTTTTAAGTAGAGTGAATGGAAAAGTGCATTTCCTTTAGGGGTCAGATGGCTGAGCGGTTAGGGAATCGGGCTATTAATCAGAAGGTTGCCGGTTCAATTCCCGGCCGTGCAATTGACGTTGTGTCCTTGGGCAAGGCACTTCACCCTACTTGCCTCGGGCAATGTTCCTCAACTTACTGTAAGTCGCTCTGGATAAGAGCGTCTGCTAAATGACTGAATGTAAATGTAATTCACAGTCACAAACTGTGTTTGTGTTCACACTACATGTTCTAGATGTTTTACACTGACGACCGATACCCGTTTAGCCAAGCTAAAACTGCACCATCGTTCTGTATTTCGCCAGATAGGATGATATTAACGCTGTCTATTGGAAGCCGCAACAACTATGAACAACCCACAGACCAAACCAAACAAACATTTGGTGGTAAATCTGAGCCTCAGTGACTGTGTTCCAGTTTGGCCTCATCGATCAGAGGGTATGTGCCGTGACGACGCGCTGAGCATCTGGACATGTCTGACTGCTGTCTGTTTACATAGAGAGAGAAGACTGAGCTGGACTGTGTTAGACCGATTCTACCTAGCAGCAACAGAGGTGGGGAGGGATCGGAGGAGCTGAAACGACAGTACAAGGAAGTGGTGAGGGGATTAAGTCTCTCACTAGCTCCTAATCTGAACCCACTGAAACAGCCCAATTGATTCTGGCAAGTGGCTCATTGATAAGCCGATGACACATCGGCCAGTAATGGACTCCCAGCATGCAGCACTTCCCAGACACTGCAGATGTGGAGATAGAGAACAGTGGGCAGGCAGACATCAGGGCAGGAGAGGAGCAGGGAGCCAAAGTGGTCTCGCAACACGCAGCCACGGTGACGTAGCATCCTATTCTGGAACATATGAATAGCGCCCCTCCCTCCAAGCCTGCTACCCAAACATTTAAATTGACAGTAATGATTTAAACTCAGGTTATTACGATGCTAGCTCAGTGAAGGGTGGGGTGCTGACATGTGTCAGTGTCTCCATAGGCGTGCTCTGGACTGTGACATCTGTCTTCAAAGCCAGATGTGGAGCCTGATCACATGTTTTTTTTGCCACACATTCAGAACAGATCTGGGCACTAAGCCCAGGAGTGAGCAGCTTAGCCACCTGAATCTGAGGTTTGCTTCTCTGCTGGAACCAGAACCAGAACACATCAGACCAAACCATGCAGATTTGAGATTTGACTCATAACAAGCCAGTCCTAGAAGATGAAGAAAGGCCCTGTAAACCGTCCTTCTATCCTCTGTTGTGAAACGCTTACTGAGTCAGATTGGGTCGCCTGGGCACCAGAACTGAGCTGTCCACAATTGTAATGTACCGTGACCAAGGACGTGTGGTTCTGCACTAACAGAAACGCAAAGACCAACAAGGCCCATCTTCACAGAGACCCAAATTAATTGCAGAGCATGGAACTACGTATTACCCTTGTGCATACTGAAATAAATGTTATGCACACACACACACACACACAAACATAGTAATCCCTGAAAGCAAAAGCATTGCTCAACACACGCCGGGCCCATTAAAACAGGCATGTGTGTTCAATCATCCCTGCCTCCTCTGAGTCAGAAAGTAGAGGGAGTTTAAATATCCCACCCCCTACAACCTTCTTTCTCTCTCCCTCAATATTACACTAACACATCCTCCATTTAACACATTCCAGTAGGGGCAATTTACACACAAGAGCAACCTGTATCCACAAATGGTCTCCAGATGCTTCCAGGATGGTAATCTTATTAACACTATTTGATCACAAGACTTTGCTACTGGAGCTCCTGTGGATGATAAATCATGTTTATGTGTGATATGATGTGGCGGAGAGAGGGAGGGGGGATGGTAGGGGACCCTTTAGGAACATATGGAAGATAGGTTACAGATTTTGGCTATGGAATAATCATCTGACTTGAAGGAAAGTACAGGGAAGCTGGTCACCTGTTGTTTTACATGGAAGCTTCAAGTTTTAACCCTTACCTGAGTTACCTGGAGGACTGCTGGTCAGGTCGTGAAGGTCCCTTGCCATGTCAGAGATGTGGTTCTGCAGGTGCTGGCAGGTTCCCTTCAGTCCTCCTACATCCAGGGCCTGAGCTCTCACAGTACGGTTCAGCTGGCCGATGCAGGTCCACAGTCCGGTCACGTGCTTGTTCAACCCCTCCTTGATCCTCTGCAGGCTTCCTGAGATGGGATCCAGCTTACTGCACATGTTCTCAACGTTGGCCACTCTGCTGTCCACACCAGCCACCTCTTTCTCCACTCCTTCGGCGCTCTGCCTGCAGCGGTCGGCCTGGGCCCTCACCTCCTTGGCCAGCTCCTCCAGCCTACCCCTCAGCTCCTCATGCTGGGCAGTGTGAAGCCCCAGCAGGTCTATTGAATCCTGGGGTGATCTTGTGCTGGCCTGGCTGCAGGTGGAGTTGATCCGATGGATCTCCCTGGCTTGCTGGCTGAGAGAGGATCCCAGGTCCAAAAGAGAGCCCTCCAGAGTCTTCACGAGTCCCCTCAGAACATGAAGGTCATCCTGTATGTCTGAGATGCCTGCACTGTGGTTCAGGAGATGGCCCTTCACAATCTTCTCCATGGCTCTGAAGCTATCTGATTGGCCATCCACACTTCTCTGCATGGCATCCAGGCTTGTCCTGCAGGTCTGGAGGTCCTGCTGAATGTTCAGCATGACAGCAGGATTGTCCTTAGAACACAACTGGTCCAGGGCCTGGAGTCTGTCCTCCAGGCCTTGAACACTTGTCTTATAAGAGCTGACCTCCCGTTCGAGATTCTCTAGCCCCCGGGCCCCATTCAAGGGGCTGTTATCTTGGTTCGTCAAGAGGTTGGTGACCCTGCCCTCCATGGAGCTTAGCCTGTCCTCCAGGTTCCTCAGGCCGGCAGACCTCTCCTCCCCCTCTCTTTTCAACTTCTGCTGGAGGGAGAGACAGCACCCCCCCGGGCTCCTCTCAGACATGTTCAGACGGTTCTCCAGGACCTCTACACGGGTCAATAGGGGGTGGGGTGTCCGGGGGGAAGAGCTAAGCCCTTCCATTCTCTCTACACTGGCCCGGAGAGTCATCTGCTTCTCAGAGAGCTTCTCCACCTCCCTTCTCAACTCCTCCATCCCAGGAGATCCTCCTCCGACTCCCATTTCTGAGCTGGGCAACTGGAGCTTGAGGTCCTGGATCTCCTTGCGAAGGTCGGTCTCCTTTGAGTCTAGGAGCTCAGTCAGGCTGAGGTAGTTGGTCTCTTGGCCCTCACACTGCTCCTGCACAGACATCATCTTGTAGTCACACGAGCTCTTTAGGTCTGCCATCTTGATCTCCATGCCCTCCATCAACTCATCCCTCAGGGCGCGAAACTTCTCGTCCACGTATGCCTTGGCTTGCCACGCATCCTTGGCTTGTGGAGCAGGAGCGGGCGTGGCCTGATGACCCTGGGTGGCCTCCATAAGCAACTGGAGCTGTCCATCATGCTGATTGACTCTGCCCAGGAGGTCTTCTAGAGCGTTGCTCTTCACAGTGAGGGTGTCGGTGACCTGATTGATCTTGCTCATGACCTCGTCCATGCCCGTGTAGTCATGCTCCAGTGAGAGGCCCTGTAGGCTAATGGTCTGGGTCTCCCCGGCCCTCGCGCTGTCAGGCTGCCGCAGGTTGTTCAGCAGAGTGACCAGCATCTTACTGGTGTCCTCTTGGACGTCCAGGCGCAGGTTGGAGGACATTGTTGTCATGGCAGCCTGCATATCCAGGACCGCCTGGGAAAGACGCTGGACCTCCTCTTCTAATTGCTGATTGGTCGGTCCACTTGTCCACTGACCCCCAACTCCCCCCTGAGTGGTCTGACCCCCAGGCTGCCCCACACCCACCTGGCCCGTCTGCCCCGCCTCACTCCATGGATGGCCACTCTGCCCCCCTGATGATTGCTCTTGACCTACATGGGGGCAATCACATGGTATGGTTTGGTCGGCTGTATGGAATCTGTATGTCAATCACTTTATGTTTGCATGATAACATTTCATTACACGATTAGCAGTCAAAAATTATTAGACTTCAAAAACAAACAGACAAACCAAATGTCCGTCCTACCATGTGTTGCAGGGATGGTTCCAGCAGGAGGGGGGTGGGGCCATTGGCTCTGCTCTGTCTGACGGGATGGCACGCCCTTTAGCTCTCTGCAGTCGTGTCCTTGGAAACCTGGACAGCACCTCCACTCCAGCTCTGTCACCAGTTTATAGGCAATCTTGTACATGGGCCGGAAGAGCGTCCTATACCTAGAGAGTGAACAAGCAATATCATGTTCGACGAGAAGACATTCTGCAAAAGTCACGGCTTGAGAAAGACAGATTATTACTGTCATTGAATCAAATGTTTATGAAGATTAGACAGTAGGCAACAACTACACAATCAAGCCTTTATGCAAAAATGATCACACCACCATACTAAACAATATTATTGTCCAGCAAGCTTCTGCTTTTAATGGTCGTTCTTAGCTCAATGTGATCATTGTTTTGCTGGGGTAGTGAGTTCTCTAAGCAGAGCTGTGTAAACATTGGTATCCCAACAATAAAGATGTGTTTATGACAACAAACCCCAGATGGGCATGCTAGTCAAACTTCTAATCAAAGACAAGCAGTTTTAGATTTTACACCATTCACAACCAGTTACACATTGTTTCAAAATAACTTCAGGACATATCTCACAGTTGCCTCCAAATGTGGGACCAAGAGGAACACTGGAAAATAAGGAGATGTCTGACACAGGGTACATAGTAATGTTTGCCATAAAAAATTGACTCGGTCAAGTTTTGACTGATAAGAGTATTTGTAGAATTAGCCTACTTCTCATGACTTCAACAGTCTTCATTCTACTGACTACATCAAATAACTCAATCACATTCACTTGTCCATCATAGACATCTAATCACCTAGAGATAACAGGTTGTAAATAGGCCTACTCAATAATCAGATGATCTGAAAGTGTTAAAGTAAATTACAAAGGAGAGAGATAGTGGTGAGCCCTTGGCACCTATCAAAGCACAATTCCTGCTCACTTCCTCTCACTGTCCATCTATGTGGTTTACAAGAGATCATTTTCCTTTCAGATTTGTCCCAGTGAATCATGAGGGAGGAACAAAATGTAAGTTTTCAGCCAAATGAAACGATATATATCATATACAGAGCTAAAACCCGACCACTGCTCTAAAGACCTATTAAATTGTCACCCTCCACCCACAGCTGTCTCTCGGGAAACTTACATCACTTGTTGCGCACAGTTCTGCTGATGTATTGGGCACGGGGAGAACTCTGGTTGCACGTAACTTGCAGTGCCTCCGACTACTGAACAGCTCACGTTCTTATGCACAACATACGCACACCAATTTCTAGAGAAAGGGACATTTCATGATCATACAAAGGAAATAATATTGTATATTGAAACAGTTTTCATTAAATATGCATAATCAATGCTAGACTATTTGGGTTATAATTGATCATGCAATTCAAATGATAGGACAAAAACATATAGCCTAGCCTACTTTACAGGATGAGTCCATATTTGTCTGTGAGTTAGCCAGAAAACTGATTAATTAACTGTTTACTTACTTATGTCTCTGCCTGTTTTCGGAGCCAGAATGCATGCTGCCGTGAAACATGTTGTATTTAGATGGTGTCCCGTTTATCAATGGCAAAGTAAGTGCGATATAAAATATCACACACTTTAGTGTCAATGTTTCTCTCTCCATTGTGTATAAAATAAATAACTTCAAAATAAAGAAACTGTTCCCAAATTGTGGCAATGAAGTTCAGCGTTGTAGTCGCGGTCTTGGAGCGCGCACGGTAGATGACTGTAATGTTATTTAGGGGGTTGCCTGCGCCCCACGCAATGTGACGTTGAAGTTTTTGAACTACCTCCGAAAAGAGAAATGCGCTCCCTTACAAACAGCGTATCAAGAAGAATCACTATATACAGATGTACTCATTTGCTTCAGCTCTATCCAGAGAACGTTGCAAACTTCAGTACGAAGTAGGCATTTGATGACTGATATAAAACATCTGGGGTGCCTAAAAAGCACCCCTCATGCTGGCAGTATCTTCAACTGCTAATCAACAGGTAGAGACATGAACTCAGATGACCGAAAAACGTAACAGGATTCCGATATCCTTGCCTGTCTACTGGACAAAGATGTCGCTATGCTTTATTGAGATTTTCTTTCGACTATCAACTCAAATTCTTAGCATATGAAATGCTTGGCGTTGCAAAAGTGAACATCACTGCGTCATCTCATGTTATGTACAGTAGGCGTACAGGTATTAACAAACCATATTTAAATAGTTTATAAAAAACAGTTTGGTTGTATTGATACTTAACGTAGGCTATAAAATATATATATAGAAAATTGTATTCACGTAAAGTTGAAAAAAGAACCATCATATTATGTCTTACTTTTTATACAAACACAAAGATTGACCTCTGCTCTATTTTGTGACTTACACAGGTAAAGGAAGCAGTTTTAAATAACAAAAAAAGAAATAAAATGCACAATGTTGACTTGTGCATATGTAATGTTTGTACAATCTATACAAACTATTTACATAAGCTTTAATAAAAAATAATTGTGTAATAAAAGTGTATCTCACAATGCAAAAAAAAATGCTGCCTAATGTAAATCCCTTCTTGATGACCTTGTTCTTTTGATAATGATATCAGACAGTTCAACCTCCTCAAGCCTCCTCTTCCCAGCAGAGGCAGGCGGTGGTCGCACTGGGGTGCTGGCTGTGAAGACAAAGAAAAACAAGTCAAAAACCTTTCCATGGTGGGTTTATATTGATAAGAATTGATTTACAGTTTTTGAACGCACCGAGCGCCTTTTCAATGTCTCTGAGCTGCTTCTCCTGTTCTGCCATCTCCTCCTCCTTCTTCACCATCTCAGGAGACTTCAGGTACTGCATGTGGCTCTCAAACTCCATCTTCACCTGCATGCTCTTCTGCATGGCCATCTTGCTCTGTTGGAGCAAATCTACACAAAAACAATCCCATGAATCAACGTAAAGCAACATCGAAACGGTCATGTCAAATCTCAACCCAAGTAGATTCCAGGATGTGATGTCACATTAATAAAACTGGAGGTTGGTGTTATTTGGGTTTCTTCATCATCACCATCATCTCTATTTTAGAGATATGCCATGTGTGATGTCACCTCTCTGGAATCTACCATCAAGTTCACCAGCCTCGCTCACCTATCTGCCCCATGAGGGTGTGGTACTGCTGGGGCAGGGGTGCACCAAACACCTGGGAGCGCATCCGTTCGAGGGGGGGGGCTTTGTTCTGCAAACCCCCAAACTTGCCGTTTGCACGGATCCTCTCTCCCTTTCTGGTCAGGAGAGTGGGGCAAGGGACCTGGCTCTGGACCACCTACACAGAACACACACACACACACACTAAGAATACTGTTCTCCTGCAGAACGTTTTAATTCATTTAATCCTCTGATCACCAACAACTGTGGCATAAGGCTGTTTTAAACTAGAAACACAATTTAAGGTCTGTGGTGCTGCAGAATGTTTGATAAAGGCCATGCATCTCCCAGCCTGACTCACCCCTTTCCTGTAGTGGTTAGCAGAGTCAAGGTCATCCACCAAAATGGTATCTCCCAGGAGGCTGCCAAACACTGAGAGAGAGAGGGGTGGGGGGCGTCAGAGAAAGAGCAGGGGGGATGGTGGTACAAAGGGGGTTTGTATACTTTCTCACTAAATCAATGCCAGACGTAAAAAGCCCTTGTTCACTTTCCAGCGTTTTTGTGACTCATCTTTATATCAAACTCCAATCCTGATAAGGCAGCCCCTTGGAAAATTACATCACAGTTACTTCCCCAGACAATAAATAAACTCATTTGAACTCTTGGTGTTTTGTTTGAAAGCTCCAAGCCATATATTCTTTGTGTTGTATTCGTAGTTAGTAGATGCTACCCTCAAGCGGTAAACAACAACTGCTGATGAGAGGATGTGAGAGGATATGCGTCTATTTACAGGAATCCCTTTGTGACATCAGCCTAAATCTAGAAATAGTACCAAAAAAATATATATACTACTCTTCTTCCTTTGTCAGAACTAAAATAAAATAACTGCAAAGTGGAAACGGAGCACATTATGAAAATCTACCCCCTGAACTACAAAAGCATTATAGCTAATCGGTTTTCATAGTGAAAGTACGGTTTCCGATAAATGAGCAACCCCCCCAAGAAGCTGGGGTTCCTTCTGGAAATGTTTACCCCTCAAGCCCCCATTCTCTCACCACCACTGGGACCAGGAAAGAGCTGGACAGAGAGGGGGAGGAGCGGGGGACTACTCTAACAACAACAAATACACTTACAACACTGACGTGGAGAGTCTCGTCCACCCCCCCTCATCCACCCCCTCTTCCAAGACACAGCGAAAGCCTCTGGAACTGCTCAGGAACCATGGCCTACCACACTATTATGTAGTGCGCAGACCCCCTGGTCTGAGTAGTCCTGGTTAATGAGCAGAGAGGGGGGCTTGTATGTGCTTCAAACCCTGAGACTCACCCATCTGGCAGCTTTCAGAATTCTCTGGGAAGATGAGAAGATCTTTGGCAAACACAGGGTTTCCAGTGGGTTGAAAGCTGGTTTTACCGTTTCGCAGGTGGGGTAGAGGCCTGTAGTGAAAGAAATCACACACACCCATTAAACCCATTCACCGGCATTAACCACACTACATTCCACAGGACTGCTGAGACACCTGCTGATGTACATATGCATATTTACTTCTGGATGTTTCTCCAAAACACTGTGTCCAAAGGCAAGACCTGCTGCCTCCCCTGGGTGTCATCGTAGATCTTCCGTGCCGCAACTGTCGTCTTGGTGACCACGCAGTCCATGTCACCTAGGAGATGCCAGGATATGACCGTGGCGGCATCGTCATCCTCCACCAGCGCCAGGTGGGCGATCTGCAGGAATCACTGCCATGAACACTCACAGAAACCAGCAGACAAACCCCTCACTCGTAAATGAGAAAACAGTTTCTGTGTCTTGGTTTGAGAACTAATGCACGATGGTGTAGTCTAAAATATGCAGTCCATTAGCATCCTTATTCAGAGGAGCAGCAGGTAGTCAGCGGGGGTAGTTTTGGCGAGCCTACTTTTCCCAGGATGTCCTGGCTGCCCTTGTAGGGATCAGGCATGGAGCACACTCTCCTGGGCAGGCGTCTGGCCCTCTCTGCCTCCGCAGAGCTCTCACGGACAGCTGCGTCGATCTCTGAAATCTACATGCATGGAACCAAATTCAGACCCATCATCCAATCTTCTTTTTACGGCTTGTTCACGCTTGCTAACACGTATCAGTGTACTTCAGTCTTCAATGATCTGCTGCACGTATTATATGCACTTCATGTAAATTGCTTTAGATAAAGTGTAAATTAATAGCAATGTATGACATGTACTCACAGATGATAACTTGGCAACGTTTAGACTTTGTCTCCGCAACTGGGATTTCAGAAGGGTCTCTTTGTTGGTGACGTCTTTGACCTGGTCTGAAAATCGAAAGGAGACCACCACATTGGAAACTCTAATGTGAATGGATGATGTTTTCATTGGAACTCACAGGAGATAACCAGAACAACAGCCTTACTGTTAAGCTCAGTGATGAGCTGTCTGTTGGTGTCAAACAAGCTCTTGTAGATGTCAATGGTCTGGGAGAGCTGGTCTTTCTTCTTGGTCAGCTCCGACATTTGCTTCTGGTTCTCGACGTCTGCAGGAAGAAGAAGGCCAAAACGATCATCAGAGCCATCTTCAACTGTCAAAAGGGAGGTGTGAAGATGCAGCCCTGTGAGAACCCCCTCCTCACCGTTGTAGAAGCGGAAGGGCAGTTCGAAGGCAGCCAGGTGCTTCTTGGAGCTGAACCCCGAGACGGAGGGTTTGAATAGCAGGGTGTACTCCTGTCCGTCATCACCAGGGCTGTTCATCATGATCGCCAGGTTCTACCCAGAAAAAAAACATCCTTTCAGACACACTTTCAGACAGACAATGGACAAACACACATTTCACTCTATGCTAACAAAATAAGAAGAAACAAACCAGCAGCATGGTCAAACAATTACAAAATGATATGCCTGTCATACCCTAGTCAAGACTAAGGCGGTAGAAGGAAGACTTGTAGACTCACAGTGATGCGGGCCTGGCCCTCAGCCAGGGGCACCTGCAGGCTCTTCTTGTTGCTGTCGAACACGGGCAGTGTGGCTGAGCTGCTGGAGCTCTTCATGGTGACCACCACCTTCCCCTGCAGCCCCGCGCCTGCCGGGTTGTTATACACGTCCTGCAGGGACGAGGCACACACACACACACAGTTAAGTAAACATTGTCTTATTGAATTGTTATCATAAACACCCTGTATGGAGGTGATACCAAGAGTAGCGGTACGAAAAGATGGTAGGAGACAATGCAAATGGTATTCAATCTCGTATGACGAATGTTTACAATTGAACGTGCTGGATTTAAACTCCATGGGTCGACATCCTGTCTCATGTACTGTCTGGCGTAGGCTAGATGGTAGTCATGAGTGATTCACGAACACCCCTCTCAGAGGAAGCCATCTCACCATTATCCTCAGAGTCATATCCTCCACCAGGGTCCTGCTGGAGAGGACGTCATTGTTGGAGACGACAGGGGTTGGTGGCTGTGAGTCTGGGGCCAGCTTGACAGGTTCGTTAGCCACCACGTTTATGACATACTAAGTGAAAAAACAACAATGAATGATGTGTGGTTCTAGGACTGAAACCAAAAACATGACCATTCAAAGCCAACAGCCTCTGAGTAAGATGCTGGAGAGACCCGTTTGACAGCCACATCCAAGCATTTGTGTTTCATTACAAGTCTTGTTAAGGGGTGTGTGGAGGTCCCAAGCCAAGCCAGGCCTGGTTTGGTTTGACCCACCTGCTGGCTCCACAGGCTTTTGGACACGTCCACACACAGGGCAAACTGCACCGTGTAATCTCCCACATGGTCCGAGATGACTTTGTCTCTAAAGGGTGGAAAATAACAAGCACATTTCCAACCAACAATCAAGAAAAATCATTTAGGAAAGACATTCTGATAGTCGACATCCACTTTTAATAGGAATGCAAACAAGTGATTGCTCGGTGTACCTGAAGTAAAAACAGTCATCCTTCTCATCCCCCATGGGTTTGCTGCACTTGAGCTGAGAGGCCTTCAGAGGGAGGAGAAAAGCATCCCTTTAACACACATCACACCACACAGACCCTGCAGAGCCATCACTCATCATAGATACTGATCCTTCAAACAAGCTTTGAGTTTAGTATGGTCTAGGTGGTCTGCAGGTGATGCAGAGCTGAATGTGGGACTCACGCCTTTAGGCGGGAGCTTGGAGGCGGAGCCCTTGCCCCTCCACATCAGCATGGACAGAGACGCAGGGTTTAGCTTCCTCATGGGGCTGTGGTCCTCCGCCATCACTGACACGGTAAACACTGGAGAGGGGCAGCCGGGGGTCAGTCAACTGATACACGCGGGTCACACAAACACACAGGCAGGCGTCCAGACGCAGAGACACAGGAGAGGTGGAGCCACACACACACGAGCAGAAACTGACAGGCAGACCAACAGAGAGAAAGGCAGGAACAAAAGAAGACAGACAAAGAGCCTGTGAGACAGAGACAGCAGAGCGAAGAAGACATGCATGTGGATCCACAGACACATGAAAACAGCTAGCAGCACAGACATGGACAGGCCCCAACAGTGAGAGCGACCCAGAGAGAGGTGCAGACCTGGGAGTGTGCCTCCAGCAGCAAACACAGCGTTGATGTCGTACTCCACGGACAGTCTGACAGGCTTGTTGGGGCTGGGGACGATGATGATCGTGACTGACGGGCCAGGGATGGGCTTTCTGTTGAAGGAACCCCGGAACTCCAGCTGGTACTCCCCCCTGGAGGGACACACAGGGGATGGAACACTTCTCTACAGCAGGGCAACGGCAAGTTAGTGTCTGGAAAAGTTGCCCTGTTGCCAACTGTAAACCATCTGGTGTAGGATAGCTGAGGTTCTGGATCACGATGAGGGTTCACTCACTTAGGACCGCTCAGGTTGTCCACTATGAAAGTGGCTCTGCCCTCCAAGTCAACTGGCTGGGAGGCAGCAGACAATCTTAGCTGAAAAAAAGAAAAAGAATCAACCTTGGTCAACATGGGTTCATATCTCCTAGCAACAGCAGCGTTTCCAGTCTCTCTGCATGTAGTCTGGTGCGTGGAGCTGACCTTCAGAGAGCTGTTGGGGTTCTTCAGCGCCACAACCACCTTCTGTCCTGGGGAGGGATTCCCCCACTCATCACACATCTGCAGGATGAAGGACTTTGCGATGCTCTGCTCATTAAACACCTGCAGGGGCTGAGCACCACAAGCACAACAGAGGGCTGACAGTTAAGACTGGTGTGCAGTCCTGGAAACTCAAACCTACACCTTTAATTTTTTATCCCAATATGTACATTTAAACTGAATTTCAGTAGGGCATCATTTCTGAGTTACAATTGCAATTTTTTGTATAATATAAACCAGTGGGTTAGAGGTTATGGGTTTAAACCTTGTTATGCAAAAGGCCTTGTACCCTCAGAGAAGCATCACAGAGTCTCCACACTCACCTCCTTAGGCCCGTCCACCAGTCTTAACTGGGCAGGCTGGCCGGGGGTCAGGTTGACCCTCACGTGCTCCGTGAAGCCCCCCCAGGTGAAGCTGACCTCCCTGGAGCCGGGCACCCCCGGGGAGAAGCGCACGCCCGTCACCACCATGGCGTGTCGGCTCTCCTGGACGCAGCGCAGCAGAAATGCAAGTGTTAAGAGTGGGAAACTTGACTGGTCCAAGTATAAACTCCAGGCCACATTGCTGGAAGCCTTGTGACACATCATATACAGCTGAGGTCGAGTCCAGATTGTCTATTTTGCTGAGGTTTCTGTAACACCCTGATCCTGTATATGAGTCTAAAGAGTATTAGATTCAAAGGTTCTCACCTGCCAGGTGAAACACCAGCGCCGCCTCATCCAGACCTTCTCCCTTCGCGCTGACCTTGTCCAGGCCGCTCGGGGGCAGGGACAGAGTTTTGTTCCCGAACTGGTCCGTCAGCTCCAAGTCTGGGAGAGGAATCATCTGCTTTCAAATCTGGCAGCTAACCAAGTCATCACTTACAATACTAATATAGACATAGTATTGATCCTCGAGCTGAAATTGCACCGTTATACAACAGTTTTATGATAATAATAACAACAATAAGTAAGATATTAGTTCTAGTGACATAACAGTTGAGGAGGGGACAGTAAACTGCTCTGTAATTGGCTGCTGAGCATGTGGGTTCAGGCTCACAGATATTTCCAGGTAGAGCCTCGCCCATCCTCACAGAGCTCTCTCTCATGGTAACCTTCATGGTCTTGGGCTCATCAGGATGGGGCCTACAACACAACGCAGACACACCCACAAACAGCTGATCCCAGGCATGTTCCATATGCATGTTCAAGTGAGAAGAATGACGGAACCTGGGACTTTGTGTTCTCCCCAAGGCTTCCTTTTCAAACTGTCATGATTTCAAGCAGCATATAGACATTTATAGTGAACTGAGTCAGTCAGTCAAGCGGGCATGCAATCAACCAATCAGCTTACACTATGATGAAGGAGGTGTCGACAGTGGTGTTGAGGTCCTGGTAGGAGACCTGGTAGTAGTGCTCGTCCTGTACCAGGGTGGGAACCTGGATGTTGGGCAGCTTCCCCTGAACCAGCTCCTCAACATTCAATTCTGCCGTCCAGTTCACCTATCACACAGGCAGAGAAAACACAGTAAAAAACAAGCCCAAAGGGCACTACCCTAAACCACCCCAGTTTCCTCCAAACCCACTCTGCATCAGTAAAAGTGAGTGAGGGGGACGGCATCCCTACCTTGACCTTGAGGGCTAGTTCCTCTGACAGAGTGACCGTCCTGCCCCCCTCGTCAGACAGCTTGTAGCACAGGTTGTCCAGGGTGTCCCCAACAGCCCAGTCCACCTTCTCCTTGTCCTTCAGCACCGTGGTGTCCTCACCGTCCTCCTGGCGGTACACCTCCAGCCTGGACACGCGCCTGCTGGGGACCACCTTCAGCTCCCGCAGCAACGCCACCACGCCCTTCTGACTCTGACAGGACAGACACACGGATGGAGACACAGACACACACTGACTTTACCCCCCAAATGAACAGAGTGCGCTTGGGAAAGTGTTCCAAAAACCTCAGAACTTTAGTGTCATAAAGGCTGATTAACCAAGGAGAGTTCATTGGGGACTTACAGGCACGTCAAATCTCACTTTGACCATCTGCTCTTTCTTGATGTCCTTCAGGGTGATGGGCTTGGTCACTATCTGGCCGGCTCCAGTGTTACTGCAGTCTACGGCCACCAACGTGGAGCCAGGAACCCCTTGTAACTGGGCAAAAAACAGCACAGGCATCCAATCAGATGACAATGCAGCGACGTATTCATCTCACTAGGCAATAGAGAGGATCTGGAGCTGAGAACATAATTTTGCATGATTGTCATTGTAGAAGAAAGAAAGGTGACAGATGATTGAGGTCTTGGCTCAATCTTCTATGGCTATGGCTGCCTGGTGGTAAACAAAGTCTTAAACGAAATGCTGCTGTCCATGATAAATTACATCAAATCCTTTACAGAAACGCCAAAAAATTGTTTATGACAAATCAGGATCTTGTTTGGTAAGCATCTGTTAGGGATGGATCTGTTTTAAGCCTTGGTTTTATGAATCCTGGATTAAAGTTAAAACAATCGTCCCCAGATGTGTGATCTTGCCTCTGGTGAGAAATGCTCCAATTGTTTTTAAATCGACTCTGCGCCCTAATTCTTCCATGAGATGAGAAAATGAACTGACTGATGTAGGGGGTGAATGGACAGAGGCACTGAGGGGCCACAAAACCTAAAGTCCGCTGACACAGGGCCAAGCCCTCAACTTAAACAGTTACTCAACCCTCACTGTCTGAAACACTGCTGCCTTTGGCAGAGGGTCACACAGCCTCTCCCTAGTATACGACTTCCCTCAGAAAAATATGCATGTTCTGAGTGTCCCATGTTTTTTCGTTTGCCAATGACTGTAACACAGAAGTACACAGACTGTACACCCCTTAAGCTGCAAGTTCCAAGTATGACAACATGATAAATGGCCTAACAAGAACCTGATGCTTTCAGCAGTGGTAACCTTTATTTTTTATAGTGGAATTCTATAATAAAAAAGCGTATTTGTTCCGTTTAAAATTGAGAAATCAGTAGGTCAGAATGGATGCAATGTGCAGGGAGGGCTGGACTAGCTGTGACACGTCTGATCTACTTTACCTGGCAGCGAACGATCAGCTTTGGGTGGGCAGTGACGTTCCCTGATTTGTCATAGACTTCAATGTCAAAGACAACAACTGTCCCGTTCTCAACTGTGATAGGCTGATCCTTTGGTGTAACCTTGAGGGAATGTGGGATACCTGGGGAAATATACAAATCACACAGTTCAGCAGAAACGTGACAAAAGTACCACTATCATGTATCCTTTAGTACTTCCTGTGTATACCCGGCAGAATAACATTTCAGAGATGCGGTTGATTAAACACTGGTTAGGTCACATTGAGCGGTCAGTTTTCCCCCCATCCCATGTTGTCTTTTAGCTGCCAGTTCAAGCCCCAGCTGTACAGCATCTGCTAGTCTGTCACTAACACTTCACTAAAGGCTTTTGTAAGCCCCCCCTCCCCCTCCCCCTGGGACAGGAAGACGGGATGGTTCTCCTCTGGTAGACCCCCCAGGCTGAAGTGACTGTCATATATCAGCTGGGAGAACCCAAGTGTTTATTATGTTTGAAGGGTACAATAACTCATAATGCCAACAGCTTGTTTAATGTTTACCAAATAAACAAGTGGAATGGGGGAGTGTGGGTGAGAGAACCTGAACCTTCAGTGTAAAGAGATCAAAGCAGGTCTTACCAGGGAGAAGACTGATTTTGAAAGTCTGGGAGTCCTGTTGGAGCCCAGGCAAGACCACTTTCATCTCAAATGTCTGTGGAAAAAAACACCACAAAACAGGCATTATTTCAAGAGTATTCACTTTTTGGGGGTTAATATGGCTACACAGACCCTGTGTGAGGTATCTCTGACCTTGCGTTGAAAGTTCTGCACTTGTCCACAGGCTGTGACACCTTTGATGGTGAATGTGGTCCCGATCATAGCTGTGCCTTCATAACTCACTACTAGACCACTGAAAGACAGCAACTTGCAGCTGAAAAGGTGCTAAACACATCTGGCACCACAGGATATTCCCTACCACCATTAGAGCCTAGGACCATAATCATTTAATCATGCACACTATAGTTAAGTACAACAGCTATAATTAAGCACTTTAATGGGACATTGTTGATAATCCTTGTCATTTGGTGAGCAACCCACCGACATTCCAAGACGGGTTTGCTGTCTGCAGGGGGCCGAGTTGGGTGTCCGTATCCATCCACCACCTCCACTGGAATGTCAAAGGGCTCCCCTATGTGGAGAGGAGTGGTCACTGCGCCCAGCACAAACCTCTCTGCACTGCCCTCTGGGGTGGAGCAGATTACGTTCAGGGAGGTGAGGGGGGAGAGATACTTGATTAGTGGTTATTAAACTTAAGTGTATTTATACCACAGTGTATTTGTATCACAGTTAGTGTTACCTGTGATGGAGAAATGCAGTTTGTAGCTGGGCAGCTGCTTCCCACCAAAGACCGTGGCATTGCTCTCATTGAGAACAGTGTTGAGGTGTAAAGTGTACTTCCCGAGCTTGTTTAGGTTCTCTGTAAAGTTTGGACAAGACAGAGTCAAACATGGCTGCAAATAAGCCTTGGGAAAAAATATTGAAAATACATTGGGATGACTTTTTTAACTGCATGTTCATTTCTCTGCTTGTGAGTTATCAAAACAAATTACCCATGGTTTTGAACCAGAAGGCCCACTTTCCAGAATACTGGGCGATATGAGAGTTGGTTTCTATGTCCCCTTTAGGACCTGCAGGTGAAGAAGAGAAGGAATGAGACATTTCGAAAAGCTCCAGCTCTTCAGCATCATACTATACTGGGCCCAGTCCAGCAGTGACGACTCACTATGCCAGACCACCTTCAGCTCCATCAGAAGCTTCTTGGTGGTGCTCTGAGAGGACGACGGCATCCGCGACACGGACTCCCCCTTCTTGTTCAGCACATCCACATGAAGGGGCCCTTTAATGACACAGTATGCAGTGAGCACCGTTTCACATTGATGACATTCAATGGGGTAAAAGGAACACTTCACCTCTTCATAGAGGTGCTTTTCAACCTCAAGAGTCTAGCCTGGTTAAAAGAGTGTGATCTGAATATCAATGGTGGCTTTGTACAATGAAACTAGCTGTATGAAGCAGGAGTCCAGTGTACCTAAAAAGGTTCCTGCAGGGCGCACAGCGTTCTGGGCCCAGGGGTTATTCTCTGGCCACGTGACCTTGACCTTGTCTGGGAGTCTGGGGAGGGGTAACCAAGGAAACGGGGCATAAACAATAACACTTTCAGGATAACATTGAACTTAAGAACCAAATGAGAGACAGTAAGTCCTTAGGTTAATGTGGATCAACACCAAGACAGCTCACCTGGCCAGTTCATCGTCAATGCTTTTCTTAATCGCGGCAGTTGTCACGTTCCTGTCCAGCTTGGAGATGGGTATAATCTTGATCTCATCGTACAGGCAGGAAGGTTCCTATGGAGACAGATACAAGTCATTCACAACCACAAGGACTACGTAACTCTTAGAATCTTTAGACTCTTAATGTGGATGCTCCTCTCTCACCATGATAACCTGCACCTGCCCCCCCGTGGCGTAGACATCTCCGTCGTGATCTCCGAACAGCAGGAACTGAGCCACAGAGCCGCAGAATATGGGCATCGTTCTCAGGGACTTGACCTGAAACAGGAGAGAAGCCAGGAGGGAACAGCAATGAGCACCTTACATTTGTTATTCGAGTGCAAGCTTGTCTACCCAAGACGCATGTTTTGTACTCACATATTGGCCTGCTTTGTATGTTTTGCCTTCCCACTCGATGGAGGAGAAGGTTGCCCAGGGATATTGCATCTTCTTGGTGGCCACGTCAGTGCGTGCAGTCATCCCCGTGAAGCCGGAGAACTTCACCTGCTTGTCCAGCTTCTCGTGGCAGTTCTTCAGCCACTGGGAGAACTCTCTCTGGATCTTCACTCTTTGCTCCTGATAAATTCAGCAATATCAATACAAGATGGATGGTAATAATAAAATGCATTTCAAATCAAAATTCTATGCGTCTGTTTCGGGAGGATGTAGGAGGAAGGCGTCTACCTGTCCGTTGACGACACGCGTGAAGAAGGTCTCCTTGTCTTTGAGCTGCAGCTCCAAGTCCATGAAGGTGAGCTTGTTGGTGCTGACCGGGAACCTGTCGTTGGTGAACAGGACCCCGGAGAACCGGCTGAAGCACTCCACTGGCACCGGGGATGCCTTCTTGGGCTGGGCACACCAGTCAAACCTAGAAAACAGACAGAGCCACACAGACAGACAAACCTATCAATTGGTTGATCAATGAAAACAAACTGGTGGGAAAACCTGAATATATTTCTCATAACAGTTCGTACTCTGATACTGTAGTGTATGGTATGAGTCTTCCATTCCAGAAGCACTCAAATATGGGCCTTTTCCCCCGGGCCTGTTTCAGGATGACACAGTCCTCATCATCTTCCTCCATGGGTGCTGATGACAGGAGAAGGATACAGTGGAACAGACTTCAGCATGCTGTTCAATGATAACCGTGACATAGACAGTAATATCTCCGCAACACGTCAGCAGTGAGTCTTCTTGAAAAGAAGCCAGCTGCCCTTTCGAACCCCAGCCTCTGTTTCCTTGACCTCACCTGGTACGGCGTAGGGATCTTCGGGGTAGGTCTCTTTATCATAAAGGAAAGGATGGTATCTAAGAATGCCCTCCACGATGCCGTCGCTTTCAACGTAAGCCTTGAACTCAAACGTGTCTGCTGTGGAGTTGATGTAGAGGGTCTGCATGTCGTTATCGATCTCTCTGAGGTTCACCACCCGGGGAATCTTGGGGATCTTCTCCAGTAAGGAGATCTGATTGGACGGATACAAATATAGAATGATCAATGCAAGCACCTGTCAGAGCAGAAAAAGCATATTATTGAAAAAAATTAAAGATAATCTGTAATAGTAATAACAGTGAACCATCTGACCTGAATGTCAATGTTGGAGACACAATCAGAGTTCCGATAGGTGGATTTCATGTCGTTTCCATTGATGCCATGAATGTAGTAGTGATATAGATGGCTGAAACAGGATTGACATCTTTATTACACAGACATCAGGAGCTGTAACGGGATTGGAGCCTGTCAGGTTGATGGGATGTGCTGTGGGAGGGAAGGAGGACTGGCAGAGGGAGGGTGAACTTACGCCAGCTCTCTGGTCCACAGGTGGAAGTCCTGCTTGAGAAGGGTGATATGCTCAGGCTGGACCCCAGTCACCACCACGGCTGTGAAGCTCTCCTTTCCCACCTCCTCTGCGATGAGGCCGTGGAGGAAGCGCTCCTCCTCATCCTTCACATGGGAGGAATCCCCCACCTGAAGGACCCACAGGTGACATTAGACCATCGCCATGAGGACAGACCTGTTGGTGGGATGAAGATGTCTACCATACCTTTCTGTTTCGGATGAAACCACTGTATATATCTTCCTTGTTTCTCTCCTTTCTTTCAAACTCCTCCTTGGAAAGGACCAACTCGTGAACATCTGGACATCCCACTGGTTTAGTGATCATCTGCCAGACACATCAGATATAGTTGCAACACAGACTTTACCATGAATCGCGTATCCCAAGCAACGGGGAGAGGATTTTTACAACAGCATGTTTACCACCTACCCTGGTTGACTGTCCGATGTAGAACACAGCTTGTTTCCCTCCCACTCCAAAATAGGATATATCACTGTTGAGACTGCGAGGGACGGCCTCTGGACGAATATACTGGGAATGATCACTATGGGAGGGAAGGGATTTTGATCAAGGCAAATTTGTAATCCAAACAATTGGTACACAACCTTGTGGTTCCATGAGTCATAGGGCTGTGGTTTACGAACTATATCTTGCAGTGAACCAACCTGGAGAGGCTGCTATGTTCCCTGGTGAACTTAGACAGCCTGTACACTGCCCAGTTATTGAGCTGCTTGCAAGTCATCCCACAGCCGTTGTCTAGAACAACCACTGCTGGTCTCCCTAGGGAATCATCAAACATCTGGAGAAAAATGAAGGCTGTTGTTATGGAGCTATAATAACCGATCACTTCTAATGATAGCAATACGACACTGAAAACACATCAATATTTCAGCAAGGCAAACCACAGAACAACCATTGAAAGTTGAGAAAAACTGAAGTCATGACTAACCAAACGGATGTCTATAGACCTAACTCCGGTGTTGCTAGATGATGCTGCCAGTGAATTGTCGATTAGCTCTGCAAAAGCATATGCTAAGGAAATAAACAAAGTCAAACATGAACAACATCCTAGTGTGTATGAGACACACACAAACACTACACCATGTTTTCACGAACAGGACTATGAATACATGTTTGCTTTGAGAAACTCACGTAGTGACTTTTGACCTTCACTGGCATAATACTCATACATGCCACTCTGGACAATTGTGTCATAATGAGGCAGGAAGTTGATGTGTTCCTTTGTTGCCATATATAGAACCTGATCATTGCTCTGCAAAAGGTGGAGTGTATTGCCATCTTGAAGTTCATCTGAAAGAGATGATGTCAAAATAACCACACCAATGACAAGAAAAAAGATATATCTGCCTGCGTGCCAAAATAAATGTACACATTAGATTGAGGCTTTGTGTGGTGTAAAATGTATGACATCTAGTATGTTTGGGTGACTGAATCAGAGAGAGAAAATCTACAAAGTGTACAATTCCAGTTGGCAGTATGTGCACGGTGTCACTTACCATATCTCTCAACATTAATTCCTGCTCTATCAGTTGTTGTCAAGACAAATGTTTCGTTTGTGGGGATGGCGAATTCCTGTGAAACAAGCAGGATATGATGCTGTAGTTGCTGCCTAGATATGTCACATGGTTAATTACCTTTCATTAATGTCACCTGTGCATAACGTGGTAAAGGCATAGGTAGCGTTGTCTACGAAATCCTGAATGCACCTGAGCAAGTCAAGTGTTACCTACCACCAACAACGCAAGCCCTACTGGGGCCTGGTTAATTATTGTAGTTTTGAAATGGTTTGTTTACCTTCGAGATATTCTGTAGAAAAGCATTAAAGTCCAAGCCATTTGTGTTTACAACTCTCTTCGTTGATTTCTTGCTCTCTATGCGACAGTCATACACAACTACTCTTTTAGACGGTGTATCCGCCTTGAAGCTTTCATCAGTTGAGTCAACCCCCAACTCTGACATTTTCTGAACTTCTTGAGGCACTAGCCAGATATTAGTGAAGCTATGTCGTGCTAGATGACCAGTGCTAGCCTTAAGTTAATATTAGCAGACGAATGCCAGTACAGCTAGCTAGCATATTTAGAAAGGTGCACGTATCTCTGCGTCTGTTCACTAAACGTCTACACCAATCACTTCAATTTTGATGTGCGTCCATTTGTGGTAACGTAAGAATTTTTATGCAAAGCGCTTTCTTCTTCTTCTTCTTCTTCTTCAAATTTGATTGGCGGATAGCTAGCCCGCACGCGCTGCGGAAAAGCACTCTGGCCTCACTACTGCACATGCGCAGTGGAATTATTTTGGCCGTTTTTCAAACGTAAGGAAACAGCGTGCTCAACTTGTAGGAAGTGGAGCGATCTTGTTGTTGTTGTAATTTTGGCTCTAGTAATAAGTATTGTGATGGTTTGCCACGCATTTAACCATAGCTAGCTGAAGCAAGCATGCAGTTTGTTAAGCCTACTCCACCAAAAGTACGTGGGTTTTGCTGCTCTTTTGCGGACATGTCGATTGTGTTTGAAAATGATAAAGGGTGGCTTTTGGACGCATGTTCGCTCATAGACCAGGGACACGAACGATGCATTTCGCAGTCTAAAGCAGATCGACACCGTTATTTTAAATGTCGTTTCAAACAGCAATGTTTTCAGATTTTAAAGTGTCATTTTAATTTGAACCCCGGTAATACTGATCCGCCAAAAACCTCAGACAATGTGTCCAAGGCAGAAAATGGGACTACGAGTAGAGAACCATCAAAGGTAAATATACCGTTGTGCCTTTGAGCAAGGCATAGAGTTTACTAATTAATTGCCATACGCTGCTACTTCCTCCTATGGGAATGTGTAAATGTGAGTAGACTACACGTGTATATCGTGTCTGTCTCATCACATGTTAATGGTCATGGTTTGCATACTTCCACAGAAAAGAAAACGGAAACGCAGTGATCTAAACCAAGGGGAAATTGACACACTGTCTTACCACGTCAAGGTGATGTACAATCATGTCAGTCATGTTTTCCCCCCCTCTTGTTGCCTGCCGTCTTTAATACTGTCTGTATGTGATTGTTACAGGTTAGACCGTTCATCGCTGAGGGAACCAAATCCCTGGTGGATGCTGGTCTGTCCTGTGGATACCTAAATGGAGAGATGGGTCCCACAGGGGCCCCATCCCGTTCAGGAGTGCAACCTGGCGGCACTGTGTGACATGGCTAAAGTGCTCCCTCTTGTGTCTGACCCTGACAAGGATACTCAACAGGTACAGTTTGTTGACTCTGAGGATGACAGCGCAGCACAGCTGGACCTGTTCACACGGGTCACAGAGAACTGTATGAACTGTGCCGTGGAGGTGACACTGATGGCAGAGAAAATACATCATACCCCCACAATGTTCCTTCCTACTCTCCGATTTCACCAGAATGCAGCCGTTGGTTGACCGTAAGTGCATAACAGGTGGTTGAGATTACACAGCTGAAATCACTGCAGCGCAGTTACAAATGGTCTAGAGTCGGTGAATAGCATCTGGCTCGTGTGTGACAGTGTGTCTCCTGTGTCTCCTGCAGGTGAACAGACATATGAGCTAATTGTTCTGGATCCACCATGGGAAAACAAGTCTGTGAAAAGAAGTCGAAGGTAAGCGGAAGAATCAAACACTGAAACACAGAAGGGATGAACAGCAAATCCAGAGAGTGTGACTCTGTTAGGATGCAGGTCCTTGTTACGACTCACCACCTCTGCTCATAGGTACAGCTTTCTGCCTTCCACCCAGCTCAAACGCCTCCCCGTGCCCTCGCTGGCCTCCCCAGGCTGTCTGGTGGTCACCTGGGTCACCAACAGGCCCAGCCACCTGCGCTTTGTCAGGGAAGAGCTCTACCCACATTGGGGAGTGAAGGTCCTAGCAGAATGGCTATGGGTCAAGGTAAAAGCACATTTGGAAGACAATGGTAAACATGGAGATTACGTAAGAGAGTGTGTCTGTAAATAGGAGCCAGTTCGATTCCCGGCCGTGTCAAATGACGTTGTGTCCTTGGGGAAGGCACTTCACCCTCCTTGCCTCGGGGGAATGTCCCTGTACTTACTGTAAGTCGCTCTGGATAAGAGCGTATGCTAAATGTAAATGTAAGCTATAGTCATAGTGTTTTTCATTGTTTTTGTCATGTTGTGCTCTTCAGGTAACAAGGTCCGGTGAGTTTGTGTTCCCTCTGGACTCTCAGCATAAGAGGCCTTACGAGGTGCTAGTTCTGGGTCGATATCATGGAAACAGCACAGAGTCCCCCAGGTGAGACCATTTATTATTTAGCTCCATACCTTTACTTCCATTGTATCAGTGTGTTTCTATATTCTCATTGGTCATCGATTATTCACATGAGCCCCTGTGTCTCAGTCCTTCAGAGACATCCAAAATCCCTGTGGAGGATCATCGTGTTATTGTCAGTGTCCCGTCAGTCCTGCATTCCCAGAAGCCATCACTCTCTGGTAAACAACCCTCAAACAAATAACTTGTAAAAGTATTAAAACATTTGTGGTTTAACTCAATCTTGCCACTAGAGGGCAGTGCAGCAACACTAATAACACTACCTGAAGGGGTTCGTTGACCAGCTCCAACCAGCATTGTCTATATATTTCTCACTTCTTCATAAAGACAGAATAATGCCTTGGTATTGAACTAAGGCTGGGGGAAGGAGAGTTGCAGATGACCTCTGCTTTGCAGCTCTCTCACAGTCGTGTTTGAGAAAGCAACTACGTTACAAGAGCATGTCATTTAGTAATGCATGTTGCCACGCCCTCAAGGCCATTCTACCTAAGCTGCGACAGGTAACTAATGCCTAATTGGGAATTTACCACCTTTGTGGCCTCTATGTCATTACGTCGTGATATTTATAGTGATTAGAAGCAAGTGAAAACTTTCTGCTCAAACCAGAAGTAGGCAGCAGTGATGTTGGAAAGGGGACAAGACTTAAACAATGAATATGCAGAGAGCCTTTGAACGAGCAGGGTTTGACGTCAGCACCCTCCTTCTCAAGGGAAAGCGTTTTATTATGCCGTAGATTCACTTGGAGAGCAAGCCAGAGCAGGAAGGTCTGTCCGTGCCCTTTCAGCTAAATATAAAAGATGCCACTCAGTGGAAATGGCAGGATATTGTCAAATTAAAGTCATTATGGCGGCCCTGTGAAAGAGTGATGCTTTGTGTTGTGTGGATCCTCTCTGAGGGTTTGATTTTCATCTCATCTACTTCAGCTCGGTATTCAACCGTGTAGGTCAGTTTTTCTATATGGCGTCCGAAAAACAAACACACCTTTTTACGTTTGGTCGGCTTGGCTAATTCGAAATGCCCTTTGAGTGAAATGCAATAGCTCAAAGAACAGAATGGGATGATCCTTCAAACCTTTTGACGTCTTTTTTTGGGGGGGGGTAGCTGTGAACTAACCTGCTGGTGATGTGCTCCCTTTCTCTGTCCTTGCACTGCGGTCCTCCACACCCCCTCTCCTCTCCTCCCCAGGTTCCATGGGCACCATGGTGGGGGTGGGTGTGGCGTTGTGGTGGGCGGCTGAAAGAAAATGTCAGCTGGGCTGGTCCTCATCTCCTGCGGAGAGAACTCCCCAGAGACGCCACCTCACATTAACAGAAGTTCCAACTGAGAGGCTTTGAATTTAACTTTATTGATCCCGAAAGGTTCCACTGAGCTGGCGGGCCTAAATGACCATGAGGATTATGTCTTTTTAATGTAAGATATTAACTGTATACCCAGAGGCCTGAAAAAAGATATTTGGCTGTCCTTTCCCTGCCCTTGGAGAGAGATTATGCAACATGTTGAAAGTTGTCTTCAAAGCGGGTGAAGTTATTTCCAATCTCAACCATTAATTCTCTTTAAGAGGATTGTGGCATTGTGCAGTCCCAGTGTTAGAATTCCAAATGTGCCAGCTGATCTTGAGTCAGTGCCCGCTCCACCCCCTCCACTGCCCAAGCCTCAGTCATGACCTCCTGGCACAGTTGTCTCAAACACCCAGGGAGGGGTTACACAACCCTGTGACCCTATAGCTTTTGGTCCCCTCTCAACTGGTGATCCTGACAGTGACATCCAACTTTCGTGTGGGGGCAAGGGGTAGGGGCAGGAAACAAACAGGGATGCTTTCTCACACGTGACGTTGTACATTTTCCTGCCAGATGGCCTAACTGTTGGAAAAAGTGTTTTATGTGTGTCTGGATAATCCAATGTTTGCTTTTTAATTGGTATCCTAAAAAACGTTCATAATGACTGAAATAGAGAAGGATGCTTTCAGCATCGCAATATAATCAGCTGCTAATTGGCAGTGCCCGCCTGATGCACTGGGATCTGTGATTTAAAAGAAGAAAGAAACTTCATTTTGTTTGTAATAATACCCCACAATGTAAAAGTTAGGTGCAGACAGTACAGTCACTCAGTAATGTGTTTTTTCTGTTGACTCACCAATGCTGACACAATTCATTCAGAACAATGCTGACTATAAACGTGGTGGTAGATGATTGGGTACAGGGGTGTTGTCAGAAGTGACATTAACCAATAGGAGGTTTATGCTCTTTCATTGTCAGTCACAGAGAGGCACGTCACCTCCCTCCCTCAGGAGTGTGAGAGCACAGCACACGCAGAGAAATAGACCACGAAAACCTCCTTTTAATTGTGCCCAAGTTGAGTGCCTTCTCATTGTCTCTCCAGCGGCTTGTCTCGCACCTTGTCCTTTCCTCCTCGGTGAGTTCGAAGCGTAATTAGACCTTTTACTCCTCCAACTTTGAGAGTCGAGTCAACCGGAGAGGTCTGTGTTTGGCTGAGAGGGGCATGTTTGGCCTTTACTTTGCCTGCCGTTAGTTCCTGTGTGACGTGTAGAACGAGGTGAGCTGAGGTAGGGGGAGGGAGGGAGAAAGTGAAGGAGGGAGGGAAGGAAGGTGGGGTGGGTTGTGAATTGTGTAGTTTGGATAGATGTCTTGGGGGAGTGGGTGGTGGTGGTGGTGGGGTGTTCATTAACTCCCAGCGGAGCGTAGGCTGTGCTGCGTATCGGGGGGGCGTGTGTGAGCATGCATGTGCGCAGACAAAGCTGTGAGAGGTGGCGGGGGGGTGAAATGAAACATATCTGTCAGGTGTGTGCTTCCCGGAATGCCATTATTCCTATAGATGCAAGGTCAGTCACCAATTCCTCTACTTTAACATACAGTCCTACTCTAGATAAAACCCAGATTTGAATGGAACACAAAAGAAAGTTATTGAATTATTGTATTGTAAAAAAAGTATATATATCAGCTCGCTGTCTTTTCTTTAAATCTCTCACTTTCTTCCACACCTGAGAACCGATCACAGATTGTGTTTGAGAACGTGAGCATGCAAATGACTGACATAGCCATCCCTTCTCCTCCTCTTGTTGGTCTCTCTCTCCCTCAACAGAGGTGCTGAAGCCGTTTGTTGGAGCGGACGCCCGCTGCCTGGAGCTGTTTGCCCGCAGCTTGCTGCCGGGCTGGGACCTGCTGGGGTAACGAGGTGCTCAAGTTTCAGCACGTCAGTTACTTCACCATTGAGGCAACTGAAGAACCCATAGAGGAGCCTGCAGAGACTTCCACAGAATACCCCGTAGAGACGCCTCCAGAGACCTCCACAGATGTATCCATAGAGCAGCCTGCAGACACGGAAACCCCCTCCTCGTACTCCTCCCACACTGGGCTAAGAAACTGACTATTGTGCTGTCAGGGCTTTTTGTACCCCAAGTCCCAATTTGTTTTTGTAAAGTTTCCGTGAGCGCTCGAACGTCTTTATCTCCGTTTCCTCTTTGATCTGTTGTTTTCTTTCATTTGCGTCCCTTGATTTCTGTTTTCTGGGTCATAGTGTGTGTGCTTGGTGCTGGATCACAGAACCGATGGTGTGATAGAGCTGAGATGAAAGTGAAATCTCTCCTGTGCTCAGATCAACTTTATGTAAGGAGCAAAATGCTTGAGTTCAGAATCTCAGCTGTCATGTTGCCCTCAACAGAACAGTTTTGACTTTGCTGCTGCAGTAAGAATGTGATGGAAGGAAAGACTGCTGAATGTTTAGATAATAATCAAGATTCATCTTTTTACCTACTTTATATTTTCTGAAGTTATGATTTTAAAATAATAGTTTTCAGTAAATAAAGATGTCAACAATTATGCCTCACTATCTGCCCTAGTCACTTCCTAGATCCCTTAGTGGTTCAGCATCTGCCTCATATCCCTTGTTACCTCAGCGGATGCCTAGGCATCTCCCTCGTCTCCTCAAACCAGATCACCAAACCCTCATTCCTGCCAGATTGCTCAGAGTTGATTCTAAAGCAGAGAGAGCAAGTTTCTCATCCTCCTCAGACTGTCTCTCACCGTCCATGCAAGCCTCTTGAAGGCAACTTCTGCTTTCCCTCTCCTGCGGGATTGCGCTCTTGTGATGGGCCTAGGGTCCAGGGGAGGGAGGGGGTTGGGCTGTCACCTGGGTGAGATAAGGGAGAGATGGTGCTGCTGCAGAAAGAAACCCAGCAATCTCCAACGAATCCGGGGGACGACTGAGATTAATTTCAACATTACACCTATTCTCGCTCCATCTTCTTTCACTCTTCCTTGTGGCAAGAGAAGATCATGACTGAGAAACAGAAGAGAGAGATTGGATTTATTGTAATGTATTCCTGTCTGGGTGAGGAGAGGCAACTGTATTGGGACTTTCAACATCCAACTAATTAAAGGTGGGTAAGGTTTTCTCATTAGCTCACTCCCCAGGTGTGTAGTAATTGATTTATTCTGTTATTGGGCGTAGCCACATTCAAAACAACCCCGTATCCTTCAAACTCCCATGGAGCTGGCAACATGAATATTAAATTAAATCCCACATTGAAATCAGTGCTGAGTATGGCAAGTGTCGCAGGTGTTGCTAATTTAGCATTATTAAGCTTTTAAAAAACATTAGTAATAGATACTTAAAGCTTATGTAATCTATCTAAAATATTTTGAGAGAAAGCAAAGCCTTAAAAGTACAAAACTCGAGAAAATGAAATGGTTGAACTTGATTTGAGTTTGTCATCCACCTGTAGCCTCCTCCTCTGGTAGGGTATGATCACATCAACCCTGTAGCCTCCTCTGATAGGGTAGGATCACATCAACCCTGTAGCCTCCTCTGATAGGGTATGATCACATCAACCCTGTAGCCTCCTCCTCTGGTAGGGTAGGATCACATCAACCCTGTAGCCTCCTCCTCTGATAGGGTAGGATCACATCAACCCTGTAGCCTCCTCTGATAGGGTAGGATCACATCAACCCTGTTGCCTCCTCTGATAGGGTAGGATCACATCAACCCTGTAGCCTCCTCCTCTGGTAGGGTATGATCACATCAACCCTGTTGCCTCCTTCTGTGGTAGGGTATGATCACATCAACCCTGTTGACTCTGGTGACCTGCGTGCCACATTGCAAAGTTAACCAGTTTGGTCATAGGCACACGTCATTGCACCAATCAGTGTTGATGGTGACAAATTGTATTCCAATCTGTGGTCTGTTTGGTCAGTATTATGGTCTGTTTCCTAGTGTCTCACTTCCTGAACCGATTCCCATGATTCATCTTGGGTAATGATCAGTGATTACCAGTAATCACGTCTGCAGCCTGTAAATAGTGTCCATGCTTCAGCACTGACGCCACTTGCTTCTCTTTTACTCTCAGAACACGTTATTCTTAAGCTTCAGTTCATATCAAAAGATTGAATAGGGTGTCAAGAAGATCATGACATCCTAGTGGAGGACCAGTGTGCCAGATAAATGAATATGTGCAATGTGCTATACTCAAAACCGCTGAACTATTCTGATTGTTAAGGGAGCTGTTTTATAATAGGTTACTGTTATATATTTCGCTTCCAAGGCCAGTGCTGCTATTCAACCTTTAGTAATCCACTTTCTAAAGTTTAAATATTTCCCTGAAACAGGGTATCGATAGAATGTTTTTCTTTTTCCTTACTTGGAAATTGTACTTTCAGCTCAACAAAGCCAACCTGGTCACCAAGGATTCTCACCGTACTGAAAACAGATCAATATATTGTCTGCGTTCCCACGGAAACGTTGGCCTAGCCATAGAAACGCTCACTCCTCAACCTTGACTTTTTAGAAAGTCTCCATTTTGAAAATGGAAATGGACTTGATGTTTCCTGGCTGATAATACCTGAAACTGTTGTGCAGAAGCCCATCCACGATGCAGTTCATCGACCTTGTCTTCTCATACAGTCTCCACCTCATCCACCCCCACATACTCCTGCGTGCACATGCCTCCATTTGTGTAATTGTCCGTTTGTTAATGAAAGAAGCAACAAAGTAGCCTTTGTGACAGCATCACCATCATTTCTCCCATATATTCCAGAGATGGCAGAGAAAGGAAGGTCAGATACTTTGACTGCAGTCCAACACCTATCTCCATCGGCTATTTCCAGATGCCACCCACGAAGCCTGTCATTTTTGACAAATGTCTTGGCCTCAAGCTAACGCACCGTTTACCACACTGACGTAGCGTAGAAGCAAAACAAGACCCACAGAATCATCTACTGCGTCAGGCAAGTTCGCTGACTCATCATATTGTCATTGTGATATCACTAGAATCACAGGAATACAATAAGTAACTTCTCTTTTCACTCTCCACTTTGACACCTCACAGATCAAGTTTGTACAATGTCTCCTCTACATCTACCTCCTCTTCTACCTCCTCTCCTTCTCTTCTGTGCCACTATCATGCCTGCTGCACACTTTATACCCCCTCCACACATGCACACTTTACACTTTACTCCTCCCCCACCCCTCCTCTGTGAAGAGACACTCTCTCCAAAACTCCCAATTTACTGCTTCCACTGATGTCACCGTGGTAATTAAGGCCCTTTCTCCGGATGCCAGCCCTGGGAGGAGCGACGGTGTTCTGTCAAGCCTAGGATGAAGCAGGAGCCCGAACACACCCTTCACCTCCACATCTTCACTCTCTTTTACAGTCTGGCACATTCACAGCTCAACAGTTCAGACTCTGAGCAGAGCCATAGAACAGTCACCCAGTGTAAACGACAGTCATCTGATTAGACTCACGTGACTGCTTGTCTGGTTTGTGATGTTTACAAATGTGACTAACGAGAATATTCAGCGTAGGAATAAATTAGAAATGCAATATCACTGCTTTAGAACAAAATAGGCACAGCTCACCTTTTGTACTTTGTACAGTTTTCCCTTTAGGTACATCACTCAGATTGTGATATTTCTTGAAAGAATCTGCACTGACAACCTCAATAATTTGTACATGACATGGATGACAAACGATGTTGCCGTGGGTAAAGGATTTGTGCTACAGTGATACAGTGCTCTGGACACAGACAGTTTTAGAGACAGCAGTATTACAAACTGGCAGTCTTTGGTGTTCCCAAAGGAGCCTTAGAGATAGAGATAATTATTTTCCAGGAGCCGTCATTCTCTGTCAGATGTTTCTGACTAACTCTGTCCTGTTCTGTTCTCTGACACATCAAAACCAGTAAAACCAGAGCCCACACTCATCTGGTGAGAACACAGCTACTGAAACGTTTTTACAAAATGAGATTGAACATGGATCCCAGACTGTCTATTATCAGGGAGATCATCTCTTATGTAAATTAGTATGTAGTATTGTGTTGGCTGAATACAATTGGTTTGTGTGTGTGTGTGGGGGCGCATGCATGTCAGATCTACTGAATGAAAAAGAGATGCTCAGTGACATTACTTCTATACATTGGGAATTGGGTAATCTAATCAGATTAAAGATGCTTTTTTGTTTCCCATCTGCATGTTCTACCAGTCACCCAGAGGACAATTCTCATTTCCATATAGTGAATACCATATAGTGTGGGCTTGAATTCATTTTGAATACAGATATGATGCAATGAGAGAAAGAGATCTAATAAATAAAGTGGTTTAATAAAGTAAAGAGTTACTAAACCACTACTTTTTTTGAAAAAAATGTTTTCACCTAATTTTCCAAAGTCAGAACCCAGTTGAATGAAATTGTAATCAATTCAGAGGTCATAACCTCTCTACCGAGAGAATACGTCATAGTGCTTCAAAATGGCCACATACATCATCTAACCTCTAATGGAGTCTCAAGTATAAATTGAAGCCAAAGTTCAGTGTGCCTGGTTGGGTCAGAGGTCATCACAGTGCAATAGGAAATGTTCAGTGACATTCCAAGTCATGTTTAAATGAAGGTTATTTCAAAAACAACCAACACCTCAATCTCTGTAGGCTCAGACTATCGACAGGACAGCTTGATGAAAGGAATCATCTGAGCACATGTTTGGGTAGGTAGATTTACTACTGCACATTTACAAATCCTGTCATTTTTATGAATGGTTAGTTAAAGGCTTTCAAGACATCTTCCTCTGTCGTCTTTCCCCCTCCTTCTCCCTCCTTCCCCTCCCACCCTCGTCCCTCCTCACCTCCTCTCTACCCTACTCACCTCCTTCCCTCTTGTGCCTCCTTTCCTCCACGTCATCTGCTCTCCTCCTTACCTTTCCCCCTCTTCACCCCCCACTCCCTCCTCTTATCCTCTCCTCCCTTCCCCCTCCTCTCTTCTCACCGATCCTTTCCACCTCACACATCACCCATCCTCCGTCCTACCTTATCCTCCACATCCCTCCCTCAACTCCCTCTTTTGTTGATCCTCCCATTGTCTCTCCCAGGATGATGGAATGCTGGCTGCTGATATTTGCCCTCCAGATTACCCTGCAATAAAGGAGGACAGACACCAGTAGTGCAGGAGCCCAATTGAGCTTTTGAGCTTACAGGAAATCAATCCCTATTCAAACTGCACACCTCACCACTTGGCTTTAAGCACATGGGAATGAATGGCAATTCCTCAATCAAGCGCCGGGTAAAGTTATAAAATAACCAAACATCACGTTGGCTGACAACGAATATGTAATTTGGAAATGTTGTTGAATATTAGAATTTGATTTAAATCAACCTGAGATTCTTTTCTGTCACTCCATCAGTCGTTCAGGCGGTCCCTTCAGTATTCAAACTAAGTGGGAGGCTAATGTCAGATGGACAGACAGAGAGAAGGTTTCCATATTCATTCACAGGATGACTCGTGTCTCTCCTAGGTTTACAGATATGTCTGTCAGCAGAGCAGCGTGTCAGTGAGTCAATGAGGGGATGTCAGGGTGGGAGAGAAGAGACGCCGCTTCAATATCTGAAAATGAGCGGACACCCCCGAAATAGCAATGGAAAGTCGGGGAGACAAATGGAGGGATATGAGCCGGCTGCTTGTCAGTCTGACTGACAGGAGGACGATGCCAGAGCTTCCTGGTCTGTGACGGAACATCACTTAGAGCTGAATTGACTGAGGTTTGGCTTTGTTGAAACAGAGAGGAGCTTCATAACAGCTGGCACTCCTCTGCTGTCTTCTTTTCGGGCAGAACAGGGTGCCGGTTGTTCATGGGAAAAGGCTTTGATGAAGCCCTTTGTGATATGAGAGGCATTAGGTATCTCTCTTTCCACAACTGAAGATATGGGCAGAGGGACATGACTTCTCTGTGTACAGCACAGGCATTGAGAGTTTGTGCACCGCAACAGAAACACAGGATGAGCAGGAGCACACAGTCACAGGCGGATGCTCATGTTGACGAGCATTCACATGCAGTGACAGTATTTCATCTACACAAGTGTTTATTATTGATGTCATATCAAAGATAGGTTGATACACTACCCATAGTTTTTCTACGGTGGGGAAGATAAATGGAATGATGAGGGTTTTTTCCTTTATTTTCTGTGGAAGGAAAATGTATCTGTGCAATAGCACTGGTAAACCGCTGTATGATAACAAATACGTTCAATAGTTATATTGTGTAATGTTACCTATGAAGTCATTGCTACTATAATAGAATGTTAGTCAGTTCTGTTTGTCAAGACTAGGTTGTGTTGTGGGAGCTTAGTTTAGAGAGGGTACAGATACCTTTTCTGTTTTGCTGTTTTTTTCCATTCAAAGAGATATAACATGGTTTCTACCACAATGACACAATTCAGTTCATATGCTCATCAAACCATCTCCATCCACCCCTCTCTCACGCTCACTCTCTTTTCACTCAGTTACAGTACAGTATGTTTTTACACAACTAAAACGAGTGCAGTTTAGACAGTATTGATTCTTTGAGATGAACACTGACACTTGGTCACTCAAAAAAGAAACTCAGAGCACTTTTGGATTTTTCCCTTTTTCCTGTCCATTGCTGTACACTTCTTCTCTCCTCTCAGTTAAAGTCCACTCTCGACTTATCAGGGTTGGTTTTCACCTGAGGTCAATTGTGGCATCAGCCCAGGAAACATACACACCCACCAACAACACTCCCCCCCTTAACACAATCAATAGGGCTAAATTGGGTATTTGAAATGTGTCAGCCAAGATGGCCTTGCTCTGCATAAAGTAACTGAATTTTCTTTAAAAAAATATCGTTTGGGTCCTCTGCGTGGTGGAGGATCAGGAATTGGAGAATACCAATCCTCCAATCTCTCACCTGCAAAGGTCGCACCATTCCGGCGGCCAATCACGGTTTTATTCCAGTTGTAAAACGTTTCTGTACTGAGGTATTTCATGCTACATCTCCTAGACTGTCCTGGTGTACTGGGAAGCAAGGTGGACTATACACAATGTGTCCTTTTCAATGAGTAAAACAAGCTATTCTAGTATTGTGAAGATACATGCCCTTCAAAAATTGGAGCATCTTTCAGGGGAATGTCTGTCCTGTTCAGTAGACACCTCGTTGTGGTCATGAACAAATCTGTTGTGTAATAGATGAGCAGGGCTGGGCAACATGTGGAACTTTTGCGATTCCATGTACATTTCTGTGTGGGACGTGAATGGGCAATATGTTGTGAGTATAACGTTGTGAGTTTTAAAGAAGAAGTTATAACAGTTTTGATCTGGAGGATCAAGTTAAAAGATGCCAGCAGTCATGTCCTCCACCACACCTCTACTGACCTCAAACACACACACACACACACACACACACACACACACACACACCACACACACACACACCACACACACACACACACACTGTCTGAGAAAGGACCAAGACCAGTGTCCCGGTCTTAGCATAACAAACACTACTTAGTGAATCCTTAGAATATAAGTAGCAGTGGGAAAGAGCCCTGGTTTTATTTCAACTTCCCAGGAGAAAATTACAGTCTGCTATTACTGTAGTGAAAGATGAATAGAAAATGAATACACTCTGCCTGACTGTCACCGCGGGAGTGTGTGTGTCTGTGTGAATAAAACTAAATTGGTTTGTGTGCCACTCAATTACTGTACGCATGTGTTGGACTGTGAGTGTGTGTATGCACATGTGTTTGTACGTGTGTGAGGGTGTGGCTCCGGCAGATTGTTGCCAATAATACAGACGGAGCCCCAGCCAGGGGAAATTCCATCAATCACAATCCCAGCGGTGTGTCAACCCCCCGCCCCCCTCGAGCTAGACCGACAAGAACAGAGATCTCCATTTTATACCGTGACCTTTAAAGCACACATCCGTGGGTGTGCAGGAGCTGGGGTGTGAGGTGGCATGTCTGATAAATAGGGAGTTAAAGCCTCTGTAGCCGCAGTCTTGGTGAGGTTTTCCAGAGGACGCGAGGCTCAGACATCTCTGCGTCAGACTACAGACGGTGATTGGCTGTAGTGAGGAGACTGGCCTTGTTGACTGGATTCAAGTTTCAAGGAAGGATTTACACACCAAAGATTGTCATCCATTGAGTGAACGCATCCATTGCATTACCCGAGTTCTTGTTCTCTTTTCTTCGAACATTCCAGCCTTATGATGAATGAGTTGCGTTAGTAACAACGGAATGTTAGAACAAGTGCAAGGACTTCTCAGACATCAAATAAAGAAGAGAAAGAATCAAAAGTAGATTTTGATACATTGGCAGAGTGAGATTGTGTTGGATTGTGGTAGGAAAATGTTGCACTCGATTCAAATATGTCCTGAATAGCAAAGGATAACAAGGGGCATTATTTATGGTGTGCATGTCTGTGCCCAAGTATCTTCTGGTAAAAGCATATCAATCAGTGGAATGGAGGATTACAGACACCATACATACAGTTATGAGTGTATGAGTATTTCAATAGCAACAAGCCCATGTACTTTTTCCTTGGTCCTCGATTAATTCTTCTCATGTATCCATTCCCAATGAAATCAAGGGGAAGGTATTCTGGTATGATGTCATGTCGGGCGTTTGTTTTGCTCACAGGGAGGTAGCTTTACTTTGAAGTTGGATGGAGCAGAGAGCTCCAACGGTGCTGATCACGGCAGCAACACCTGGTCTAAGCTCCCTGATTCTTAAAAAAGGGTTTAAACCTCAAAGGAAGGCCTGGTTCATTATCAGAATCTTTCATTATTCAGCATGTCTTCAAACGTAATATTTTTTTAAGGTCCACCAGGTCCTTGAGCTGTAATTCATATATATATATTTTATAAATGCTCACTTAACACGTTAACATTCGACATCTGTCGATGTCTACCTAACATCTAAGACTAGTTTGAAGCATCAACAGTTACATCAGTCACTGTCAGCTTTGACCCCCCACAAATCCCCATACTTCAACTCTGTAGTTGCTCTGTCTATGTTGTACTGAGAGTTGTAATTGATGAGAGAAGGACATGGAGAAAGGATGGGGCAGTGTGAGGTCACCTGCACAGAAATCTGATCCTCCATGAGTTATGGCTCTCTCATGGATGCTTCAACACGACACTGTGCAACATCAAAACCTGGCTGCTGAATGAAAAGTGAATGAGACTATTCTGTGAAGATACATTTTCATCAGAGGGACTCGCTGGCTACATTATTTTGAATGATTTCTCCTTTTTTTATTTTTTTATTAATAAAAGTCAACTAGTCTGTGCTGGGCACACGAGACAGACCTGTGGTGGCCTGCAACCTCCTGAACAATCACTCAGGAGTCTGTCTCTTTCCCCAAGAGACAAGCTGGTTTGTCGGTGAAACTAAGATTAATTAGTTTCACCTTTAATGGCGAGCGGTCTTGATGGAACAGGCCCATCTCTAATGTGTCTCAGGCCAAAGCAGAGGGATCCTGGGCTTGGGAGGGTGAAGGGTTCGCTCACAGCGCTCTTCACAAATGTTAACTCATTACTTGGGGCTTAATTGATCTCTTCAGGTCAGAACCTCACCAAATCTTGTGTCTCGTCAAATTCCTTTGCTGTTAATTTCTTGTGTGTGTGGGTTTGTGTGTGTGTGTGTGTGTGTGTGTGTGTGTGTGTGTGTGTGTGTGTGTGTGTGTGTGTGTGTGTGAGTGAGTGAGTATGTGAGTGAGTGAGTGAGTGAATGATTTCCATGTCTTAATGGCCCAATTGTTTACAACACATGTCACCTGTTATACACAACCCCCATTAAGTAACAACTAAGAAACAAGACAAAAGCATCACCACACTACAATAGGGGTCTTGGTAGTGCTGTCAAGACAGTAAATTACGGTTTCATTAGTTATTAAATAGTAATATATGTGTTCTCCCTCTTCCACTCCAACCCCCGCTAGCCTAAAGGCACTTGGTGGAATCTTGGTCAGTTCCGTTTTTCACTATGTTCCATCATCACAGATCAGCAACACAAATTGCATCCATCCACACCCCCACACTCGGCCCTCACATTAACACACAAATGACACTGTTCCGTCTCCATCACTTAGAGCTGGATGCCCTGTGGGCCCTGTCAGGCTCAATAAAGCTGCTCTTTGTTTGGTATGAGTTACACTTACAGTCCAAGTTGATCACCCTCTTGTCCCCACTCTCCAGCCCCCGCTGCCTCAGCACACAAATCCATCCAAACAAGGCCTAGTCTCCCTTTAATAAAACCCTAAACCTCACATGGTCGGGGGAAATATGTTTCTTGTGGGAATGTGTGTAATTACTCGACCCTCTAGCAGAGACTGGGGTCATAAACCAAGCGCACCTCAGGTCTAAATCAGCCCATCATGTCAGCTTTAGGACCAAAACGGCACTACTCACACACGTTACACTTGCTGGTGTTCTTTTTACACCACACACTGTTGCCATTTTGTCATGCTATGCTATGAGACAGTCGTTTGTTACAGTACAACCCATGAGCGAAAACAGCTTAATGTGGAGTACATAGCTAGGCTAAGCAGCTGCAAGGTAATGGACAGGGCGGATGGACCCTGGATAGAAAGAAGAAGAGTTAGGCCCGGAGAGGAAAACGAGGATTTCCTTGGCTGTGAGAACCTATTTCAGTGTTAATGACACCAGGGCTGGCGAGCCGAAGCTTCCTGCCTCCGCAGAGCAACCTAGCCGGGGAGAGAGACAGGTCTGTGACAGGCAGGGACACTCAGGGCTCGATGAGTCACAGATACAGGAGAGGGATGACACCAACTCCTCAGCCTTGACTCTCCAGGGCTCCCCTCCCTGGACCTGTCTCAGAGAAAACTCAATAAGGAGGGAACTGACTGACTGGGAGAGTGGAGATGGAGAGGGCCAGAGAGAGAGATCAAAATAGGCAACACATTGATTGAAATGCTTCAGAAGGCCCCTAAAGAACAGTCTTAATTTAATTGAACAAAAAAGCTATCAATAGTTCATTAAGAAAGAAAATGATTTTTAATGACATGGCGCTAAATTATATAATAAACTTCTACCTGTTTAAACCCCAAAAGCTTCAGTACATATGTGGTGGCCACATGCCTTAATGTTAAATAACCATATTATATGTGTTTGACATTAGAACTTTGCTTGTGATGTTGTCAGTCACATTGTTCGACAAACAAAAAAAGTCTCGAGCCAAAAGCTTTGTCTGGTAAACATCTTGTTCTGTATCACCTCAGTAAGAACTTCCAGAAAGTGTCATTAAAAAACTGAAGACATGACTACAGCTGAATAAAAGCATTTGCCTCTATAGTAGATGAATGTCTTCTCACCACCCAAGGGAAGAGTTTCCTAGCCTTGTCTAGCACATCTTTCCATGTGTTAGGGGACGGGACATGTTCAGTCTCACACTTGTCCAAGGACAGAGATGGACACACCAGCCCACTCACGGTCTCTTTATTTCTCTTTCTTTCTTTCTCTTTCTAAGGAAGGTGATTACAGGTTTAACTAGCATAACCAGTTACACTGAATAGAGATGGGACAAGTGCGAACCTTATATATAAAAACTAGGATGACTTATGTAATGATATATATCTTATAGACCTACTCCGGTATATAGATCTCTTCAATGATATAGTCCAGTGTTTTGTTAGCATCCCCACTTCATCCTGGCCTCGTTGAAATTCAATGGATTCCCTCTCAATCTCCCTCTCCCTCTCCCTCTCCCTCTCCCTCTCCCTCTCCCTCTCCCTCTCCCTCTCCCTCTCCCTCTCCCTCTCCCTCTCCCTCTCCCTCTCCCTCTCCCCTCTCCCTCTCCCTCTCCCTCTCCCTCTCCCTCTCCCTCTCCCTCTCCCTCCCTCTCCCTCTCCCTCTCCCTCTCCCTCTCCCTCTCCCTCTCCCTCTCCCTCTCCCTCTCCCTCTCCCTCTCCCTCTCCCTCTCCCTCTCCCTCCCTCACCCTCTCCCTCACCCTCACGCTCGCTCTGTCTGTCTGTCAGACAAACACACATACAGACGGTACATGTTTAAGTACTTTTTTAGGGTGTCCTCATTGACATTGATCAGTGTTAAATAACTGGTTAGATAAACCAGATTGGATGTTTCGTGTTGGAGGAGGCTTCCGGACATGCCTTTATGTAGAAAGCCAGACCACGCAGAAATTGAAAATGACTCCAGGCAACAAAGAACAAAATTAAAATACATAAAGAACACAGCAGTTTTGCTGAGATGTCAAGCAGTGCTCAATGAGTTTCATCTTGATGAAGCATAAAACCACAAAAAACTTGTTCTGTGATATTGGGAATTCTGGAAGCGGTCTCTCACGGAGAGGTTAGCACAGATAGTGTGAGAGAGAGAAACATTTAGTCCTATCAACAACTGAACTTTCTGGAATCCAAACTCACTAGCTGATGAGTCATCCAGCCCAAGCTTGCAGTGCAGGATACTGAAGGTGGGCATCCATCTTTCCCCTTGAACTAACTAACAACTATAGCAATGCTGTACAGCTGCCCTACATAGAAAACAACTATCCCAACCACCATTCTATTTATCTCTGGTCAGAACATTAAAGGAGAGACTGGCACCTACTGTATATGGTTACAGAACACATCTGACTGTACTGTAAAGTTATGTGACATAACTGCGAAGGCCCTTCTATTGAATTATACTAGACTCGCCTATAGATGCCTTTTCACACTTATGTCATGTTAGAAGTACTCTCATCCACACCTTCCCAGGTTTCCACGGTGATCCCCCCATTAACTAGAAGCTGTTGTGATGCTCCCTATAGACCCAGCAGGACTAGCCCTATTTTAATGACCTAGGAGTCAAGATCTAGGAGTAGCCCTGGATTAATGACCAACCTTATTGACACATTTATTAGTGGCTTCCAGCCTCTTGCTTGTGCCCCGCCTCCGGGATCATTAACACGTTCACATGGTTGTTACTTTGTGACCTTTTGACCAATTCTGGGAAATCCAGTGACAAGTAAGTTAATATATGAGACAACTGCTAATTGTACACGTCACAAACTGAGGTGTACAATCAGCATCCAGGATTTGTCAGTGCTTATACTTAGTTGTATCCCATGAACAGGAATCCAATCCAAGGAATCTATTTTTTTATGAATGCATTATAATAATAAGATAACAATAACAACGATCAAGAATGACAATAATAACATAAAACATTATTGCACTCAAGCCCCCGGTACAATGACCAGTCATTTAAAAAAGGACATCTACAGCTGTGGGTTCACTGGTAATTGAATGCATTTGATAATAATATCACAGCATTTATAGGCCCTTTGCCTTCTTCTGGCTACTCTTCGTGGGTTGTACAGTTATGGAGATGCAGTCAGGCTGGGTGTGATATCTCTGAAATGAAACAACTTTACACAACGGATTCATAATACGACAAGAATGAATGAGGCTCATAAAAACTTTAGCTCCAGGTGATAGAAGCTCCCTGATGATTTGTGTCGGAAATAGACGAGGACACAAACACAAACACAGATTTCTCATCACGTTGCGTCCTCTGCAGAATATTATTGCCACTCATTTTCATTCATCCAATAAACTGTCTGAAAAAAACGGCACTCGTCTTAAATCAAAAGAGGGAGAGACCCTACAGGAAGCAACACAAACCGTGCAAGGGATTTAATGAACCGTACAAAGCACAAAACATCTAAAACTGCCGAGCCATGGGAGAAGGCTACGCTCACCGTCCCAGACTGCAGCACCACATGGTTTGGTTTTGAGTATCTTCAAGGGCGTGTTCCCACCCCAAAGTCCTACATTAGGAACTGCCCAGGTAAATTACCCCTGACATCCTGAGTTATTGGCCTTTAAAGCTGATTCTAAAAATGGATGTTTCTAATAATGTGAACTAGCACAGGGCATGGGACTGGGTCCTGTCTCTGCTTAACCTGTCAGGGCGAGTTTCAGATCCACTCAATCAAATCTCCGTGTGAGAAAGAAAAGTGCGTAGAGGTGAATGAAACATTGAAACGATCAAAGGGCCAACGGATATTTCCCCCAAAGACATTTACCAGCCTTTCTGCGTAACAGGGAGCACTGTCTAGCTTAAAAATTCCTCTTCCGCCGCGCCCACCAGAAAACAGGCAATTTCTCCAGGACGACAGCCCCCCACCTCACCCCCTATGGGTGGAAGGATGGCGTGGTTGGCAGATCTGATATTAAACACAGCGCGTTGTGAATGATCAGAGATGAGAAGAAGAGAGCCTCCCAGAATAGCTGGACCCGGGGGAGATGCTGTGGGTGATGCCAGTGCCTGCATACAGCCAAGCAGTTATTTATGGAAGGCGTTTCGTAACACATGTGGAGGGGTCTCCCTTTGGTAAGCTAAAATCCCTCTATAACAGCCGCATAAACATAGTGACTACAAACAGAAATCACTTTGCACACAGGATATGAACATAGAAGAGAATAACTTGTAAAGCCATTGCTTCTTCCTATTCTGAATTGAGCAGGAAGGACTGAGACACAGAAAGCTAATACGAGTCATCAGAGAGATGTTTGATGTGAAAATACTTTGTCAGAGACTATTGGTTAAGACTAACTAAATACTTTGACAAATGCTACTTTTCTACAGTACATCTTTACAGGAATTAATCATTTGACATGTACTTGGGAAACCACCCTGGGCACAAGATTAGTTTGGACAAACTTAAAAAAATGCCGTGACTGCAAAGTTCAAATTGCTTCCCCTAGGGCTTACTCTAAATGTAAAATTACAACTTGAGATTTTACCATTTGATTTTGGTAGACATCAAGTTTGCTGTCGTTCATCATGAGCTATCGCTCTGCCACACACAATAAAGGTAACATCCCAAAAAGGTGGGGAAGGTTTTTTTCTACCCACACTGATATGTAGACTAGAGGAAGCTCTTGAACCATGGCAAATCGATATTGAATATATATATATATATTCATTAGATTATGCTTAGAGGCAACATATGTGCCTCTCTCACCAAGCTGTCAACCTCTGGATAAGAATAGCTTTTCATCTGCAGAGAACATCACAGCACAACAGGAAGTGAGACTATTGGTGATATCTGTACTTCACACTACAGGCACTGTTATTATCTTCTGTTGTCTCTTGGTTTTAATGGTGAGTGATTACTCATCTGCTTCTATGATTAGCATCAAATTACAATCTCAGCCATTCAACAAAGTTGCAGAATGCCATGGAAGCTTGTTTTTATAGGTATCGTAAAATGAGCTTTGTCATACGTGTGCCATATGAACTGTGAACACAAAGTTAAAGTACCATTTTTCCAGCCAAAGGATCTTGTCAACAATACTAAACAAGTTGAAAAGTCAGTTTGCATAATAAAGTAATGTTTTACAAAACTAGGAGAAAACACAATTGACACATCTTGTCGGCACAATAAAACTAGATCCCCTGATTTGAATCCACCAACTTGATTGAAACCCCAAACAGACTCAAACTGTTAAATCTATTTAAACCTGTTCTCATAGACATGAATGAGATTCACTGTGTAGCCTAATACACAAGATGACACTGCAGACTCTATCTGGCGAACGTTGTGCCACAACATAACACAGGGGTGACATGGCTTAGTGGGAGATGCTGGGTGACATGTTGGTCTCTCTGGGAGAACCTGATGTGCTGCTTGGATGGAGCAGGGTCATGGCAGCCATGTCAGTGGTTGTGACAGCCTCCACAGAGGAAGAGGGGGCCTGAGGTAGAGCACCAACTCTACCTCCCCACCGGAAACCTGAGCGGTTAACTCAAGTCAGGAAGAGACATGGAGAGAGAGGAAGAGAGAGAGGGAGAGGGGGGGGGAGAGAGAGGTAGAGAGATAGAGAGGGAGAGAGGTAGAGAGAGAGAGAGGGACTAGACAGAGAGAGAGAGACAGAGAGGGAGTAAAAGAGAGTGGTGGTCCAGTCACTCAGAACTTCTGGTTTCCCAGTCAGAGGACAATCTCAACTGTCTTATTGTATTGATCAAAGTAAGTGTCCTGGGCCCTGAACAGAAGGGTGGGAGAGAACCGGAAATAAATAAAGCTGACTTATCACTTGCTCCCTGCCAATTAAAGTAAAGCTTTATCAAAGGATCCAACTTTATTAAAACGTTGAATGCTGGCAGCTCAATAACCCTGTGACAAATTAATTGAATTTTGACCGACTGTTGGGAACAGGATGAAGGCACTCTCCCAAGACAAACCATGCAGGTGTTTGTTGAGACAGGAATAAAAAAACTGGACCTCGTCATTGAAGAGCACATCCTTGTTGCCAAATATCACCATGTCAATGCAGTTGATCCTCTGAGGCCAGCTATCTGAGGAAGATAATCTGATCATCGTTTAAATTATGGGACGATTGTTGCTCATCAAGCACATTGACAGTTATTTCAGTTTCCTTGAGGATATAGCTCAGCTAGCCGTGGTGTAGGCTGGGCTCCGGCCAGTAATTGCCAGTGCTAACAAGAACCGTGGTTCTGAGGATGACGGGCAGCAATTAGAGCAGTTAGATCTCTTCCTCTGCTCTTGCAGCATCAGATCAATGGGTGCATGTGCACATAAGGACGTCCACATACACACCATCACACCATCTTACGTGGTTTTATATTGGGTTTCCTCCACAACATAAATGGAAAATAGGTATTTGCTTCTCATCATTCCATGTACCTTACTGAAAGGTTCACTGTATTATCAAGAGACAACGTATCTGCACTGTCATGTGTCCCAACTCGTTCACTGCCCACAGCATATTATTACTACTCAATTACTTCTGTTACCAGTGAATGTATATTGACACATAATTTGCATCTGATTAATTGTAAATATAATTGGATATGACTTCCATGTTTGCTCAATAGATACAGCATTTAATTAGGTTTGTGAAATACATTAAGCATATCTTACTTGATTAGATATCTAGACATATTATATATTTGTACATGGCTTAACAAAGACACTTATGCTGCAATGCTAGCCTCATAGGTTGCATGTTTCCATTTTGCAGTCCATAGTAACTGGGATCTTGTGGTCTACCATTATCATTGTCCACAAGTTTTAGAATACTTATGATTAAAGTAATTGAGTAAATTGTTTGTCAGCTGGTCGGTTCTATCAACAGTCAATCAACAACTAATTCACCATTTCTAATCACGATCAAGTAATTGAACCACCATTTCACAGTATACTGCACAGTATTCTCATATTCCATACCCTGGCATGAGTTGTAAAGTATATAAGCGTCAACGTGTTTCAACAAGGTTCCCTCATGGAATCTGTGTCATCTCTCATCTCCACCTCTGCCTGTTTGATATGCATCTTTAATATCTTTGATATTTAAAATAGAGCCTCTATCTTTAGCTGTTCACAGTTCATCTAGGCTGACAGCTTTGTGACTGCTCCTGAAATAACTGCTCTCTTCATCAGTGTGACTCGTCCGCTCATATTCCCCCTCCCAACTGACTTAGTCAGGCTTTGGGAAGTCACTCAAGAAGACTTAGCACAGGACTCTTACTTGTCAGAATGCTTCATGTCAAAGCAGTATGCTTTAAAACAAATTAAGGTTTTACCTTCAAAACTAGTAACATTTTGTGACACTAGTATCAAAAATTAATGATCGGCAGACAGGTACAACAAACCCTGCACATTTATAAAGTCCGGGATACTAACAGACAGAAAATGTCAGGGTTGATACTCTCCTTGTCAGGCTGTTAACCACTGTGTGCCATTGATGTACCAGTGGCCTGACAAAGTACCTCGACAACAGTGATTCAACACGCAGCTTGTGAACACAGTTCTAAATCATTCAGTAAAGCCTTTTATAAGTGTTTGCGGACCTGTGGAGAAGTGGACCTGGGGGGGTCATCTCCTGCTTTCTGTACATCTCCTAATCCCCTGTTCCACAGAGGGAACTACTCTAATGATGTCATATTTTTGCCCGGCGACCTCGTCAAGTGCCCCAGTGGTGCAAGCAGAACCTCATAAAAATGTCACATTTTCTATGAGAGAATTCTCACATCCATATTGCCATCCTGCACAAGTACACAAGAGGCATATATTTTGCCCAACAGACATTTTGAAATTGGATATGTTGTATGTTATGTATGTTATAAATGCTCCAGTAACATATGAATCCATATTCCATTTTAAGCCCACAATTAGTTGAAAGGTTCATGGTAGAAAAAATGTATTTAGTATAGTACATTGGTGTGCTAGGATGCAGAATGAACCTTGTTTTCTTTGCTGGTAGCTACAGGTCCCAGTTGCCTAAATGTTTGGGCATCCCTTTCTGAGGTACTACCGGGCCAAACACGGGACCAAGTTAAATATTCACATCCTGGTTGGTTCCATTTCAAGATGAAAATATACATTGTAAAAGTACCTCAATAGAAAACGTTGTCTTCCAGAGTTCAAGGTTGGTTAACAGCTCACCAACTGTAAGTACAATTAAAACTGATTCAGCTCTGAATATTCATTATCACAGATTCCTCGTTATTTGAATTAAAGTGTGTGACCAAGAGGTAGCATTTCACTTCCCTGGTGGTGGATATTCTAATAACGGTATCCGTTATGACCCAGGGGAGATATTTTCCTTTGCCCACAATGACGATGTCTTGGTAATGACACATGGCAGAGAAACTGAATGAGATTTTCCTCACTTGATTTGTCTCAGAGGCACCCAGTCTAATTAAAACTAACTGTAGGGCTGGACTGCCTGTGACCATCGGCCAGAGATACTGTAGATTGTATAGCGGCATGGCTAAATATGGGCTACAGTGGCTTCACAGACATGCTGCATGTTCTCTCTTATTGGCTTTGTCTGTCATTCAGGTTGCAGAAACAGAGTTTAGAATATGCCATGTAAAAAAAAATGTACAACAAGAATAGCAAAAGACAAAGGCATTACATAGCAAAAATGCAGTAATGGAAGTAAAAACTAGCAAACGGGGAAAGAATAGAAAAACTAGCAGTGAGAAAGGAATGCACAACTAAGCAGTAAATAAACTAAGCAAAAATATATCAGAAAAATAGTAATAAACAATGAAAGAAGTATGGTGGTGTTGTCAGTGAACTTGAGGGTGAACTTGGAGCTGCACGTGGCCACACAGTCATGATGCGCGAACAAGGTCTACAGGGCGTACTGGAGACCCTCAGAAAGACTGACCAACGGGATGGTGTTGCTTGCTTCAAACTGTGCATAGAAGGTGTTGAACTTGATGGGAAGAGCTGGGCTGGGGGTTCTCCCTTTGTAGTCATTGATGAAGCGCAGTCGACACCACATGTGTCTGGGGTCTGAGCCAACACATTTGGGATGAACAAATGTACCCGGTATCCGGTATATATCCTGTGTATGAACTTTTAAGTCTCCATAGGTGACTGGTGAGTCCGCTATGAGGGTGAATAATTGTCCATTAGCGCTATTTCTCGACAAACAGTAATGATCTGTATATTGTTTCCTGGTGTTCCTTAACTGGCCTATAATGATGATGTAAGTACCCTGTAGTACCCTGTAGACAAATGGCTATTATTCAACACCATTATATTCAGCTTTTTGGAGAGGGTCAGGGGGTCAGTGGAGCCAGATAAATAATTTATCAGCAATGACACATGAGTAGGTAGGCCTATGAGAAAAATTGATTAAATGTTTTTCTCTCTCTCTCTCTCTCTCTCTCTCTCTCTCTCTCTCTCTCTCTCTCCTCTCTCTCCCCTCTCTCTCTCTCTCTCCTCTTTCTTATCCCCTCTCTCTTTCCTGACATGAAGACACAAATGAGGAATGCAGACACACTGGCCTGATAGTCTTGGAACCTTTTTACTTGTCTTGTTCAAATGTGATTGAGATAAAAGCCTCCATTACTAGCCCTGATGCATTGTACAGCAATAGGTTTTTGTCTCTCCTATTCATCCCTCCATGTTTTGAAAATGAGCACTTGCTCATTATTGTCTAATTTAATGCAGGGGTGTTATAGGGTCAAATAAGATTTGTTTCTCCGTTGCGTAGTAATTGGTGGAGGTTCTCTGTGTAATTATGTGTTGGCTGTGGCTACTTAGGTTTCTAGTGAGAAATGTCCCCTGCTGTCCAGGGTTACAGCCTGTACTCTACAAGGGAGAACCATGATATCAAAAGCTGTTCAATCTGCTTAGGATCGATTCTACCGCTGCTGTCTCCGGTCTTGAGTTTGACTTGACTCGAGAGTTCAATTTGTTGTAAAACCACAATTTAGCAATTCCCAAGCCCTCAGATTCAGGCCTGTCAGCAGAAATGTTGCACACAATTACTTGACAATAATTTACCTTTTAGTCTGTGAGTTTCATGTTGTGTAACACCATTTTCACATCTTCTTAGCACTTATAAAAACTAATTATTCTGTGCAGTAGAATGTCAGAGACACTGTCATATACCCCCCACCCCCGCCCCCACCCACCCACCCACACACACACACACCCCACCCCAACAACCTAGCACCTTGCTAAACCTGCACCGCCCCTTGTGAAGCACAAATGTGAAGAAATACATACATCTTTTATGACAATTTAAATAATGAAAGGATTTCCCTACTTACTTTCTGTTTGACCATAGTTTCTCCTCCCCAAGCAGATTAATATTTAATTTATGAACGAGTGTCTTCTAACTCTCTGGCGGGATGTCATGTCTTCTTTTACGTTTCCGTAAAAAACGTAATCCCGGAAGGTACTAGGCTACACTGACTAGTCACTGTGGTGGTGTTTCATAAGCATTCATATTCTTATCATGCCATACTGTATCGTATCAAACGTACCATACCATAATCATACTATACCAAACTATAATATAACATACCGAAACAAAATGTACCATAAGGTACCATACGTACCATACCATATACCATACCATGCAGTACCATCCCATACCACACTATACAATACCATATCATACTATACAGTACCATATTGAACAGTATCATACTGCACCATACCGTACATTAAACCATACCAAACACATATGCATGGTTCTATATAGCAGTCCGATCCTTTTTCATTTGTATTCCTCCGAGTATGCTTTTGACCAACTGTAATGTTTCTTTAAACAGTTAGAATTTATAGAAAAGGAGAAAAGTGCTTGAGGGGGCTGCCTTTGAACATCACAGCTGCATGTGTCTCAATAATGATTCATGAAGGTCCATTTAGAATATTGAACACACTAATTAATTAGTAACCAGCTCCCTATATCGTTTTAGAACCACTAAAAAAGGTATAAACTGCTCTGGTGTGCATCATGTCATGCAGGGATATGTGTGACTGTGTTTCAAAGCACATACTTTTTCCTCCCTACTTTACATTGTGTCCATTAATCCAATCTTGTCATCTCAACCCGTTTTCCCAAAAACCTCTGGAAAGACCATGACCCATCCATTCTTCCATGTATTTCCCATCTCTATATGACATGCGTGAGCTGAGTCCTAAATAGACATCAGTTTAAAAGTTCCAACTGTGTGGAGAGACAAGGACTGACTTGGTTCACTAATGTAATAGAGCCCAAATTTGTCTCAGTCTCAGTCTCGGGCAGGTCCAGGCACGGTTCTGTATGACTCATTCCAGCTGATTTGTGCCTAGCAGTTGCCATTAATCACCATTTGAGCCTGTTTGAGTGCCAGTGTCACATTTCTGGGTCCTAAAACGAGGAGCCATCTATCCTATAGCGAGGCTGTCCAGGCTTCAAGTTCAACTCATTATAGGGCCTCGCTGTCAAATGTCGACTGGGTGGTTCCCTGCTGTATTTTACTTCAACTTCCTCCCCCACTGTTTACAAATGCTCAAATAACATATCAACATTGTATATCTACCAGTATGAGATACATATACCACAATAATAGTTAATTCACTGAATAACATCCTCCCTTACTTCTGCATTGTCCAATTAACTTAATAAACAGTTTTGGTTAGGGTTTTGGACAATTATTTGGGTATCATCTTCCTATTAATCCTCCTCCTGTATTGTCTTAAGTAATACTATCAACTATTACCTATGGGTCACTATGACCAGGGTTCCAATTGACCTCATAACTCAACTAAACATTTGAATACAAATGGTAAATTTGGCACAATGTTACAGCACGAGTAGAATACACGTATTAAGGAAATCCCAAAATTTCGGAATAAACGTAAGAATCCTTAAAAATCCACCTTCCTGTGAGGGGAACTATATTGACATGAACGCACAGAAAAGGTAATGTTGCACAGTCTCGTCTTTGCACCAGCACAACCCTTGAATGCCACATTAGACCAACCTATAGAGGACACCTTTAAACCTGCTGTGTTAACACATGTAGGATTCACACATGTACACACAGTGGGATCTGTTTAACATCTGCTGTGGGAGACCATTTCTGCACGAAGCAGGTAATAGCGCCTGCTGGGACAGGCTAAATCTGGGCCACACCCTGACAATCTTACTCACAACCTCGACACGAACAAAATGGCACCACATTATATATTGATGGCTTGATTCTGTAACAGTTTCTTCTTGTGGAACAGTGGACCGCAGTAAGAACTCTCAGTGCCACGTCTGTTTGAAAGCACAACATCATCCTATTCTCAGTGTACCGTGTCCCACTCGGGGATTACAGTTCAATTGAGCTTCACTCTAAGGGGTCTTTGGTGGGGTGGTGCACTTTGCAGTGTCATGGAGTTTGGCGGGTCACAATCTGTTTCACGTCAAACACAAGACCACTTCCAGTTCTACCTCTTAGTGAGGGGTTTGTACTTTGTAATATTGCTAATGTAATAAGACAAATTCCTGTTTACAAAGATCAAAAAAGAAAAGAAAGCAGCTTTTATGCTGGCAGGATATATGTAGATTCTAGTAAGGGTGTGTTATCTGTAGCTGGAAAGTCCTATAGTCCTCATAGTCTTGAAACTCAATCAATAGGGTGTGATGAGTATTATATTGCTGAAGATGAGACAGGGACCCTGTGGGACACTAATGCATTGCCTGAATGAAATACAAATATGTTTCAAGGGTCTTCAAGCCATGCGCCCAGGACACAAAGGATAAACACAAAACTCCTGTTTCTATGGCTACCAACATTCCTCATCGACTTATAAAAGATGGACGCAGAAGCAGAGAAAAGAGGATTCAGTTAGTTATAAGCAAGTGGAATAAGTCTGGATGTCTATGCAATAGCAGTTATTCGCAATGGTACATGTTCAATGCACCATTTCTACGGGGTTGTAGATTCTGTAAACGGGTTCTGTGAATGTATTGCTGCAACAATCACCTTTCCCCTGGGACACCTTGACAGCAATGGGTAAACATTTGTGTTTGTGTGTGTAAGTGTACATGCGTGCATGTTTCTGTTGGGCAGGAAGTGTTTGATACGAGACTTGGACCTGAGAGGATCATTAGGACACCATGCCCTGGGGACTGGACCCTTGCTCAGAGTTACAGCTGGCCTTCTGCTACCTTTCATAATACCTACGACACACATTGCGTCACTAGATGTGCAACACGTCAGAGGTTGTATGTCCAATGTACTGATGGCAGATCCAACAAATGCCAATTGTTCAGAACACTGAGAGAGCTGTGTCCCTTGAGTGATATCCTGAATCTAAATAGGATGTTGTTGATATGCGTCATTGGAGTCTTGAATAATGTTTGTTTGGCAAATGAGGTTATGTTGTGGTGAGGTAAATATTTTTTGACAGCCCATCTTCAACTGAAAGTGAATGATTGAAAGGAGACTGTACATGTATGAGAAATGAGGTTGGAGACTGATCAGGTGAATGCTTTAGGATGCATCCTTTGGGCCCTATCTGTCTTTGTCTGGCTGCAGAGAGCAGGAATATGCTATCACACCGATCCACAGAGACTAGTGAGAATCATGCTGCTTTCTCTGCCCACCGCTATAGCAACAAACAAAACAACTATCCTTCCTCTTCTCATTCCTAAAGAGGAGAGAATCGCCTAAAGGAAAGCTCTGTATCAGATTCTAGGATCAAAGTCAATGTTGTATTTCACTAATGTCCCTTAGTTCTGTTTCAGAATGAGAGTAGGATGTGATGGCTAAGAAAGTATGGCTTTGGGGAGCTTGAGTGTGAAATGTGAGAACAATGTAGACAGTTACAAATGAGAAAAACACACTCCAACTACAAATCAACAGCTGTTTAATTTACATCACACTGAGTCTTCAATCATGTTAGTCTGCACAAAAATAAAAGCAAAAAAGGTTATATTTATACACAGAGTTGTTGCCATGTGTACATTCCTGTCAGCTATGTTGTCAGCGAGGGCAATTACAGGGTAAACAAATGAGTCACCAGTGAGATTCCAGAGGCACAGCAGGGTTTCTGAGGGAGACAGTTTTTGTTGTCTTTTAAACTTGGTGAAAAGCTGACTCAAAGACTATGCTTTGTGTCCATAGATCTGATGCTTTGTGAAATAACTCAACACACATGTAGGCTGTTAGTTATAATTTTCCATTGTGCTATGCAATCTCATGAATTAAACATAACCTGTGTTTTTTGTGTTCTTGCTGCCATAACAAAGTAAGAAATAGGATGCCATGTTCCTTGGTGAATTTATTTTGTGTTTCACACCATTCTTAACTGATGGGTGCAGTCGGCTGGGGGCTGTGTGGTCTGTGAATCATAAGGCCCTTTTCAAATGGCTTCATATTAGTGCTCCAATTGGCGTATTTTACCTCTGTATGAGGTGTCAGTGCATGTGCTTTCAATTTTGTCAATTTGTTAGAAATAGCTGCCATCATCCATGATGGGTTCACAGTGCTCTCTTCGTCTGTACAAAAAATCAAAGATTATCTGCATTAGGACCATTTTGTAAAGAGGTCTGAAAGCACAACGCTTCTGCACTTGTTCTAGGTTCTTCGTGCTACATCTTGTCATGCAAGCTGATTAGACTAGAACTAAGAAGTAAGACGAAACTGTACTTTAACTCAAACAAGCTTCCTAGATAGACCACAGCTCAAGCTTAGCTCACACCAGCATCTCTCTCCAGGTCTCTGGCCTGCTCTGTCCTCATACGTTAGCCCAGAAGAGGAACCACACAGGGAAATGTGTTCATCCACCTCCACTGACAATGTGGTAAATGCCAAAGACCAATTAGCCTCCTGTGGCCCTCCCTGCTGGCTACTCAGGCCACTAGATGAGCCTAGCACCAATCAGGCCCTTCTCAGGCTGACAACAAGCCCAGCCTTGAGGCCCCTGGCACAGCTGTGACCTGGATCATTAGGCAATGCTCAAGCATTCCTCACAGTCGGGCTTTTCTCCCCCTCAACGACACTGTTGTGTTGTTCACAATGGTCAAAAATATCTGTATACTGTAATATATACTGTAATTATTGTGTTCTACATAGATGGATAAGTGATGTTTATCTAATTCAATTAGTTTTGTCACCAGTGTAAGTTATTATGAGGTTCTGCATCTGTCTTCATGTTCCATGAAAAGGAGTATTGAAATAGCTCTGTAGTTGGCCACCACAGGTGATGTGATGGAGGCGTTTGTATTGACAGACATTGCAAGGAGATACAGTTCAACCTAAGTGTGTGCAGATTACCCCTCTTGCTCTGATCTCTACTTGTCGTATCGACTTCCCTCAGACAGGCCTCGCGGAGAGGCGCGAGCGTTTCGTTAAGCCTGTTAACGTCTGACACATGCTGAAAAGAGTGGAGCTTCACTTCCCTCACACCACGACACGTCTGCAACCTGCACACACAGCTGTGGTGGACCTCCCAGCCTGCATCAGGTAACACAGACCTCTGCCAGTGTTACCAGCATCGACCTTCAGATAAAGCCTCAGATAAAGGGCGCCCAAGGCACATATCCACCCTGCCGCACAAAAGAACCAAAGGTGTCAGACAGTAGAGTGGTGAATTGCCGGCTAGTAATGAGCACTCTAATTTTCTGTATGTGGAGGAGTTAACAGGGAGGCTGGGAGTCACGCTGTCTGGGCATCGTACGGGCTGACGCGCTCGTGCCAATGACTGACAATGATTGGCTGATTAACGGCAGTGGAACACGAAGGCTCATAGAAGGGTGACTCAGGAGACTGTCATGGGTTTGATGGCAGAGGTTTAAGATAGTGGGAAGTGCGCGAAATAAATATTGGCATGCGGTTGTTCTTTTTCATTCAAATAGATTATTTCTATTAATTGGAGCATTTGTGTTGGCAATACGGGGTCATGACAAATGATTTATCCGCCATCACCCCCCCTTCCCAATTACAGACACACTAACCCTGTAGCTAACCGCAGCCTAGACTAACTCTAACTGTAACCTTAATCTCTACCCAAAAACCTAATTTGAACCGTAATCCTAAATCTAAATCTAGCTCGTAATTACTGGTCCTAGCAAGATTCTTAAATACACACACAAACACATACACACTTCTCAGATCAAAGGGAAGCCTCAGCCGTGTTGTAAGGGCTGTAACAGAAGCGCAGTCAAACTTTAATCACCGTGAATGCCCTAGGATGACTGACATCCTTTATTTAGACAGAGAGCATGTGTCGGGCTCTTCAATTTAATGAAGGTAATGAATGAACATGAGCTAATTATCCAGCCCTTGTCATTATCAATGCCCCTCCCTCCTGGAGAGCAGTGAGTCACAAAGCAGCACCTGATCTCCCCCCCCTGGCCGAGCTATAGGCGACCCGCTTCGGTCACCCAGAACTCATTTAGCATGTAGGCAGACATCTTGTCCCACAAACGTGTCACTGACAAGTGAGTGTTGAACAAGATTAACGGGCACAAGGGGTCGACAGGACTGTCAGTCCATCTGCTCTGCTGTAGCCTCAGCCCAGACGCTAACACTGGCAAGTGTCATGTCTGTTTGGAAATGGACACACAGTAAAAGTCAGCTGCAATCACTAGACACAGCTTGAATTTTGGGGCGCCTCGAGTTTTCGTGACTTTGTCTCTGTAATCGAGCTTATGGAAGTATAATGTTGCTGTGTGTGTGTGTGTGTGTGCGTCTGTCTGCCATGGTCCTGCATGCATGTATGCGTGATTGTACTTGTGTGAGTGAGCAGGCACGTGCAATCATTCATGTTAAGAGTCTTCTACTGACTGACACACATCACTTGAGCAGACCCCAGGGAACTAAGCTTTACATCTACCTACAATTCCAGATTAAGATGTCCTCACGACTTTAATCATCAGCTGTATCACAGCCCCGGACATCACGGGAACTGCACTAGTTGATCTTCATGGAAGAGAGATGTATAGAAACAGAAAGCCTCCGTCTGTGCCTACGATCTTCTGCTTCAGAGCTAATACTCTCTGCTGCTGCGACACCTCAAGAACAATAAGCGTGGGGTAATGAAGTAATCAGTCTGAAATGCAATTAACCCTACAGAAAAACAAAGAATAGGCTCTGCTTCACAGTCGCTAATTGCCTTTGAGATAACAATACAGCAAACAGCATTTTACACCCTGGCATCTTTGAACAATTGTAAGAATGATGATACCTTGTCCCTGTTTGCCATGTCTAATGACTTCATAAATGAGCTCATGCACTTTATGTCATTAACAATTACTAACAAAGCAATTATTTGAGTGCACTAAATGCTTCCAGAATGAGACAGATTTAACAGATAAACCCCCTCACTCTCGTTTTCTGTTCTAGTGATACACGATAAAAGAGAATCAGGACTTCAGAGTCTCTGTTCCAAAGACTTAGAAAGAATAATGGAGCTTTCCTCATACAGATATGAGGTGCCACACACACACACGAGACACACATCATGACACATACACAGTGTGGTTTAGTTGCTAAGATAAAGTCGGCCCACTTTCGCCATTTGATGAATGAAGCCTAAAGAGCATTCAGTAATGCAGAACATTCTTCACTAGGAAAATCAATACAGGCCTGTGGGTCTTGACTGAATGGATGAATATGTGTGTGTGTGTGTGTGGGAGGGAGGGGGGGGGGTGTAGAGAGAAGCTGTCTTTATCTCATCTGGGCCAGTATTGTGGTAGTTGTGTCTCCATTTCTTTTGTCGAAATGAAAATCACAGCTATCATCTCTGGCCATTATTTAGTTGTTAAAGAATCGACTGCTGGACCCATTGCTCACATATCAATGTTCCAGAAGGCGAAGAGACTACATTTATTGAGAGCATTAAAAAGAGTAATACTGCAAAACAGATCACGGTTGCGTTATTGGGAATCGTTGGATATATTTATGTTCTTCTTCCTCCAAGCCTCCAGGTGAACAACCCCCAAAAAACAATAGCTTGTTTTTTAATTTTAAAGTAAGCAAGAAGATGTAATGGCAAGCAGCTGTGTCTCGCTGGGTGTAAAGGTCTCGCTGGTGCAAACAGGATAGGAATAGTAATGGCGGGAATTAAATATGCATTTGGTCCTCTGAACTTTGGAGTTAGATTGCTGCCTCTGGACGCAGCAAACAAATCTGAATTCTATGACCAGTCCCTTACTCACACGTTCTAACAAGTTAACGTTTATCAACAGCTGTGTGAAGAATGCGTCAAGAAGGAGCTCGTTGAGATTCACAAGTTGACAAGCGCCAAAAATACAAATCAGCAAAGACTGGTCTCTCCATTGATAGTCCAACCTGTTCTCCTGTTAGGCTTCGTGTCACTACGCCTTCAATTGCAGGGCTAGGATATGAGGACCCTAGCAACACTGGACCAGGTTTAATGAAAATCGCTCTTTGTCGAGTTTCGTATACAAGATATTTATTTTCAAAATGCTAATTCAATTGCTGATTGTTAAATCAAACTTTATTCAAAAACTCAGGGTCCAGACACAGACAAAACAACACAGAATTGATTACATTAGGCTACAAATTCAAGAATGGATCGAGGTTTCATCAACAAAAAAAAATCATCATAAAGCCTACACCTTAATGTCTTACAAGGACACAGCTGTAGCCTACCATTGTATTCTCAGCTGGAATTGGTATGTCGTGCTAAACTTGTTTGTTCAAACTGAGACCTAATTTTCAGATTAATTAACCCATCACGTATAGCCTATTGTGGCACATAATGCATCAGATGATAAAACATGTTTTGATTAGTTTGCGAAAAAAAATATGTGTAATTTGATTAGCTTGTCCCTTTAGCAAATCTGAGGAAGGATTGGGTGTTTATCAATGCATAGCGATCTGCTGATGTGGAGACATGATCTTCTGAAATGCCTCCACTGTCTCACACAAACTGAATGAAAAGCCGTCGGTATTTTCCCCCAAGGTGACATAAATAGAGAATGCCCTTTGAGCATCGGAAGCTATCGCAAGTCCCCTCTAAAGTTGATGTCCACTCATTTTAGTGTGGGCAGCTGAGCCGTCCAACACCCGTTTCAAAAATACCGACAGTGAGGTCATCGATAAATATCGACAGGTCGGGACCTTGTCAGCGACGGTCTCTTTAGTCTGGTAACAAGCCTATGAGACTCCCTGCCTGTGGCTTGTTTACAGACATGGCATTGGATCCATAGTTTAGGTCAGCTGGAGTTACTTCTCACAAACCTCTACAGCTGCAGGTAGGTGTCCTTTTACTAGGCCTCAGGTAACACAGGCCTCAGGTAACACAGGCCTCAGGTAACACAGGCCTCAGGTAACAAACCTCAGGTAACACAGGCCTCAGGTAACACAGGCCTCAGGTAACACAGGCCTCAGGTAACACAGGCCTCAGGTAACAGGCCTCAGGTAACACAGGCCTCAACTCAGCCCCCTCCTCTCCTGCCCCTATACCATTGTCTGTCACTGGACTGATGATGGAAAATTATACCTTTTCATACAAAATAAAACAAACCAGAGGGATTGGATTTTAGGAGAAAAATTATTGCCATGTTGAATATTAATTTGAACATTTGATGAATTAAAATAATTTGTATTAGTTGCTTAATCAAACCGTTTGAAATGAGCAGACAGGGTGGATTCAGTTTAGTGTGGAGTTATTTCTTCTGCTTGACTACCCAGCCTGAGTGTTTTGCAATGAAAACCACTAAATCCCAGAGAGAGTGATGGCAATGAATAATTTGAGTAAGTTTTGATCACCAGCACGCTTGGTCCTGCTTGTTACACTTTCAACCAATTACACAGTGAGTCTCTAGTATTGGGAGGGGGAAGGTCTTAGAGTGTCATCCAACCTTGCACTGTTCCTAAGTATTGATGGGTTTCCATAGAAACCACTCATTACTTTTCAACAAGATGAAAACATTTCTTGCATGCCAAGGCTAGTTGGCAGTCTTTATCCTAGCTATCTCAGAGAATATCGGCAGAATCACGAGGAACTTGGTTCAAGGATATAAGCGACAAGGTTATTTCATATTACAGAGAACTGGTTAGGCTGAAGGGAGAGAGAGATGGACTCAGAGATACAGCCACACTCCTGCACTGACATAGTGCAACACACAATAGTGCAACACACATTGCTTTGTACGGTATTTTCCCTCCATCACCACTCCAAGGCCTTGTGGCATGACAGCAAAAAGGAAAACCTGCGTCACCATGCTAATATCGTTTTCTTCCTCCTTGAATAAGAGCAGTTATTTCAGCAAGTTTTTAAGTTTGATTCGTTAAGGTTCTACTCCCTGTCAATATAAGATCAAGTAGCCTTTAAGAGGACATGCATCCCTCTGTTGAATACTGATTGCAAAGAATGAACTCTGTTTGTTAAAGCTTTTCCTCAATTATCGTCAGTCATCATTAGATCTGATTAACAAACACTCTCTGGAAGATAACAGCACAGCATTCCCCACTTTCCATACTACTGTCACCTCAGACGTGTGATTGGCTGTTTTCACCCAGAGTGTCTAGATCCAATGTTACAGCCATCCAGGATCCAGCCTTGTGAACTTTGCTCACTCTATTAAAATCTCAAGTATACCCCAGGCACTGGTATAGCTGGGATCCCCCCCACCACCCCCACTGCCCACACACCCCCACCCATCCAGTCTGGTGAAATGTCACACACAGACTGGTGAACACAACCTATGCCTCCACTGCTAAGTGGATGATATACATTGATTGTATTAACAGTGGCTCCCATGCCCCTGCTGTCACTGGTTTTGTCATATAACCCTAAATGCAATCTCATAATAGCATAGGTTGTGGCATGCACTCAATTTAGCTTATTTAAATGTCTATGTTTGAATAAATATCTATGATACGTCAGTGGTTCAGTGACTAGCAATGGGTTCTCATTCAGAGTATATAGTAGCCAGTTGAAACCTTTTATGTATTGTTAACTTAAGCTCAAATCAGGCGTTTCCACATCTGTCTAGTGACCCACAGCCGTCAGACTGGAGTGAATCAATCCTGGGAAGGCTTCCTCTACTATGACACTCCTGGAGCGTGTGGTGGAGGGGTTGGGGCGCACCCCTCATGTATTTTTCAGATTCCCCACCTCCCCTCACTGATATGGCTTCTCTTTGATCTCAGAGCTGGTGCTTCATGTTAAGCGTCACATCATGGCTGCCACAACCCCCTTTTCTGTCCAGATTTCCTTCATTCTTAACTGGAAACTCCCATCTGTCAACTGAGGCCTGATCATCTCATAGTGGTCCATTTATCCTACCTACCGGATAAGCTTTCTAAACCCTGTATCTACTTTACAGCCTGTACAAAGTACTTGTTCCAATGTCGTGGTCGAGATTTTGCATGCCTCCCACAAGGCAGACATGCAAAATCAATCTCCCAAACTTTAATTATTATTAATTGCTATAAAGAGACAATGTAATTCAATAAAGTGTATTTTTTTTGTTTTGGGATGCATCGGTAAAATGTTGTCATGGTCAGACTGATGTTACCTTTGAGACGTGTGGGCGCCAGTATGTGGAACATCACATCATTTGTTAAATTACCTTTTAAAAGCTGATCAGTGCAGCCTTTCAGAACATTGTGTGCTCATTCATACCATGATTCAATCTGTACATTTGTACATTGTACATTTAGTCATTTATCAGACAATCTTATCCAGAGCGACTTACAGTAAGTACAGGGACATTCCCCCAGAGGCAAGTAGGGTGAAGTTCCTTGCCCAAAGACACAACGTCATTTTGCACAGCCAGGAAACAAACCGGAAACCTTCTGATTGCCCGATTCCATAACCGCTCAGCCATCTGACCCCCAATCTGAGGGCTTAACCAGTCTAGCTCTTAGAAGAAGTTTGGTGTTCTGTGATAGTACACATAAAGGCCGGGTCATAAGAAAACTTTGGATTGTAAGTTCACCTGCCTATAATGCTATTAATGTATGTGGGAATATCAGCATTTTATTGCAATGTCCGACATCACTGCAGCAACCTCAGCTGCTATCTCCCCCACTGTGGCTGTGAACATCGCTTCTCAGGGAGACTGCCTACAGGGTAATTGGACACTGAATGGTGGTGCCTTAAATATTTTTATGCGAGACATTTGCTGGAAGAGTAGGAGTTTTATTTGGGGTATAATGAACCCTGAAAGGTTAAGCAATGGCTGGCTGTGGCGACATTTACATTTCTCTCCCTGTCACGGGGGAATATTCTCATAATGACAATATTACCTAACCCTTGTCCATGCTCAATATGCACAATTAAAATGCACCCATATAGGAAAGTGGGATTCGATATTTCCACGGTACATTGTTTTGGTACCGATATTCAAGAATTGATGTTAATAGATTCCAGTCTTCTTTGAGTGACCCAAACGTAACCTGACAATGAGGAAACGATGAGATATAAATAATTTAGTATGCATTGTTTCTTTTTAATAAATGAAATAGCAAAAGTTAATTTAGATGTACACATTTTCAGTTGCATATCAAAGTATTGCAGTTTTATTATATATTAATAATGCAAGCAGGTTTAAATGTCAGGAATGAGTTATTGGCAAACTAATTTTGCAGCATTGTTGTATTAAGACACAAACACACGGATGAACAAACTTACGCACACACTCACACACCACACATTTATCTTATTTCTCAAACAGGAAATTGGAATCTCCTAATAACATGGGGCCAATCGTAAACAATTTGACCACATTGATCACTGTAATGATTTTGGTAAACATGTTGTGGATATACTATACAACATAATGAAACGTTATTACTGATCTAGCTTTTAATTAGCCTAAGATTGCGTGTGTGTGTGTGTGTTTATCCATGTGTATTTATCTTCCAAATGTGTTTGTGGTTAAAGGACAACCAGGGCGAAGGGCAGACAGCACACAAGCTCTACTCTGCCTCCATAACAGACCAGAGGGAATAGAGAATCCTCTGTCAATCAGAGATCAGTGAGCAGGAACAGATCCTGGTAATGGAGCTTGGAGACTTTTCCTCCTTCTGCATAGAATGTATTTTTCCCCAAATAGACTTATTGCATTGTTTATATTGTGCAAAGATCTACCATAACCAGAAAACATAACCGACAATACCTAGAATTTAGAGATACAACAGAGAGAAGTCAGCTATCAATATTTCTGATGAGACTCACCTGTTTCACTGGTTCTGACTGTAACACAGCTTTCATTCAAATAAATTGCATGATCGTGTCTTTGAATCCTCTGGCATTTCAAAGGGGATTAAAGAAAAGCGACACCTAAAATACCATTTAGCTCTAATTAACATATTGTATCCGTCTCCTTTTTTTGGTGTGACCACTGAATCAAGCATTTTAGTCAGCTGTCAAGGGCAAAATGGAGAACCAAATTAGCATAATACCACAAAATGTTAGAAACTTTGCTTTTGTGGAAACGCCACAGGGTGTGGGTATAGTGTGCACCCCCACCCCAAACCCTCAACCCCACCACACACACACACACACACACACACACACAAGCCCCTTTGAAAACACTGTTTCTCTGCTTGCTTTTTCTCTGAATTGACGTCCCGCTAGTCTGTAGTCGGGTATTGATCCTTGCTTTTCCTGCACAGTAGGATTAGTGGAGTTTGTTTAGAAGGTGCTGGTGACGTCTTTATCCTTTCATTTCCTTTCATGTTGTTTGTGTCATCATTTGAACCAGCTAATCATGATGCATATTGATATTTTTGTTTGAGTAGCAAGGGCCACAGTTCCCAACAGTGGGTTATGTGATTAATCTGTAGGCTCACACCATAAAATACCAAATTCTTGAGATCCCTTTATCATTTTCTAAAAACGAATTTCAGAGGATTTCTCTGAGATGTAAGACCTAGGGAACACCTTACCGTCGTGTCATTGATCTGTGTGTCGGAAGTCTTTTTCACTGGGAACTGCTCCGCTGTGGTTAAAACACTGACTGTTTTGACCGTTCCTCAGAGAAACTATCAGCGTAAGACTTGAGCTGGTAAACAATCAGCCGCAGCACCATCGACCTTACGACACTTCGTCATCTTCGCCTCAATTTAGCCATTTTTAATTCCCCCCAAATTTGCAAGTGGGAGATATAATTACATTTCTCTGAATTTCTCTTGCACAAACTGAAGCGAGCTGTGTTTATCAATCAGCACGTCTAGACGTGGGTTTGCTCCCACGGTGCAGTGGACTAATGAGAAGAAGTGTGACAGTGAAGCCGGGCAGACAGGCCATTGATTACTGGCCCCTTAGGAGAGTTAGAAAGATGCAGGTGAAGGGAGCTCCAGGAACACCCTGGACTCAGCGTACAGTCAGGACTCAGCTTACAGTCAGGACTCAGCGTACAGTCAGGACTCAGCGTACAGTCAGGACTCAGTAGTAGAGCTAGAAAAGCAGCTAAAAAAGCAGGCTACCTGGTAATGGTTCATGATTCAGTCTTTTCTACATTGATAGCCGATAATCCTATAGCATGACTATGGTCATCTATTAGCTAAAACCTTTTTCAACCAGTAAAAATCATGTCTGGTTAGATCTCGGACAAGGCTATGCAGAGTGCTTTGTTGATGTTTATTTAACGTTTGTTTTATGTCCCCCCCCCACCACCCCGCTTCAGGGAGGACACCAGGGTATGTGACTCAGCCCTGAGTTGTTTTGGTATTTGTTCTTGCTTATCCTCTCAGTTAAACTTTAATGGCTCCAGTGTGACGCTCTCTGTTCTGCTTCTTCATTTCCGGCGCCATCTAGGTGAAGGTGTTGGATTCAAAGAGATGGTAATGCGTCCTACTGCGGATAAAAATACAACTCTGGGAAACTCTTCAGACTCATAAATAAAGATGCATTCTAAATGACCCACTTATGTCCCAGCTCTGGGACACCCGCTTTGAGATACAGCAGAAGTGCGTAGCTAACTAACTTGCACCTGCGTTGCGTCCTTGAGGACGGTAGCCTCTTTGAGGAGGCTAAGGTGAAGCAGGCCACACTCCTGGATGTTCTGGATTTAACTGTGTGGAATTCTAAATGCCTTAAATGTTTCAGAGGTTTGGAACGCAAACGCAAACATTTAAGGCTACTCTCCCTTTTTCTCTATCACGCTCTCACTCCCTCAGTACCTGCCCCCCCCACCCCACACCCCAGCATGCACACACACACCCACACACAAACAAACAAACATATACCCACCTACACTAGCCCACACTTTTTCATACAAACGCAGTGAATATATGGATGAGTGAGTATTAGTTGGTAGGTAACACTGGGCTCTTCTCAATTGACATGACTATTTCCCCTAAGCCCCTCAGCAACCCCTCCACGGTGCTCTCTCATGACGGCTTGTCTCCGATGTATAATCCTGCTGTTTGCATGTATGAGCACGTCCAGGAATAAAAGAGAGAGAGAGCTTGCAAATCAACGTGCGCCAAAATCCATTGATTGTCCACAAGCTCAAAGCAATTTGCCGTCGGATGTGCTTCGTGCTTTGTAGAGAGTGTGGAACTTTGATACTGAGGAGGGGTAATTTGATGAGGGCATGGTGTGTAACAAATGAGAAATGAAGGATTTCATTAAATGGAAAAGACTGTAAGACTGTTGGACTTCCTCTGATGGAAATGGCGTGCGTGATATGTTGTCTCTGGCAGCAATACTAACATCATTACACTGTAACTTGTCAGAGTTAAGTTAAGTTAGTAACAGTTTCATTATAATCAGTTTCTTAGATATGTGGACATTAGTGAACAACTTCTTGTAGGTACTAGTTGACTGGGTAACTGAGTACTGTGGGAAGCAACATACTGGGATGAGCCAAGCTACCATAGTTTAATGGGAAAACATTTAGATGGAATGAACCGTCTATGGGCTCCTCTCCTACATGAGATATGACATTGTTGCTTCGTCTACAGACAATATCTACATCCACAGGGTGAATGAAGAAATAAACATGATTCACCTCCTGCAATATTGATTGCCATTTGCTTTTAATCATTTATCCGATGGCTTCAGTTCAACTGTGGCATATCTCAAGAGAAAAACTATTTGTCTGTCATATTGGTGTTTAAATCTAATTTAAACTACAGTGATTAGTCTTTCTCTGTATTTCTCTTTTTAAATGTTGACTTCTTTCCCTCTGTCTCGTTACCGTGGGTGATGCTGTTTAATTGCAGATTCTGCACTCTTGAGCTCTTTTTTCGGTCTTTCTGTTTGCTTATTCCCCATGTGGCAGCGTCTAGTGGGCGAAGGTGTAAACAAGCACGTCAGCCACGGTGTGCCATGTTGCCAGGGCTGGTCTCGAGGTACGCACACACACACACGCAAACACAAACACAAAAAAACATACAAGCATAGACACACATACGAGAAAGTACACAGGCACACACACACACACACAACATGCAAGCACACACATGCCCATATGCTTTAGAGTTAACACCAATGAAAACCATAAACAAGCAGTGAGAAAATGAATCACTGATAACCTTTATAGTCACATATAGCGAAGCACAACAGGCCTCATTGAGATTATCAGGGCTTTATTAGTTCCCGTTAGAATAACATTTCTGGGATTGTCTTTCCAGTCTCCAGGTCTGTTGCTGCACCACTCCTTATGTGTTTCTCCACTGGTCCATTCATCTCAATAAAGCCTTTTATCTCCTGGTTCCCTGCCAACAACACGCGGGTGATCGGCCGTACCTACACCTGGGGGGGTCGAAGGAGGGAGGGGAGGGATGGGGAGAGAGGGCTGAGAGAGAGGGAGGCGGAGTGTGGGCTCCCAGCTGGATGTGGACTGTGGGTGGTGGTGGTGACCTCAGCCAGATCAACCATGGAACGTGTGATTCAAGCAGTGTGAAATAGGAAGGGAAGCCTGCAATTCATCAGCAGCACCCCGGGGTGCAGCTGCAGAGAATCAGAGGTTTTACCTGGGGAGGGGGGAGGGAGGGAGGGTGACTACCAGGGCTTCCTTCCTGGTCTTGCTACAGACATATATACTATCTACATATCTATATACTAGTGTCACAGTGTTATTCTCTTCCTCTCTTTCTTAACTTTTTACTGAGCATCCTTTACATCATCATCATTTACCGAGACACATTGACATTTCACAAATAGCCTGCGCTTCAACTCAGGTACGATCTGTCGTTTTTTGTTGTGGATACGCTATGTAGGCTACCCATGATGACTTTGTGTGAGAGCAGTCTAAATATAGAGTGTTAATTAACAACGCCCTCGCTCCTCCAGCAGTGGTTCCTGCAGGTCGATTTGTTTGTGTCGCCCAGGTTTCCCGCCTCTCACCTCTGATTCGATTGGTCCTCTGGAGGATCTGGTGTGTCTGTGTCCGCCTTACACCTAAATATCAAAGATCATTCATCTTTGGGATAATGTCACTTCTCTCACACCCTTGATGAAAGAGGTGACCTTGGGGTCATTCACTGTACACCGGATGGAGAACCGCCAGCTCATGCTAACACCATCTGCCATCACCACAACTCCTGTCTCTACCTGTCCATGATTCCGTTTCAGAGGTCGTTTATTATCCCTCCACACCATGCCACTATAGCAGCTTGAGTGAATCTTAACCAAATCTCAAGAATTTAACTCACTAAAATGAAAGGAAGATTTTTTTTATTTCTTTCTTCTTAAGTTTTTTTTTCTCACAGTGGCATGCCGGGGGTGTTTGATTAGTGGTTGCCTAGCAACAGCGCATCATGGCCATCTGTTGTCTTGTCAGTCAAGGGAGGATCTTGTTCTCCGTCTAGACCAGCCTGGCTCTACCTGCTACACAAATGTCCAGCTGGAGAACCACAGGAAGCTCCAGTCTGTGTCTCCAGACAAAGAGACGGAACGGAACTCCAGCATGCCATCTTTACATAGATATCTGACTCTCCCAAGCCTGCTAACTGATGCACCCTCTACAGGTGCGTTGGTGTGCGGTTGTATTTTTCATGTGTACAGCATGTTGGGTTGAATGCATTTGATGTATTTTTCTTGACACACATCATGTGTCATAATTGAAAAGAAACATTTCCCCCTTAGATTTTCCTAAATAATAAACAATAATTAGTGTACTTAGATACATTTAATTTAAAATAACATATAACAACCAGCCCGTAACAATAAAATGCACAAAGATACCTCTCAGACTGTTTCATCAACAGTGAAAGTGAGCCGTAGTTGACAGTGGGTCTGTGCGCTGGTTGAATGCCGTCTTTGCCTTGTCACATGCTTGCAGCTCCCAGGAGCCCTCAGAGACCAGCCGGGGTCTTCTTCACGGTACAGGCCCTTGTGGGATGATTGCTACCTATTCCCATGTTAGCACGAGTCAACAATAAGTACACTGAGTGGGTGAGTGAGTCTTGAGTAAGAGAGTGAGCGGGTGAGAAAGAGAGAGTGAGAGAGAGAGATAGAGAGCGAGCAAGAGAGAGAGCGAGAGAGACAGAGAGAGATAGAGAGAGAGAGAGAGAGAGAGAGAGAGAGAGAGAGAGAGAGAGAGAGAGAGAGAGAGAGAGAGAGCGAGCGAGAAATAGAGCGAGAGAGAGAGCGATAGAGAGAGAGTGACTGACTGACAGGCAAAGAGAGAGAGATGCTAATCTTCATCGTTACGATAGCCCCCCTGCGCTATCACAGCGGATGGCAGGCCGATAAAGTGGCGTCTGTTTCTTATGTGAGTGTACATGTCAGCATCTGTCCTCATCAAAGACGGCTTACGAGCTGAAGCCGAATCCTGACGCTCAGAGACACTCTGCTGCACTGTCTCAGCAACACACATGGCAACCGGTACTGTTTGGTCACCATCAGCAGTCTCAACACCAGCGCTGGGATTACTAACTTATGCTTTCAATCAGCATGGGGATGTTCGTCCAATGCCTGTCTGAGAATGTTAGTCCGATATGTTCTCCAGTCTGTAGCTTATCAGAGTTTGATTGAATATGGATTCAGAAGCTGAGAGAAAAGGTTCTCCCAGCTCAACTACCCACGCCATAGTGGTTTGCTGAAGTAGTCTGTAGTTTGTAGTATAGCTGTAATAGTCACTTTTGTTGACATCAGTTGACTCAATTATGGTTGGTTAGATTTCATTGTAGTCAGATTGAGACTGTCCAGCATAGGTGGCAGCTGGGCCCTACAGACCACAATGTTCTCCAAGGAGTCTTCTAAGAGGAACTCACCCTCCCCAGGAAATGTATTTATAAACACACACACTCACACCTGTGTCCGTACATCGCTCACAACTCCCCTAAACTACTCCTCGCTCTCTCAAAAAGATTCATGTTCACTCCAAACATTTCCCACATCCAAAGTCATGACGCAAGCAAGGTAATGATTAGAACTTTTTGGAGAGTCCTAAATGACGTGATGATGTGCCATCAAGAGGTTAATCTGTGACCCCAGGTAAGCGACCCACCCACACCCTCCAACCTCCCCAGGGAGTGTGGTTTATCAAGTTGGCAAGTGAGTCCTGCTAATGGCTGTTCATTAAAATGCAATTGCTGTGTTCTGATCTGTTTTTGTTTCCTGGCTCTAACGAGTACAATTATGTAGTCAGGGAATCAATAGTCTTGTCTCTGTGGACATCTGAGGGGCTTTGGCCCAAAATACTAATTAGTGTCAGATTACCATTGTAGATTAATTTGAGTATTTTTTCACACGGGCAAGATCTCTGATGCCCAACTAGGACTGTCTACATAAGGAAGGAGAGAAGAATAGAAGAGAAGGGAGGTGAGGAGAGGAACGGAGAGGAGTGGTGTTGCAGGTGGCAGCCCTCTAATTACCTCCCATGTGTGTGCCTACATTTCCCATGATTCCTGGTCCTCGAACAGGTGGCTGGGCCAATAAAATAACAACAAATCTCATAATGAATCATTTGCGACAGAAACAATTTATTTTTTTCTGCTAATTACTCTAATGGTTTACATTGTGACGTTAACACTTTGGCCAAATGACTGTGTTACGTAGTATAAATCCTCTCTCTAGCAGCTGCTGACAGATCCCATCCATAAGCTCTCTTCTTTCCTCTCCTCTCAACTTCATCTTCCTCGCTTCTCTCCTTCCGTCCTCTCTTCTCCTCTTCCTCTCCTCCCCTATGGCCAGTTCTGTCTCTGCTGCTGATTCAGCGTCTCTGACAGGCTCTCTCTGTATCCGTGAGTGAGCAGCAGACCAGTCCTCTCCTCTCCCAGGCCTCCCTCCTTAGCAGTGAACAGTGCTGTCATTTAGAGGCAGTCAGAGGCACAGGGGGGATCTTCGGTGGCAGTGATTTGTGTGAAGAGAGATGGGGTCCCATCTGTTCCCTGTCCCTCGGGGAGTGTTGGGTTACACAAACACACATGCATGCACAGACACACAGAGAAACACACACACAGACACCTCCTCTCTAACACCCAGAGAGAAGATAATGAGGAGAAGGATAGGGGCACTGCCTGACTTCACTGGGCAGCATGTGTCTGAGACCTTGCCCCCCCCCCTTCCCCTCCTACCCCCCCCAACCCTCCAACCCTCCCAGAATGACTCAAGGGCTCAGCTGGGGGCGGCAGATCAGAGACAAGCCGAGGCCATTCTTCAAAGCCAGACGAGGCATTCGACACATGTTCCATTGGCCGCGCCTCTAAACAGGCCGTGGGCTGATCTTAACGCAGGGCTGACCAACACTCCTGGTTTCTCCTACTGCATCAGCCAGACTCCACCTGTGACCTATAGAGATTGCTCTTTTATTTTGAAGGTAAGCTATTTATAGTGAGTGTCCACATATGACTAGGAAGTTTAAGAGCAGACAACCAAACCCTATGTCTGAAGCCTCTGCCTCAGTGTGGAGAAAGTGTCGGTCAAACTAAACCGGGAGGAGAGAATGTGTCTCTAAAGAAGCCATGAATATCCGACTCAACAGCTTGATTTGGTGCCTGGTTTTTGTTCTGACCCGTAGAGCTAGGGATGAGTGAATCAGAGCATGATGTCAAGTTGACTCTGCTGCAAATGAGCTAATTCCTGCCCGGTAATAGAGAATCAGTTTGGGATCTTGTGGTGGTGTCTGCCTAGATGGGCGTAAGAGTAAACATAGTCTCACGGCCTGAGCTGTGTGACAAGGCATCTGCACGACCTGTGTCTCAGTGCCTTCGCAGTATGACATGACCCACCTCCCCCCTACATCAGTTCTTCTGGCCCCCAGCCAAACACACACTCTGAACCCAACCGTAGGACACTGTGATGCAGATCCAACAGCAGCTTGCTACAGATCTGAGTTTGGTTTCACCGTGCCAGTGGGTGGTGGCGTCTGCGGTGGGGTGTCCCTGGACCGGGTCGACACACATGACCGCTGCGGCCTCGTCACCTCCAAAGCTCAGCCGTGCGAGCAGATGTTTCACAGAGCGACAGACGCTCACAGCAGAAGAACAGGCCTGCCGTCGCACTCTCTGGTTGGTCAGAGAGTCGCTCATACCAAGTTCGAACATGCACGCATGCACAAGATAGCACATGCGCGTAGCACAAACACAGTCACACTTGAACACGATGACATGCACACACACGAGCACCCACGCAGGTACACAGGCACACACACCTTATTGGATGGCGGACAAAGAGGCAGTGCTCCCTCACTGTCTGGAAATTAGTTTCCTTGACCCCTCTCGCTGAACACAATCTGCTCAGGTTTAAATGTGTGAATGAATAATGAGTTACCTCCTGATCCCCCCCCCCTCTCTCTCCCTTCCTCTCTCCCTACCTCTCTCCTTAATTTTCTCCATAATGTTCTTATTATCTCCTTTCTTCTTTGTCTCTCTCTCCCTCCCTCTCTCTATTTCTCCCCCCCTCTCTCTCTTTCTTCCTTTCTCTCTTTTTCAACTCTCACTGTCTCCCTCTATTTCTCTATCCCTTTCACTCTCTCCCTCTCTCTGTCGGTCTCTCTCTCAAACACACACACACACACACAACTCTGTCCCTTTCTTTCACTCATCACCTCGCTTTTCTTGTCACATCGGGTTTTTTTCTCACTCTATTTCTGCGTTCATCCCTCTCTATCACCCTTCTCTTTTGTGCATCTGCTTCTTATGTGGTTCTGTCTGAATACTGGGGCATGTTCCATTCGCTAATGATGGAGCATCGGTCTCTCTGGACCACACAGGAGATTAAGTCAACCACTAAGAAGTGTGGTAGGCAAAAATAGATTAGACCCAAACATTTCTCAGTTGATTCTTATAGTGCACCATGAGAGGTTATTATATGGTGGAAAAGCAAGTCTGAGACTCATTCTTCACCCTGGAAGAGTGTTTATTTAATCTCCCTTCTCGACAAGAGTTAATTAATTAAACAACCAGGTATGGGGGGTGTGAAATAGGTGGAAATGAGTTTTTCACCGTAGTGAGAGAAGTCAAGTTTAATTCATTTACACATTCATTCATCCATGTCCCTCTCTCTCTCTCTCTCTCCTCTCTCTCTCTCTCTTCTCTCTCTCTCTCTCTCTCTCTCTCTCTCTCTCTCTCTCTCTCTCTCGGTCTCTCTCTCTCTCATACGCACCCCCACACAGTGGAAGAGAGAAAAACCTACCCCCAAGCCCAGAGGTCATTGTGGCACGACCTCCGTAGAGAGACAAAGAGAGGGAGGGAGGGTGTGAGGAGGGACTGAGTCACTTCTCTCTCTTCCTCCCCTACTCCCCTGCCTGCTGGCCGGCTATGTACCTGACGAGGGCACCTGGCTGTTTGATGTCTCTGACGGAGGAGCCCCAACACCACACCCTGCCGTTCTGATCCGCTTTAATCACGTCTCCACCGCCGCGCTCTCCCGCCGCCCTGCATCCTGTTACCTGGGGAGACGGGGGGGGAGGGAGGGGGAGGCAAGGGGTCACCACAGGAAACCTTACGCTTCGTGAGGCACAGTGATGATGACCCTCCTAGAACAAACAACCAGACTGTAAAGAAGCTTTGTGTGTCATCCAAACAGCGAGCTTTGAAGAACGGATTCACGCACGGCCCTAAAAAAGAAGCACGTCTAAACTCGGACGCAAGAATGCCATCAGCCAGAACCAGGACACTCACACGTCCATTTATTGAATGCTGATGAACTAAACCATGGATATCCTGATCCCCAGCAGACCCCAGATACAGGAGAGCAGCCTGTTGGTATGGCCAGTCATGCCCCTGTCCACCCACTCTTGTTCTCTGATGGATTCTCCTTTCTCCGCTGGAACTACTACCAACCGCCCGCTCTCCACCAAGGAATGGCAAGCATGGACAATGAATGTTCCAAAATTCAAATGAAAAATCGAGCTCAATTTGTTCAGGTCTCAAATTCACTTTTCATGTTTGCCGAACCCTCTCGCGGACTGGAGTTTGTGTCCAGACTTCATTGTTTCAGACTTCATTGTTTCAGACTTCATTGAGAACATTGGGAGAGACAGCAGACGGTCACATCAGAGTGAGGTGATTAGCCAGCCTCCAGAGCTTTTCACACTGGGTTCTCTTCATTCAGAATAATATCTCTTGTTGGTTTCTCTCTGTCTCAGAGATGACCCTCTACCCTTAGGTCTGGTCGGGTGAAAGAGGAAACACGCGTTGTTTGCTACAGCCTCGCCCCTGGCATCTTTCCTTCAACGTAAATATTTGATCAAACTTGCTTGTACCGGTAATGTAAGTAATGGCAAGGCGGTCGTGGATTTCTCACTGGCAAGCCAGTATCCTCAGCAGAGACAGCCCCTGGCCGGCTAACCATCATGTGTCTTTCTCTCTTGCCGTCACATGGCACGTCAGGAAAGAGATTGACGACCCCACCCCACACCACACCCCACCCCCCATATGATGACAGCTCTCTGAGGTTTTCTAATTCTCGCTGCCTCAGATGGGCCAGTGCGTGAAGGGTAGGTAGTGTTAGACAGGGAATGATCTGGTTCAATCCAACCCACGGAGGCCGGTTGACACCATCGCCGCCGAAACAGGTCCATTGTCACGGTTACCGCTCCCAAGAGAGGCGGGGGATCGGTTTCATTTACAGTGCCTTCCCTGAAGAGAAGAGATGGTGGGTGGTCAGTGAGGGTGGGGGGCGGAGGGGCAGAGGGGTAGGTAAGGGAAGCACTCAGGATGTGACTCTGGGTCCTGCATTGAACAGGGGCAGTTCTGGATCAATGGACTCCCGTGCAACCAGGGCTCTGAAGCAGCTGGGCGCATACCTCTGTTCTGCTGCTCTATTGAAAAACACTGGTTCTTTGTTCCTAACTAAAGGAGATAACATGCATGATACAATAATACACATGCATGGGAATAGGTGAATATCGTCTGCTGTGAGGGGTGAGGGGGGCGGTGTAGAATAGGTGGGGTGTTACATCACTCTCTGACACTCGTTCCTAAAGACGGGTGTATTCTGCACGGCGATAAATCAATCTCTGTGTGATTTATCTGTGCCTCATCTGCACTTCTCTTTGTTACAGATAGGGCGGAAGACAGACACAGTACACCCACAACCTTCTTTTAAAGGTTTGAACCTGACAATTATCTTGATTTATTAACATATGCATATTGATGTGAGTCGAAACCATGATTAATGACTCTTTGTTTGTAAATAGTCATACTTCTTTTTATTGCTAAGTTCTCAAAGTGTGCCTCCTCTGAGCACGCCCCCAGCTTCCAGCCCTGGGTTTTAAAGTTCAATGTTGCTTGCGAAAGGTAAACTTGTTAATAAAGTCAAATAGACAGTAAACAGTTACTTGCAATGTAAGTGTATTTCTGTCACCTTTGTAACCAAGCTGAGAACTTTCCAGAGTCAACTGGGGATGTTGCTCTATGGGATGTGAGTAACAATGTTCCATATTTGACCATTTCATTCTGTATTGCTCTTTGACCCGTGTATGTGAGTGTGTGTTTGTGTGTGTGTTTCAGCTGAAATATATCTTTAATTATGTGATAAGGTGACATCAGGGGTCAGCTGACAGCTGGGTAATGAGTACAGACTTTCAGTTTCCAACCAGATACATGTACCCTGACCTCTGCCTCTTGACCCTGACCCTAACATCATGCACCTCTGCCAGGGAGACGCTAATTGGTCAGGCATCTGGTCTGCAGAGGAGAACTGACTTGCACCTTTTCTACCCAGACTTCGAGACCAGATGACAAGGTTTGGATGCAGACGTCCCACACACCTCTGCCCACAGCCTGTTACACTAAGTGTTAAAAGTTGCAGGGGTTTCCTAAGCCCCTACCCCATGACACACACACACAAACAACAGTAGCCTCTCTAACCTGCACACATACACAAATAAGCACACACACACACACACACACACACACAAACAAACACACAAACACAGCCCCAAACACAAACACAAGCCCTCCTGTATGCAACCTCTTAGTGCTTCAACAGGCCTGTGCTCTGCGTTGTTGGAGCAGTCAGACAGTGTCCTGAGGGAGGCACTGATGAAAGGGCTTCATGTGGATTCCCCTCCAGAAAGCTGTCACTCACACAGCCTCCAGAGAAGCAGGGGCTCTGGGTTCAGTGCTGGGGCTGTGGTAGGGATGGTGGGTATGATGGAGATGGAGGTGGGGGTGGATTGGGTAGAGATCTCCTAATAAAAATACTGTAAACAGAGATGAGCAGTGGAATGGGGTCTGTTTCTCAGTCTGTCTTAGCCTCTATCTCTTTCTTTCTCTCTCTGAAACGGACAGAGTGATTACGTCTCTCTGAGACTGTTTCCCATTTGTGTCCACTCTGCGTGAGCAGGGTGTGGTTTTGAATGTCTGTCTAAGCTTTGGTCGTTCCAGCCTCATGCTACTGTGAGAGCTCTGCTAAGAGACGCCACTCGGAGTCGCAGAGCTCTGTGTTTGCATCTCCAAGGCCTATCCATCACTTGCCCCTCCTTTGCACTTGCCGGCTCAAGCAGCCAATCACAGCAGGGCACTGAGAAGTGCCCCGCGCCGCTTAGGCTACAGCCATCCAAGTGAAATATGTCCGGTGAGATCGTCGGGTGTCCTGGACGGCCACCAGCGCCGAACACCCCTCCCGTAACCACCACAGATCCGTACGCTTCCTCCCAGGGCCCCCCCTCCCCGTGTTGCCAGGCAACGCATGGCTGATTGGGTTAGCGGGGTTAAGAAGGGGTCTGGCATGGGGCTGGAGGAATCAGATCATTCTCATTGATCATTCTCTCCTCGCTGAGCTGAGGGGCCCCGCAAAATCAAAACCCCGGCTGCTCGTCAAACCCTGGCCAGGGGGGGTTACACATATATGTGGGGGGAGGGAGGGGGGTAGCGCAAAGCGGAGGGGATTGAAAATGTGAAGGGCTTTGAGTGACTGTCTGCCCAGTCTCACACCCACCCCCCTCCCCACAGACACACACACTCTCTAAGTCCGCAGCAGGAGTCCAGTCTGAAGCCACGCCTCCACGGTTTTACCCTTGACATGTGATTCTAAATGAGCCATATGAGAGGAGAGGAAACGGCGGGGAGCTGGGCGTCGGCCCCGCGCTGTGATAGGTCGGGAGAAAGGTTCCACCCGGGGGAAAGGTTCCGCCATATCTCCAGCTTTCTACAGAGTCCTGTTGAGGCCATAACAGGTGCAGGGGGGCTCAGTTTGAGGCCATTAGCTCTAATCTGGCACGACAGGCGTCAAAAGGTTCTGCTGGTGTCCTGGAGGGATTGTAGCGTTATTCCAGGCACCTGGAGGAGTCACGACACTGTGGGAGTGTGGGGTGGGGGGGGTGGGGGAATGCCCCCTACGGGCCTCAGACATGGCGACCTGAAACATGATCAACCTGGGATCAGTAGATCAGTATGCAACTGTGGTGAGAAACTCCATGGGCATCTTAATGGCGAGCTAGTAAGCAACCTAGTGAGACATTACACAACACCATCGGTGATCCATGTCAAGAAGCGAAATATTTGAAATATAGTATATTGCGTAATGCCCTACGCATGCATTAAGATATTCAACCGTTTTTAGGAGTTCATCATAAAAGTGAATGAAATTCATCATTCAAGATGAAGTACTTGCGTTTGAACGTGGATGTCTTTGTTTTTGTGAATGTTTTGCTTTCTGTATGCTGTGCTTTGCTAAGATCTGGCCCGAAGCTATTGTTTTTGATCTCCTTGGTTCCTCGTCACTGATTAGACAGGAGCTATATTAGATCAGCAGTTCACCAATGAGTAGACGGGAGCTTCTTAGACCTCAGCATGTGATTGGTGGGTCTAGACCCTGCGGGATTGACTAACTAATGAGCTGACACTCCTATCATTCTTCAATAAACATGAATCTAATCAAATCTGTTACTTTGATACATTAGCATACCTTTGAAAACTGTTTGCTGTGTGTATTTTTGGTTATTTTTCTCTCAACATTGTGTAGACTATGTCCTAGTGTAGACAATGTAGTATAGTGTAGACTCTGCCCTAAAGTGTGGAAGTCCTAGGTACTCTACATGTAATAGCTATGTCACTTTCTTTTTTAAATGACAACTGCATTGTAAAGATGGCAGTCTTCTGGGCTTGGCGGCAACAGACAGACAGCATCAGTAGTCTGTGTTCTTGGTTGGTGGTGTCCTGCAGCAGTGTGGGGCTGCGGGGCCTCCGGGGTGGCGTTGCTTGGGCGATTCCTCCTACGTCCTGTCACTGGCTGTCCCAAAGGTGTGCTGGAGATTGACACCCACAGAATGAAGCGTTTCTGTTTCACACCACAAGATAACACGTTCTCTGGAGCTAGAGCAGAAAACTGTTGTCTGGTTTTCAGTGGTTATACTCTGTAGCTTTGTTGCAGGAGTGTCTGTCTGGAATATCTAAAGGTTCACTGGTTTCGCCTTGTAAATAGTCACCATCCATTTGTACTACCTGCAGATTTAGACTGTCCAGTGTTTCACCCTTCTCACCCAGCTCTTTGTTTCGGGGAGGCTGTTTTGTGTAAAAGCTCAGACTACTTTTGATGTTGTTTCTTGTTGTTTTTTTCTGTTGATTGGTATTTAAGGGTCTTATTTGACTGGCTTGTACTTTTTTATTCAACTATTATTTAGGGTTTCTAGTTCGACACATGAAGGAGCCCTATTCTGCTGGTGTTTGCAATTAATGAAAATCCGTAATATTTAATTTGTACAAATAATTATATAGTAAAGCAGAGATGAGGTTGCCTATGTCTTTTTTAAGCTTTAGCCTTGTACTTTAACTTTGCTTCCTCCTAAATCCTTCTTCCCTATAGGAGAAGCCTTTACTTTGAGTTGGTGTAGCGGAGCTATGGGTGGGTAACAATGTATGTGTGTTATGGGTTTCAAAGATTAGACGAAATTGTGTTGTTTACAAAAATTTATTCATACAAATTTTACAACACCTTTTTTTTAAACATTTATAGACTTGACCCTTGTGGATCTCCATTTGTCATTATAATGGTACTCTCTAATATTCCGTTTTCTACACAATAAATATATAGATAGATTTTTGAAGTTTAATCTTCACGTTTAGTAAGGCTATTGGCGCTTTCAATATGATACACATTATGCTTCATGGAGAGAGGGTAAATAATGATGTTTGCTGCTATCTATCACAAAACTTGAATGTCTAGTTCTCTAAAAACAAATGCAAAAATTAATTAGTATGAGCAAGAGAGCTCTGGCTCTAAGCCGGATGGCACTAAAGATCCAATCAAAGGTCTGCCCAACACAAAAACAACAACTAGAGAGTGGAATGTAAGCTGATGATGTGCAGCATTGTAGGGCTACTAAATAGCCATCTGTGATTTGTGGCGATTTTAAAGTCGAAGCAAGGCACCATAGCCGCAAGCTGCTTCCTGCGTCACAAAGCCTGGGGGGGAATGCAGAGTTAAAGAAAGATTGATTTCATACACACGACTCATCACGCAGGTACAGATCGAAGAACTTTGCCCCACAGTGCTCATGATACAAAGTTCAGATATACGTTTCTTGCAGGATGTGTGTCTGGTGTGGGAGTTCTCAACAGTGTCAAGGAAGAGGGCACCTTGTGTGTTTGTGCTCAGGGATAGACGAGTGCTCTGTTTTTCTCATTTCACAAGGCTCATAAGAAACGTGTTTCAGTGAGTTTTCAATCTTGCCCATATTTTGATCAGGCAAGGTTGGTTTATATTACCTAAACCTGGTTTCACCCAAGGGGGAAACACACAAAACAGAGACTGGCTTTCTGCTAGGGTGTTGAACATAAATACCTCTCCCTCCCTCTTTCAGTCAGCACGTCCCTAGAGTAAAATTGATTAGGCATGGTCCACCCCCGCCTTTTTACTTGGGCAATCAACAGGTCTCACATCTTAAGATTTGGTTGGAATCCATTTCCAAACGCACATTACATCGGGGTTAAGGCTCTCTCGGACTGTCTGTTGGGTGGTTTTCCCACCATTTCAATGCTAAAACATTCAAAACAACAATCATACAAGTCTGTTTTTGGCATGATATAACTGTACATTGGACTGTTATAAAATCTTGCTCATGTGAGAGAAGACAAAAAGACAGTGGGGTAGAGACTTAGAGGTCTAGAAGATCTAAGAGATGTTCTCTGGTAGTACATTCATCAGATCTTTCCTCAGAACACGGCAGTAGTGAAACATCCATCACATAGTTTGTGTACTAATGTCGGGAGAGATCAAAAACAAAACAACATCCAGAAATACAGGTACTGTATGTATACGTGAATCAGTGAGCAAACAGAATCATATCATTGCAGTGGTTTGCACAGATTTGGTGGCTAGTGCAATTACTTTAATCATGCGATCTAGCAGGTCTTACATAGGTTCACACAGGGGAAGCACAATTATAGACCAAGAAAGTGCAACACAAAGTCTTTAGATTGCCTCTGATATGTTCCTTATGAAAAACAACAAATTGATGATTAAAAGTGAACCCATATAAGAAGTATCATTGGTTTAAGTAAATAAATTATACTTAAGAAGTAAGAATTCTTTTTTTTCCACATGACAATTTTCCAATCACAATACTTCTTATATAGACAAAGTGACAAAGAAAACCTTTCACAGCATTCCAGGTTTTCAAGAGCATTTCAAACACATGGATAGCACTAGAGAGGAACACAAGATAGGTACTTTGCACAAGTTCAAAGGTGTAGGCTTGTTTTCAATTACAACAAAAAGGAGGAAGGAAAGAAAGAAAAACCTCAAAAGCACTCTGGTCCTCATGTCATGTAAAGAGGGACTTTCTAATCAGTGTCCCCACCATTGTCCTCAAAGGACCGTCACAATGGATGACTGCCATCTGTAAGCTTCTAAAGCCATGTTTGGTCAAACCATTGCTTATTTATTTTACGATAATGTTTACCATCATTTTCACATCCTCCTATAGGGATGTTTCCAAGGAATTTAGATACATATTTATAGCCATTAACATTGATATGTACAACATATCTATGCATAACACCAAGGGCTGTTTATATTGCATCCATATTCACATTCATACATACTGTACATGCATGTCTGCCATGCAGTATATAGTTGTGAATAGAGATACAGTTGCATGTACAACATCTCAGGAGAGACAGGAGCACAAATGAGGAGAGAAGGAGATCGGGTTGTGTGTTTGGAGTGGAAAATCACAGGGGAAGGTTTAGGTGAGAATAAAGAGGGAGGGACAGAAGGTATCCCTCAAGACATGGCCTCGGGAAAGAGCCAGGGACTCACCGGAAATTCGGGAGAGAACTGTTTCAGCCAGTCTCCCAAAATTGCCTCAAACTCATCCCCATCCAGGAGGACATCAAAGTCTATGTCTTGTAGAATATGGTGAAAACCTATGTCTTCAGGGCTGTTGTAAATAAAAACAACTAAACTCTTAATTTCAGTTTCGAAAAAGTAACATTCAATACATTGATTGTCTTTTAAACTATTTATTTTCCTCACATTCATATCTGTAAGCTATCTAAATGTTTAAAAGACAGGGTTACAGTAGCATACTGATCATGTGCACAATTTCATCATCTTTCAATAAATACTTCTAAAAATAAATAAATATAGGCTATATTTAGGTTGAACAAAAAGGATTGGTCCACAAAGTAGATCTGTGCGTTCTCAAGTGCTTAAGTACAAAAGAAAAACAATATTATTATCAAAATATTCATTTTAATGGCTTTACTTCATACATAAATACATGTTTAAAGAACACAAGAGCGATCCACTGATTGTTCAGTTATCTCAAAATGACTGGGCTGTACACACATGGTAGTTTGGTTTAGCAACGCTACAAATACGCTAGTCGGCGTCCTTTGTTTCTATATCTCTGTCTATACCTTTTCCCCAGGACGGCCGCCAGGTATTTCTTGACTGCCATTTGCTTTCGGTAACGGCTGTAACTGTCGGTAAACACTCCATCCGAGTGCCTTTTGGACAGGGGCTCAGAGTCGTCTTCCATAGTGTTGCCTCCGCTAAGAAAAACATAAGCAGCACAGTTTTCACTCTCATTAAATTATCCTGACACTGAATGCCTTTTACTGCACTGCATATAGGTCTCAACATTCACACTTTTGTCCATGTTTTAAACAGTTTTTGATATTTGGAAAATACAAAAAAGAGTATTTCGATTACTGCGGTATAGGATGTGCTTGGTAATTGCATCCTAACCCCATCTTGATCCCTTGGGACTAAGCCTCCATACATTATTCATAATGAAAATGTAATATATTCAGCACGTGGATTCTGAGATTTGCTCCTTAAAGGGGAAATATCTGAGATCAACTGATAATATGACATAGCTTCCACACGTAGTGCACTTGGTAGATTTCATACCGTTCAAATATGAGTACATATGAGTCAGATTAATGGGATTTTACTGGCGAAAGACCATAGACACAAAGTAAAATTAAACGGAACATAATATGAATTGTGAGCAATTTGAGGATCCGTTAAAATAAAAACGCACAAAGACATAAACAGTAACACACACACTCACACCTCCCCCCAGAAAATTAGTTGGGTCCTAAAATAAGAGATGATCAACCAAGAAGATGTCCTTACCCTACACGTTTTGTCATCAGATACTGAAGATATTTCCTTGCTGATAACTGACCCAGCGCTTTCCTGTAGGCTTTATTAAACATTCCGTCTGCATGCCTTTCCGTTCTGGGATAATAAAACGCCAAACAGGAAATCATCACACACCCAGCTGAACAGATTCACCAACTTTAACGCGCCTTATTATCTAATATTAAATGAATGCTGTTTTTACTCAAGCTAAATTCGTGCCCGATACCAGCCTTCTTTCATTTGTATAATTGAGAGTTATTAAACCGGTCTCCTACATTTCTTGATTCAATCAAACTTGTCAAGCTCGTGACAAATAGCCTAATTGCCTAGGCATGTTGAGGCCTAATTCCATTTAGTTTCTAAAAAATGAGATTCTTGACATACATTGATTAACACAAAACATTTAACATAGATGAACATAAAAATAAGAGCCCAATAATGAAATGTTTGGCATGAATGTCATTAATAGATGGGTGAAATGATAGTCACCTTTTTTCCGGTGGGTAGTATAACTTATACACGTCGTCAGCAACAGACGGCGGGCTTCGCAAAGCAATTTGATCACTGTCAAAAGTCAGGTCCGGTAAAGAATTTCCATCCTCGTCATAAACCTCATTGTTAAGTCTGAAATCGGAGATGGATTTGGAAAATGTTTGGGAAATGTTATAATTATTAAATGAATATAAAATGTCAAACTATGTCCTATACTTAGGCTATCGATTATTTGTCAATAAGTGAAGGGTTCCACAAGTCAATCAAGTTTTGCCGATGATGTATTTAAAATATTAATTTAAATGAAAAGATCATAAATAACGTTACTGGGAAATCAATGTTACCAATGGAATACTATAGCCAAAAACTACCCAAATTATTAATCGGCTATGCGACAAAATAAATAAATAATTTCAAAACAAAATTACTTCCTGGAATATAGAACCAGAAAAATAACTATATTGCAATTCTAATGGGACCACCCTACAGAAGAGAGAATCGATAAATAGTCTTCTCCATCATTTAAATCACTATACGTTTCCCTTTCGCTCTAGGGTATCTTTTCAGTTGCGATGGCTTTGTATCATCGACTCCTATATTGCTATATAAGCCCTATTCTAATGCATCGATGTCCAAGCCCACAAAACAGTACAGCAGAAATAGTTTACAACTTGCTTTCTTTAAATCAAATAAAAACATATTCAAATAACCCCTTTTTTGCCCTACTTATAAAACTGATTAAACACAATGTGATTAAGTATAGGCTACAGCTGGAATCCTTGTGTGGCTAAGCAGGGGGGGTGGGGAATAATGCTTTTTCTAATGTACCTAAACATGGAGGTTATCCATGCAAACATCAAGATAGGTCAATTGTACGTACCTAACGTTAGGATAGCTAAGCCCCATAGGCGAGCTGTTGACGCTGTAATGCATTATGATTCCATAGATGAGTAAGGCTAAAGTCGCTTTACTAGACATTGTCCTGCTGTGAAAGAAACAACACATGTTAGATTTAAGTGCAATTTTCTCCGAACTACAACACTGGTATGGTTAGGTCGAAAGGAACGAACATACACGAGATACAGATTTAAACACGCACCTTCACCTTTACTCGTTGCATGCGTGAGAGTTTATCAACTTAGCCTACTACAAATCATTGATCAAAAACGTAACATTTAAAGTCTGTTGATTGCGCCTTTCTTACTTGATGCAGCTGCGTAAAAAGTTTAGAAACGCTACAAACCTATTGCAGTGTGGAGTTTGCCGCTGGATGCGATCCTTGGTAAACTGTGAATGGGAGAGTGAGATAAGATCTCTCTCTCCCTTTCTTTTCTGTATCCCTCTCTCACTTTCTGCTTCCACGGTAAAGCGTCTCTTTGTCTCCCGAAGCTCCTTCAGTGTGTCCAACCCTCCGTGCGCTCACACGTGAAACGCGATTCTCAGATTTCTGTGTGCACACAACCCAAGGATAGAGAGTGCAAACATCTGTCTACACGGAGAAAACTTTTTTGCTCTGTGAACCAGTCTCCTCTGGTTATGTAGCCTATTCCTGAATCCAAAGGCATGCCTTTTTCACCTGTCACATAGGGGATAGAGCCTACGTCATCGCCCCCATCCTTTCAGAATATTGTAGGCTACTGTAGTACTTTTCCTCCTCCCTCAATGAAACGGTCAGTCAACGGATGTTCAATCCAAACACGTAATTATAGCACGACATATGAATACTAATATTTGACGACTGGCAATAACCGAGACAACTAAGTGAGGTCATTTTAGGAACTTGGTACTTTGAATCTATCACGATTGTGTTAATGCCCCGATAAACTGCGCCCCGCGAAACTGATTGAAGCACACTCTACCAAGAGATATATTTTAGCAAAAGGTTGAAGGTCAAGGACATTGCACCCCAAAAGTAGTCTACCTTTTGGATGGAAAACTTGTGGTGGATCGGAGCTGTCCACATCCCTGGTGCTGACGCGCTGCAACTCCGTAAATCATCGTTGTATGACTTTTTTAAACTACGTCTACAGACAATAGGTATTAAATAGTTTCAAATCTTAAATTGGAATTAACTCACACATACGTTTAATTCTCAAACTTAATCAAGTGTCCCTATGATTGTATTTATTTACAATTAGCCTACTTGTGATATAGGTTTCTAGTTTAGATTTCAGCTGCTTTATATTCGTTTACAATTGAGGGATGGATATTATAAAGTATTATATAAAAGCTAAGTATGTGTCATGAATAGACAGGTACTGCAATAAATTCACACTTCATTCGCAAGTCCCGGGTGTGGATACTTGATGATTCAGACCATGTCATCTTCACCCGTGTTGACGTCATGAGATGTGACGAACATTTATGGACTTAAAAGTAGAACATCTTGCACTTTTTTGATTTTCTTTCTAGGCATTGTACATCGTCCACAAAAAAGTATCTGAAGTTCTTTTGTAAACTGCATGCGCTGCGACCATTGAGTGAGCACTGCACTCAAGCGGTTATAAGAGGTATGTGCACTAGAAAGTGCTGGGCCCCGGAAAAAAACGGGCTTTCTTAAAATAAACTCTGCAATGACACACACACAAAAAAAAAGTTCCCCTTAAATAGAACATAAATAGACAGAAACGCAAGGTAGGCTATAGGTCTGCTAAATGCCTGAACAATTTAACTTTACTCGACATCTGGTAGCATTCAATTACAGTAAGAGTAGGCCTCTGAACGACTAAAACAATAGCGTATCGGCCTACGCCGTTTCTGTTCAGGCAGAGCTTCCGATAAGACCATGGGTCAGGCGATCCCACGGAGAATATTGATGTGAAGGAAGTAGAAAAGTGACTTATGTGATAACAGATGGATGAGATTGTGTATATACTATAATAATAACAATTCAGTTCAGCTGAATGGTTCTGCAAACAGTGCCTGTCCGAAATCCAGTAAATGTTTATTTCTTTATGACCCACAAGCAGGATTAGGCTATATTAACCGCAGGTTACGTGGGTAAACAGGGCAGGGCAACTAAAAAGGAACATGTGACTCACTAACAATATAGCTACTTTTTTTTATAAAAGCCACTATTTTGTTGACTGTGTTTTATGACTTGCTTTAAATGGATAAGGCTATAGGTTTAACACTATGAATACAGCCTTGGTTTAGGGCATAAGGAAATTGAGATGTGTATCTACTGTAGGTGTGTGCATGTGTATGTGTAATGAGAATTTTTTAATTAGAAAATAATTTTCCATTACTTCATCTCGTCTACTCAAAGTACAGGAGGATACAAAATACTAGAAACGACAAACACATGTTCCCAGACACAGGCCTACATTGAATCATACTCATTACGCTCAAAAGCTTGTAAATAGTCTATGAATTTATGGATACATAACTTCTTACATTCACAATTATGATTGGAAACGGCAGGCTAAGCACATATTTAAATAACCTTAAAGCCAGTCTGGAAATGAACAATGTAAGGGAGGATGGTGGCCTATACCGAAGAAGAGATTAGGCACATTGCCGTAGTGAACAATAGATGGCCAGTAGGGGGTGTGACAGGACCTTTTTTGACAGTAAATGCAAAGCCACAGAGCAAGCCCAACAGAGACGAATTTCAATAATGTATTAAGCAGAATGTTTTTGATTCCCTCGGCCTATTGTTTTTGCATTTAGTGATCAATATTTTGGCAATTTGTAATTACTAAACTATCCTCAGTGGTTTTCTGTACCATCAGCTTTGGAAGCGTTCCCTGGAGTAGCCCAAGGTCCGCCATGTTGTTGTACGGATTGATGCAAGTTTAGTGGAGAGTGGAGAGTGGAAGCGGTTGGAAGTCTAGGTCACACTCACAACCAAGCGACTTTGTGGACTATTTTGCTGCCATCATGTCGTTAAACGCATACCGGTTAATTCGTGGCACTTTAGGGTGCATCTTTTGTCAACTCGTCTGTTGATTTATTTCCCAGAGCATTTGTGTAGCTTCGATAGAACTTCATCTTTCTACTCATCTCCCAAGCACAAACCGATAGCTGCATGGATGGAGTCAGGATGAGGTTGACTGTGATTTCGAGGGTTAAATAGCACATATTTTGCGCCGAAAGAGAGAAACGGTTGGAAATACAAACTGAGACGCATGTGACAGAAGGACGTGGATTTTTAAAAGGTAGGTTTAGGTTTTTGTGTGATAACCACAGTAGCCTATGGTCTAAAGGCAAAGATCTTGGGCCGACAGTCGCTTTTGCATTGATTGTTTTTGTCAGATCAGAGTGACCTCAAGAAAATTGCGGTATCCTACAGAATCAGGCATGTTATGTTTTTGGCCATCAATAGTTTTCGCTTCATGTTAGTCCATTTGTTTGTAATGGGCTATACTGTATCCGACATCTTCATCATGAAACAGTTCAGTAGAAAGATGGACCAACCAACCCATGTAGCAACAATGTTGCATTGTCCTGACTCAATGTAACCGCATGGCAATGATACGTTATCTAAAACGTGATTCCAATTTGTTGTAGTTAGCTGCATCAAGTTTGTCAGTCATGTTCGGACACCGAACGTGTGACAGAGCGTTAATATATGCTATGCATTAGACTCAGCAGGCGCAGCAATCAAGGCGACATTAACTTTACACCATATGTCATTGGGGAAAGGTCTACTACACCATACGAAGTAAATGGAACAGTAGGCTATAGTTAACCCTGGCTATAGTCTAAGAGAAAATTGTTGGATCACCTTCACACTAGATGAAGAGCAGCAGACCATGTCATTAGGTCCAAAATATTATGTCTGAAACATCCAAGGCTTTTAAGTATTATAATTATGTGTTCTGCTGGGCTTGAGGCAGAACAGCACCGTGCCTTGATGAGAGACACATGTATTCACGTTCAAGTTGTCACCTAGAAGTCCCAGCTAAGTGTTAAGAGTTGTAGACCTTTAACATACCAGTTGTAATTTAATTTTCTCTTTTGTAAACAAACATGTATGTGTGTACTTCCTTGGACTGAGGGCATTCAGTGAAACACTACATTCACTGCACGTGGAGTCAAACTCTAGCAATATGTAGTACACTGATGTGACCAAGTACTCAGCCTCAAGAAAGGGCAAGTTATGTGAGTTTCCTGAAACCTTCCTTGATTATCATTGTCATTATTATCATCATCATCAGAAGCAATACTGTGGAGTGACTACCAGTAAGCAGCAAGCTCCTGAGAAGGTTTCACCCTCAGTTACCTCTACGAAAAAACGATTTACCAGTCAAAACCTTATTCAATGCCGTTGCCATTGTGAAATTAGATGATTTGGTCATATGCAGAGGCCAGAATCGGCCCTTGAATGGAATCAGTTGTCTGATGCCAGCCCTTTCCACAACTCCAGACTAAATCCTGGTATCCACTCTCAGACAATGTCAAGTTCAAAGCCAGCATGTTGGAGTTGGCTGGCTCTCCTCCTGAATGTGTCCCAGGGAAGATGTCCCCATGCTGCCTGGCCTGTGTTTGGGAGGTGTGTGAGCTCAGGTGTCGTCTCTGTTCCTCATTCAGACACTCTGAAAAGTAAACACAGAGACACACAGTGGGACAAAGGAGTGACGTCGGACATCGCTCTGGGTCGTGTTTACTTACTCTTAATAAAACATGAATTTAGCAGATGCTTTTCTATCCAAACCACTGAGCTATATCCATTTCCATATGAGGATTAATAATCATCATGAGTCATAACCCAGTGTGATTCTGCCTTTGACTCAGAGGCATCGCTTCATCTTTGGTACTGTATGAGGTTGCCGTTTCCCAGGGCCAGATTCTACCCTTGGCATCAGTGTGATGTGAACGAAGGCGTGGGCCATCGTCTGTTGATGTAAAGCCGGGTACAGCATGGTAGTGCTCCCACGACCCTCCCTGACTACAGCGGTGCTGTCTGCCTGCTGCTTCCAGCTCTGAGGTGGGAGACTTCACACAGACCCCTGGGCACTGTGGGTGGGACTCCTCCCCTGTCTGTCATCCAGATCTCAGCTGGTAGAGGACATGTGGGATACACAATGAGAGGGAACACGTCTGAAGGTGTTGTGCACTGAGTGTGCGTTTTTGCAGAGCAGGGAGGACATTGGCTTGCTGCCTAATTGAGCCCGTCTGAGCTTTTTCATTTCCTTTTTCTATCATCCTACACTCATTCTATCACCCTCTCTCAGTCCTTCTCTTGTGGTTGTGGGAGCACATAAAGGTGTCATTTAGACACTCCATTGGCTGTCCTGAATGTGGGTATTCATCATTGGTGTTTCCTGTGTGTGTGTGTGTGGGGCTGTAGAGGGGGGGATGTGGAGGCTGTAGAGGGGATGTGGAGGCAGCAGGTGTCCTAAAGCACATAGCTCAGTGGAGCGAAGCTCCAACTGTATCTATCATTTGGTCCCTAACTCAATTCTGAGTAGTCAGTAGAAAGCCCTGGTAATCAGTTATTGTGGTGTGTGTTTCTGTATTATAAAGAGGGAGAGAGTGTGTACTTGTGTCTTTTTTTAAGAGTTTGTGTGTGTTTGAAAGAGGTTCTGTGTACTGAGAGAAAGTGAGAGCCAACAACTCTCGCAAAGCTTGTGTGGAATTCCCTCTCGGAAGGAGGGTGGAGAGGGAACTACAGACTTGCCCTTCGTCAGTAATTCTGCCTGGCTGTATAGGATCTGGAATCTGCAGAATGGACAGTATAGCAAAATCTGGTCATTATGTAATAGTAAATAAAATAAAATGTTTTTTAAACTGCTTTGTTTTTGGAATGTGACATCTGGGATTGAACATAATAAATCCCCCCCAACCAGAACTGGCAGTGAAAGTAGATTTTTTCTTCCCCAGTTTGTTTTTATGTGGATTTAGTGTGACAGTTTTTAATCCTCTACGATTAAGATATTTACACATGGAACGGCTGGGACCAACAGGGGTATGCAGCCAAACTTTAAACGTGACATAAAAACACAGACCTTTGAACAGTATTATGCCTCTGTATACCTTATTAAGGTCATCCTCCATTCACTTTGGCCACCGCCCAAGGTTGACCTTAGGGATAGAAAACTGGACCTCTTCCCACAAACCTCCTCACTGCCCTAATCTAGATCAGAGCCTTTGCTGAGGTAAACTGTCTGGTAGTCTGGTGGTCAGGGGTCAGAGATGACAACGAGCCTCAGGTAGGCGTGGTGATTTATGTGTCTCTAGGGAGGTTTTATCGGCTGTGGAGACGAGATTCAGTTCAGATTCGACAGCAAACATGAGTTCTGGTACACTTTTACCAATTGATCTAATTTCAGCTTCCACTGTCATGTCCTATAACAGAATGATGTGCTGAGCTTGGGAACAGCATGTAAAGGATATGAAATGCTCTTGTCAAAATCGTGTTTGAACAAAGACTTTGTTCAAAAAAACGCTGGGACTATTTTTGCTTCAGTTTGCTGCATGGCAACATAAACCATGATATGTAAGTCCTGAATCTATCACTATCCCAGATCAAACGGCTTTGATTGAGGCTAATGAGAGGGACACACAGGGACAACTTTAACCTAGATTTGAATGGTAGGCTACGTGCCAAGCCCTAACTGAGCAACATTAAACAGCTGACTGGACATCTCCCATCTGTGTCTCCCATCATCTCCGTTTCAGAGCACAGTGAGCCATGGAGTGACGCAATATTTGAACCTTCCCCCCCATCTAAACCGTTCACCCGCCTTTCAGTTCCTGTGATTCGTGCATCTCCCAGATAGACATTGTTCTTCACTGGATGCCACAACTGGGATCCCTTTTATGTGAGCATGCGAGTTGTAGGTCATATGTAGCGCTCAGGGCAACGCAGTGCTGTCAGCAATTAGAGCACCATGTTACTAAAAATATCACTTGGCCCATGCACTGTTGTATCCTTGCCTTTTGAAGCCGATTTACATTCTAGATCCCTAAATCTGTGACAAATATTCTGTCCTTGTGATGGAAATATATGATGGGATTATGAAAATCCACATTAGAAACAGGGTTTACATTGACTTTTTAAAAACACCCTAGTGGCCAAAAGTCTGAGATTACTCGTAATGGTTAGCCCATCTGTATGAGAGGCCGTATAGGACATAATTCATACTTGGTCTCACATACACGCCATGACCTCACATATATACCTTTATACTCTCACATATATACCAATATACACTCACACATATACCATCATACTCTCACACATACCAGTACACCATCATACTTTCACACATACACCATCATACTCTCACACATACACCATCATACTCTCACACATACACCATTATACTCTCACACATACACCATCATACTCTCGCACATACACCATCATACTCTCACACATACACCATCATACTCTCACACATACACTATCATACTCTCACACATACACTATCATACTCTCGCACATACACTATCATACTCTCACACATACACCATCATACTCTCACACATACACTATCATACTCTCGCACATACACCATCATATGCTCACACATACACTATTATACTCTCACACATACACTATCATACTCTCACACATACACCATCATACTCTCACACAAACACCATCATACTCTCACAAATACACCATCATACTCTCACACATACACTATCATACTCTCACACATACACTATCATACTCTCACACATACACCATTATACTCTCACACATACACCATCATACTCTCACATATATACCATCATACTCTCACATATATACCATTATACTCTCACATAAACACCATTATACTCTCACATATACACCATTATACTCTCACATATACACACCATTATACTTGAATACTTGTCTATGTGAGAGACAATACATGTCTATGTGAGAGAGAATACTTGTCTATGTGAGAGAGTTTGATTGAAACGGAAGGCAGTTTGATTGAACAGGAAGTAGTACTGAATTCTCAGTACCTGATTGGCTTACACATGAAGAAGGATTTCGGGTACATGTAGCTAACGCCCACCTTCCCTATCAAGACGAGACTGATTGGCATGACAAGTTAGCAGTAGGCGTCTTAATGAAGCCATTGGACTCATTAATAACATTTTGAATACGTGTTTCAGTTATTCCTGGGGACATTATGGAATTAAATGACATATTACTTATGATAACATTCTTGTGCACAATAATACTTGCTACATTTAGACGCTTTTAAAGGTTTTTAATTTTACCTTGAAGCTTTTTGTGAAAATTAGGCTAGTTTCACGACAGCGATTTTGGATGTAGACTAGCCTACTTAAACATGTTAGCTGATTATCCAGTACAAGTGAGATATGTATACAGTTACATTAAACCTCTTCTTTGTAAACTATTTTGTCATAAATACGATGGGAACACATCACATGAACAATTCCAAAACGCACCACACGCCAAACAAAACATTTTTTGTCAAGCGTCTCAAAGCTCAGATTCCGAGTCGGAGTTCCATGGAGCTATTTCGTTGCAGTGAATGGGTGCGGGCACTCATCGGGCATACAGTCAAATATAAAAATATCCAGGGATACACTCAAATAATAAGTTAAGGTTGTGGCATTGAAGTTCAGGTTAGTAGCCAAGGGTGTAAAGACCACTCGGCTAATTACAGACGTCTTAAACCCCAGTGCTACACTATCACAGGCATGGCTTAAATTTAAATGATCGGCTAGTTTGTTTCATCAATTGAAAAACTGATCTAGGACTTTTGACTCAAGTAGTGGGGGTGCTAGGTTGTCCGTATTGCTTCCTAAACAACTAGGCCTATGGAATTCTACATTTGAGTTTTTGGGTGGATTTGCTTCTCATTGTCAGAAATGTTGGAATCAAAGACGACAGCCACCCACAGGGGCTATTTCTAACGCTAACGATTAAATGCGCCGGCTCTTTAGACCTGGATCATGTACATCAAGCAGCGGCACTCTACCCCTTACCCCTAGCCCATAGTTTTGGGGGATTCGGCCTAAAAGACTAGCTCCTGACAGAGTGCTGTTGCCGCTCCTTGATGCACGATCTAGGTCTGAAGAGCCGGCGCATTTCATTGTCAACGTTAGCGTTAGACATAGCCCCTGTGTATGGCTGTCGTCTTTCATGCAACATTTCTGACAATGTTGCCGCAGCATTTGGTGTAGCCTATGCAAAATGTTATTAATAAATCCATCTTGTCATGTCAATCAGTCTCTTCTTATGGAAGGTGGGCGTTAGCTACATGTACCCGAAATCCTTCTTCTTCATGTGTAAGCCAATCAGGTACTGAGAATTCAGTACTACTTCCTGTTCAATCAAACTGCCTTCCGTTTCAATCAAACTCTCTCACATAGACAAGTATTCTCTCTCACATAGACATGTATTGTCTCTCACATAGACAAGTATTCAAGTATAATGGTGTGTATATGTGAGAGTATAATGGTGTATGTGTGAGAGTATAATGGTGTTTATGTGAGAGTATAATGGTATATGTGTGAGAGTATAATAGTGTATGTGTGAGAGTATGATGGTGTATGTGTGAGAGTATGATGGTGTATGTGTGAGAGTATGATGGTGTATGTGTGAGAGTATGATGGTGTATGTGTGAGAGTATGATGGTGTATGTGCGAGAGTATGATAGTGTATGTGTGAGAGTATGATGGTGTATGTGTGAGAGTATGATGGTGTATGTGTGAGAGTATGATAGTGTATGTGTGAGAGTATAATGGTGTATGTGTGAGAGTATGATAGTGTATGTGTGAGAGTATGATGGTGTATGTGTGAGAGTATGATGGTGTATGTGTGAGAGTATGATGGTGTATGTGCGAGAGTATGATAGTGTATGTGTGAGAGTATGATGGTGTATGTGCGAGAGTATGATGGTGTATGTGTGAGAGTATGATAGTGTATGTGTGAGAGTATGATGGTGTATGTGTGAGAGTATGATGGTGTATGTGTGAGAGTATGATAGTGTATGTGTGAGAGTATGATAGTGTATGTGTGAGAGTATGATAGTGTATGTGTGAGAGTATGATGGTGTATGTGTGAGAGTATGATGGTGTACCGGTATGTGTGAGAGTATGATGGTATATGTGTGAGTGTATATTGGTATATATGTGAGAGTATAATGGTATATATGTGAGGTCATGGCGTGTATGTGAGACCAAGTATGAATTATGTCCTATACGGCCTCTCATACATCTGCATAACAAACCTTCATACTCGTAGCATTTTGTTAAATTATGTCAGAGTTCAGTGCATTAATCTGTGATGCTCCCACACGTCTAAATCATCTTCCCCAATAATAAGCTCTCTGAACTATCATCTCTTATCTGTGTTGAAATACAAAGTGGCAGCTAAACCCATCATGTGTCATTAACTGAAGACATGCTATTGAGGCCGTCGGGGGGGTTAGTTGAGAGCTGCCGAAAGCTGCCTGCCAAAAACACCCAAGAGCACGTCGTCTTCACAGCCAAGAGCCTCGTTGAGATCCTTCAAGATGAGATCTCACTTAGGATCGCGGCAGACCTGTTGTGTTGTTCTTTAGTCTGACTTTTTAAGTGAGTTCTTCAGTTCATACTGTGTTAACGACAGGCTGGGGATCTGTTCTAATTGATGAGCTTCTATTTTCAATCTCGAGCCGTTTCATTCTACTCCTCCTCCTCCGTTCCCTTTCCCCTTCTCTCTCTCTTTCTCCTACACACACACTGAGACCCAGCCAACACACAACCAGGTTTGTCTGTCTGACTGGTGGTCCTAGTCAATTTTCTGTCATTATCCTCACAGCCAGGGCAAATCCTCCCCCGTCCTAATCCTCCCTGTGGTTGGTCAGGAGGATTCCGCATGGCTTCCATCTCAAATGGAATCATCTCATCTGACCCCATCGTATGTGGAAGCCTCTTGGCACACTATCCTATTCTGTAATATTCTGTAATTCTCTGTCATATCTGACACACATACATACTGAAAAACGCCACTAATGTTGTTGTTCATCTCCACTGTGAGAGAGACTCCATTATGGGTTAGGGTTAGGCCTTGTATTGATATGAAGTGTGGACAGCCAGCAGTATGTCAATATAAATCCTAAACAGTAAATTGTAAATTGTACTCATATCTTTGTACATATACAAAGATATGAACTTGATTCAAATGTAGGGCAACGTGCAGAAAAGAGAAGAATAGTTTTATAATGTGCTGTCTCAGAGAAGTGTTCAGTTGTGGATGTTGCTTTTATTGCTTTAGGGTCATAATATCATATTTGCTTTCTGTTTAGTCAAATGAATTGGAGGAACAGGTGTGTGTGTACACACCCTTGCTGTTGCGGCAGTTGGTCTTTATGGGTTTCCGGCTTCCTGACACTCTCCTCCTTCCTCTCCTTGTACACACCAACTAAGGTTGGAAAAGGCTCGATTACAAAGCACACTTCTTATTGCCATGTGCCTCCAATCCCAGCCGTATCCTCACCTACCTCCACAGTTAATAGCTTTGGTCTGAAAGGGTACTAAATACAGCGGGACACATTACCAACGATTGAGTCAAGAGAGCGTGATGCTGACTTCATCAAAGTAAAAAAGAAAATATGTTTTTTTTGTGTCCCTCTCCCTGAAAGAAAAGCTACCATCTGTTCCCTGTATCGTTTGCAGATGCTCCAAGGCAAGTAAGCATGCCTGGGATGCTGATCAGGTCCTTAAATCATGGCCTTTGTCCTTTGCTGACCCCTGAATCTCGAGACTGCTTTATTCTAATCGTCAACTTCAAACTGGCCACAGTCCACTGAACCAACACCCTTGTAGTAGTGTAGTAGTGAGTGAATGACACCAGCATACTGGGGTTCAAGGGGAGATCATGTTTGGCTCTTAAAGGGGAGATTTGTTCCAAATCCATGTGGCAAAATCTGGATAACTTATCAGAAATCAGATTTATACAGTCGTATGCAAAAGTTTAGGCACCCCTCTGAGGCTGCATGATAATTTCCTGTCTTCACCAAAAAAGATCAATATAATATTGTAATATTACTTTTCTAGTTAACACTGAGTGCTGGGGTGTTTTCCAGACAAAGATATTTGGTGTAGCAGTATTTAGTTGTGTGAAATTAAATCAAATGTGAAAAAAAGGCTGTGCAAAAGTTTGGGCACCCTTATCATTTATTTGATTTGAATACCTCTGCCTACTAAATGCTGATTAACTGCAACACATAGTTAGTCTGATTAACTCGTTAAGCCTTCAATTACATAAAAAGGTGCATTCAATCATTAGAAAGGGTATTTAAGTTAGCCAATTGCAAGTTTTGCTTCTCTTTGATTCTCCTCTGAACAGTGGCAAAATGGGGGCATCAAAACAGCTATCAAATGATCTAAAAACAAAGATTGTTCAGCAGTATGGTTTAGGGGAAGGCTACAAAAAGTTATCCCGGAGGTTTCAGCTATCAGTTTCCACTGTGAGGAATGTCATTAGGAAATGGAAGGCAACAGGCACAGTTCTTGTTAAGGCCAGAAGTGGCAGGCCAGGAAAAATAACAAAGAGGCAAAGGCGAAGAATGGTCAGAATGGTCAAGGACAACCCTCAGATCACCTCCAAAGAGCTGCAAGGTCATCTTGCTGCAGATGGTGTCACTGTGCATTGCTCGACCATTCAGCGCACATTGCACAGAGAACAGCTGTATGGGAGAGTGATGCGGAAGAAGCCTTTTCTGCACACGCGCCACAAAAAGGCTCGCTTGAGGTTTGCCAAACTACATTTGAACAAGCCAGGCTCATTTTGGAACAAAGTACTGTGGACTGATGAGACAAAGATGGAGTTATTCGGTCACAACAAGAGGCGTTACGCATGGAGGCAAAAGAACACAGCATTCCTAGAAAAACACTTGCTGCCCACAGTAAAATTTGGTGGGGGGTCCGTCATGCTGTGGGGCTGTGTGGCTAGTGCAGGAACTGGGAATCTAGTTAAAGTTGAAGGTCGTATGGATTCAACTCAGTACCAGCAAATTCTGGACAATAATGTTCAAGAATCTGTAACAAAGCTGAAGTTACGGCGCAGTTGGGTGTTCCAGCAGGACAACGACCCGAAACATTGCTCCAAATCCACTAAGGCATTTATGCAGAGGAACAACTACAATGTTTTGGAATGGCCATCCCAGTCCCCAGACTTGAATATAATTGAAAATCTATGGGGTGACTTGAAGCGGGCTGTCCACGCTAGGCACCCATCAAACCTTACTCAACTGGAGATGTATTGTAAGGAAGAATGGTCCAAATTACCTCAATCCAGAATCCAGACACTCATCAGAGGATATAAAAAGCGTCTAGAAGCTGTTATTTTTGCAAAAGGAGGCTCTACTAAATATTAATGTGATTTTTCTGTTGGGGTGCCCAAATTTATGCAAGTGTCTAATTCTCTTATGATGCGTATGGCATATTTTCTGTTTATCAAATAAACCTTATTTCACGGCTAAAATATCACTGTCCATGACGTATGTGTATATATATGACAAAGACGTTCCTCATCCAAACGCCCAACATTTTATAGATGAAAGTAATGGAGATTATCAGGGGTGCCCAAACTTTTGCATACGACTGTATAGCCTAGGCAAATATACAGTACATATCCGCAAATGCTGACCACTTATGATCAGGTTAGAGAACCAGCAAATGTTCGAGCCATACAATTCTATTTAACTAGTGTGGAGTTTATGTAAAACGAAGCGCTTTGACTTCTCTTTCTGGGGTGGGCCGTTTCGATGGTTTCCCTGCAGCTCTGCTGGTGAACTCGATGAACCACCAGTACCATCCCCCTCCTTCTCTTCCTCTTCTGATGGAGATAAAAAAGCACCCTCTGAACTCCTCATGGCTGTGCTGTTTACAGGATCTGGTGGAGAACTGTCTCCCAGAGCGTAGCCTTTTCGAGGAGCGTGTCTGATTGGGTCCATGTTCCCTGGGTGCTTGTCTTTGCTTGGGAAATGCCTGGATGTTCAGGCTGGCTACTTCTGTTGTGGAGAGGAATGACAGCAATGCAGCATGTGAACTCTGGTCTGGAAGTTTCCACAAGGACTTTTCATCTGCATGGTTTCACAAAGGTGAAGAATATAAAAAGGAACTGATGTAAAGCGTAAGCAATACATCTACATTTATCGTGTGGGTAGAAGAAGTATTATGTTGCTTTTCTTCACTTAATGACATAATCACGCTCCTAATAAGAAGTCCCAACGAAACTAAAGCACTTACGTTTTTTATTCAAATTTCCTCAGATGTCAATATGCATTGAGTAATGTGGCTAGGCTGTCGTCCATATCATAGTTTTTAGTTAGGGCCAATGAATCTACAGTAATAGACCACAGATATAATAGACTAAAGCTAATATGTTGCCTTGTGTCTGTCTAGACGCCAGCATGGGCTGCATCGAGAGTAAAGAAGACAAAGGTCCCACTATGAAGTACCGACCGGATTCCACCCCCGCCTCCGACCCCAGCACCGCCACCCCGCACGTGGGCCACTACGGGCCCGACCCCACCCAGCTCCAGCAGAACCAGTCCCCTCCCTCGTCTTCGGGCCCGGCCGCCGGCTACAACAGCCACGTCATCACGCCGTTCGGAGGCGCCTCGGCCATCATGACGCCGTTCGGAGGGGCGTCGTCCTCCTTCTCGGGTCCCATCCCGACCGTGTCAGGTAAGCCTGAGCGTGTTTGCGTGTGCCTTAACACGTGTGTGTGTGTCCTGTCCTGCTCCAGACACCGTCCCTCCTCCTGTGCACTGTCTGGTCAAGCCACTTGAATGAAGACGTGAACCTCAAAGTCTTGCTTGGTTAAATAAAGCTGAAAGATCACATCGTCTACTGGCACTGTCAGTAACAGTACGAAAGCAACCTGGTAGTAGCAGTAGTGGTGTCATATTTACCTCCAGCCTCCCAGAACAGCCTCTGATCAAACGTCAGCATCAGAGGGGCTTCCTGAATCCTGTCTGCCTCTCCAAGGCCCTCCTCTCCCGCAGGTCCACGTCGTCAGGTCCTCGCAGGTACAAGGATTTACTCCGAGGTGTCTGAAAGGCTGATAAAAGCCAGAGAGATGAGATTGAGCGCTCCTGTTTAGAGGGGGGATTAGTCTTGTAATCCCCCCTCTATGCTAGATTATCTGGTTTTCGGAGAGGAATGGGTTGGGGTGGGTAGGACACTGCTGCATGGTATTGAGCTTCTGCAGCAGATAATGGGATTAGTGTTGGTGGCTTTGTGCTCAGTGGTGGGTGGCTGTGTGTGATCTCCATGGGAGGTGTGTGTCATCTGCTGGGCTTCCATCTGTACCCACTAAACACAGTGTTTACAGACTAGTCTTGTCGACCTTAGCATAGAGCTGACTTCAGCAGTACCTGGTTGCAATTACATTACCAAACAGGGTCATCCAACAGCTCTGCCCTGTTAAATATCGTCCACCTCATTTAGCCCATGTGTCCTTTATCTTCACACCTGGGTCAGTATTCCACAGCCGAAGCTCGTTACTTCTGGGACACACAATCTATCTGTGCCTCAGCCCTTCAGTGTCGATTAATAGTGTTACTCTTATGTTGTATTGGACCTGTTGTGCTTCGGTTTAGACTGGGAATATCCATTCAGTACAGTGAGTCAGGCCAAAGGCCATGGTGAATCAATGGGAACTCATCAAGCTACAATGCACAGTTCTGTCTTTACCAGTCACGCAATGCACACACACACACACATACATATACACACTGACATGTACACACGCGCAGACACGAGCACCAGCGTGACACTTTTCATAACTCCCATCTGCTGCCGGGCCTTGCATGGTCCTTATGTCAGTAGTGTTACACTCATGTAGCTGCATGACTGGTCCCTCAACTGACCGGGTAGATCATTCACAGTACGTGTAGACTTCACAGTAGTCTTGTCACAAACACCTATACGTTCTCATCTCCAACATCCTTATCTTAACCTCTGACTCCGTCCTCCATCTCTTCCCGGTTTCTAGGTGGGGTAACCTTCTTCGTGGCCTTGTACGACTATGAAGCCAGGACTTCCGACGATCTGTCCTTCAAGAAGGGAGACCGCTTCCAGATCATAAACAACACGTATGACTTACAGTATACATGTTTTGTGTTGTTTTGTTTGTGGCCTGAGGGTCCGGGCTCTGGTCTAAACTGGACTAGCGTGGCTTTGCTGTGTTAAGATGTTATATTACAGGATCTTCCCTCCCTGGTTTACTTAAGACGCCGTTTGTTTCCTGTTTATTCTCTTGACAGAAACACAGAGTGAAAAATACATGATAAATGGAGATGAAAATGGAACAGTGTAGAAGCTCTGTTTTACATGTTGAGATTGTTAGATTAGATCTCAGACAGAAATCTTCTGATAAACCCCCCCTGGACAGAAACTCACTGACAAACCTGACTGCTGCAGGGCCCAAACAGTGAGTCACTGTCTGACTGTGAAATTGACTCTCACCTCCCCCTTCTTTCTCTCTCTCATTCACTATCACTCCCTCTCTCTCCCTGTCTCACAGAGAAGGGGACTGGTGGGAAGCTCGTTCCATTAACACAGGGAAGAGTGGCTACATCCCCAGCAACTATGTGGCTCCCGCCGACTCCATCCAGGCTGAAGAGTGAGTAAGCCATGTCCCCCCCGTCCCCCGTCCCCATAACCTCATTACTCCTCCCACCCCCCACCTCAGCAGTACTGGAGGGGTGGGCCTAACTGCATGGGTGACCGTTCATCCCATGGCTCTGAAGTACTCCACATCCTGGTTATGCAGCGCTCTGGCCTGTGGGTGGGGGGGGTGGGGTAGGGGTAGGGGTTATATACATTAAGCAGAGAAGCATTTCGTTGTGTAGCAAGTAGTAGTTAAGCCAATTGTATGTATCAGATCACTCCAGCAATGGCTTTACCTCGTATAGTTCATGTGCTGGTATGTAGTAGGCCTAAGTACTGTAATCGTCTTGTGTTTAGTCCGAAGCCTGTAATAACAGTTTCGGAAGCGTGGCTTTCCTAGATCATGTGATGTGTGTGTGCTCATTCAGGTGGTACTTTGGTAAAATGGGCCGTAAAGACGCTGAGAGGCTGCTACTGAATCCAGGAAACCATCGAGGCACCTTCCTGGTGCGAGAGAGCGAAACTACTAAAGGTTAGGATGGTTTTCACACTGACACAAACGCATTTGACAAATTCCCACATTGACGCCCCCTCGCACATGTACTACGTCTCCATGGTGGTGGATGTTGACACTCTTGGTGTGGATGGACGAAGAATCTGTCTTTGTCTCCGTCAGGGGCTTACTCTCTGTCGATACGAGACTGGGATGACACCAAAGGGGACAACGTGAAACACTACAAAATCCGCAAACTTGACAACGGAGGTTACTACATCACCACTCGGGCGCAGTTTGATACGCTACAGAAACTTGTCAAACACTACACTGGTAGGTCTCCCTCTTCTCTCTCCTTATCCCTCCTTAAAACTTTGTGTCTTCTCTAAACTCTCTAAAACGACCTCAGTGTCTCACCGATAACTGATTTCATTTGCCTCTTCTACTCATTTTTCATATCAAATCCTCTCTTGTGAGGTTTTTAGGTATCTGTAATTGAGTCTGGGAGTCTCTAGCTGGCCGCCCTCCCTCCGATTGAATATTTAATGAGAGCCATTCCTGAGTGGTTTTCTCTCTGCTGCTCGGGGAGAGGAGGTTCAATCTCCCAGATCCCTCTCCTCTCTCACACACTTCAGCTCGGGAGGTCTAACAGAGTGAAACTCACCCCTCATTCATTTTTCAGCATTCTTTTGTGTGTGTGTGCGTGTTGAGGTTCACTTGTGTGAGCGAGCTGCTATGATTCATAACCAAAGGCTTGTTCGTGTATCCCTGGTCACTTCACACACCGTCACGTGAGAAGCGTAACAAACTAAGCTCAAATATCAGCTTTCCTTTAAAATCCTGAGGGGGCAAAAAAGCAGAAGATGTATGTTTCAAAAAGAAACTAACAGCTATAGGACACCCTACATCACTGCTTTTCTCTACAAAGAGGAGACAGAATGGCAGAGAGCGGGTCGTGACCCCCTTCCGCTCCCCTTCTCTCTCCAGAACACGCTGACGGCCTGTGCCACCGGCTGACCACGGTGTGCCCCACGGTGAAGCCCCAGACCCAGGGCCTGGCCAAGGACGCCTGGGAGATCCCCCGCGAGTCCCTCCGCCTGGAGCTCAAACTGGGCCAGGGCTGCTTCGGAGAGGTCTGGATGGGTAAGCAACCGCAGGCACACAAACACACACACACACACCTGTATTGGCGTTAGATGTCTACCTATGAACACACACACACACACACACATCCTCTGTTGTCACGCATACACTCACAGACATGCCGCTGTGTACAAGGATGGACAGTCTAATATAGTCTGTTTGAATGAGACAAAAGGCGCATTGCTTACAGTAAACTCTGGCAGACACGAGGACGGATATAGACAATGCGTATTTATAGCTGCCCTTTCTGTCTGGGATGTAGGAATCATCCACTTCGAGGCAGATGCTTCCTGCATTGGTTGTCTTTTCTCTATCTTCACAGGAAGTAGCATCTCTGTGAGAGTTTGGGACAACTCCTATCGATGTGTTCTTTTCCTTGTTTATCTCTGATCTGGAGTAGACCTCGCTGTCGTCCTCAAATCACTGCCTTCCTGTGTAACTGCTCTGGACAGTACGCATTTAGTAATCACAACCTAACGACCAAGAATGTGTCCGGTGTTGATGTTTGTGTACCCAGGCCGTGTGTTTAATAAGCCAAAGGACTGTGCCTGTTCTGGGCTGCTATACAGGCACGTGGAACGGTACCACCAAGGTGGCCATCAAGACCCTGAAGCCAGGCACCATGTCCCCCGAGGCCTTCCTGCAGGAGGCCCAGATCATGAAGAAGCTGCGGCACGACAAGCTGGTGCCTCTCTACGCCGTGGTGTCTGAGGAGCCCATCTACATCGTCACAGAATACATGGCCATGGGTACGTGTGTGCAACACGTGGACACACACACACACACACACACACACACACAGACCATCCTCCTCCAGATGTGCCGTGTCGGGGACAGTAGCCTGATTAGGCTGTGACATCACGTCTGATTAGCGGTGTAATGGTAGCTGTAATGAGAGCCAACAACAAGCAACTGAGGCCATAAGAGCGCTCCATCAAACAGCTTGTGAAAATCCTCAGGCACAGGGTTAATCAAGTTTGTTTTAAACATATTCTTAGACACGTTTTTCTATCTGATGTTTTCTGGCAGATTTTCCTTGAAGGAAAATGTAGATTTTCTGGACGTTCTAATTAATGTTCTGTACCATTTCAAAGTCCTTGAAAATCCCCGTGTGGTTTGTGAAGGCCTGAAGCGGACATGTTTAATTGAAAACTGCAGCAGTTTTGCGGCTAGCTTTCATCTTCTCAGCTGCAATGCGATTTCCAGATTTTTCCGTCATTCTTTGTACATTAATGACTTATCCCTTGGAGTCAACTCAGTGACCTTTGTGTGCAAGCAAGGTTTTGCATGTGTTTGTGCTCCAACGTGTGTTGTGTGTGCAAATGTAACATTCAACATTCCCCAGCCTCTGAAGTAATGTCAAAGCACGGTGATACACATCCACTTCTGCCAACCCTCACGAATGTTACTCGTACTGTGTTTCTAGGAAGTTTTCTGGACTTCCTGAAAGAAGGCGATGGAAAGTTCCTGAAGCTTCCTCTGCTGGTGGACATGGCAGCACAGGTGAGTCAGGCGACACTGTCTCTCTTCTCCTCAGTAACAGGTGATGTCACGCCTTGTTTTACTGAATGTTCTGGCTTGTGTACATATTGATGTAAACTTTAAAGACGCCTAATATAAGATGAATGTCACCTTCCGGAAGTAATGTATGATGGTGCTGTGTTCTTGGTGCTTTCTCCCTCTCTCTCTTTCTCTCCCTTTCTCTCCCTTTCTCTCTCTCTCTCTCTCTCTCTCTCTCTCTCTCTCTCTCTGCATCCCTGCTCTCCTCTCTCTTTCCTACTGACAGAAGGTCTGACTCCAGTTGATATGAATTATTCAAATCAGAGTCCCCGAGACAAGGCGCGGTTGAACAGACATGTTTGTTTGTTTACAGATCGCTGACGGCATGGCGTTCATCGAGAGGATGAACTACATCCACAGGGACCTGCGCGCCGCCAACATCCTGGTCGGTGACAATCTGGTGTGCAAGATCGCTGACTTTGGTCTGGCCAGACTCATAGAAGACAACGAGTACACAGCCAGGCAAGGTCAGTGGATCACCGACCCAAAGGACAATAATGAGTTAATGAATCATCGTTAAAGGAGGTGTGGGGAAGGAAGGGGGAACAGAGGGAAACTCGTGGATGAAAGAGTGACATCACTACTGTGGCTGAAGCCTGCTGCTTTCCTCGTGGTAAATGTGTCTAGTAGTGGAAAGCAGATGCTTCCATTAACTCACATTAGTTGTGGTGAGCACATTCCAGCCTAAGCTGGTTTCTGCTACTTTGTTTCAACACATTGAAAGCCTCTATGCAGTGAACTTGATATTGTAAGGTCATTTTTTTCCTCTAAACCTCTCAAATTGTTGAAGACGAACAATGTCACTTCCATTTTTCATCTCTTTCAGTGTGCAATAGACAACTTCTAGAAAATACTTGTTTTCTTAATCTCTCTTTTGACCCCGTTCTGACAAAATACCAAAGCTTTCTACTAAGGTTTAGATTATCTGGAAAAATCCAGATCCAGGACTGTGCATGCACCGAGGTCAAGAGTTGAGCTGTCACAGCGGGGCCTGGGTACTCCCTGCTGTGACCTGGCTCTCTGGTGACCCCTAGTGGAATCTAATATCCTCTCCTCACTTTTCCCCATTTCCCCTCCACCTCCCTCCCTCTCCTTTTCCGTCTCTTGTCTTCCTTCACGCCAACTCACCACTCCCTCTCACACTCCCACCCTCCTTTTTCTTCCCTCCCTCCCTCTTTCTTGCTTCCACCCTCCACCCCTCCCTGCCTCCCACCCTGCCCCTGGTTTGCAGGAGCCAAGTTCCCCATTAAGTGGACCGCCCCCGAGGCTGCCCTGTACGGGCGCTTCACCATCAAGTCTGACGTCTGGTCCTTCGGTATCCTGCTGACAGAACTGGTCACTAAAGGCAGAGTGCCCTACCCAGGTGAGAGGTGTTTAGAGGAGGAAAACACACACACACGCACATAGTATATTGTAGGGTGGATTTGGCCGTTTTCTTACACAGATTTAAAGCTGTCATTTGACATAATTTAAGATAATGTAAGATGTAATCAAATGCTTTGGTAACATGACACCATGGCTGAACAGTGGGGCTACCAGCACTTGCTTTAAGATGGCCCAGGTTTAGCTTAGTGTTCTAGAACAGACGGTTCTTCTGAAACGAGACACAGACATGTGGAGCGCAGGCCTATTCAGAGAGAACTCTCCCCACCGTCAGCCTGATCACACACTGAGACACACACAGATGTGAGGTGTTGCTGTCCTAGCAAGCACAGTTCCTCCGAGAGCTAAGTGACACTGTCTGCTTTTGTTTCTGCTGGTTGAACACCCTCCTGTCCATGAACACACATACATTCACACTCTCTCACACACACACACACACACACACACACACACACACACACACACACACATATGCACAAACACTCTCTTTCTTTCTTTATCGTACACACAAATGGGCATACACACACTCAGACTTTCACACTTTTTACTCTCTCACACACACATACACACACACATATGCATACACGCTCTCTGTCTTTCTCACACGCAGACATACACACAGACACTCACACACACACACCCTGAGATTAGATGAGGCCATCTGGTTGGGGCTGATCTGGAGGCTGAACACCATTCTTTTTTATAACCATCTGTGCGTGCCAGACAGACAGTCCTCTTGGGGGGCTGGCTGACTGGTGCTCTGTGATGCTGATACAGACACCAACCTTCAGGCTCACTCCTTACCCCTTTTCAAAGCTTATTTGTGGGTGGGAAGGGTGAATGGGGGGGGGGCTGTAGATGATTTACTGTACCTAGTCGTGTTACACATTTCTACTGTACATGATCCAAAGCCCATCAGTCTTTGTGTGGGATGTGTTGTGTTGTTGTGACCCAGGTTTCATGCTTGACTGCACAGTTAATGCAATGAGCTTTAAACTGAGGGTCACACCCTCCTTTTCCTTCTCCCCATTTCCCCTCCCTCCCTTCCCAGGCATGGTAAACCGGGAGGTGCTGGAGCAGGTGGAGAGGGGGTACCGTATGCCCTGCCCCCAGGGCTGCCCCGAGTCCCTCCACGAGATGATGAAGGTCTGCTGGAAGAAGGACCCAGACGAGAGGCCCACCTTCGAGTACCTGCAGTCCTTCCTGGAGGACTATTTCACAGCCACAGAACCACAGTACCAGCCTGGGGACAACCTATAGTCAGATCGGACTGCAGCACGGCCTAAACACTCTGTGTATGCCTCTGTCCTGGATTGTGGACTATTTCTTGAGAAGAGGAAGGAACACTATGAATGAAGTACTGAGAGCTCTAGAACGCTAACTGGAAGCTGTCCTTATGAGTTGCACATACCACTACATTTCATGTTTGTTTTTTTTAAGACAAATGTTCTTTTTTTTCCTTTTATTTTCAAACACAAGTTCCACTGTTTGTTTAGGTACTACTTGTCTGCTATGACCATACAAGTTTCCCTTGTTGAATTTTATTATTACTTTCCTGAAGTGACCAATCAGTTTTTTGTTCTGTTTCTGATGTTGTTTAATCATGGAAGAGGCATATGGCATGGTGTCTCAGCTAGGCTCTTTGGATGAAGAGCTTTTTGAGGGTTAGGAAATTAACAGTTTCTATTTTGTGTTCCATTCTGTGCTCACTGCATTTTATCAGTTCGACTGGAATCTTTCTTTTATTTTCTGTTTATCTGAATGGGTGACATCAGTGTTGCGTATAGTCTGAGGGTTTGGTTTGTACGTCAGCTCATTTTTTTTATGTTACTTTTAATAAGATAAGACTTTGTTCATATCAAAAAAGAATTATAGCTTTCTGTTAAGTCCCGTCATCTGTTTTTCTGTTAGCTTCCAAACTTGTTCATAACATTAACAGAAGTTTTTTCCCCAGGTCTGTCGCAGATGGTTGCTAGGTCAATTTCCATAACTTCTTGAATTCACTCCAGTGAATGAGCCTTGCGAGACTGAAGCTGTCTCTATCACTGTGAGCCTGCTGAATGTTCAGCTATAAGCTGACTCAACCTAAAGCAACAATAACCGCGGCGGTGACAGACACTCAACGGTTGTTTCTACACATGACTTGTGGTGCTTGAGAATTAATTTGAAAATAAGGCGAGAGAAATACCTTTAAAGTCCAGAGCTGTTAACAGACCCCCCACCAAATATAGCTGTGGTTGTTTCTACTTGTGAATACCCCAAGGCATTGGGGTCTGCTTGTGTCAGTCTCCAGGCTTTGCATCTGCAGTCTTAAACAGTGGTGGCCAAGCCAATGGCGTTATATTGACCAGCTGTTTTTTTATTTGACTTCAAGTTATGTCCACAAAGGAGACATTGCCAAAGTACCTGAAAACTGTTCTTCTGTTTTACTTATTGAGTGGAAAACATTGTGAATTCAAACCAGTGGTAAGGAGAAATATTTGTATTTCTTTTTTATGGGTCATGAAGAAAACATGTAAACCAGTACAAACAAATCGTGCAATTATAATTTTTTTATACTGAGTGTCACCTAGGTGTCAAAGTTGTTACTTTGTTACATGTCACTTTTAACTTTTACGTTCTAGACTCAAGTCAGTACGGTAGCCTGTGTGATTGAGAATTATCTGCAGATGGTCCAATGATTTAATTTAAGGGCTTTGTACAAAGTTGTGAAATCCTCTTTTGTTTAGAATATGAAGAAAATTGCGATGCCATGTTCTATGGTGGTATAGTGAAGAAATAACTACGGTTTGAATACGAATCTGAGGTATTTGTACAGTTGAAAAATAAAACATTTCAGATTTTAAATCGCTTCCTTTTGTTTATCTTTAGTTGAAGGACATTAAAGATTAATGCATTTTAACATTATGATCATAAATGTACTTCAGTTATATGATACAGGAGTCCTACTATATACTGTATGTACTTTATCAATTTAAATCAGCAACACTGGCACCCTTCAAAAGTCATGTGACAAGCATACGCGATGGCTTTTCCCAGCCAATCCAAAGTCTGGGCGGGTTGAAACAGTTTGCAACTTTGCATGAGCAGTGACAGCTGTCTGGACATTCAAATGGCACATAAAATTACGAAGTTGACTGTCAGCGATGTAAGATTTCCAACGTCTCTGGAGCACCATGGTTCAGATGCAATGGTAGGCATTGCGCTTCTGCTTTTATTACCAACTTTATTGCTATTAAAAAAGATTGTCTAATATCCTAGTACAGGCCTACTGAACCAGTGTTGTACCTTATCCTGTAGCCTAACATAGGCTTTACCAAATCAAATAACCGCATTTTACTATCGACGTGATTTTCAGCACACCGACCCAGACTACTCGGCCGCCTATGTTGTGATCGAAACTGAATCCTGTCTGAAAGGGTATGGCCTGACATTCACTGTAGGAAGAGGAACAGAAATTGGTGAGATTGCGTTTTACTACTGCGCACTACTATTTGTTCTAGCATCATTTGGATATTTTTGGAAACAACATACCTACCAAATATATTGGATTACAGTTGTAAGTCTGATATAGAAAAGTTCGTGTTTATTTCGCAAAGTGCAAAGTGTGCTAACAGCGCCGTTGTGTGGTTGTAGGCATTAACGCAATTATCACCTTTTTTCTTTCATGAACTGTCCTCTTAACTACTGCGTATGAAAAACGAGTTGTTAATTTGAGTTATGTGTCGTCCCATTGGTGAACAGCAAATGAGACGGGGTATCTCTAGTCTCGTGGTTGTCTGATTAGATAGATAACTTGTGTGTGCAGTGGTGTGTGCTGTGGAGGCCTTGAAAGGCTTTGTGGTGGGGAAATCTCTGGAGGAGATTGTGAGTGACTTCCGTGGATTCTACCGCCTCCTGACCAGTGATGGACAAATGCGATGGGTGAGGACGTTTGGTTTCAACATAGAGGAATGTGGAGAAGCATTTTTTAATCACCCTGTATGCCTCTTAATCTTCTGTCAGTTGAGAGAAATTGATTTTGCTCTAATTCTGTCTACAACAGATTGGACCAGAGAAAGGCGTTATCCAGCTGGCCACTGCAGCCGTCCTCAATGCAGTGTGGGACCTCTGGGCCAGAACTGAGGGCAAGGTGGGATGCCACTTATGTCACTTAAGGCTTCGAAAACACACCTGTACACCTGGCCTAACCATGCCAAATACAAACTAACAATATTCTGTGTTCTTCTTCCTTACCGTTTTAACACCAGCCACTGTGGAAGCTACTTGTTGACATGGTATGTGGATGAAATATCGAGTCTGCCTCTTATATCCAACTACTGTTTGCTGTAGTTGATCCAAGTTGATCTCAATAAATGTGTGTAAACCCCCAGTGTTAGTTACCATGCAGCATGCCGTGTACTGTGCTGTGTTGCTGTTCTAGGATCCCAGAAAGCTTGTCTCGTGTATTGACTTCAGATATATAACTGATGCTCTGACAGAGCAGGAGGCGTTGGGTAATGTTCACACACACACGCACACACACCAACTGCCACTATAAACAGACACTTCACTATTTCTCTTTAACTGTCTCTCAGATATGCTCATGAAAGCTCAAGAGGGAAAGGACCGACGAGGTAAGCACACTGATGAAACACGAATGGCTGTGGTTAAGAGCTCCTCCTTTAATTAAGAGTGCAGATGGAGATGTGGTGCCTGGGAATTGTACCATTTAATAACCCGCTCTATGGGTATCAGTGTATCATCTAAATTCCCATCTGTTCCTGTGCAGAGGAACACATGCAGACAGAGGGTTACCCCGCCTACACCACCTCCTGTGCCTGGCTGGGATACTCTGATGAGCTACTCACACAGGTAACGGATCTGCACATCACTGAATTATTGACTGATTCATAGGTTAGCTTGATTGGTTGTTGGATGGATTGACAGACTGACCAGTTTCTATGGTGTTTCTCAAGCTGTGCTCAGATGCCCTCAACAGTGGATGGACCAAGTTTAAGGTGAAGGTTGGAGCCGACCTAGAGGACGACATCCGCCGCTGCAGTCTCATAAGGAAGCTGATTGGTCCCAACAACACTTTGGTAATTATCTGCCACGCTATTGGTCTGAGTAATCCTCACTCTGGATGAGGCACACAGTCTTTTTTCCAGTATGTTTCCTGATGGCAAAGTAATAGTACCTGCTCTGTGTCAGATGATCGATGCCAACCAGAGGTGGGATGTTGGAGAGGCCATCACCTGGGTGTCTGAGCTGGCCCAGTACAAGCCCCTGTGGATTGAGGAGCCCACCAGTCCTGACGATATCCTCGGCCATGCAACCATCTCCAAGGTGACAAACAGTAGTAGGATGGATGGAGTTTCAGAGGCCTACCATTTGTGTCTGTCTGAATGCTGGTGAGATTGAGATATATGTTATATTGTTCCAGGCCCTGGCTCCTCTGGGGATTGGGGTAGCCTCAGGAGAACAGGTAGGTCCCACCATGCTGGTGTTTTACCCCCCACTTGTCCTGTGTGTCAATGTGGATCTGAAATGGTGTAACATGATGATTTTGCCCATTATCACAGTGCCACAACAGGGTGATGTTTAAGCAGTTCCTACAAGCATCGGCGCTTCAGTTTGTCCAGATTGACAGCTGCAGACTGGGCAGTGTCAATGAGAACCTGGCTGTTCTGCTCATGGCCCACAAGTTCCAGGGTATTACATTTATTGAACGTGTGTGTACAGTATCAACATGTTTATCTTGGTGTGTGGGGGCCTCATGCCTGGCGTGTTAGCGTTGCCGTGTTAAGCCTTCCCCTCCGTCTCCAGTGCCTGTGTGTCCTCATGCTGGGGGAGTTGGACTGTGTGAGCTTGTCCAACACCTCATTCTCTTCGACTACATCTCCGTGTCCGCCAGCCTCCACAACCGGTCAGTGCCAACCACAATAACATGAGTAACTGCTGTTCTGACTGGTGTCACATGACCTTGTCTCCTCTCTCAGGATGTGTGAGTACGTGGACCACCTCCATGAGCACTTTATCAGTCCTGTGGTGCTGAGGAACACCCACTACATGCCCCCCAAGGTAAAGTACATTTCAACACCACACCAGACTGAAAGGTATCACCGGTGATGCCGTGGGGGGAGTTTTTTCATTCCCTGCAGCAGCATTAGAGGCACTGCTAGACATTTACCACCGTCATCTTCAGACAGACTACTGAGCCAGTGCTGTTTGGTCCCTGTCCAATCAGGATCCAGGATACTCCTGTGAGATGGTGGAGTCGTCTGTGCAGAGACACCAGTACCCTCAGGGAGAGGTCTGGAGGAAGCTCCTGAATCCATGAGGAGGAAAATAAGAGTGAAGAGCAGACATCAGAGAATTATTTGATTTTGTTTTTCAGTTGGCACTAACCCATTCACTTCACTGCAGGGGGTGATAAATCAAGTACACTAAAGTACTTGATGAATAATTTAGTGACTATCAAACTGCACAAAACATGATAAGTTAATGTTTTGTTCCTTTTAAACCAATTAGGTTTATACTTGATTTTTCATTGTTGTACAATAAGATGTTGTATAATAACTACATTAAACAATGGAATATATACATTCTTTATTTTCAGAAATTAAAACATTTAACAAGAATTAAAAATACATAAACAATGAACATAAAAACAGGTCGATACAGCAGAAATCAACTCCATTGCAGGACACACAATACAACATATGGTTTCATTCCATGGAATTCTGATTTAAACAGCCATCTGCATTTTGATGGCAGGATGGGGATTGTAATCTGTAATCTCAAAATCTTCGGCTCTGAAGTCGTCGATGCACTCCACCGTCCTCAGGATCTTGAGCTTGGGGAAGGGGCGGACCTCCCTCTGAAGCTGCAAGGGAGGAGTCCACAAGATGAACGTCACGATCACAGACGCACACAGACGCGCACACACACAGAGCACGAGCCTACCTGAACTTTGAGGGGCTCGATGTGGTTGACGTACACGTGAGCATCTCCCAGAGTGTGCACAAAGTCACCAGGCTGTGGAGGCGGAAAGGACAAAGGGGGGTGGGGGGGATCTTAAATCTCATAAGAGCTCACGGCTTCCATTCAAAATGCAGGTTTTGAGAACGTGGGAAGTGAGACACAAGACACACCCACCTTCAGTCCAGTGATGTGGGCGATCATGTATGTGAGAAGGGCGTAGCTGGCAATGTTGAAGGGCACTCCCAGCCCCATGTCCCCAGAGCGCTGGTACAGCTGGCAGGACAGCTCCCCGTCACACACGTAGAACTGGCACAGGGCATGGCACGGGGGCAGGGCCATGCAGGGAAGGTCTGGGAGGAACAAGGGAAGTCAGAAGCAGGCTTGCTTGATAGATTTTGTGATCATGTGTCAAACAACCAACCTTTTGGATTCCACGCACACATGATGATTCTCCGGTCTTCCGGATTGGTCTTGATTGTGTCAATCACCTTCTGTAGCTGGTCCACACCTTGTCCTGTGTAGTCTGGCAGGAGGACATCACATATTTAATTTCAATGCACCTATTGTGTGTGTGTGTGTAGTAAAATCGTATTAGTGTATTGTCTGTGTAATGTTAACATCTTATGTGGATTATGAGTCATTATAGCTACCTGCATGCATATTCTTGTATTCTGCCCCATAGTGTCTCCACTGAAACCCATACACTGGTCCCAGGTCCCCTTCTTCCCGGTCTGTGAAACCGCTCTTGTCCAGGAAATCACGTGAGCCGTTGGCGTCCCAAATCTTCACCCCTTTCTCCGACAGCTCTTTGGCATTTGTTGATCCCTGCAGTAAAGACCAGAAACAGTCAGCTTAATTCATTTTTGGTAGAAGTAGAGCGCCATCTACTGGACATTGGCTTTCTAGGAAGTGTGTGCAATCTGTTAACGTGTGCAACAACAACCATTATCTTTGGTTATCTTACCTTGATAAACCATAGCAATTCTTCAAGAATTCCTTTCCAGAACACTCTTTTTGTCGTTAGTAGCGGGAACTGATCTAAAGTGAAATTAAGGGATAATAATTCAAGCTGCAGCCAATTTTGACAGTCAAATTAGCTTTCGTTGACCTTCTCATACACTGCAAATAAGTACCTAGCTAAACAATATGTTGATTGCTAAAATGAATAAAATCCCACTACGCCAAACCTTTCACCAATATATCAACATGTAGAGAAAACGGTGTAGCATACTGACTGGCTACTGGTTGCTTACCCCGGAGACTGTATCTTGCTTGTGACCCAAAGACTGAGACAACTCCCGTTCCAGTGCGATCTCCCTTTTTGTGGCCGTGCTGCAGAATGTATTCTATTTGATTCAAGTAGCCCCGTTCATCACAAAACAAGGAAAATGGAATCTTATCCGTTTGCCCCTCGACTCTCTTCTGTTCTTCGCCATTGCGACACTCCGTTGTGTGTATTTCAGATGTTGCTGGCATTTTGCTTGTAAAATTGAAGAACTGCACGCACGAAAGTCGTACTGTCAATTGCAATCATCAGACAAATATTCGCGGGTTATTTTGACGCGTTTCCTTGAAAACCAATAGAATATCCACAAAAACGCGCACACTTTAAGTCCCGCCTACCGCCTACTGAACAACCCACACCACACGTTAAAGCCAGAGCCATGGCTCTGTTTAAATCCATGTCTTCATTCACGCATAAATGGAAGCATCATTTTGAAATGTTTTATTTTACAGTTCAGTTATCACAAAATCAAGAACCCATGTCAAATTCTTCTATTTGGAGAAAGATTAAAAATACAGTGCAATACACTTTATAGGCTATAAATACCAGAACTTGAATATTGAGTCACAAAGGTCTCTTGCATACATCCATATCACTGCAATTCTGTAAAAAAAAGAAGTGGGTTTTATCAGGGGTTTGGATCGACAGTAACCTCTCTGGAGTAAACAGTATGATGGAATATTTTCCCAGTTGTACACAGGGTCTGATGCTTACCGTTCAAGTTCTGTTTGTATAACACCAAGGCCTCCTTGGCCACATACTGGATGAAGGCAGGGTCCTGCATCTCCAATTCAGCTGGAACTGAGAGGGTCAACAGTGGAGAGTCCAGGACCTTCACAGCCACAGTGGTGTCCACCTTAGACCCACTGTCCCAAATCTGCATGTGTGGAACCACCTAGAAACCACCAATAATCATAAGACATAACCACAACAGTTTGAATCACACAGCTGATAGGCTACCTCTGCTTTTTCATTCAAATGAGTAAAGTACGGTGGCCCTCAAGTGCAAAACACACCCCCTAATATGAGTGCATCCCCCAAATGAAAACACTCCCTACAAATACGAGTCAACTCCCCCCAAATAGGATGACTTGCTCACCTCCCCCCAATACAAAGACACGCTCCTCCAAATGGAAAACGACATTACATTAACTCAAAACCACATTACATTAACTCAAATCGGAAATGGTTGGTACAACACTTTCGTCGCTGAATGGATGCAGTAACTAATAGGGAATAAGAAATTGGTCGACAGAAGTACGAAATGCAATAGCCTGACAGAGTAACGTGCACCAGGACAGCTGTTTTGCTATCGAAGCAGGTAGCAAGTAGGCCTACTTATGCAAAAGTATAAATTGCGTGTTAAGGGGCACTGTTTCGAAATCGCCATTGGGCTGCGCTTCAATACCGTCATCTAGTGGTTTGAAGTGTGAATTACAAGTGCAGTTCTCACAGTAAACCACCAGATGACGATGGTAAAGCGCAGCCCTATGGAACAGGTTTTTAAACGTTGAGTTACAGTAATGTAACGTTGTTTTCCATTTGGGGGAGTGTGTCCTTGTATTGGGGGGAGGTGAGCAAGTCATCCTATTTGGGGGGAGTGTTTTCATTTGGGGGATGCACTCATATTAGGGGGTGTGTTTTGCACTTCAGAGCCACCGTAGTAAAGAGCTGCCATCGGTGTCACTTACTGAAGTGATGCTAAAGATGTGCTGCGGGCCCAGAGTGTCATTAGCCAGCAGGGTCACCCAGCCGTACTTCTCTGCTGTGACGTCCAGCCATGTGAGCGTGTCGTCCGTGTGTCTCTGGACCACCAGCAGCGTGTCCTCGTACTGCTGCCGAGAGGCGTTCAGCAGGAGGTGGATCTCCTCCAGCTCAGAGTGAAGCTCCCTCATGCTGGGGCACTCTGGAGAGGGCGAGCAGAGGAGACACACGTGCATTTGCAGACATTGTATGTAGCTGTGCATCGATCGACTATGCCACAGACACTGTCGGAAGACTATGTATTTGCACTCTATTCCCACATTCTGATGTTTAACATTCACCTCTTATTAGAGCGTCTTGACAGTTCTCACACTGGTCCTGCAGCAGCCAGCAGTCTGAGGCCTGCCTACGCAGCCGTCTGCACATGTACCTGCTGTGGCCCGGACCTCCATCCGAGGACGACCCTGGACCTGGAGAGAGGAGCACGGCACACGGCCAATCAAATCTACACCTTGAATTATTGCATGCGCAGGAAACGTGTTTGCTTCATGGTGGCATCACACATTTTAAGTCAATGACAGCAGGTACTGTTGCAGGAGATTCTATTTGTAACGGAAATATCGATAGTTTTTTATTATCAATCTGTGTATGATCGATCTCTAAAACTTTTGATTGGAAATCAGTGATCAACAATATGTCAGTAAACTGTGCAGAATGCAGACCTATGACGTTGTATCTTAGAACGTAATCAGCATACCTCTCTGCTGCTGAGTCTCTTTCACCTCGTCCAATGTGTCTGTCATCGCGTAACTGAACTCTTCCAGCATAGTCTTGCCAAAGTCATACACTGAGTCCAGGATGTGCTCCAGACCCATTCCCCTAAGGAAGCCCAGGCTAGGGGTCTCCTCTGTGGGGGTGAGCAACCTGGGCTTCAAATCGGTGGTAAAGGCTAAATGGAAGGTATGGCCAAACCCCTGGTGCATCCTGTTGACCAGCTCCACGCTTGTGTTGTAGAGGAGGCCCACTCTGCTCTTCAGCTGTCTGAAGGAGGCCTCCACTTGTACCAGCTCCTGTTCCATTTCGTCGGGGGTCTGGGTCTGGGATTCGGGCTTTTGGCTCTTGTCTGGGTCCTGGTTCTGGTTGTAGACCTCGTCTTGAGTTTCCAACTGGGATGACATCTTCTTGAAGAACTCTTCCACCTAAGGAAGAGGAAAAGAACTTCTGAACTACAGCACACAGTACAACACAGCCTGGTTTACACATGGTTTACAGTGGCACAGGCCTGGAACCAATACTATTCCCCAATACTGCAATTGATGTATCTCACATGTTGCTGTGAATGCAATGGATCAGTGCAATAAATACCACCTGTGGGATTCACCTTGAAGGAGAAGGATGAAAAGCCCCTCCGGCAGGTGGAGGTGTAGAAGTTCCTACAGGTGTCCTCCAAGCAGGGACGACACTCCTCAAACGACATCCTCAGCGAATCACGGCACTGCTGCTCAGACTCCCGAAGCTTGTGTTCCGCCTCCGTGGCCAACTGCACCGCCCCCTTAGCGAAGAGCACAGTAAAGGGGAATGATGAATGGAGAGACTGTCTCTGAATTCTCTTGTAGTGCAAGCTCCCTTCATTCCTCCCCTACTCAAGGTCATCACTAATCTAACGTGATGGAATAGGTGCAAACAGCTGCCACACCACACAGCCGTCGCCAATTCAGTCGAGACAGATGAGCAAGCAGGAGTGAGGGAAACATCGGCATTTAAAAATCAACATCAGTCTGCTGATGATTGTTTGGCTGGGTTTTTTTTAGGTCCTTTTCTTATGATCTTTGTCGGGCTGTTCTCAGTGTAGGAGGACTGTGGTGAGTGTATTGTCTATTGGAAGAAGATGCTGTGGTTTAGAACCCTGGCTCTCGGCAGCTCGTTTGTACAGAACACGGACACATCTCCAGACAGTTCATTAATCCTGAATGTGCTGTAACTATACTTTCTACTCCCTACTCTCCTCTCCCATAACCACACTCTGCTTTGTGGTTTTCTCTATCAACATTTGCTTGTGAAGCAGAAAATATGTGGCTGTTATACGTGTCGTTGCTTGGGGAAGACAGAGGACAGATGTTGGGTCTTCTGTGGGTGTGAACGTGTGGTGAGTGAAATGTTTGGGATGGTTTGAGGCTGTTTTAGCCACAATCATACAAAAGAGTTGGTAAAGTACAAAGTACAGAACAGTTATTAAGTCAATCTAGTGAAAAAAGATGCGGACGTTTCAAAGGTACAAGAACAATCCGTCTGTTTATTTCCTCTGAGTTCTTACTTTTCTCTTGTTACTGCTGTGTTGCAGGCTGTTCATGAACTGCTTGTGTTTCTCCTCATTCCTGTCCATCGTCTCCTTCATCTGTTTGACCCCAAAAAGAGCTCTCTTCATCTCCTCGTCAACGTGCCTCTCGCCTTCCCTGGACAGCTCTGCACACACAGCCAGCCAAAACACAAACATCAGCGACATCATGCCTCTCACACATGTATGCCTTGTCGTCGGGGGGTGAGGGCTGCATGGGTTTCCACCCTAACTCTAACCCTCAAACTTCGTAAGAACACTCACGTTTGAGAACCTCTTCATTTGGCCCCACTGGGTAGACAAGGGTGCAGAACAGGAACTCCAGAGATGACACGAGGAACGTCAGAACAACCAGGGTCCTCATCTTAACGGGACACTCGCAGACACAGAACTCAAACATCACAAAGTGAAGTCAAATTAATCTTTCTTACCACCGGAGGGTTAAGGTGAGGTCTTACACAACAGTAGTAACAGATGACCTTATAAGCGCTTCCTAGAAGTCACTGCTGTGCTAAGGAGGATTTATCTCATTAGATGTTTAGGACTCATCTATGAGAAGGGGAATAATTCAGAATTTTTTTCCCAATTCAATAAAAATCAACCACCAGGTAGTGCTGTTTATCAACAGCTCAAGCAACTCCAAACACAGTACAAATTTAGCATAGCCAGAAAACTTTCTTTCAAAACAGGACGGCTTAAAGTATCCAGTCCCATGTAAAGAGTGTAAATGAGAGTTGTCTCATTTTTGAAAACAATGGACACAACTGTATTCTGCAGTTGCTGCATTTAGTGTACGTCTCAGCATGTCCAAATAACTATTCTGAATAAATCTAAAAGTAGGTCTTTACACAATCTGTTTCACACAATGGCAGTACCCTGTCTGTGTAAAGAGGTCTGTCAATGCTATCACAACAAGTCACCAATTAGCCTCATCTAAACAGCTAACCAGAGAAAAATATAGCAATCCTGCAGTATCAGACGATGGTAGAGAAACAAGCATTTATTACCTTAAGAACTGAGAAAGCATCAGCAAATTAGTCGAAATTGGAAACGTGGTGGTTGACAGACTACTAGACCGAAAGCGAGAGATATTGAGTGAGAGAGAAAGATAGGTACACAGTGATAACACTGCAGAGGATTGGTCTATTTATAAGGCTCCACTTAGCAGCTCCGATCCTATTAGTGTATGTGTATAGCTGATCATTAAGCCTGACACCATCCTCACCAAATGAATGTTATCACCTAACCTATACAGGCACTTTCAGTATTTTGACTAGTTCTGAAGCCATAATCTATTGACTAGTTATGAAGCCATAATCTAACATATAATTCAGGGGGTCTAACCACCTGGACACTGTTCTGTCACCTCCTTAACTTAGATTGTCCTGAAACTCATGTCTGTACTGGAATCCTTGGCAGACACACATGGTTTATTCCTCCTAATCTGTGTATATCTGTCTGCCTGGCACAGGCGGCATCGTGTCTACCGACATCGCCATTTGTGTGGGTATCTAAACATTGGCCGGACTGGAAAATGTGGAATTTTCCCTGCAGTATCAGTCCTTCTTGTTAATTTCAACCCTCTGCTGAGAGCTATGACCCAGCAAATGAGGTCCCAACCTCTAAACGAGACTCAAGCAGGCCTCTGGCTGTGAGGCTACCTGACCCACAGCTGCGTTTGATCATGTCACAGTGATCCCTACCTGAGCCCTAATACCAACCTGCTGCTCCAATTATGGCTAACGGTAAAACACACAGTTTTGCTGCCCTTAGAAAAACACGAAATGACCTCTATTATCATTTCAGACGGGCTCGGAACTTAATCCACGCCGGACTGTGTCCTAACCCAAGCAAAGGGGTTGGAGTTATAGGCTCTAGTATCCAAAGAGAAGCTTTGGGATGTGAGCTTTTGACTACACCAGAAAGCCTAGGATTTGAGTTCTGTTCAGAAGCAAGGCACTTTGTCTTTTCTTTGGCCTGAAATCGATCTGTTTGTAAAATCAGATTGCGACTGAACGCGTGCCAAAAGACCAGCTTGAGGGCAAACAGACGTCACACACATACACACTGCCAAAGAGTGTATGGTTGAGACGTTCACCGTTCTGAGACAAAAGCCAGACACAGTGAGATTGCGGTGTAATGTGTGTGATCTCATCTGTAACCCATTCACACTCCAACACAAGTGTTTCAGAGATAAGATAAAAGTGTCTCTCCCGCTAATTGCATTGATGTTCCTATTAGCCTGAGAAGAGATCCTGACTGACTGTGATAGTTGGGTTGGGCTCCGTCTTTGATCGGTGAACTGTATCTGCTGGGCACAGAGACAGGGGTGGAGATAGTAGATGGATACAAGTCTGTGTTTGGGGTCTTGTTACTCTCTAGGATGAAGGTCTGGCAATGTCTCTACAGAAAAACTATTAAAAAAAGTATTGTCCTTCAGAGCATTTGAGAGATCTACCATCAAACTCAAATAGAAACTTGCACTGCAGTATGTGCAAAATGTGTTTCACTATAGACTGTGAGCTAATTTCATAATTGACTAATAGCATAAAGTGCTCTGATGCACAATATTTTGTATATGTCCCAAAAACGAAATGTAAGAGAGGATTAGTAAAACAATGAGCCATCCCCACAACGTCGCTGTTTCAGTGACGTTAAACTTTTCTCCCCACTCCCTTTGAAACGAACTCTAATAGGTTCCACATTTTTCACCCGGGGGACGCGTTTGCCATCAGGCCAGTAATTTAATCTCATCTCCGGCTATCCAAACTCCGCACGACGTCCCAGGGTTTGCACTGAAACATAACCTCACCTATCCTCCTCTCCAAAGCAAACCTTCAGTGGAGAAGCGGACAGATGTAGAAAACACGTGGTTATACGGAGAACACTCTGCAGACGCGGGACTTCGCGTTGACATTTTTGTGGGTTTGAGAGGTGGTTAACCAGCACACTGGCAAACAGATATTAATATCCCAACACTCTCAACTTGCAGTCTACAGGACAACAACTCAAAAGGCCAGGCTTCAGGAATATTCCATATTTTTATGCTGAAACAATCTTTTTGCAAACGCAGACTCAAACGATATGGGACTCTAACGGGACGCTCATCATGAAGAAGTAAAGTTTGGATTTGAAGTTGGAAGACTGAAACTTTATTTTGTTTTGATAGTATTATAAACTGTTTTAAGAAACGCTGATCAGACGTGTTTGATTGCACTGGATGTGGGGATGCGCAAAAAGTGAACGTGGGACCGTCAACTTCTTACTCATACACCATTCTTATAGATTTATAGAACGCCATGAAAGGTAGGCAAAGGGACTGAAATATTGCAGTGTGCCATTTAATCATACATTTTAAGAAAGTGTTGTTTGGTATTATGTGTCTCTGTCTGGATGTGCGTGCTTGCTCGGTATTTCACATCTGGTTAAGATTATCGTCCTGCGCAGTGCTGAAACGGAATTGCGTTTTGAAATACGTTGTCTTATGCATATTTCTATTCTATTAGAAATTATATATATGCCTTATTCTATTCATCATCCATCAACATGATCAAGATTACATTTGGTTGTAGAAGATGTTTATGTGTTTCTCCTTCTACTTGGGCCATCAAAGTTTCAGAGTCAGAGCTCAGCTGCAAATATGGCCACAGTGTAGAGCAGTCTGGGCTAAAATTCTTAAAGGCTTGTCATCTACTCATTCTGCTATGTCTATTTTTAGATGTTTGTTGAACAGAGTGATTGGGGACATAACCCCCTGCCTCCACTGCCCCTGCCTCTCCTGTCCCCCTTCTACCCTTGCCTCTTCTGCCCCTGGCCCCACTGCCTCTACTGTTCCCTGCCCTTGACTGTCCTGCCCTCCTGCCCAACGCCGACCAGTCAGCTCTGTATCTCTCACACATCTGTTGGCCATTAGCAGTGATGTTCTCCCCCCTAGCCTCCTCCTACCCTGTGTCCTATAGCAGAGTGGTAAAACAGTGTAATTAGCTGGTTTCACAGTCAAGTCAGAGAAACCACAGGCTTTGGCTGATCCTACAACCCAATGTCTGCTTGTTCTTCACTCACCATCACGCTAGAGTTATAGCATGTGTCACATACCCTTATCTGTATGCTGAGTCAGGCATATGCAAAAGCATCTTACTAGCGCTTTGCTTCATTGGTTGATCTGGGGCGAGGTGTTTTACAGAGAGAGGCGCTTTGTGTTCGCATGTACTGTATGTCTGTGAAGCCATGCTCGACTAAGAACTGTACATGCATGTGTCTTATTACATTTACAGACGATTTTGCAGACGAGGAGGAAGTACAGTCTTTTGGATACAAGAGGTTCGGTGAGTAGAAGAACATCCCCTCCTACTACTGTATGATCTGTCTCAGCTGGGCCTTAGACTGACGGCTGCCTTCCTCTTCCTCCTCCGCCTCCTCCGAGAGAAAGCGAGACAAAGAGGCAGTGTGTGTCACAACAGACATAGGTCAGTGTGGGCCATGTCTCCTCACAGCCAAGGGGTCAGGAGGTCACTGAAGTGTTCCTACTGTGGACAGCCTAAGTATGGGCTTCGACGGAGCAGCAGCTAACTGCGACTGACAGCCTGTGTGGGCCATCCCACCCAGAGCCCTAGAACGGCGGACACAGCTTGTGAGGTCAAGAGGACAAAGCCTCATAAACACTCACTCCCCCATTTATTTACAGAGAGATGCACACATACCATGGCTACTTTCTTTCTTTCTCTCTTCATCTCTTTCGTTCTCTCTCTCTCTCTCTCTCTCTCTCTCTCTCTCTCTCTCTCTCTCTCTCTCTCTCTGTCTCTGACATACACCCACCCACACACACAGAGGGAGGGAGACACGCTCCTCTGTTCTCTTGAGAGCTAGAGAGAGTACTCCATCATTGAAGTGTACTGTTGATCTAGGAGGGGATGTGGGAGCCTCTATGTCTCTCAGCTCTGCTCCAGTATGACTCATCCACTCATGCTTGGGCCCAGGGCCCAGGTCGCAGGCCTCAGTGTGAGGATGGGGAGCAGGCCCTCTCTCTTCTCTGTTTACCCCAGCGCCGGCAGAGTCAAACTCAAACTGTGTTAAAACACAATCTCCCTCATCAAAGTGTCACCCGAGAGGAAGCATCCTGTTTGTCTTTCTCTCTGAGTGCGCGAGCGAGCGAGGGAGGGAGGGAGGCAGTGAGGCAGCCCAGCTCCTGGACTACATTAGAGTGGTGTGGGGACCAGGCCCAAGGCCAACTCGCTTTCAACTTTATTCAAATGAACTCTGGATGTGTGGAACAGTTCTGGCTGAGAAAGCAGCTAGCTCAAGAGGCTGAGCTAGAGGGGTTGCAGGCCCAGGGAGGGGAGGTGGATGGGTGGGGGAGGTCGTTGAAGGGTTAGGGAGGGAAGACCACAGCAGCAGCAGCTGGACTGGACTGAAGGCTTGTCCCAAATACTGTCTCTAAGGGCCATATTGTGCAATTTAAAGCTGCTGCAAGCCTTCATTGCCCACACCATCACACATGCTACATGTACAGTACCTTCTCACTGTTTAGCCTTTATCTTTATTATCTTGGCACTCTGCTGGAGGAGAACCATGTGTTTGCATCTGCAGAGGCATCAGAGTAAAGTATCTGGCCATGACTGTACAGTTAATTCAGCTGACTCCAGACCATGTTAATGCTGACCGTTGATAGATTATTTGCGTTGACTTATCAGTCTCCATTTTATGGAAGAAAAGTTGTTTGTTAGACACAACTTGTGTGTTGGTTTTCTTGACCCTATTTGGAGAATTCCTGAAATTCTGGGAGCGCTTGCTTGTACTGTCTAGCACTGATCCCAGTCTTCCAATGAAATGTAGGCTAAGCTCTATGACAGATAGATAACTCCCAGAGAAGCTTTCATCCAGAACATTCTTCCTCAGTGATTCAGAAGTCCTTCAGGGCAAGATGGTTGTGTTTCCCAGAGCAGAAGGAACTCTGCCTTACCTTTCTCTCTCACCCCCTAACACAGAGGCCTAGGGGTGGCTGCATGAAAAAGGTGTCAAATCAGCACACTTGAGAACTGTGTGGGACCACATGTTGAAATGTGTTTATGTGCTTTTGGTGGAGTCATGTGCAATTGCTGACACATGTGCTGCAGAATCACCCGGGTAACCATTTTGCTTTCTCATAGTCAGAATGAGCTGAGCGGACACAGCCCTGGGTTCTTAAACCCAGATACGTATTAAAAACTGGTTCTGTTTCCCCCTGTCTTCTTTCTCTCACTCTCTTACATGTGGATGGACACACACACACACACACTCACACACACACACACACGCACACACGGGCGCTGAGTGAATTCATATGGTAATCCCATCTCCTTCTTTCTGCCAAATTGAAGCCAGCTCAAAATTACCTCTCCAGTCCTCAAGGTTTGGACGTATTTATTTTCCTGTGGGGGGTTGACATAGGAAGGTCATTAGAATGAGACCAAAAATCCAGTCTGTTCTTTAGCTGAACCCCCTCAGCTCTTGTTAAAGGCTGGATGAAGGGAATCTGTCATGGGCTTGAGAAGCTGTCCTTCTGGCCTTCAGCACCAGCACAGGCATTACCCCTACACATCCTACTGGCAGGCAGTGACATGGATATGGAGAGAGCCCAGGAGTACTTTGTAGTTAGAGGACTTTCATGTCCTTCTCCAGGTCGCAGTTAGTTCTAAGAGGGTGTTGTGGAGGTAGTTACACAAGAGATATCTAGGCTTCTGGAGCCTCTCCTCCCACACATCTGGGTCTGGAGTCGTGGGCCAGGCATTCTGTGGCCGGTTTAGAACCTAGAGTGTGCTGATCTGTTTCCTGCACTTGTTATGGTTTCTTCAGCATGGCCCGCTGGAGTGAAGAGCTGGGGTCGCTGCCCAGGCCCAGCTGTGTCAGCACAGCCGGCCTCCCAGTTCTGTCCGATGGGCCCCTCTGGCGGGGAACCGAGTCGAACATGACTTCCCACCCCCTACCCAACCTTCCCAACTTACTCTTGGCACCATGCTCCAGATGAAAGTGGAAAAACACACAGAAAAGCCACTTTAGACTGACTTTCAACAAGACTTGGAGTGTATCTCCAACTCAATCTTCCAATGTTTCCCGTGGCTTTGCGTTATGTGCCACTCTGCAGTGTCAAGCAGCGTGGAATGTGCTTTTATGTGGCTCCCTTGCTCAAGTTGTGGTGTTTCTCAAACGCTCTCCATCATTTTCCTCTCTTGACATTACAACGACGGGATTTTATTAGCTGTTTTTCATTGTTGAAGAAGCCTTAAATGTGCTTACCAGTCACCACTGTTGTTGAGGTTGCGTTTGAACTAGGGAGTCCCTCACAAGTCAGATTAGTTACCCTTTTAGTATGTGTCTGTTTGCTTTTGCTGTCTCTTTCGTTCTCCTCGTTTCTTGTTTTTCCCGACTCTCTCTCCGTGGGCAGTGGTTTTGGTTCAAATCAAACAACATCAACTTCACTTTTTCCTAATCACGTCACTCTGGGCAGGTCTGATCTCCAGGTCAGTGTTGCATAACAGATCTCAAACATTACTGTGCCCCCATCATATTCTCTTCTGAAACTAAAGGCCATCAGATTGTCTTGAGGAGGGCAATTTACACACTTGACCTTACCTGACCGTGCAAGTGTGTCAGGTCAACCACCTGTGCACCTCCCACTACTTAGTGCAGAGAGCAGGGAGGGATGGGAAAGTACTTGTAGAAGTCACTCAGGGACTGGGCCAAACGAACCTGAGTTGGGAGCTAGTAAAACACTCTCACAGACCTGAGAGTGTGCAAGAGAAAAGAGAGAAAGACACTATTAGCAAAGAATGATGGAGATAATGAACAGAGAAGAGTGAGCAAGAGAGAAAGGGGGGGGGGTCTTCATCAATGTTGTGTCAAGGAAAGGGTGGGCGACAACCATGAATCATTTTCCAGTAACACAGGAATCAAAATGAAATTGAGTTGTGTAACAGGACACAGGAAAGGTCTTAGTTTCCAGTTTTCATTGCAGTATTTTAGTTTTAGTATGGCTAACGTATCGTATATATGACAGATATATATCTGTCTGCTGGATGAGAGACAAGTCTCAGGTCTCGCAAAGATAGTAGAAACTATATGGCTATTAGAGCTGGGTAAATCTGGGTAGAGCAGGGCTGCGATCCAAGAGACAAGACATCCTTTCACATCTTATCTTACTGTAAAAACCCCCAACTCTGTTCCAATTTGGCAGTTACTGGACCAAAAATAAATCAATCCCACAGTAAAACCTAAAACTGCTGGACACCCCTATCGATGCTTTATCTGAACCCATGCTTAAAGCTGGACGCTAAGACCAGAGCAGACATGATCTACACACTCTGCACACTGCCCCTTCTCATCTCCCTAGGATGCCCACACCCACTCCCAGAGACAGAGAGATCGAGCGAGATAACATTGATGAGGTGAATGTGCAAGGAGAACAAGAGGTGCTGAGAGGCAAGGAGAGAGAGGCGGGTGGGTGGGTGAGGGGTCGGGCTTGAGGGGGTTCTTCCCCAGGGAGAGGAAGGGAGTGTTAAAGACGAAGGAAGAAAAGGTGGAGGGGAACCAGGCTGTTGAAAGACTAGACCAGGAAAAGGACAGATGGATTTGGAGGAGGGAAAGGATAGATAAGAAGGGTAAAGATCTAGTTACAGTGTGTGTGTGTGTGTGTGTGTGTGTGTGTGTGTGTGTATGTGTGTGTGTAAGACAGATGGGGGAAGACTGGGATTCCAACAATGAAAGCCAGTTGGACATTGTGGAGAAAAGTCTGGTGATGATCTTGTCGTTCACCTGCTCTCCTCAGACACATACGTTTTTTTTACATTACAGAGGATGATGCACATATAGAAAACATCCTATAAATCAAATGGGGGAAAAGGGAACAACAGACATATAATTTCAACAATTGGATCTATGAAGAAAAAAAGGGGGCATATACAGTATACGTTTCAGACTTGGCCTTATTAAGTTGTGCTGTTGTAAATTTTGAGGAAGTTATGTATCCAAAAGCAAGTATTTGGTTTTAATTTATAGTATTTTATCAAAATAGCACGACAAAAGTATATATTGACTGCATGCTCTCACATCCAAACCCTGCAGACAGTGAATCCAGAAAGGGAAAAGTTTATCTCACACGATCATAACTCATTCCCATCAATATAGGAGCCAAAGGGAAAATGGCAGGCGATCAAGGAAGACAAAGGAATCTTGTCTGCACATAGACTCCTTCATCAACATCATCGTGCATTATAGGTCATCACAACTACAGACTAAACCCTTATTTCTCTCCCGATCCCCCAGCAGAAAGAGGGGTGTTAATCCAGTCAACATGTGGATTTGACCTGAACAACACACATGCTAGCAGTTAGATCTTGTTTTTTTTAATCCAGCGTCTGGTGTGAACCACTCTTTGCTTTCACCTGAAGAAGACCAGCTGCCCTCCACCCTGCCTCAACTTCAAACCTCCACCCCCACCTTCTCCTCTGGCCCCTCATCTCTACCTCCACCCCCATCTCCTCTCTCAACCCCCCTTCTCTATATCCCACCCCCGCCCCACGTCCTCCATCAACCCCCACCTCTATCTCAACCCCCCGCACACACACACCTTAGCTCAACCCCCAACTTCACATACTACCCCCAACCTCCATCCCCCTACCCCCAGCAGTGCTAGCTCCACTCCCCCGGCTCAGCTCCACGTCACCAGCCCCGGTGTGTCCTGGAGGTGACCCGTGCAGTCATGCAGCAGCAGGCTGACCCCCAGCGTTGGAGGCAGGGTCAGGGAGGCCTCCCCTGTGGTGTATTTTACATGGCTTTCAAGCAGAGCGTCTAAATCTCACATTCACAAATGGAGAGTGGAACAGCAGAGAAGGTGTGAGCTATGCCAGGACACCTGCATACCTTTGAGGCCTCCCTTGAAAAGTAGTGTATTACACTTGGCAAGCCAGTCGGCCTTTGTTTTTAAAGAGGCCATGTTCGAGTTATACTGCACCTACATATACACCCCCTGGGTATAATGGATTCTGCATAATGTTTGTGTGTGTGTGTGTGTTGTAAGCATTAGTGAAAAAGTGCACACACACATGTAAATGATGAATCCGGTGGTTCTAATTCATACTCGTTTAGAATACTGAAAAACATAGGAGCTGTTTTTCAGAGGTTGAAACATTAACGAAAGAAAATAAATCGACTGAGCAAGCTGCCAAGATCAACCCGCTGCTTCCTGGTGGTTGTGAAAACCAGAGCAGAGGTAGAAAGGAGATGCAGTCTAGTCCAGATCCCTGTCAGAACCATAATGACTATCACATTTTCAGATGTGGCTAAAACTCAGAAGGAAGGAAAAATTCACGGGTGTATTTTCTTTTTACACACTTTCCTGAACTCAGTGGGTCTTCGTCTTCAGTGTTTGATCCACTGGGGAATTTACAGCAATATATATTATACCAAGATGTAGGTTATGGTAACGATAGCGCTGACGATGATGGGTGAAGAAGCATCAAAAGGTTCCAGTTAAACCCAACCCTGGCTGTTCAGAGTGGTGCCAGAGGAGAACCATTTGAGGTATACATCAAAAAACCTTCCAGGGGAGAAGAGTCAGCCGTTTAGCCCCTCAAAACAAACAGCAAACAAAGTAAACAGCTTTGTTGGGGGCACAGTTTTAAACGTTTTGTTCTCTGTTGTTGATTAGTGTTTCCAGTAACTGCTGTATACGCTGCGTGATTCATATGCCCAGATGTCTGACAGTCGGGCGGGTGCTCCTCTGATTGGGTAAAGGCAGCTCTGACAGTGTTTTAATTGGCTCAAGGCAGGCCTGACATTAAAGAGCGTGCTTCTCTGAAGACATTGGCAAACATGCAGACCATCTTCTTGTCCAAATACAGCTTGGTGTCAAGATTGACAAGCCACGCCCCCGCATACCACCACAGTTGTGGTAGGCCACCCATGCAGAGCTCCATTACCCACGATGCAACAGACAGACACTCTTTATTGTTACATCCTTCAGAATGCCAACCATAGCTTTTATGTCTGCTTTTCTTTTCATGTAGATATGCTGTTGTTGGACATTACTCAGGTGTGGGGAGATATTATGGAAATGTATCATTCGTCATGTGGTTTCCTCTCATTCAATTGAGTCCATATGGATTATAAACCATCTCAAATCCATTTTTTCTTCAAAATGTCCTGCTACATGTAACTGTCAGTAAAACTCAAACCCCTGCCACGACATTTCGAGGATGTAACTTGTATTGCCACTTTTTAAATCTCTGACAGATAAACATGTAATCATTTGTTTTATTAAAACCATAGTTAGTTAATTTTACAGGCCAAACTGGAGCGGGTATGACTTACCTTCTAATTAAAATTAAACCTTAAAACCCCTAAATTACAGAGTGGTTGATTCAAGGTTGACCATAAGACCATAAGTCTTCACCATCCAGTAAATCTGTGCAACCCAACCAACACCACAGTGGTACAACCCAGAGTGTTGCGCCGCATGGGAAAGCCAACCCTTCTCTGAAGAGGACGTGATATGAACAAAGCCTGCTTCTCTTCCTCTGTACCTCAGCTAGCGTCGGTTCATCTTAGCGTTATCCCAGCAGGTTTAAGCTCAGCTTGCGTCAGCTCAACACTCCACATGGTTAGGGGTCTGACTACACTGAGGCCGGTGGCCAAGTGAGTGATGAGTTTTGCTGATGGGACTCTGCCTGGGCAGTAAAACCTCCGGCCCATTGTGACTCCCCCAACATGCTTCCTGTTAAACCAGCCCAAGAATCTGCCTAGCTTCTTTATGGCCTAATGGTTCTATCTGGATCCCCATCTGCAGCCTTGACGTAGACCAGGTTGACTTGGAGTTATAGCACAGATATATAAACCGAAAGCTATGGGATGTAGACAGTAACTTGACTTTGTTGACGTTGTTCTGGCAACAGTGCTAGAATCTCTTAGATGTAATATCGATGTCAAACGTGAGATCACAATATCATACTGTGTAACCAAGGATACTGTGGGTACATGTGTGCGTTAGTTTGTGTGTGTGCGTGCGAGTGTGTGTGTGCGCATATAGTTTGTGTGTGACTAGGTTAATATAAGTAAAACCTCATGGCTCCTGTGAAGTTAAATAGCTGCTGGCAGAGTGGAGCTGCTTTAGATCTCCATCCATCTTTCCCCTTGTGTTTTCCTCACTCACAGGCACACAGGTATGTTACTGTGGAGCATTCAGAGTATGCAGTCGAGTAGTCACGCACATACCCACCGCAGACCCAAACGAACTCAGTCGCCTCACTGTCAAACACCAAAAAGGCGTGGCAAGTCAGGCATACTGACACAAACAGTGCATCTGAGACACAGGTGTGCTGGGGGCCTCTGGCTGGGGGTCTAGAGGTGGGCCTTGGGTTTGGAGTTTGGCCCGAGGGCCTGGGGTCTGGAGTTAAGGCTGTGTCCAGGGTCAGGGCCTGGATTTGAGGGAGAGTAGTGTGCTCTCTTTATGGGGAATGAGCTCAGACTGTGTGTTGTCATGTTGCACAGAGGGGAGTACATTCACACTGTTCTATAAAACCGTATTTACTACCAATGCCATGTTGTTTATGGTGTATGGTAGGAAGTAAATGTGAACTTTCTGGAGACAGACTAAAACACTCTAACTAGACCCCTGCACATGGCCATGGTTACCGTGTGCAAGCAGATTAAGTTCCAAGTTAGAACGAGAGGGAAGGTTGGGTGGGTGGGCGAGTGAAGCGGGGGAGGCAGAAGACAGAGAGAAAGGGAAAGAGCAGAAGGGGAGGGGGGGGGGACTGTATGATGTTAACGTCACGTCCCCAACGTGGCCACCACAGACCTCCATCAGCAGCAACAGGAGAGACAGTCATGAAACGTCATGCCTCAAATACCAGTTTATGGTTTATTTTCTCAGCTGTGTATCAGTGAGAATATGTCCCCTTTGTTTGTTTTATTTCCCTTTTCTTCGGCCAGTTACGTCCAGCGGTTTATTTGCGCTTGACTCCCTGCCCTTGCTTCTCCGTCACTGGGGGTCTTAGTAGATTTAGTTTTGAAGGGCACCCAGAGGAGCCAATTATGGGATAGCAACCCATGAGAGTGAGACAAGGGGCCATCAGAGACAAGGACCAGGTTCCAACCATTCCTAAAACAAGAAGTCGAGTGCAAAGAAAAACCAAAGAAGGTTCTGGAAGGTTGAAAGAAGGGAAAAAAGAGAGGGTGTGCGAGAGGGAAAGAGAGACACTGCCAAACATCTCCATTTAAAATGCTGACTGGAAGGAAATTAGAATACGCCAGTCTTTACTCTTTCAAGCTTTTGAGATGGTGCAGGATTGCATGTGGATGAGTTGTACGGAATGCTTGACCTTTTGATCTTTCTCATTCAATGGAAGATCAGTGCTTGTATTGTTTCAGTTTCTATCTGTCATTAAGTTTAATATGTTTTATTATAGTTATCAAAACTCCCTATGATCCCATTTAGTTCTTTTTGCTGACAGTTTCTGTTTTATTTTCTTCTGTATCAATTTCTGGACGCTGATTTAGGTCATTAAACATTGGGCCACACGCACACATTCACACACATTCACACACACACACGCACACATTCACCCACACACACACACACACACACATGCACACACACACGAACACACAAGCTGGGAGACAGCAATGTTTGGGGTGCTTAAACCCTTGTTTTGCTTTGTAACCAAAACCCAGAGTCATTGCCTGGGCCTCAAATCCCCAAGCTGTGCTGCGGCCAACCCGCTCCCTCTCCCTGCTTCTATTGTTGATGGAGGTTTCTAGAAAGACGACCTGCTTGTCTAACACTGAGTCTGTGCAGACCCATGCAGGGCCTCTGGTCAGGGTGGATGGGACTTACTAAGCAGGTTCTGTCTTCTGCTCACTGCCTGCCTGTCTGCAGGCCACTTGTCCCATTTGTGAAGTGTTTCTTTGTCCGTCTTTACTATCGGATGGTGTGAAGACATGACAGCATCCATGATGGGGTTGCTGGGTTTTGGCTGGCTACCTTTCATCCGCCTGCTGTCCAACTTGTAAAATGTGTCCCCTCTCTCTCTCTTTATCTCTCTCTGCCAGCCCACCTTCTGTCTATAGATGTTACTAGATTGTATGGCAGAGAACATGGTTAAAGAGACAGTTGAATAGGATATTCAATGAGGCAAATAGAGTCCATGACTGTAACATGATGGTTCTAATTAAAGGCAACAATTCTTCATACAGTATCCTTGGCAGTCCATAAGTTATGCTATGTTTAGGACATTTGTGTCCCCTCAAGAAGAGTAAGAAGAGACACTGAGCAGACTCTTGGTATTGTTGGGTGAGGTACGTGCTGCAATTAAACCAAGACATCAATAAAGTGTCAAATGTGAAGCAAATCAAATGCACCTTGATTACTTTTTAAAACTTGGAAAATACCTCTGTGTTTGCACCGGGTTTGCAGAAGAATGTCTGTATTATCTGTCTTTCTATGGCGTAAGTTCTCTAAGCTCTCTCTCTCTCTGTCACACACTGTCACACTGCAGACCCTGGTTGCAGTCTGGCTAACCTCTCTATAGCGTGATGATATGCAGATCTACTGTCACGGCTATGTCCGCTCTGCTTTTCCGCTACGTCCCCCTCTTCATCTTCCTGTCACTTGGTGTCTCCATACTTCTGGCCTCCACCTCCTTTTCTTTATTGCTCTCTTCCTGTTTTCCCCTTTCTCTCATCTCTCATCTCTCTCTTCCCTCTCCTCTTTCACTCATAACCTCACGCCTGCCTGTCTCGCGTGGCGAAGGCGTATGGTTTCCATCACATGCAGTAAAAGAGATGGGGCGTTTGACCACACACGGAGGAGGGATGGTGTCAGCTTCTCTGGGCCCCAGGAGCTATCCCCGAAGTCATGCTGCTCCCCAGGATGAGGTCATTGGCAGGTACAGGCTTTAAGTTAGAACAGTGGGTATGTTTTAGATCAGAGCCAATTCAAACTGTTAAACAGTCCATCATTAGGCAGGACTTCCGAGCCAAGATCTGGCTGGACCTCCACTGTGGATGCTGGAGGTTGAGAGGAGGCCTGTTGGAGATGTACAGCATGGAGGCCCAGTTTGGAGCCTGGATATAGAGTTGAAGCCCACCCTGGTCAGACTGGCTCCCTGTCCCCCTGCCCACAGACGGATGCACCTCGCACACATGCACACAGACACACTCATGCTCACACATGCACACATCATTTGATTCAGTCTCTTTACTACTCCTCGAAGCCATTGAGAAAGCAGAGCAGCGTATGAGTCATTCATTAAACCTCTCCTCTCCCTCCAAATAGTAAAAGATCTTGGCTCGGATTACAGCATATCAAAAGATCTTATTAAACTTCCTCTCTTCTCTTTTTGAGGTAACGAGAGACAGATGGACTGAGGGGTTGCAGCTATTTTAAACCTCTTATAAACAAGTAGAGTGTTTAGCGTGACTTACAAAACAAATGTAACAATTTAAAGGAATCGTCCGGACCTGCTATTGTCTGGTCCCACTCTAACCCAAAGGAAGTGACCGACTGGCTGTTGTCTTAGAGTGTCCTCAGCCTCTGTAACTCCCCCCTCTGTCAAGCATGCCAGAGATCTCATTGCACATAACAATGCTCTGATTGCCCTCTTGGAGTAGATGTGAGTTGAGGGTCGGATTCCTGGAAAGGGCTGCGTGTGTTAAGCGAGGCAGCGCTCCAAAACACAGTGTGCCTGACCTCAGATCTCTGAGCTCTGTGTTGTCATCCGTTACTATAGCGTCCCTGCTACTATTTACTGTAAATAAACGTATTTTAATGAGCTGGGCTCGCTTATCTGTTCTGAGCTAACCTAGTCACTGGGAGGTCATTTGGACTGTTTAGTAAGGCTCAGTTGTTTGGTTTGATGGGGGGATGGGGATTGAACGAACGATGTTTGGGCAGGATTAGGGTTCAGAAAAATCTCAGTGATAGATCTTGAAGGCCCAGCCTAGACATCATCTTAATGGCTTCTACAAAACAATAGCATGTTGTCCCTCCTGAAGACCCAGGGAAACCACATTGATGTAGAAGGGGATGTAAGTGCTATTCTTGTTGTGGAGAAGGTTCTACGGGTTTTGGTAGTGCTTCGATGTCTTTTGCCATAGGCAGTAATGTTTTTTCTTTTTTTTGCCAGCATGTGGTCTTTGCATCCTGAATGTAGTTTTGTGGTCACGATCAACAGAGCTAAACTGAATTACTGTCCAGTTGAATGAGGAGGACGATGACGAACCTCTACAGATCCAGATACCAGGCTGTAGTTAATCTGTGAACAAGGAGTTTGGCATTCACTCATGTCTCTGGTTCTGTCTGTTTTTGGTCAAACACACTTTTCCCCCCAAATTACAATGACAAGACAAGCATTTTCTTGTCGAGTTTGGGTTTGGTTTCACAGTAGAATTGAACTCTTATAGCTGACAGACCAGACACATTAGAAAGAATCACAAACAACAGCCTACCCATCAAAAGTGGAAAGGGATTTAGTGCCTGCCACAGACACTCAGTGTTTTTAATAATCTGAATGATTGACTGTATGACTTGGATCACAGCCAGTAAGACAATGAGAGTACTTCATATCCCAGGTGTCTTTGCTGCCTGTGCCTTTCTCAAAGGGCTGACCTGACTTTGATGTGACACAGTCAGAGAAGGGCAGCATCTGTCCCTTGTTGTGATGCTGTCAGACCCAGGGCCCATCCAGGATGTGACCTACTGAGAGGCAAACATCCAGGTCAGGACCCCAGCATTCTAACAGAACCTTGGGTCACGACCCCAAACTGGCCCTTGGACATCCAAGTGGAATGTAGCGAAACATAAGTGTTCAACACAACACAGCTGTCTCCCATGATGCATCTGTCCTAATCTGATCTCAATTTCTCTCTCTCTTTCTTTCTGTCCTGCTCGCAAAGAATGCAGCTGAGTGCTGTTGTTGTCAGCCGTGTTTGTATTTTGCCAGGTGTCCTCCATATTTGACGAAAGCCAAAACTCATCCCAGTTTATCCTCACAGCATGCTTAACATGTGACCCATGAGTTATAGCCTGATCTCTGTTGACTGCACAGCCCACAGCCTACGCTACAGAGTATTTTCTATCTCTTCTAGCATTTATAGTTATACACACTGTCAATGGGCTTGGATTGAGCACCATAATCTTTCCCAATCAACTGTTTGATTACTTCAGGCTGATATGCCTGCTTAACATTAGTGATCCTCGAACGTATAAACAGACAATAATCATCACAAGTGTTCAGAAGTGTTGAGTCATCACTTTGTTTGGGAATGATCTGTACTAGACTTCAAGTGAGCTGCTGAACGAGGAGAGGCATGGGGAGTCTGTCCGCCACTGAGGCATGGTCGTCTCTTCTTGGAGCCGTGTGCTTGAGGTGTTTCTCTCCACTCAGAATTGGGGAAGGGATTTTAAGAGGTATTCTTGGCAGGCACGAGGCCTTGTTAAGTCAGTTTTAAAGAGGCCGCGGAGGCCCTTCAAGAAGCCCGTTCTCGACGGCCATGTGCCCAGGGCCCAGGTGAGTCACTCTGAGGTGGAGGTGGAGGGAGGGAGCCAGCTAGCAGAAAACACACAGGATGGTAGACAGCGCTGGACAGGTGCTGCCTTTCACCTCTCCTGCCCCTTTGACTCTCAACCACTGTTTCTCCTCCCATCGCACGTTTTCGCTCTCTTTAACGCTCTTTCTTTTGTGATCTCTTTCTCTCTCTCTCTCTCTCTCTCTCTCTCTCTCTCTCTGGAGCGCTAGCCCCAGTCAGTTGAGGACACCGCTGGTTGGACTAAAGGCAGGAGATGAGTCACAGAGGTTGGCTATACGCAGAGACATTTGACAGCTTAACCGTGGTGTGCATAATAAGCTATGTCCGTGCCTCAACACTCCTGTCCGGTAAATCTCGGTTTCAAGTTGGCGGAGGGAGCATGATCCGTCCTCCAGCTGGAGTGTTAAACCGAGGCCTGACACACACTGATCATTACTGTTCCCTTGGTAACTATTGGGAGGGTAGAGCTGTTAACATCAGTGTCCTGAACCGCATCCTGGACCGTGGTTGCATAAAAAGGGACTAAACGATCGGACTAGCGTAATAATTGGCTAAGATGTACCTTGAGTAGCTCGAAGCGGTTGAGCTGCGTGGGTGGCGAAGGGTTCTGGCGCCGAAAGGTTTCCTGGGTTACACTTATCCACAATGGATTGTCCGTTTCCGTTCCGTAATGACTCATAATCTTATTCCTCAGGATCATTTTCAGCGTCCGTTCATTTGAAAGTTGTCCAAGCGTTGAATAGGTGTACCTTTGTGTTTTCGCACACGGAGAACATACAGAATAGGATGAATGGTGTCTTAGTGTTGCCATGGAAAGTTCCATGTTCCAAGAATTCTCTTTCACTTTCTTGTCCAGCACACGGCATATGAAGGGGTTTTATTTCAGGTAAACTACATGAACACCAAGACCTTTTTCCCCCCGCTTCCTGAATTCAAATGAAATACAGCTGTGTTCCCGTCAGCACTGCGGATACAGGCACTAGTCTGTCAGGAAAGATATCGAAGGAAAGAAATATTCTGGGAAAATGTAGAATAGCATGGGTCTGTATGTGCCTGCATCCCTGTTGTTTAGGAGGATTTAAACCCATGGTTTGAATAATTGGATGGATATTGCATCCCACACCTTGCAGGACAGACTAGCAACACAAAAGTACAGACCCCTAACAATGGCCCAGTGAGAGTCCGTATTGCTGTTTTCCACCCACACAGTGTATTGTGCAATACTGTAGTCCTACTTGAATGTTTGACACAGAGAGATTTATTTTCACAGCATTGCAATACACATTTTTGTCTGTGTGTGTAAGAGAGTGTGTGTGCATTTAGCATTTGTGTGTGTGTGTGAAGATGTGTGTGTGGGTTTATGTGTGAGTCTGAATTTGAGTGAATTTGCAGAGTGAAGACTACCCCCGAAAAAATAAGCATGTCACAGAGAGTAAACAGGACTGTAGGGGTGCTTGTTTTCCTCCCCCTCCACCCCCATCACTACCCAGGAGCTCTGGGGACCACAGGGCCCTTTCATGTGGCCCACAGGGTGTTTGTCCAGATGTAGGGGTCTGGGGCTCCAGAGACCAGGCCTAGAGCCTGAGGAGTCCCCAGCCCACACAGGGCCTCTTCTTCATATGGTCTTACGAACCCCCAGGCCAGATTACTGTACGGGCTCACTGGATTCACAGAGTTCTTGGGATATTTGCTCAAGCAACTTGCTTGGTCATCCTAAATCTGAAGTAAACATTAACCAACCTTTTATGTTGGTTCCTCCAAGAACCCTCACCTCTCCTTTTTCTTAGAAAGCTTGATGTAACCGGGTTTTGAATAATACGGTGGGTTTAAACAGACGTGTGGTCATCAGTGTGCAACTGTGTCTGTGTCCCCTCCATAGGGATCCAGGAAGGCACCCAGTGTACCAAGTGTAAGAATGAATGGGCTCTGAAGACTTCCATCGGCCTGCTGTACGTGTTGTGCACCCTCCTCACCATCGCTGTGGCTGTCCTCGGATACAAAGGTAAGGCAAGATCCTCTCCTACCAAGGCTGGCTGAAATATGATTTCATGTCATTTCAAATCATTTCAGTATTGGATTGAGTCATCCTGAAGTATCAGGTTAGAAGGGACCAGATTCTTGTCTCCACTGTGCCAGGCAAGATCAATCAAACACGATGTAGCGTTTCAAAATATTTCAAAAAGGATTTGGATGGAGGCACAAAGGACCTGTCTTCAGCTACATGTGTGTTAAAATCTGTCAGTTGAGCTGAAGCAACAATATTCATTTGATTTCTTTATGGTAACATGGGGCCAGAATGATTAACTTTTCTCTGCATAACCTCATTCACACCCTCACATGTAACACCTTGTATACATATTGAACCAAAGTCATAAGGTTCGTTGAGGGCCAAGGTGTCCAAACATCGCGTGTGGTCGCTCTCCACATCCTGCCAGGAAATAAGATCACTACTGCTTGATCAACATGAGCGTATTGGGTCTGTTTGCATTGGAGGCGTGGGTGCATGTGTGTGGTGTGTTTGAGCCAAGGTCCCATGTGACCCTTTACAGTCTGTCCAACCATGACATGGATGATGTTGGGCAATGTTTCATTGTTATTAATTAAGGGCAGTGAAAGACTCATGGAAAATATGAGTGTTTTCTGCCTGACTGTAAGACTCTGTGTAACTAAAACAAGACTAGGTTTTTCACAAAAGGCACATTAGCGGAACCCCCCCCCACCTCACTCTGCACCCTCTGGCCTCTGTCTGCCACTCTGATATGTGTGTGTATTTGAGTGTGTGTGTGTGTATACACCTTATTTTACCCTGACCTAAACTCCAGAACCTTCTCTACGTTTATTTTACCAACACCCCCTATTTTACCTCACACCTCCGGCCTCCACAAAGCCACAGCTCAGTTTCCTGTTCTGTTCGGCTCTGACATACTTTCCAGCTCGGGAAACCATCCTGCCATACTTCGAAGGCCGAACTCGGAACGTTCCAGCCATAATTGGCCTAAACATTCCCATATGCGGTCTATAAGTGTCTTCCTATTGACACCGTCTTGCAGTGACATGAACTTAACATGTCGAGCGGTTATCAGGGACTCGGAAGAATGATGTCCCTTATACTCGCACTGGGGTTGTGTTTGTCCTCACAGCCTCTCCTGTCCCAGGCTCTGTGGTCTCATGCTGCCCTAATAGATCCCAGATGAGCAGTGAACTCGGTGCAACTCTAGCAGAACCCACCAAAATTGGGTTTTTACTGGCGCTGGGGCTCGGTTCGGGGGGGCTTGGTTCTTCAGGGAACCACACCTCAGCCTAAACACGCTCTCAGGTCCAGATGGTGGTATGTAGTGGTAGAACCCTCCACTCCGTGCTGGAAAACATCTGTCCTGCAGGTTCCTGTCAGACTGTATTGCTGATCTCAACTCGTGATCCCTCTCTCCTGCACCACTGACCCGAAGCAGAGCCGTCTGGTGTCCCATCTCCCTCTACAGGATGTCGATTCCCCTGAGACACCATGCAGGACATCAGCGAAACCTTTTTTCCTCAGCTCTTTTATCTACTGGATCTTGTCCTTTGGCCCGGTCAACGAGGCTAGATAAAGGGGTTCACTCTGAGAACAAGATGGGAATTAAGGAGAGGAGTCTGAAAGGAAAAATAGAGAAAGAGTAGAGAAGAGAGAGAAAGAGAGAGCAGGCAGGGAGAGATGGATAGGGTTGGAAACTTCCCTTACTCTGCACTCCTGCTACTTTCACTTCAGATCTCAGTTTTCCTTTGAGTGTTTATGTGTGAATGTTATTAAATTGGGATTACAAAAATACCACAAAGCTGCAGTACAGCTGCAGGTGTACTAAAACGATGACAACATCAATACATAGATATATGGTATGAATTTGTATGTGTTTGTTGGCAAACGAGTGAAACAATGTACAGTAATGTCTATGGTTTGGTCTGCAGACTGAGGTAAAATAGTATTTTTTGCTTTGCGGTGTCTGGTGACTGGAAATGTGTCTCATTTAATTTGCAGTGGAACATTTCAGCCCATTCTGACCATGCCTTCACTGGCACAACCTCCCTAAATGTTTTAAAGACAGGGTAGTTAATTTGGTTAACTTTAATTTGTCATCTGTTAATCTTGTATTTTGAGAGGATTGGCTGGATAGATGCCGAGGAAGATATGAATGGAAACCATACACAATAAAAGCTAGTGACACTGGTTTTCCAGATCTGGTGACAGTTTACAGAGAAATTGAGAGGCATTCTAGGAATGATGATCAGTGTTGTTCTGGTGTTGCGTGTTCTGTGCTAAAAGGAGATTAGGAAATCTGGATATGTTACAAAGTTATTGTGACTTTCTGTCAAAAGGGGGAAGCTTTCACAATGTTTGACTCTTTTTGTATTTCTTAAGCCATGTTGTGTAGTTCTGTCTGCTATGAGTATCTGCTATTTCAAATTATATCAACCCATTAGAATTGTCTACTCTAGTATTCGACTGTCTACTCTACTTAGTTTGATTTATGTACTGTCTTCTAGATTTGGACTCCCCTCCTAACAAGCTGACTTAGCCAGACTAGCTTTCGCTCCGTATGAGGCTGAACACACATGCAAGTCATTAAAGAAGGTTTTGCGTGAACTTCTGGGTTTCTATTTTCAGAGGCTTTTTTCTTTTTTTCTTCTTTCCATTGTTTGTTGACAATGAGAAAAGTATACTCATCCTCCGTGGTTGGAGAATGACTCACAGTTGTTACTCGAGCCTCTTTCATTTTCGAAGCTGTTACCTTTCATTTTGTCCGATCCAGTTCGGGCTCTTTAATTATCAAGGATTCCCCAACATTGAAGTGGGGATCCTCAAGCATTTAACCCAATTAGTTCTTGTATTTTGCATTGTTTCAGCTATAGAGTAGAAGTGTAAACTCCCCAAACTCATTGCCTGTGATTAGCATCCTGTGTACCAAGCAAATGGCACAATAAGACATCAGCACAACATGGTACAACGAGTACTGTATGCCCCACAAACACAAATGAAAGTGGATCTGGTGACTGTTTTCAACACTCACAGACTAAGGCTGTGTAAAGGGATGTACAGTACGGGGTCTGGCGGCCTTATATTAATGATGAACTGATCCCTGGGGGCAAAACCCAAACAGATGATGCCCATCAGAAATCAGGCCTGGAGGACCTTCGCCTGTTTTCTTAACTGGCGGATGAACAACAGTGAGGGTTGCAGAGCTGGAGCATCACAGGGGCTGTGGTCTCTGCTCAGGACTGGGATGCCTCCCTGGAAGTGAGATGGCTCCCTGGAAGTGAGATGGCTCCCTGGAATCCCAGACACATTCCAGAGGAAATGAAGGGTCCGGTGGCCTGTGGGGGCGTGAAGACCCTCCCTGACACAACGTCTGTCTCCTCAGGGCTTCCTTTGATCCTCCTGTTTACTGAAGACCCCCTTGAGGTCACTTCCTGTTGCTGAGGGTCCCCCCTCTCCGACCACCCATTGAACGTATCGTCAAAACTTATGATGGGGTTCTCTTATGGTCATGAGAGGAAGAACTGAAGAACCATTTGTGACTCCAGACAACACCTTTTTATGAAATTGTAAAGTACATTCTCCTGAGTGTCTATGTTCAGCCTAGTCATATCTGCAGCTGTATAATGCTTCACATACACTTAACCTTTCCTAATCCTGGAGCTAGCTATACCTGATGCAGTTGTTATTACATACCCAACAGATATGTAGACATCTTATACAGCGTCTGCCAGTGAGAGTCGCTGGATTTCTCTCTGATCCCTTTTAAATAGGAAGTCTGGGGTCTCCGGCTATTCAGTCTTTTGATCTCAGACACTTAATAATGTATCGAGCCTACCCGCCCAGTCTTACCTGTCCATTTTTTCGTTGCAGTGGTGCAGAAGGTTGACTACGTGGAGACAGACTTGAAAAAGCTAGGTGAGTTTCACGACAGATCAGTACTCACTAGCTGAGCACACAATATTCTTTGTAAAACTTTGCTTACTTTAAGACCATTGTGCTCAAAGATACCTCGTTGCCTGGTCTTAAATTCTGCCAAGGCATCGCCAAATGAACTTCAGATGTATCCGTTCACCATCCTACTTGTTCTCTCCAGACGATCAGGCGGAACAGAAGACTGAGAACACCACCACCGAGTTCCAGGCCTTCAAGAACAACATCCGCGCTCTACAGAGGCAGCTGGCAGAGGTGTCAGACCGGAGCAGCACCAACCGGGCGGCACTGGGCCGTCTGCAGGATGCAGGGCCTGGACTTCCAGAGCACACGGGCCTCTCTCCAGAGGCTGCTGGAAACCAACAGTGCCACGCTGCGCTCGGTGAATGGCACGCTGCTCGCCTACGGAAGCTCCATGGAGGGTCTCCAGGAGGACACGGTCAGGCTGCAGACGGAGCTGCATCAGCAGGTGAACCTCCAGAGAACCGTCCTGCTCAGCATCGGCAACCTCAACCTCACCCAGGCCCAACAGAGGGGGCTGATCGCCTCCTTGCAGCGCTCAGTGGATGATACCAGCCAGGCCATCCAGAAGATACACAACGACTTCCAGAACCTGGAGCAGACCGCCCGACAGACCCGCTCCGACTCCGACTGGCTCAGGGAGAAGGTGGAGAACCTGCAGGGTCTGGCCTCCAACGCCTCGGCCCTGGCCAAGGCCAACAATGACAGTCTGGAGGATATCAGCTCACAGCTGGGTACCCTGGGGGGCCAGCTCCAGAACACTAGCAGCCTGGCTGAAGGCCACGACCAGACCCTGAGGGAGATGATGGACCAGCAGAGGGACCATGACAATCACACCTCCACCAAGTTTGACCAGTTGGAGCTGCGCCTGGATGAGTCAGAGCAGAGTATTGACCGGGTCACTGGCAACATCAGCTTTACCACCCAGCTTCTAGGGGCCATCAACATCAACCTCAACCAGCTGAGGACCTGCGGCGAGACTGTGGGCCGCCACTCCGACTTCCTGCTCAGCTTGAACAGCTCAGTGTCGGAGGTGAGGGGTGATGCGGCCACGCTGAGGTCCCAGCAGGAGGACTTGACTTCCAGGTTGGACAAGGAGGTGACCAGCCTCTCCATCATCATGGAGGAGATGAAGCTGGTGGACAGCAAACACTCGCAGCTCATCACTAACTTCACCATTCTACAGGGCAAGTTCTTTCATTCCACTACTGTGTATCTTTGAGCCCCATAAACCAACAATATCTACAAGGGTACAATGTTAACCAAGACCATTAATCATAGATGGTTTACTCATTGCCATTGTAGTAGGTCTGGTTTCTCATGATGATATACGTTTTCCCTTCTCTGATGGCATGTTTGTTTGTCTGTTCCAGGGCCCCCTGGTCCCAGAGGCCCCAAAGGAGAAAAAGGGCCCCAAGGATCAGCTGGTCAGCCCGGTCAAAAGGGCGAAAAAGGAGACAAGGGTGGTCCAGGGCTCCAGGGACCCAGAGGAGAGAAAGGATCTGCTGGACAACCAGGATTAGCAGGGTTCAAAGGTCAGCCTGGCTCCCGTGGCAGCCCAGGGTCCAAAGGCTCCCGAGGGTCTGGAGGCAGGGCAGGACCCCCAGGGACCAAAGGGGAACCAGGCACGGCCGGACTCCCAGGGAGAGATGGGCAGCCTGGCCCTCAGGGGGCCCAAGGACCACCAGGGATCCGAGGTGCAGTGGGGCCAGCTGGGGAGCAGGGGCCTAGGGGGCCGGTGGGTCCTATTGGCGCACCAGGACCCCCAGGACTGCCAGGACTCCCTTACCCACCGGCAGTGCCCCTGGGCCCCATGTCTCTGCAGAGTGAACCTCCTGCTCCTACTTCATGGGCCCCAGGTCAGACTCTGTCATTTCCTTCTGTTTGTAACTGGTGAAAAATATGAATCCTTGCCCCACAACTGAGATGCTTGGGAGGTACAGCATGATGGAGTCATGGAGTCTTATCAGTCAAAGTATAGTAACTATTTGGCCATTTTATAATTTATCAACATAGGTTGTCCCGCTGAGTGGGTTGGCTTCAGAGACAAGTGCTACTACTTCTCCAAAGAGCTCCACAGCTTTGACGAATCCAAGAGGAGCTGTGAAGCTCAGTCTGCATCAATGTTGATCATCAACGATATGGAAGAACAGGTAAAAGACCAACTCACATTGACACACAATAACAAAATATTTCCAAAACCACTCGAGAAATTAGAAACAGGCCCCACCAACACCACATTATGAATGGACTCCATTATATTCCCTTTATTGCTGCACGGTTTATTGAAGTCATTGTATTATTTAAGTATCCACAAACGGTGTCCTTGTTTGCCCTCCTCAGAAATGGCTGAAGAAGCAGACTTCTGGGAAGGGTTACTTCTGGATCGGTCTCACTGACAAGGAGGAGGAGAATGTGTGGCAATGGCTGGACGGAACAGAACCTGCCTTCACGTGAGTTTAGTCACTGTCCTTCCTTGTGTCTGCGATCTTGCAGTATGAGGTCAGTGAGTTCTTCATAGGATGGAAGAGGGCAGATCATCTAAACAGGGCCAGTGGCCTCCAGTCAGTGTGTCCAGAGAGGAGTTTGGAGTGTGAGTGCCCTCTGCTGTTTCTATGTAGGAAGTGGAAGCCTGGTCAGCCAGACAACTGGGGCCACGGACATGAACGAGGAGAGAACTGCGCTGGACTCATCCACGAGGGACTGTGGAATGATTTCTTCTGTGAAGATCTCATCAGCTTCATCTGTGAAAGGGAGATCGAAAGCAGTGAGTAACTGTCTTTCGATCAATATTTTATAGTATATTTTATATTGTATAGTATTATATTACACTATAATGTATTATATTGTTCTCTATTGATGTGTACCTGTTCACTCAATATGCAATATAACACAGTATTTATTTACTGAAACACTAATAAATATGATTGTTTTTGTAGACAAAGCTCCAGGACCAAAGCCCTATCTGGAGGGGGAGGGGCATAGCTGAGTCAGAGAGGGTGTGGCGATGAGCAGGTAGACTCCACCCACAAAGTGTCACAACCCAATGACACTGTGCATGGACATCCCCTATGGAAAGAGAAGAGGGACATACAGGGCACAAGTCTGAACATAGGCTATGGTTGTATTCACTGGGTTCCTCCCACTGGTGGTCAGATTGATCTTCACCTGAAAGTGAGATCAGATCACACATTCCAGCATTTGCGATCCTGCCATTGGACAATCGAAGAGTTAAGATGACTGATTGTGTTTCATTTTTGACCAAATTATCGGACTTATATAGATATTTTTAATTGTATTTTTATAGTATTGTTTTTATATGACTGTATTCCACACTTACAAATGATTATCTGAATGTACATTGTACTGTGTATGTTTTCTATGCAGAAATTATTTCATCAATGCCATTGGGACTCACACTAGTGTCTTTAATATCTGAAAGTAGTTCCTGAATGAATTGTGTGATATGCAAAATGATGCGTACAAAGAAAAAATATATCGCTGATATGCTATCCTTAAGGAACGTGGCCCAAACCTCAAATTCTATTTGACTACAGTTCAGCTACAGTATCACATACCTGAAAATGAGTAAGTTAAGTATTTACCTATATGATTTGTTAGAAAATATGCTTGATTGTAAGTCACGACTGCCAGTTTACAATTTAGTATTATTGTATGTATGATGTGAGTGATAATGAAGTCTGTATTGATATTAACTTGAGATTTGCTGCCAACATCATTCTGTAGCAACAAGAAACTGTGGATCTTAATAGATTATATTAAGATACCAATTTGCTCTCATAATGCACATTTCCTGATTTAAGGCTAGCTTCCAAACTTCCACAAACCAAAAAACAAGAATAAAGATGCAATTTATGAAGTAATTGTGTGAATTGGTAAGTTCATGTACATCTGTCATATTGTATGTGTACGTAAAGTTGTGTCTTTTTGTCATTGTCTTAAACCATATTCTTATAGACATTAAGAACAATCCTAATGCGTAGCTACTTTGGATAAACAGAAAACAAATCTGAGACAGCAAGCTAAATCAAATGTTACCTGTGATGCCATAAGGTTGGATAACATCTTTATTGTTTTAGGCATAAATTATAATAGACGTGATTTTTGTCAATTTTTTATTGTTTGTTTCTTGCCTAGCCCTGATTCCAAATACGATTGTGATTCAAAGCACGGTGGTGATTCAAGGCATGGGCTAGTCCATGGGTTAACATTACTCAAGTCACATTTTCCTCCAAATCATTTCACATTCTGGTTTTCCATCTCTAGGTCGACCCCAGTCACAGTCTCTCCTTCAAAAAAGAAATCATCTCACAGTAGCACCTTAGGTAGGGGTGGGGGGGTCTAAAACAAACGACAGTTCTACAAACAAGAACTACAGACCCTGAACAAAAAAAAGATGTAACTAAATGAAACAGTGATGAAGACTGAGTGTTCAGAAGTAACTAGTTATGTGGTCTTGTCTACTGATTCCACATGTTGACTTTAACACATAGACAAGTACTTATCTCTCAACTGATTTAAAAAGCACTACATTCATTTGACTGAAATTCTTGGTAAATATTAAAGCAACATCAGAGGGCGTAAGCGTGAAGCAAAGCTGAAGAAACACATTTGAATGGTCTTGGTTTCATGGTTACTTTCAAACTCAAAATTGCCAACAGTAACATGTGAATAAATAACTTAAGTCCTCCTAAAGATATGAGACCTGCACATGAAACACAAATGATCCTTCCACATTGCATAGTTTACAAATAAGATAAAACAAACATACTCAAAGGAAGCAGCATCTTACCCAAATGTCTGTTTATTGTCGAGGTATCATTAGTTTAATAATAACCTTGTTATTTGTCTAGTCATGGTTGCCACATGCTATTTACGTAAAAAATAACTGGTGGAAAACACTTACAAAATGAGTTGCCAATCGATAAAATAAGTAAACTGCTGGGAACCTAATCTCTCTCTTCCCTCCTCTCCGCTCACCCTTTTGTCTACATCCCTCTATCTCACAAGTTAGCTAGCTGCTGCTGGGCTCAGGGTGTTGGGGTGGGGGGGTGGGGGGGGGGTTGTGTATCAGGATGGCTGGCTGGTAGGTTGTTATCAGGTTGTGGAGGGGCTCCAGTGTGATAAGACAGGCTGGTTAGTGGACTCACCAGAAGGATTTCTCTTTACAGCAGCTGAGGAGGAACAGTAGACTGTCAGGAAGTGTTCCTCACAGTGCTGGAGACTCCTTGGTGATCCTTTATTATTCCAGTAATACAATGTTTGTTTATTCCTGTTTCCATGGGGATCATTCAGATGGTGATTACTCCTGATATGTAACGTCCTGGCTGTCACGAATGAATGGATCCCTGTTGTTTGTCCATGGTGATTCATATTTATTGAAGATAACTTTCAGGGGGGCTTTTTTTTTATTACTCCTGTTAAGACTTGTGGTGTCTCCATGTGTAGTAGTAATCATATCCAGATTGTTTTTAATCCAAGTCGGTGCTTTGTAGTCTGGTTCTCCTGGGGCATAGAGGGACATAGAGGAGAGGGAGATGGTACTGTGCCAGGTGTGGGTTGGCGGGGTTGCAGAACTGGTGGGGTCGGGTGGGCTTGGGTAGGCTGTGCAGGCTGGCTGTCCCAAACCTAAAAGGCCAGGTAAGTCATCAGCTAGTCATCCTTTTCCACTATGATCTCCCCGAGAAGCATCTTTCTCCTCTGACGGAGCATGTGGAAGTAGAGCTGAGGAAACACTGGAGAGAGAGAAAGAGAGACAGAGAGAGAGACAGAGAGAGAGACAGAGACAGAGAGAGAGAGACAGAGAGAGAGACAGAGAGAGACACGCGGGAAGAGGGCATGAGAAAGAGGACAGCAATGAGAGACTGAAAGAGAGAGACAGATGCTTGCTCTGCCTGTGCATCATGGATAAAGGAGGGACACTTGAGGGAGGCGCTCCTTACGTGGGATGTAGGACAGCATGACAATGATGAGGAAGTAGTAGTAGTCAAAGGAGACGTTGTACTTGTTTGGGAGCCTCATGGAGTACATAGCTGATCTACGGACGTAAGGCAAGGCGGCGTAGATGGTCAGCAGCTCTCCAGCCACACCCAGCGGGTACAGGATGAGGAACAGGTTGTATCTGACACAAAGGTGATAGGCCAGAGTCAGAAACATACATTTGAAGGGGATCACGATCCACACATTATCCCAAAACACTCAAATACACATGCCCAGGCACATCCACAGTCATCAATTAATGATCCACACGCTCACATGCCACGTGACCAAGAAAACGTGAGTAGACACAGTTGCTGTGCTGTTTTCACTGTCATTCCACCGCGACACAGACTTCGGAATTCCACTAAAACATTACAGATAGCAAAAGCCGAACAGGGCTTGGAGGGACGAATAAAGGGTATTAAAAAATCTGTTCTACATTGTGACACGGGCCAGAAGAATCCCTGTATTTACTCAAGAACACGGCGGCAACTCTGGGAAGCGTCTCTGTGGATGTGAGAGAAATGTTGGTCTGAGCATTCCATGCCCAAAACAGATGGTCTTAAAAAACAGGAGCAGCTGAACATGAGCCCCTCTCGGAGGGCCTGTCGTCTTTTTCTTGCTTAAACACCCCTCCCCACCCTCGCACCCCTCCTTCCAAATTGGACAGGGGGGATGGGGGGGGATGTGAGGGTGAGGGACAGGATCAGAGGGGGCAGGGGGAGGGAAACAAGAACTTCACTGAACGTAAAGATCAGGGAACCAGACAAAGATAGGCCTCATGAGTCAAACTCTAATCCTCTTTCTTTGAGGCTGCCACTAAGTGAATCTCATACCTGTTAAAGGGTGTTTACGAAAAAGCTCTGGGTCTTAGTAACGTTGTGAAACCAAGAGGAAGCCATCTTCGCAGCAATACGAGTCCAGGGCTATGAATCGGATAGCTGCGCCGTGTGTAGCTGGCATTCCGCACGGCTGCTCCTGTTTCCCATGGGAGCGCTCAGGAACATCCAAAACACACGTCACAGGCAGCTCCTCACAGGCCAACATGATGTCACTCCTGGCCTGGCCCCGTCTTCAGCCATAAACAGCGCATTAGGAGCCTCGCGCATAACACAGAATCGTAAACTACATCATGTTGCCTTGTGCAGAATCTTAAACTAATCGTAAATGTATTCTGTGCGATGGGAGGTTTGAACCTTTCCTTGTTCTGATGCCATGTGTGAATAGTTACATGAAGCATGCATGCGTCCATGCCAAATGCTTACACATTGCCCGGGAACCCAGTGTTAGCTGTTAGTTGACAGAGTATGGCTCACAAGGTGCTAATCAATAAACACACTCTGTTTGACCTACAGAGAGCAGGGTGACACCTAATACATGGCTGCACCACTTCCTACTAAAACACAACACTGCCAATCATTCAGTCTTGGGGGGAAGGGAGGCAGGCATGTCAGGGTGAACAGAGACCTGACCAGAGCCAAACCAGCATGCAGAAAAAAGGACAACTCCCAAACACTGCCATTGACATGTTCCTCTCCACCTGGCCCATTTGATGAAGTAGGGCAGGTGGTTGAGCAGGTTGAATGTATAGAAGGAATATCTTATGATCTCTGTCACCGTCCATACGACCAGGAAAAGGACAACGCTTTCTTCGTTCTGGATCTTTTAGGTCAAAATATGAAAGGAGCGATGGGAGGGATAGAAGGAAAGGGAGGAGTGTGTGTGAGAGAAAAGGAAAACAGTTTCAAAAGGGCCATCTCTGTACTAGCTCATTCTACAAGACCAATTAGATACTGTACGGTAACAAAGTCCCTAACCCCTTGAAGATAGTCACCTGTCTGATACTGTTGGTGATGAACCAAACCATGAAAATTCTTGAGCACACTTGAACCCCAGTTACAATTACCGATGTCCTCACAATCCCTACGGCGACAAGGAAAACAAATCAACTCTGATTAAATCAGAAATCAACAGTGCTGTACAGCTCGTTTGGTGAAAGAAACCGAAAAAGAATGCTACATACCGATCGCACAGTGTCCCACCTGAAAAACAAGTGATACTGTAATCAAATAGTCAGCTGCAATCTCTTCTCAACCTTGCAGAGTTGAACTGCTCACTCAAGTGAACCTCCAGGAACTTACCTCAAGTAAAGCCAGGGTCTGGAAAAACTTGAGTGTCCTTGCTATACTTTTGTACAGACCCTTGTGTGTGCCTTTCTGCATGTAGAAGCGCGTCATTGACACAGCCAAAACCAGCCACCTGTAACAGAACAGAGAATTGCTACTTTACATAACACTTAGATAGCAAGAAGAAGCAAAGGTATTAAAAACAACCACTGCTGTCATTGTACTATGTATATTAAGGATACCTAACTTCAGTAATAGTTGGATTGGGTAAGAAAGCAAAATGTAAATCGAGAAATTCCTTTGTGAATTCCTTTTTGAAACAGTACTGTGAACATAGTTTTAACATGGAAGCAATAATCCCCTTGTGAGTACGTTAGGCTAGGAAATCCATCATTACAGCAAGGTCATACTGGGAATAATGTAAACAAACAAAGCATTTGCGAAGCTGTACGGTTAATGGATTCTGGTATTTATTTTAGTTCACTAAAACATTGCCCCCCTACAGTTAACACATTCTCTCCATGTAAAATATAGAGTATGTCAATTTTTGGTGCAAACGTCTGCCTGCGCGACACTGAGAATACAACAACATTGAAACAAAACAGACGTTTGAATGGTTCATAACAGGAGTTACACTGCTAACAGTCAGATGAAGGGGTCAAGCTGGTTCAACAGTAGCAGGTTACAATTGTCACATACTGTGACCATTCAGTAATCCATCACTATGTTTCTAGATAACTTCAAAGTTCACTCTGAAAACACCATTTAAATGGAGGAGATTTACAAGTAACCTATCCTGATGGCTATATGACATCTGAGAGGATTTAGACGGTGTTGCTGTAATGCTGAAGACTAATCCCACTCTGAGCTCACTTCTTGTGAAGCAACAACAGGAGCTTGAGGATCATTTGAATATGTACACTGTAGGCTGATTGTAAAAAAGAAATAATAGTATCTCAATAAGACAAAGCGATCTGTAGACGATGGTGTAAAAGTACCTAGTCTAGATGCAGGGTCAGCTCCAAGGGGGGGGCATTGGGGGGCAATGCCCCCCCCAAATGGAATGCTGTGCCCCCTCAAAAAATAATGTTAAAGTATAAATAAGAAATACTGGCATTGGCTATGAATTAAATATCAAGATGGCTACACTTTCCTGCAGAATATGCAGGTCTGCTCTTATTTTGACTCCCATAGATGCTTTGTAAATGCGTGCCCATTGAATTTGTAAATGCCTCCCATTGAATTTGTTCTGGAGCCGAGTCTGTCTAGATGTCGCCCCATTTTTTCGTATCAAAATGATTACCACATGGGTACATGTACATTATTTCAAACTGTCTAACTCCCTGTTCCGAGATAAGGTCCCCACCTTAAACACGGAGATAGCACGACATGAACCAGAAACACATGCACCTGTGCAAGTTAACTTGTTGTGATGGTGCTCAATTACGCGTTTCCAAATGTATCATTCGCCAATATGCTTTGCCCTCATACATTTTAAGTAGGCTATTACATGTCCGAAGACATTTGATTTACAAGTAGCCTAGATACCAAACGTAATAAAGATTACTTTAATTGACGTACTTCTAAAACGTAAGTTCAATTCTGAATAATATCAATAAACAGAGCGCGTGATCGTGCGCACAAGAGTGCACACATTAAAACAAGTTATTAAAATTTGCCAATTGAGCATTTCACTCTCCCAGTCCGCAGCTCCAGTGTCAGCTCTGGCTATACTTATCACTGCAACTGTCGGAGTAGTGGGCATGACGCTGACACCGTATAATCGACCGTATTTGGAAAGGCTGTACCAGCGCCGGGGGCCGCTCAGTCACGGGCGTATTTCACAAAAATACCCTTAATCCTAACACAGTAGTTTTGACAAACTGGACAGGCTTTCAAACAAGTACTTTGTTTATGTTTTCCTGGTTAGTTAACTTCAGGGCCGCAATCCGTCACTAAATTCTTCAAAGAGAATGGGCACTTGCACTGTCAGAGACACGGTCCTATAAACAGCAACACGCTTGCCGACAGAGCTCTCTACTGCATAGCGAAGTTTCAGGGAGTGGCTGGTTATTAATCAGCTATAGGGCAGATTAATCCACATACCCGGCCGTCATGGTGATGTTGTAAATTGTGAGCCATGCGACAGCTACGGCACTTTTCGATCTCTTCTTATTGTTGTTTTCCTTCTCTTCAACCGTGCCGTCCTCCTCGCTGGACGCCATGGTACCGGGGACAGAGTGGGAAAGTCAGAAACGGTGCGCGAGCGCAGCTGACAGCTGGGGCAGCAGGGTCATGCATCCATGTACCCACGGCACCTCTCTCGCGGGACTATTGAAGTGCTTGGCAAAACCCTGATAGAAGAGCCATCGGTTATTCTGCCCGTCATTCAATTAAACAATTGCACTTACGTTTAGAACGTAAAATACACTCTTTCTCATATTGCTGTCCTTCGAGTAGCCCACTTAGTGTAAATTGAACCACCATGGGCAGGCACGCTTATAACTGGTTATGAAATATGTATGAGGAGATGTGAAAATAACCCATTGATTGGGTATTTGATGTTATCATGGTTGTCTTAATGTTAATAATTACCAACTTCATATTCGTCTCACATTCGGGAAACGCTTGCAACGTCGCGTTAGGGACCGTGTTTAAACCAGGCCTATACCCATACCATTTTGAAAAATGACCTTTATAATATGTATATGAATATAAAACCTCAAACGGACACCAGAGTATTCTAACAATGTCTGGTATACTTCCACAACCTTTACTTTTTCAATTACGTTTAAAACAAAATGTTCATTTAAAATAAAAACGGAATTGAAAAAGTAAAGGGTGTGGAAGTGGGCCACATACTATTAGAATGATCTGGTGTATATCTGAGATTTCTCAGTACAATTCTGAAAAATATAGATGAGTAATTTTCGATCATTTTTTTAAACCTTAATTGAAAAAGTAAAGGCTGTGGAAGTATACCAGACGTTGTTAGAATACTCTGCTTTCCATTTGAGGTTTTATATTAATACAAATATTATATATAACAAATATATATAAGTCATAATTTTTCAAAATTGTAGGGGTATTTTGTACCCGGTCCCTAACGCGACGCTGCAAAGTAGCGTCTTCCGAATGTGAGACGAATGTGGAATGTTGAATATGAAACTAACTTCACCTCGGTCTAAAAAATCAGCTGTTTTTACCCATTCATTTAAATAGCCACTGCAGTTTTTTGGTGAGAAAATAGCCAACTGGTGCTGATACCCAAATAATGGTGGATATGTTTTCAAGTACATGTTTGAGCATTATACTTCTTAAATGTTACAGTAGGGAGCATACTGCCACCTATTGTCAGGATTTGGAGAAGATGATTTGTGTTGCATTCAAAAACGGCAAGTTTAGCTTTGTTGTTCTGATATTAGTTTATATTTATAGGAATAATGCAGGGCTGCACTGTAATGTGCTGGGGTGGAGGGCTACACTGTAATGTGCTGGGGTGCAGGGCTGTACTGTAATGTGCTGGGGTGGAGGGCTGACGTATGTGCTGGGGTGGAGGGCTGTACTGTAATGTGCTGGGGTGGAGAGCTGTACTGTAATGTGCTGGGGTGGAGGGCTGCACTGTAATGTGCTGGGGTGCAGGGCTGTACTGTAATGTGCTGGGGTGCAGGGCTGTACTGTAAGTTTCTGGGGTGGAGGGCTGCACTGTAGTGTTATGCCTGGTGTTGAGTGGTGGGGGCACAGCCTGAGAAAGTGCATCATTGCAGGATCTAAAATTAGATCCTGTCGTAGTGCTCTGTAGAAATGTGTGCAAACTAAGGACACCACCAAATGTAATGCAGGCCTCCTAATCCTGATCCAGTTACATTATTCAGGACCATTTTTGTTTGTCATGGCAGCCCAGACCCGTCACAATGAGACACCTAATGTAAGGTTCCAGGGTTCAAGCCTGGATCAACAGCACACTTCACACATTTCTAATGACCTCTTCACTTTATCATGTGGGGGTGTGCATGCGCAGTGGGGCATGTTTGAGATACAGAAACATAAAAAATGTTCATCAAAACTAAAAAATGGAGACCACGGGGATCATTTGATGCTGAATGTTTGAGTCAATGACGTGAATCTTCTGGGAGAGAGAGAGCCCCTGTTAGCCTGCAGTCCCAGGCTGCCACAGGAGCTCAGCTCAGAGGGGGACGAACACAGAAGACTCAACACCACAAGGCCAGCTTGGAGACCTTCACTTCACATGTAAATATGTGACGTATGTGAATCATGTCTGTGTACTGACAGGGAGAGATGCCGAGACATGCTCATTATCCTGAGATCTGCACTGTCAAAAAGGGAGCACATATCTCACAGTCTGGAAAGGGGCACTGGAGTAACCTGATGAGGGTAAATGCAATGGGACTGTTGCCCTGCTTGCCAGTTGATCCAAACGAAATGTTTGTGTTTTACGATGGTCATCTCTTGACCAACATGAGGCCACAGAGGCAGAGACTCACAAGACATCATGATGTGTCTCATTACTGCTTCATTTGTATCTTCAAGATCAAGAGAGGAATTGGTTCACTGTAAGACCCACTGATATCATTATTTACTGCAGACCAATATGTCACTTCTGCTTTTGATGATCAAACACCCCATTTTTACTGTTATCCTTCTCTTCCATTGGACATTGTCACTCTACAATCACATTGTATCATCTCCCGTTACACCATGTTATAGTACAGTAAGTGAATGGATGTATTTATACTGTGCAACATGTTGGCAGTGTACAGGACAACACCACTAGATGGGGATGTGCAGCCATCATAGGCTGGACAAGTAAATCAGACTTCTGCCCTGCAGTTAGACAGACAACAGTATTGTGTTCCAGAGGTACATGGTCTTTCTGTCTGGTACTGAATGACCTGTCTCAATCCTTGAAGAGCAGGATTGAGATAGTCCTACCATCTATGTTTCAGATAAATACCCCATATGTGATGTGGAGGGTGGGAGATGATTTGTTTGCAAGCACCATATAAAGAGTTTACAGGGCCAGTCACATCCCCGTCACACCGACAGTCATAAAGGTACACAATGCTGAGTGCAGTGTAAGCAATCGGGTGAGTAGACAGCCAGGCCTGTGGTGTGTGGAAAATGCTAGTGGCTAGAGACAATGCCGTGGTCCCAGGCCTGACCGGCCCTCAGAGAGACAGGGGTCGCCTCACTGCGACAACAGCCCCTCTCTCTCTCTCTCCCTCCCTCTTTTTTTTTCTTTTTTTCCGGTCCCCCCCAGCGCAGGGGCTGCCACAGCATGGGCTCGGGGAGGACGCTGAAGTTCGCCCTGTGCGAGGTGCTGCAGTTCGCCGGCATGTGCGTGCCGCTCTTCGTCGTCATGCAGAGGTTCGCCATCATCGTGGCTAAGGTTAAAAGTGTCAGGAAGCCCCCCACCGATGGAGGGACGGCCTACTGGCTGATCGTGGCGTCCTCAATCGCCTACGTGACCTCCGCAGCCCTGCTGGTCTGGGTCCCCTTGAAGTACATGCTGTTTGTGAAAAAGAAATTCATGGTCGGGACGAGAAAGTGGTGAGTAGTCTAAACTGGTGGCCGGAGGATGGATGAGTTTAAGGCCTGTTTAGGGCCTGAGTTTGGATGTTAGGATGTGTGGACTTGCTGGAATGTGGGGCCTGGATGCAATGGTAGGGCCCAGGTGTAGGGCCCAAGTTGGGGAGGTTGAAGCTTGGGTTTGGTTTTGAAGGCTAGGGGCTAGGGCTAGGGGTCTAAGGCATTGAAGCCAGGCCTTTAGGATTGTGTCTCTAGATAAGGCCTGGTGTGAGACTGATGTAACATTTGTGTCTAGATAAGAAGCTTGACTCACACGGCAAATGTCTGGCTGACTGGTCTGGTCTGTATTACAGAATGTATAGGCTAAACAACAGTTGTGTTGCTTTTAAACTGACTGTGGATTGGTTCTGGCTTCTAGCAAAGTAAATCATTGTGAAGTTGTTTTGGTTGTAATTATGTTACATGTGAATGCAATAGTTTGAATGTCGATATCTTGATTGATGCCTGATTGGCAATTGCAAAATAAACTAAATTAGGCAACTTTTTCTCTCTTTCACTCTCTTAGGAGGCCGGTGGCCCTGGTCTATGTTATCCTCTCAACATTACCCTGCTTTGCTTTTCTCATCGCCAGTTCAGAGGTAAACCATGTGACCCCAATCGTTGGTCATTGTCATCTGTGCCTCTGTCTCAGTTCAACTGTTTATTTGACCTTTAGCTTAGATCCACCTCTGGAGGTGACCTTTGTTATTTGACCTGAAGTCTTAACCCTGGCATGATAGGAATACTCTCCGAAATGTACTTGATTCTTCAGTTCAGGACCGTTCCCTACAGTTTATTTTGTTCCCAAGGGGAGATTTTTGGTGTGACAGGTAACCTTGCTAGTCTGTTATATAAATTCGAATGATATCCATAAAATACTTAAACAGTTCTACAAGACACAAATGATCACAAGTCATGGAAGTGATCATTACCACAATACACTGCTGTAGCAACCCCTATAACTGTAGTTTGATGTCCTCCATTTCCAACCTTACTACCAGGCTAGTGAAGAAGTCATCGTAAAAGTGTGATCTATTACAGTGGGGACCTTCTGAGAGAGAAGTAAAAGGTGATGAGTGGAGACCAGCAGTTTGGTCCTCGGGGGAGCAATCTACAGCCCTATGGCTAAGGAGCTACTGATAAGCAGCTGACGTCCTCTTCCTGTTCAAATCACTCTCTGAAAATCAGCCATCCTGGGTTTCTTCCTGTCTGAGAGATGGCCTGCTTTCATTTACTGTCTATGAGGAGCTTTGTAAAGGTCTGGGCCTGACCTCAGCTCCTTCCTTATCAGATGTCATTTACATAACAACCATAAATTCAGCCCAGATGTTCTCTGCCCTGTACCAGTGAAGTCCTGAGTTAAGCACATACCAAAGATGCTAGAGATTAGTCCACTAACCCAGTGTCAGAGAGGGTCTGTTGCACTTACACACAGTAGCCATTTAACCTCTTCGGCTGTTATTTATTGAGATTTCCGTAGGAATCTAAACTAGCAATTGACTGGAATTTTGCTTTGTTCAGTGATTCAGTGATGCAGGATAGGAAGAGATTATGGAAATCATCTGGTCTGAGTCTAAGTGTTGTTTCCTCTAAGGTGCAGATCAGAAACAACATAAAACACGACACGTTTACGGAGCTCCCTGTGTCGCTGGTCCTCTTCTCTCTCATCTGCATCGACATTGTCGAAAGGATTCGCCACTGTAGACTTACAGGACAGGGTAAGTGTTTTTTTAAACATACTTTTTGTCAACCTTTGTTTGACAGTGCAACACTTATGAGGTCAAATTGTGTATAGCCATAGTGGCCTAAAGCATACAACATGTTATGAAGAGAGAAATCATGAAACAGGAAGGTGAACTGCTCAATGTCTAATATAAACCACAAAAGACAAACCTGACATTCACTCATACTTTGCTGGGCCTGTGTGCCTATCTGTGGCAGGCCAAACGCCTTAGGGTTGCATGGGATCTGTTCTCAAGGTGAGGAACTGGGCAGGAAACAGGTTGTCAGCCAAGTGCTGCTTGTAGAGCTAACTTGGCAACATACTGCTGTCTCAGGATGGTTTGTGATTGCTTGGAATGACTGCATACAAGGTATTACACAGGACCCATTTCTGATGTTCATTATTAGGCAAACAATCATTTTTGCTTATACCAACTTGATCATGCAGACGCCTTCTGACGCGAACCCCTTCTGTACTGTTGTGTTTCTCTCCAGCCAATGACCTGGAGCGGGATGCTGACATCCCCACCACGGTCCTCACGCACGTGGAGCAGGTCGCAGGGACGCCTGGGACGCCGGCAGCGGCTGCGGCAACAGCCCCTGCCACTGCGCCCACCGCCCCAGGCCAGCAGGGCGAGAAGGACCAGAACAGTGGGGGGTCACGATCAGAGGCCAACGGGATCGTTTCCGGGTTTCCAGGGAATCAGGGACGCCAGTTTAGCATCTCGGGCATGAGCTCCCGCTCTGCCAGCATGACGGCACCGTACCATGTGTCGGCCTACGCATACACGGGCCCGCTGCGCTTCCTGTGTGCCAGTGACGCCAGAGCTGAGATGTTCGTCGAGAGCTTCCTGTTCTGGATGGATACAGTGGAGATGGTTAGGTCAGCAGGACACCCGGCGTTGTACTTCTCTGGCTGGGTGTTCCCCATCTACATCTTCAGCTACCTGTCATGCCTGAGGCTGGTGGTCATGCCCCACAGTCCCCTGTTATCATCCCTAGGCGTGGCCCTCCAGGACCTTCCCTTCCTGTTCATCCGTATTGGCCTCATCGCCTTCTTTGGCTTCATCACACCACTCCTGTACCTGATGAAGAACTTGCTGGTCTGCTTGGCCTTTATTTACTTCAACTTCATGACCAAGCTGAGAATCTTCAACACTGAGAGGATGTTTTTCGGATGATACGACAGCCAGATGATGGGACCTGGAACTAGACTGAGGAGTCACTGAGAGAAACTGTAGGTTCTCGTCAGTCCCCATACAGAGTAGCAGAGGCACATCAAGAGAAGAAGATGTCCATTGACGTGACTCTGATGAGACTGCTGAAAGGAGGAACAGAACAGGACTACATTGGTGGTGCTTTTTGCAGGCCAAAAGGGAGCTCTTTTGCAATGTGTTCCTGTGAAAGGAAGGACAACATGAGCTGTCAGAGAGCTAAGTGTTGTCTCACTGTTATCTTGTTTCCTACTTGTTCTTGTTGTTTTTTAACCCCCAATCCCCCCATTCATCCCCAACCTGAACCATGGCACTTTGAGAATGTAAAGAACATGTGAAGTCACTTCTTACTGATTTTATAACACCAAACTACAGATTTTTCTATTACCATCAAGTGCAGTGAATGTGTATGAGCATAAGAATAATGTGAACATCAATGTTGTTGACATCTCAGATTTTTTCTTTGCAAGGTTATGATCATTATACACAAAATGAAAACAAAGCGTGAGTTTGTACCAATGATACATATTTTTTGGATCAAATTAATAAAGAAAAGAATGAAAAATTTAAGCTTTTTTAATATAATTTGGCAAACAGATCAAATGTTGTTTTGTGAACTGTAACTTTGTGTGTGTGTGTTGTGTATGCCTATTATTCTGTGAAGTGATGATCCATCTATCACGAGACACATTCCGCAATGCGTGCATTTTCCCAGGCACATGTTCAGTCTTCCTCAGCACATGATGGTGCAGGATGACTTGGTTGACATGGCTCCTCACAGCTCCTTCATGATGTGTCTGCCAGCCTGGCCTGGTCAGGCCTCCTTCTGGCCTAGCTCCTGGAGAACCCATCATGCCATGGCTTCCCTGTGCCCGCACTCTGGGGCCTGCGCTCTGCCCTCACGCTGGAGACTGGCCTGTGCCCACACGCTGGGGCCTACCCTGTGCCCCCATGCTGGAGGCTGCCCTGTGCCCTGATGCTGGGGGCATCCTCATCCCTTTTGTACAAATCCACTGATGAGACCGTCAATGGTTGTTGTATTCCTTATCAGTCTTCTGATTTGAGATGACCTCCTTGTGACACTTTGCCATTTTCGTTCCTTGTCTGACACTGTCAGGACATTGTAAAGGAATGTAATGTGTGTCTCATCCTGCATTTTGTATGATGCATGCATCGTTTTTTTCTCTCTCGCTTGCCAAACATCCAATCACATGTCTGGTTGGAGGGGGCCTTTTGTGTGACATCAACAAAAACACTGCTACGCTGTATCAGTTCAACAGAAAAGTTGAACTTTGCTGCTTGATGTCATGAGTCCATGACTACTGTACAGTAGCATCCTGTTGATATTGTCTATTTTCCATTAATTCACCCACACGTAGTCCAAATACATTAGAGCGGCATATTTCCTCCTTTGCTTCTCCTTTCCTTTTCGTCTCATCTCCATGGTGGAAAACTTTGTTTAAAATGACCTTGTTTTAAGGAAGTCATGACAAATTTAAGTCATGACTGAGTGGTGGTATTAGTATGGTAGATGGAATAAGTTGGTTTATTATATGGCAACGACAGTACGAGCGTTCTGATTGGTTAATGGGTAGTCATGCCAGCCGCGTATTGAGTTTTAAGGAAGTAAAATTTAAGTCATGACTGAGTGGTGGTATTAGTATGGTAGATGGAATAAGTTGGTTTATTATATGGCAACGACAGTACGAGCGTTCTGATTGGTTAATGGGTAGTCATGCCAGCCGCGTATGAGTTTTAAGGAAGTAAAATTTAAGTCATGACTGAGTGGTGGTATTAGTATGGTAGATGGAATAAGTTGGTGTAGTCTTCTAACTACATTTTTACACTCTCCCCATTTTTTAAAAATTGGATTATTTGCTCCTTTGTCAAGTTACATGCAGTTCTTCTCCTGTTGAGATGTTGGAAAAGGAGTACGATGTCTTTGGGGCTGGAGAATCAGAAATACATGGGTCAACAGAAAATCAAGGGGTTCTCTAAACCCAACAAGGCAGTTAATCTTCCACCACTGCTTGTAATTCAGCTGAATTGTCCCTTCTATTATAACAGTTTGATTTCCTGTTTAATTTGCTGTGACATTGTCAGAGGCCTCCGTTGCGGAGGTCAGTGCTGACCAGGTCTGGTCTCTGACCCCTTGCACATACTGTAAAAACATGTTTCCTCTCATTTTCACACTGTTGTGCTTTTTTCCCCAACTTGACTGGGACACAATCTTTTCTTTGCCTTGACACTGCTTCACAACTCGTATAGGAAGAGCCAGGAAGCCGCCTCCCAAACTAGTTATTTTGTTTCACGAAAAGTAAAGCTTAGCTAGTGTGCTTTATTTACTGATTTGCTGAAAGCTCTGTCTCCTTATCTGCCTCCCCTTCCCCAGTCTCTGAAGGCTGGGACAGTGACCCAGTAACAGGAGTTTTGTACCAGAGGAACACCCAGTCAGTTCTGACCTGGCACCAGGCCCGGGTGAGCTGCCAGCAGCAGGGGGCAGACTTGCTCAGCATCGTGGAACTTCACGAGCAGACGTATATCTCAGACATGGTTTACAAGATCAACACAAAATACTCATAGCAATTATAGCCGCATAAAAACTCAGCACAGTTTTAGTTTTCTTAGTGAATAGTGAACCCTCTGATGTACGTATAAAGTGAAGTTTACCTCACTACTCTCCTATTTCCCTTTCATTGCAATGCATTGCAATATCACTGCCAATGTCAAATATTTGTTCTACTTTTTTTAAACTCTTGGTTTACGTGGTTGTAAATAACACTGACTGCTACGGCAAACAATAGGTATATAGTTATTTGAAAGTTGTCAATGTGTAAATCATTTGTGTCATCAAAGTCAGGCAGTTTATAATTGATTGCAGTATTCTAAATAAAATAAAAAATCTAATAATCACAAATAGACAGTTCATTAGTGTATTAGCTAATCAGACAGTTAGCCAGGTTCTTATAAAAGAGACTTAGGTTAGGGTCTGGTCAGGAAGGCCATGGTCAGATAACAGGCCTCTCGCTCCAGTTACTCTCTTCAAACTACCCATCTTGAATGACTTACAATCCTATACATGGTCTGCTTTCATGAACTGTCTGTAGAGAACATTGTAATAGTCCAGGCCTGACCTCAGCTCCCTCTTTATCTGCTGTCTTTTACACAACAACTATAAATTCAGCCCGGATGAACGCCAGATCATTTTGTTCAGTGCCCTAGCTGTGCCGGTGAAATCCTGAGCTAAGCACATACCAGACATACTCGTCAAGGTGAGGGATAGAAGGGACCACTTAAACTACAATGGAACGACGGTTCGGAAACAGCATAGAACATGACACATTTACGGAGCTCCCCGTGTCGCTAGGCTTCTTCTCCCTCTCTCTTCTGACATACAGAGTCACACTGTGTGGGCATCAAAGACTGCTGCTTAGCAGTGATGTCAAACACCTTGGTGTAGCTTGGGATCTGTTCTCAAGTTGAGGAAATGGGCAGGAAACAGGTTGGAAGCCCAAACAAGTGCTGCTCGTAATACAGCGCTGAATTGGCACATTTCTAACAATGCTGTCTCACAGGATGGCTCATGACTTCTTGGAATTGCTGTGTGCATGTGACCAAACAGATAGCCGGGAATTGTTGTCCCAGAAATTAAAGGAAGAAAAGGTTGTGTTATTTATTTTACATTGATAAATATGATGACAGAAGGAAAAGAAAAGGACCACTTTCTTGATAATACCTTATTACATTTTAATTTAATTAGTTTAATCAAGAAAATCATGGAAAACAGTGGCACTTTTCCACACTATGATTGGGCTAAACATCTGTAATTTTGCACTGTATCTTTGTGTTGGTGTGTTTACTTACCCTATTTGAGGTAATGATGACACCACGACTTCGTAATGTATGCATTTTCCCTGACACATGATCTGGCCTTCTGGAGGATAGATGGTGCATGGTGCAGCAGCACTGGGGGTGACATGGCTTCACACTAGACTTCCTTCGATACAGGAAGCAGGATATCCTCCTGTCTTCTTTCTTCTGGAGCGCCATCGTTGTCTCAGCGATCCCCTGCGTCAGCACTATGAACAGACTGCCCGTCCTCCTTGAATACCTCTTTGTTGATCGTTCTTTTTCACTACTTATCACATTGTCATAATATTCTTATTCATTCTTTTGATTTCTGGTGACCTCCCTGTGACTCTGTCGGACACTTTCATGGCCTGATTTAGCGCCCTAGGGACACTACCAGGAAATGTAAAGGGATGATATGACATATATGGCCTGTAAATCCTACTATCTCATCTTTGTTACAGAATGTCCCTGCACATCTTGTGTGATGAAAATATGCTTATATATAGAAATAGTCCATGATTATTGTGGCATCCTGTTGATATTTGTTTATCCTCATTTCCCCCTTGCATTGACAATAAGTGAAAAACGGGAACTGTTTACAGCTGAATGTTGTAGCCCACCTCTTCAGCGTTTCTGGAAAGAGGTACTGGCTCACTGAGCCGTGGTGACAGGACACAATGACACCAGGGACCTGTGCATGCTTGGTGGCATCCTGTCTTCTGCACACTCCAGATAAGTGAATTCAACACATTTCCACCTTTTCCTTCTCTTTTCCTTTCGTCTCATCCCAATGGAGGGAAAAACTTGTTGAAAAGGAACTTTTTTGGCCACAGCCCCATCGCGCCATGTGACAGGATGCTCATCGGTGAGATTAAGGGGGGGGCGCGCTACGCTTCACTCTCACTGCTCTTCTTGCAGACACCTGAGCACACAGACGGACCCCATCTCCGAGGACTGGAGGACTATCTGACCTTTTGTCTGAGACACCAAACTATGCACCAGCTATGATGGCACCCAGTCCCTCCTTGGTGGTGCTTCTCTGCCTCACACAAGCCCTCCTCTGCACAGCGGTAATAGGTATGTCAGGCCGATCGTGTCTTTCTCTACTTTTAAGAAATCCTACTGGAAATGATACATCCCATTCAGCTTTATGGGGGGCGGCCAACTATACTGCACAGATGATGTGATTAAACTGTATTATGTGCAAAACATTTCTGTTAAGTTCTTTCGGGGGATTATGAATATAGAACGTAGAATGAATATAGAAAATGAAGGCAACAATAGATTTATGTATCAGTAGTTTTAGCCTTGAGTGGTTTAGGAATTGTCTTCCACCTGAGACTAGTCAGACAGTTGTTCTTTACTCCCTCATGACACAGACACCGGCTCCTTCCTGATCTACAATAAAGACCACAACAAGTGTGTGGTTGTTCTGAGCCCCACAGTGCTCCATACAGCAACCTGTAACCCCACAGCCAAGAACCAGAACTTTCGTTGGACCTCAGAGTTCCGCCTCCTCAGCCTGTCTGCGAAGCTGTGTCTGGGGGTCCCGGAAATAAAGGACTGGGTCAAGGTGCAGCTCTATCCCTGCAATAAAGCTAGTCCTCTACAGCAATGGGAGTGTAAGAATGAGACGCTTTTTGGTCTCAAGGGCCAGAACCTGCACTTTAACTACGGCAACAACAATGAGAAGAACGTGATGCTCTACAAGGGTTCAGGAGTATGGAGCCGCTGGACCATGTACAGCCCACAGAATGACCTCTGCTCCAAGGGATACCAAGGTAAGAGGCACCATGCTTACTTGAGGTAGTCTTACACTAACACTGAACACCATTAGCCTAGGTGTTTTAAGTCTGGTGCGGTTGAAATACTAACTTTAACCACATCCACATCTTTTCTTCCTCCATCTTTCTGTTGTCTGCTTGTTTCCTCAACTCAGAGATTTTCACCTTAGGGGGGAATGCCTTCGGCAGTCCCTGCCAGTTCCCCTTCAAGTTTGAACAGAAGTGGTATTCAGAGTGCACGTTTGAGGGCCGCCTCGACGGACATTTATGGTGCGCCACAGAGACAGATTACGACAAGGACAAAAAATATGGATTCTGTCCAACCAAAAGTAAGTCTGTAAGGCTGTGTTATATCTTGGATTCCATATTAGATTATCCTCTCCTGATGTTGGTCAAGAGTTTATGATGTGTGTGGGACTACAGTACGAGTCAGAAATGCATGATAATGTAGAAAATTGAGTCTCTAGATCCAACGATGTAGTTTATCTTCCACCTCTGCCTGTGAATCTGCTGAATTTCAGTACTCAGAATGGTTTTATTTTCCTGTTTTGCTGTGACCTTGTCATGGGCCATCTTTGCTGAGGTCAGTGCTTACCAGGTCTGGTCTCTGACCCCTTGTACAGAAAAACACAAACACTTCCTCTTGTCTTCAGAGCTGTAGATGCAACACTGTCATTCTCATCCTTCCGACCTGACTTGCACACAATCCTGTCTATCCCCTGATATTGTTTCATTACTGGAACAGGGAAAGCAGGAAGCTGCTGCTCCACTGGTGGAATAGCATAGCAGATCTAGATCTGAGGGAAGTTGTGTCAAATGAATGGTCACCGGGATTTTCTCTTGGGGATATTACACAGTTCAAAAACAATGTTGGTCTAAATGCTCAGCTGTCTATAATAATCACAAAATATTCAAACATGCATGCAACATTCTGATTTGCTGAAAGGTTGTTCATCGCCTTTCTCCCCCTCCTCCTCCCCTTCCCCAGCTGTTCAAGGCTGGGACAGTGACCCAGTAACAGGAGTTTTGTACCAGAGGAACACCCAGTCAGTTCTGACCTGGCACCAGGCCCGGGTGAGCTGCCAGCAGCAGGGGGCAGACTTGCTCAGCATCGTGGAACTTCACGAGCAGACGTATATCTCAGGTGAGAGTTTAGCTGTAAAGGAGCCGCCTGGTTGTCCCCTTCATCTTATACATGAGGGTGGCATTTTGTCCATCAAACATATTGTATGTCACAATCACAACTGATAGTCACGTAGACTTTACAGATGAATGCCATCAAACAAAGATCTAGTATACATGTATAACTGGTGTATTTCATGCAGGGTTGACCCATATCTTGAGCACAGCTCTTTGGATTGGACTCAACAGCCTGGATTATGAAAGTGGATGGCAGTGGAGCAATGGAAACCCATTTAGATACCTCAATTGGGCTCCAGGTAAAGTTGGACACAGATGACATGATCAACACAGTATCCCAATAATATTGCTGCACAAATGTTGTTGTCTTGGAGGAGGGTGTACCCTTTGATGTACGTGAAAGGTGAGAAGCCTAATCCAACATGATGTCAATTTTGGCAATGCTTTTGACAGGGAACCCATCAACTGAACCTGGTCACAACTGTGGTGCTCTGCATGCGGGCAAAGCCTCCAAGTGGGAGAGCCTGTCCTGCTCTAATAAACTTGGCTACATCTGTCGCAAAGGCAACTCCACCGATCTCCCCCCTCCTCCCATAGGTAAGAATACCCATACATGATAACAATATGTACATCGACGTTATACAATGTCATGCCATGGGTCATGTTGAGACTGAATTTTAAAAATGTCTGTTTCATTCCCACCACCTAACACTACCGACCCCTTTAACTTCTCTTTACCCAAAGACCAGCCCAGCTTCTGTCCCAATTACTGGGTACCTTATGCTGGTCACTGTTACTTCCTGGAGCGTACCAAGAAGATGTGGCGGGAGGCTCTGGCTGCCTGTCACAAAGAAGGAGGGGACTTGGCCAGCATCCATAACATTGAGGAGCAAAGTTTTATCATATCACAGTCTGGTTACTGTAAGTACCTCAAATGGTTATTTTGTGTAAAAAGGGTTCTACTTAGTAAAACATTTTAGATCTGAGATGCTTTGAAAGTACATATTCTCACATATGTCCTGATTGATGATGAAGTGTAACCGAGTTGAACTGGTTAAACTCATATTAATACCACCCACCGGCAGTGTGGCTTTGCCTGACTTGCCGGATCCAAAATCAAATCCCAGAAAGGGAGAAGGCAACACTGAGCCACTCTTGCTACATTTACTGAATAATGTAGCTTCCTGGTGGACTCCTTTCTGTTGTCTAAGCACATCCATGTCAAGTTTCATATCTGTAGGCCCGTCGGCATGAATAAAGACAGCCTGAAATGTTTCTTTAAAACTCCTTACTTCCCCTCATGACCCCAGTGGCCTCGGATGAGCTGTGGATTGGGCTCAACGACCAGCAGAGCCAGAATCTTTTTGAGTGGTCAGACCGCTCCCATGTTACGTTCGCCCAATGGCAGACGGGTGAGCCCTCCCATGAGACTAACTTCCAGGAAGACTGTGTCCTCATCAGGGGAAAGGTAACATCCACAGTATTCCTAAGATGACCATTTTTTATTTAAGCTCCTATTTTGTGTTTGTGTTACGTAATACCTGTTTTATAAATGCTGACAATTTAGTGTGATTAGATAGGTCAAAGTATATGTCAATCAATACAGGCATGACACATTGTCAAATCATGTCAGATCTTTAGTTAGGGGGAAGAAATTGATGCGTTTGTAGAGAATATAAACAGGGTCCTTTTACAATAATATTGGCATGGCTGTGGTTCACATCTTCTCCAATAAGGATGGCAAGTGGGCTGATCACATGTGTGAGAAAACTCATGGATATATATGTAAGAAGAAGGCCTCTATCAAGCCACCAGAAGGAGCCACAGAAGAAGTCAACTCAGGATGCAAAGCTGTAAGCAATGTTATCTCTTGTGTACAGTGTTTTGCCATAAGGTTGTCCTTTCTGGGCTTTCCTAAAGTTGTGGTTTAACTGTTTGTCTTAAATGTTCTCCACTATAGGGCTGGATCAGGTTTGGAATATACTGCTATAACATTGGATCAGAGACCAAAACATTTGAAGAGGCAAAAACTACTTGCCAAAAAAGTGACTCCGATCTGGTGCATGTGGACCACAGGTACAACTTTACCTTTTCACATTCCATGTTTGATTACACAAATATTTTATTACATCTATAAAAATAAATATATATTGCTCCTCACATAAAATGTGTTTTATGTTTGTCCTACATATAGATATGAGAGTGCTTTCCTGATTAGTTTGGTGGGTTTGAGACCGGAGAAGTACTTCTGGACAGGCCTGTCAAACTTGGTAGATATAGAAACATTCTTGTGGAGCAGTGGAACAGAAGTCAAGTTTACTCATTTCAACGTGGGAATGCCAGGTACTGTGTAGCCTTCTATCAGTGGCTCCTAACCATACATACACACATGGATCTACCATATGTTCAGTTTTGCAATGGTCAGATTGTTATATCTCACACCTGTCAAATCTCACAACTTACTAAACTTAGAAATGTGTATTAATTGACCATCTCCATTTTTTTGTTTCTTTTTTTGTGTGTGTTTCTGTTTTGTTTGTAAAAGACAGAAAACAAGGCTGTGTTGCCATAGCAACTGGCATGTTTGCTGGACTATGGGATGTTTTAAGTTGCGACAGGAAAGAAAAGTACATCTGCAAAAAGATGGCGGACGGTGTCACAACAACAGCTGCCCCTCCCACCACTGCAGCCCCACGATGTACGGAAGGGTGGCTTGGATCTTCTACAACAAACATCTGCTACAAGGTAAAACGATGCACTTCCACAGACAACCATTAAATAATGTTAATAATGATTATTATTCTTATCATGAGACAAATTACTGAACTCCAACCTCTGAAGTATAGTCGATGAAATCTAAATCTTTCCTCTGTACAAGTTTTTCAAAAAGTCTGTCGCAAACAAGAAGAACTGGCAGGAGGCAAGAGACTTCTGCAAGGCCATTGGAGGAGACTTGTTGAGTGTTCACTCTGGCTCTGACATCGACAATCTCCCGTGAGTTCTCTCCTCAGAGCTTCCACATTTAGAATGCTGCATCTCTTTCGTGGTTTATTTTAGGGACTGGCCATCTTAAAACCCTCCAAGCCAATAGAGTCTCACTGTCAGTGTGTGTGCAACCGTCTTAGTGAAAGTCTGTTTTTCCCCTAGTTATGTTAATTCTGCCTGGATCGGCCTCAGCATCCAGGATCCAAATGCAGGTTTTGTCTGGACTGATGGGAGCCCAGTGAGTATAACCCTGTTCTTTTCTAAGACGGCCATCATTCATTTCTGGGATTCTTTCAGTACAGATTCCCAGTTTTTGAAACAACCAATGTTGCTTTTTATATGACACCTCGTTGTTATTCCCCAGTTTTCATTTGAGGAGTGGGACTTAGGAGAGCCTAACAACCACAATGATGCAGAATTATGTGTTGAGACCAAGTCTTACTTTGGGAGCTTATTTCGATGGAATGACCGAAACTGTGAGGCCTACAATGACTGGATCTGTCAGATACGCAAAGGTAGGCCGCTGCGACCATCTATTCCATGCATCATAATGACCTTCCACGTGGTCTTTTCATTTCCTGGTATTAAAATGTTCTTTTTCCTGCAGGTGATACACCCAAACCTGAACCAGTTGTGGTTGTGGAAGGTAATAGACAGAAACATTTCTCAAATTCCACTTGTCATCTTTCAACACCTGAATTGTGACTGTTTTATTGTACCTTTCTTCTACACTGTATATTTCCTGACATCCCTGACCATCCCCCTGTCCCAGATACACATGGCTGTCAGAGTAGCATGTAAGGTTATGTTCCCTCCTCTCCAGAGTACAACACTACAGCAGATGGCTGGATCATATACAATGACACACAGTACTACTTCAATATGGAGGAAATGGTTATGGCCGACGCCAGAGTTTTCTGCAAAAACAACTTTGGGGACCTGGCATCCATCACTGGCAAAAGTGAGAAGAAATTTTTGTGGAAAAAGGTAAGGATGTGTGGATAATTTCTGGTGAGGAATTCACAGATATACAATTCTTGCATGAATTCTGATATCATTATTCTCTATCATGTGTTTACTTTTTTTTATCTCACAGATAACAAAGGAGTCAAACACACAATATTTCATAGGCATGATTGTAAACTTGGATAAGTCTTTCAGGTGAATAAATATGTTTATTTAGATCTCTGTTCTTCAAATAATAAGTCATCCATTATTTTGTCTGTCATCTTCATATGTTTCTGGCTGTCTGGTTAATGCAAGTTCAATTTCAGCTGGTTGGATGGGTCTCCAGTCTCGTACACGGCATGGGATCACAATGAACCTAACTTTGCCAACAATGATGAAAACTGTGTGACGATATACAAGAACATGGGTACGTGAGTTCAATCGGGGTTAGGTCATGCATGTGGGGAGGACTAATTTCAGTGACATGTGAGATTGGATTACAGTGACCACTTTCATATCAATTTGACTTCCTCTTTATTCTGTGCCCTGGTACTGTAGGCTACTGGAATGACATTAACTGTGGTGTAGAGCTTCCCTCCATTTGCAAGCGAAGCAGCAACTTTATCAACACGACTCTTGCCCCAACTACTGTACCTAAAGGGGGCTGTGCCCCTGAGTGGATCCAGTTTAATGGAAAGGTGACTACAGTATGACACGGATATTCCTACTGTGTAGCATATTTCATGAACTACTTATTATGCTACACATCCTTACGGATGTGACCAGACTGTAGACTCGTTCCCCCATTGAATCTGATTGTGGAACATACTATTAACTGTGACATGTCCCCTAGGCCTATTTGTATTTCGCATGTGATTACAAAAGGCTTTGCTAACACATGATGATCTTGTTGAAACAGTGCTACCAATTCAATATGGAAAGCAACAAGAAAACGTGGCACGATGCTCGGGATTACTGCATTAACCATGGAGGAAACTTGGCTTCTATCCACAGTGAAAAAGAACAAGGTGAGTGGTCAGGCCTTCTTAGACACCTAACGGTCAGATAATGGTTGTGAACTTAGCCATGCTCACAAGATTAGCTCAAGATGATGTCATGTAGTTAAATGTAAGGGATGAAGAATCACCTCACACTTAAGAGACACAACTCCCTTATCACATTCTCCTGACTTGCTTCCTCCTTTCCAGCTTTCATTACTACTCAGATGAACAGGTATCCCCAAGATATGTGGATAGGTCTTAATGATGTCAACTGGGAAATGAGATTTCTATGGACAGAAGGCAAAAAGCTTTCCTATACAAACTGGGCTAAAGGACATCCAGTATCCATGCCTGAAGGACGCTATTCATTTGATTCGGTGAGAATTAAAGATAGGTGGTGTAGTGTAAATCCATATTTACGTTTTCATGGTCACAGAACACAGCCCACAGGCATCACTCCAGCTCACCCAATATATGAACATCTTATCTTACCAAGTCTGGAACATTGATTGAAGAGATTGCACATTTCAGTAACCCTATAGGAAAAGCAGGGTATAGGATAACTCTGGTATTGTCTAAAAGGTACAAGCTCTCACCCCTGGAAGAGTATAAATCACTAGAGTGGCCAGTCAGATTTCAAGGGGGAGCATTGCACTCCAGGACATTTCTTGAAAAACAAGTGCTGCGTCCCAATACCCATACTACCATATTATAGTATGTATGTTAAAGTATTTACCATACTAGTATGGTCATACATCAGTCGCACTGAATGAGTTGTCACAACGCTTAGTAGGAACATAATAATATTTTTGAGTGAAGACACACAAAATGTTGTCTCTGAAAAGTCCTAGTGGATGCCACCCTCTAGTGGATGCAGACACAAAAGTGTATTCATTTACCACGTGTCATTTTTATTGAGGACTAAATATGTCCACACATCTCCCTTTCAGGCATTTGACTGTGTAGTTTTGGTGGGAAGCAATTTCAAACAAACTGGACTATGGAAAGTGGAGGATTGCTCAATCACTCAAGGCTTCATATGTAAAAGAACTGTTGGTGAGAAACTATCTTCAAATTTGAAACAGAAGGAATTTTCACTCATTTTCAGTTTCTTTCTTTCTTACTTTTGGACTCTATTTTAGTGGCCCTCTAACCACTGTGTCACTTTTGGTTTAAGATTCTCAGATTGCTCCACCAGCCACAACGGCATCAACAAATAATTTCATCAAATATGGCAATAACTCTCTGAAACTGGTGGCCCAGAAGATGAAATGGGACGAAGCCCGTAGACAGTGCAAAGCAGACGATGCCGATCTAGCTAGCATCCTGGACCCGATCACACAGGCTTACAGCTCACTGCTTATCCACAAGTATGGAGGGTCTGTTTGGATTGGCCTCAACAGCAATTTGGTAATCAGCCTTAACACATCTAAAACACAGTAACACAGATCATGTCCACAATGTGTGTCTGTTCAATTAGTTAATTATACATAATAATTTACAAATGTGTTGTGCATTGATTTCAGTGACAATATGACTTGAACCCTATAGTATTGGACATGGATGTAATCTGTAGGGTTGTCTATCTTTTAGACAGATGGCTTGTTTCGGTGGGTTGATAACTGGCGCTTGGGTTACACCAAATGGGGTCAAAGAGAGCCAAAGATGAACCAAGGCTGTGTTTATATAGATGAGGATGGATTTTGGAAGACAGGCTCATGTAGTGACACCCACTACTCTCTGTGCAAGGCGTCTAAAGGTCAGACTTTCTCAATCTCCATCCACACTGACACTGCATTATAAAATGTTTTCGTAATGCATCAAGTGTGGCTGATAACCGGTATTAAAATGCAACACAACTATTAATTTATGAACTGAAGGGGTTAATCACCTCAAAACTACAATCAATACGCAAATTACATAGCCTAGATCTGTTTCAGTCTTTAAAATCAAAGAAGTTCTTTGTCTTGATAAAACGCGCCAATCAGTGTAGTCCTACCGTGTTCCAGACGTGCCTCCCACTCAACCTCCCCAGCTCCCAGGCAAATGTCCAGAACCCAAGAGGGGACCGGGGTGGGTGCCCTTCAGAGGCCATTGTTACGCTTTCTTCAACTCAGTGGTGGACAACTGGGCCCGAGCCTCAGTGGAATGTTTGAGAATGGGTAAGACACCACACACCCCAACCCACTTTTGATTACCACCAATAACCACAGAACTGTCTACAAGGTCTTTCTTGACAAAGAGCAGCACAAGATACATTAACAACGAAAGATAATGAGGATGGCCATGATGATGTGCTCATCAGGGGGATCTCTGCTGAGCATTGAGGATCCACTGGAGAACCACTTTATCCAGGAAAATATAGAACTTCTGCAGGATGGCGTCAAGACTTTCTGGATCGGGATGCATAAGAGCTACGAAGGTTAGTACCTCTCCGCCTCTTGCAAAGACCGGTTTTGGGCGTTGTGTTAAACATTGAAATGAACCAAATTTACTAAAATACTTCCAACACAAAGTCCTAATGTTTAGCGTAATGAAATGGAGAAAAAAAGCCAAAGATGAATGTCCTGTACTAAGGTACAGTATAACTTTGTTTACCACAGGTGAGTGGATGTGGATTAATAACGACGTGTTGGACTATACCAACTGGAAAGCAGGATCCCATTCAGGGGACTGTGTTGAGATACGTGCTGACACTGGACAGTGGAGCAGTAACAGCTGCATGAGATACAAATCATATATCTGCAAAACTCCTAAAAGTGAGTATATGTGTGTCAAGGATCAGATTGATTTGATTAAATGGTATATTTCAGGTTGGGGTAAATCAATAGGTTATTCATATATGGTCTTTCATGTTACATCTGCAGTTATCGTACCAACGGAGAGGCCGCCAATCAATTGTAAGTTGATAACGTTTTAACAAATCAAGTTTAATGTGCGAAGCACATTTATCATTATAAAGGTATTCATGTTCAAAGCTCTTAATTTTACACTCAGACAACTAAGATACATTTTCAGGCTTTGACAAATATTTAAGAAGACATATTAAATAAAGTACATTTACAGTCATCAAACATTAGTAATAAGAACACTGTTTTGTTCTCTTGAGCAAGACATGCATACTGCATTTACTGTAATAAAACTGACAACCTGAACAAAAGATAATGAATGAAGCAAGATTAAACTAGCAGTAAGGACATCAGAGCTGTGTGTGAGTGATGCTGTTCTGGTTTGATTTCCTCAGCCCCGAATGTCGAGGATCCCCCCCACGGTTACGCTGGCATCGCTGTAGCCGTCGTCTTGGTGATAGTTGCTGTGGTGGGACTCGTCTTCTTCCTGTTCCGCCAGCGCATCCCCACCCCCGTGCTGGGAGAGAGCACCTTCGATAACAGGCTGTACTTTAACAGTGACCCATCACGCACCATCACCACCGTGGACACCAAGGGCCTGGTGGACAACATAGAACAGAATGAACAGGCCTAGATGCAGACCTAGAAACAAAATTCCAACAGGGTTCTTCAACCAAATAACCTTTTAAGAACTGAGGTAAGATGGAGGTAATGACACTTGAGGTGAGAACCAAGAACAGACAGCACACGCAGTGTAACATTCTGTATACTCCCCTTGTCCTCAGGCTCAAAAATGACCCACCTTCACCAAACCCCTAAAATAAAGCAGCTTAATTGAATTTTAAACCCCATAATCTATTTTGCATGAAGAACCTGTCTTCATCACAAACGTTGTGAATATGTGGGCACATTGCAGAAAGACTGCATTTAATCAGTGGACAACCATTACTTTTCCTTAGAACAGACCTGTCATAACCCTGTATGTGATAGGGGAGATGCTGCACCTGCACACAAAAGTTTAGGTTTTGTCTGAGTTCAATCAGTACAAATAAAGCACAAATAATCGAATTATCTTATTGTATGTGTGTGTGTGTGTGTGTGTGTGTGTGTGTGTGTGTGTAGTGTGTGTGTATGTACTCTTAGTTGTTTTTGTGGTGTGTATAATGGTTTTATAACTGCCTGGTCAAAAAGGTCCGTAAGACAATCTTTGTACCCTAGTGGTGTGCAGCTTTCATGGAAATGTGAGCAAAGACAATGTTTCCCGTTGTTCTAATGTTGGGGTCACTCTAGGAAAATGTTCAAGTTAAAAATACTTATAAATGTACTACTAAGTACGATTATAAGTATTTAAATGTATTTTTTGCATTTTGTGCTTATAACACTATCAAACAAACTGACCTTGGTTCTGAGATTAAATAGATCTGACCTCAACAAAGGCACTAGTATCACCTTGCAAATCTTTCCCCACTCCCTTCTATGTTTCTGTTGTGTAAATATTCAGTCAAGACTGTCCTGAGAATGCTTGTTCGCTTGAGTGTAGATTTTAGGACATTCTGAGATCAAATATTAATAATCTATGAAAAGTTTCACATTAGTTGTTTACATACAGGAATATGAAACTAATCTACTATGCAATCGTGTAATGCAATTGTTGTGCCTGGTTTGAATGCTGCAGTTATTTTAGATAAATGTAAGACTCTTCCTCCAATGATGCTAAATAAAATAAAATAAATAAATTAGTAAACTAAAGTATTTTGCAGCTAATTTCTTCATGACACACAATTAAGAGACATGCTGACAATTGTTTTACATTCCCATGACCAGCACAAAATGCCTGAGAGCCCAGAAACATCTGGTATTTACATTAAAATGTATTTACTTGTTACATTTAGTCATTTATCAGACTCTCTTATCCAGAGCGACTTACAGTAAGTACAGGGACATTCCCCCCAAGGCAAGTAGGGTGAAGTGCCTTGCCCAAGGACACAACGTAAATTGTACGGCCTGGAATCGAACCGGCAACCTTCTGATTTATAGCCCGATTCCCTAACCGCTGAGCCATCTGACATTAAATTAAAATTAAAAATGTGTATGGCATTCATCATTGTTTAAGGTCACCTCCACCACTGCCACTCTCCTGCTAGTGTCCTAGCCACCCCTCTGTCTGTGCTCCCAGTGTCTTCATTGTAGCAATGAGGGATGTTTCTCCATGGTAACGAGCCCTATAAGGCTGTGGCTAATCCTTGGGAGCTTACACAATTCCTACTTCTCATAAGAGGGTTTTACCAATTCTCTGGAATTCTCCTGAACAAGTCCTCTCTGCAAGCACCTGAGGAGATAAACAGCCTTGCGGAGCTACTAAGAGGTGGAGAGGAACAAACGGTAGGTCTCCTTACCCAGCATGTTCTCTTTTAGTTCTATTTTCAGAATGACTCTATTCTTTATTTTATTATTTTTTTGCTGCTGAAGTGTATGTTCTTCTGGTTTGCATAATGTGGGAGGATGTACGGATCTCGGCAGCAGAGCTGAGAGATGCGATGTTGGCGTCTGTACGCTCGTACACTTGCGCGTTTGATCCGTGATGATTCAGGGATCACACAGTCTATATCTGGGATCAGGGACCTTCCGAAGTGCAGTGCCTGAACAGCTCACAGGCTCCTACTCAGCACACTGCTGACTTCTGCATCTCTCTCATGTTTATACTGAGCGAGATGGTTGGAAAACAGCTTAAAAAAAAAGTGTACTGTCGTTTTCTAACCATTTTAGCTGTAGACTTTCAGTGCGATAATCTGATTTACAGCAACATGGATGTCTGATTCCATCAACAAGGAGGCAACTGAAATGTTTTGCATACTTTTCTTTTGTGTTGTATCTTGTGTTGATGCAAAGTGCTCACTGTGATTTTGTTATAAACTATTCTGTACTGTTTGTTCCTTTGGAAATGGCTTCGTCAATGTCTCTCATCTGCAGATTGCTCTCTTTCTTTGCCTGAGGGGAGAAAAAAAAATCTCAGTTGTGAGGCAAAGAGTTTAGAAATACTGATTCAGTCTGAGCTAAAGCTTACAGTTCACACATTGCAGCTTTTCCCAAGCAGGAAAACAATGTTATGTTGCTTAACTCTGTAAGTTTCTGTGAAGGGAGATTTTGTACTTGTCTCACTGTCAACAAACTGTAAGCTTGAACCCTGTAAGATAATTACTCCTTTTGAAATCAAAGCACTTCCCTGCCCCTGTCCCCCACCCTCTTCCTGCCTCAGTGCTCTCTCACTTGCCTGCACTAATCCTTTTGTTGTGGTCTGAGGGGCCCTTGCTCTGTGCTGACCATCTCTCTTTCTCGCTCTTGCTCTCTCTCTCTCTCTTTCGCTCTCTTTCCCCAGGCTGGCCATCCTAGTGCTATGGGGTCTAATTCGGGTAAAGGGTGCCTGCAGAGCCCTCCTGCAGTCCTCCACGAGATTAGGCGAACCCATTATTAACGCCTCCCTCAGCCAGAGAACATTCTCTCTCTCTTTCTTTCCTGCCTCCCTGGCTAACGACTATCCCTTCTCTCTCCTACTTTCCCTCGTTAGTCCTCCATTACCCCAAACTGTTTCCTTTACTTTCTCTCTCACTTTTCTCAGTATTTCCTTCTCAGCTATCTTGTCCTTCTCTTCCCCTCCTTTACGGTTTCTTGAACCCTCAGACAATCCAGTGAGTGTGAGGGACTTTGGGGGTCCGGCTGGCAACATGTGGCTTGTGGGCAATGCTTTCTCCACGCTGCTGCTGCACCTGACTATGCTGGGGACGGGGAGACTTATGGGGGTGCAGACCCAGGGCATGGGCCAGGAGCGGGGCTACCTGCAGGACAGCCTCAGGGTCTTGTCTCTACCCCCTGGGCCAGGGAGCCAGCCTCAGCTCCACAGGAACCAGACAGGTGTCCTGCTCTCCACCCTCCTCCAGACGGTACGCTGTCCAGAACGGATCAGTGGGTCACAGGAGCTTTGTGAGAAGGTAAGACTCGCACATGAACTGGCACATGAACTGGTACTCTCTAACGGTTGCTAAAGGTCTCTCCATTAACTGGTACTCTAACGGTTACTAAAGGTATCTCCATTAACTGGTACTCTCTAACGGTTGCTAAAGGTCTCTCCATGAATCTACTAATGATAGAGGGAAGACGTGAGGGAGGCATTGACAGCTGTAGAACATTGTGTGACATTTCTGTAACGCTGCCAAGATTTTAGCAATTAATTAATGTGGCGCTAACACATGCCATGACAGCCACTATAGTTTCTATAGTATTTTTGTCATGTGCAATAATGCTGCCTGGTCATTCTGGCCTCCTGCTTGTTATGGCTGGAATGTGAGTGTGTGTGGAAGCTCAAAGACCTGACCTCTGGAGGCATTCATGCTGAGTGGTTTTCGACGTCCCTCAGTTTGACTCATTATATAGAGAGAAATCTTTGAGGCACTTGGTTTCATGTGTTTGTACAGGTGGGTAGTGCATGTGTGTGTTTGTGTGTGTTCTAGTTCCCCTTGAGCAAAGTGGATTTAGAAAACAGGAAAACAATGTAGTTAAATAGAAAATCCCTCAATTTTTTTAACTTCATTGTTCAACTTTCAACAGTCCATTGAAAATATTTGGAAAGGTTATTGCTTCGCCCACTCTTTTGGTCTTCTGAGTTCTTGTGTGTTTATGTGTGGGTTCAGCCAGGGCTGTGATCAGCTCAACACAAAAGCCTTCGTTTGACAAGGAGCTCTTGAATGCCATACATTCAGGAACAAGAGACCCATTATCAGACAAAAATGGAACAAAAGGAAACCAGTTAGCAGTCACATACTGTATACTGTAACATATGGCTGACTAAACTTACTGTACATTTCAGAATCACTGTTTACTAATCAATGGACATACACTATTATGTAACTAGCTAGATACTAATGATTTCAGTTGTATTTGGTCAGTGAGGGGGTGTATCTGAGTTACTTACTCATTTTATTTCCAGTAAAGTATTTATTTTCTAAGCATCTTAGTACAGATTTCCCAGTTCTTGCCACTCAGTTGTCTTCTGTCGCTATGGTTACAGTGCCTCTCTCCTGATACGGTCCTTTCTGTCCTGGTGGATAATGGGAAGGCGTACCTTGCTGAGGAGGACTACCTCAGAGTCTCCACAGCATTGCTCTACTACGTCATCAACTTGCAGGACCTCTGTAGTCCCAACACTGCTTCCTCCTCTTCGTCCTCCTCTTCATCACTCTCTTACGAGGACTACCTCCAGGCCCTCACCAACCTACACCCAACTGAGGACGGACACTTTCTCTCCTCTAATGAGACAGAGAGTGTTCTTCAGCTCATTAACCAGCACTATCAAGGTCATGCCCTGGAGACAACCGCCTCCTCCCACTCACAGGTACAAACTGGCCCTCGTAAACATGTAGAAACATCTCTATGTTCTCATATTTAGTCAAATGACATATTTGTGACACAAATATTCTAGTTGAAACCACAGGCAATATTGGAAGTGTTTCATCAACATCAAAAATGACTATATGTAATCAATGAGTGTACAGCTGGGGAAAGCTGAAGGTGGCTGTTGGCTGTGAACCTTGTGAACCCACAGTGTGTAGACGCCACCAATCTGATGGATGAGGTCGGAGTGACGGACAGCCGGGGTGCCGACCTGTCAGCTGTGCCCCTCCTTGCTGCAGCCATCATCAGTCACACCCTGCAGGGGCACTGTTTCAGCAGGAGGAACCTCCCTTCCCCTGCCTTCTTCACCGAGTACATCTTCCAGTCCCTCAACCGCACCAGCAACCTGCAGATCATAGGTTTGTTCATGAAACGTCTTTTCATGGACATTTTGGGTAGGCAGTCAGAAATGTGTGGGATATTTTGAAACTTGAATTGAACATTTTGTAATTGTACAAAAGGACTTCTAGGACTTCTAATATCCCACAAACATCTGTGTTTGTCAATAATACAGTACATCGCCTCCACAGGAATCTAAGACAGTCACTGCTTGATGTTGTCAGCGTCCCACAGTGATGATGTCACTCTCCTCAGATCTGGAAGAGCTGCTGCATCAGCTGGGTGTTGGAGGAGGAGGAGCCTCTCACTCTCACAGCAGGGCCAGGCGGAGCGTCACAGGCCCCGCCCAGAGAGTTTCAAGGCATCAATTGGACGGTTGTGCCCATGAACCTCTGGGCATCATAACAGACTGGGCCCATGTGAGACTGAAGCCTTATTTAGATTGTCTAATAACATTGTATTTAACTCAGCTTTCGCCTATCCTGTTTTGCCTGTTTGGTCAATGTTGGATATCAAAATGATTTGGAGGATGAAACTATGTATTTTCTAGAGACCACCGACACTTAGAAGTTTAGATATACTGTAGATAGCAAAACTGAAAAAAAACTACTGATGAAGAAATTGATGGCTTAAAAATGTGTCAGAAAAAAATTCTGGATTGATTTGTATATATTTTGGTGTTCTCATAATCACCAGGTGTGCTTCTCAGCCAATGAAATGGTGGATATCTTTGCTCTGAATCCTCGTTTACCCATATCCAGAGATCACTTCAAACAACTGTGTCCTGCCATAATCCAGCAATTGCTAGGCAATGCTTGTGATCCCACAGAGCTGAAGGCACGAGGATCACCACCCAGCGCCATAGAGAGTAAGGCTCTCCCCTTCACGAGGAGAGGACTCACCACAGGCCACTATTAGAACAACTTAGTCGCTTTAGTCACTAGTCCTGACAGAGGTCTGGGACAGACATTGTCTTCATCTCTCCCCCCCCCTCTCTCTCTCTTTCTGTCTCTGTGTAGAGTATGGCTACAGCACTGCTGCGGTCTTGCTCATCACGGTGGGCTCCATGCTGGGCATCTGCCTGATCTTCTTCAACTCCTGCCAGGAGACCTACGCCCTCATCCTGCAGCTCTTCGTGGGCCTGGCAGTGGGCACTCTCTCAGGAGATGCTCTGCTGCACCTCATACCACAGGTAGAGGGCATGCTGCCATCAAGGGTAGATGTGCCATCCGTCGGAGGTACACCGTTACAAACTCTCTCAAATCTGGTTCCTGTTCCTGAGAACTGTTGAGGGTTCTCAGGTCACCCCTGTGGGAGAACACACTGAAATAGCTTTTCAGAACTCTTCATGGTTCAACGTAGAACAATTTAATAAAACAAAGGTTCTTGCCTTTGATAGCTACTGAAAGGTTGTTTCGGGCAATTCTTTGGCCTTCCAATACATTTAAACTTTTTCCCTAAAGTGTAGATGTTCTGTACAATATGTTTCAGGCTGATCAGTAAATGTCTCACTTTTTTCTCTTCCTGTCTCCTTTGGAGATCCTTGGCCTCCATGATGACAGTCACCATGACGACCATCACTTTACAGAGGGCAAGGAATACCTGTGGAAAATTCTGGGGATCATTGCTGGCATCTATGGATTTTTCCTAATTGAAAGAGTCTTCTCCCTAGTGTTGCCTTCTCACAGCCATGTAAGATAGTTCTCGTGTTTGTATTCTAACAAAGTATGCTTAAAAACAACAGATATGCTGTACTTTATTGTTGCCTGATTGCTTGATTAGGAATCACTTTCCATGCCAATGTGACTCATCAGAAAACTAGTCATTATTTGTCAACAGAGAGTGAGTCACGATTTGTGTAATTAAGCCTAGTTTCCTTGTGAACCTGGGGTGGAACCAGCTGACTGTGCATGCAACCATCCATCAAGCCTGGAAACTAAAGCCAGATTAACAGACCACAGCTGTGAAGGCACTTCAGAATTTAGTTCTATTGTTTAGTGACTGCAAATGTCAACATTAAAAGTTGACATTTATAAGATTCTACATGAAAGAGTCATGGCGACATGGATGTTCCAAAACGAGTGCCCTCATGGCTGCTGTCCTGTGTGAACTGGGTTTAACGTACCTCTTCTGTCCCTGAAGGGCCACCAGGGTATGGGCCATTCCCACGACCTCCCCCTGGAGCTCAACTGCAACGGACAGTCACAGAGGGGCAAGTCCATCTCCACCATGCAGCTGGTGAGTCTCTGTCGGTCCAGTTTGTCTCTTCCCAGCACCCGTACAAGCAGCCCTGCTCCAATCCAACAAGTATGCAGGCACTGCTTCAATAAACAAACAGTGACTGAGGACAGAAGCCACAGTATATTAATTCTATAGTGGGCACAGAAAGGGGCCTCAGAGCAAACGGAAACATCCCGGAGATGATCTTGTTTAGACAGGAGCTGTCTTTAAAGGGGAAACAGCAATGCTGATGGCTTTGAGGAAAACAGGCAGCTGCTTTAGAAGAGCCGTGTGTTCCTGATCACAGGGTTTGAATATAGACTAGATTGCTAATCTGTCAGCCTGCCACCTTGACCTGGGCCAACAGAACCAGTACTTGATCTTGATTTCCAACCTCCATTTTGGGAAGTGTGAATCAGAGCAAACCTGAGTGGTGTGATAGAGCAGTGCAGCAATGGTATCTGCTGGGTGGGAATACATAGGGGCTGAGCGTAAAAAAGCATAGGCCTTAGTAGGTTTTAAGTAATACTTCTTTTAAGTAATTCTCTAAACTCTGTAGATATGTTCCAGTAGTTTCACAACCAGGATAGAGAACAACACTGTAGGTGGCAGTGAAAGAGGATCATGGCATGGTGTGGGTAGGAAAGCTCGATGCCAGTGCTGAGTCATTCAGGCCTTCTGAGGATAATAGAACAAACACTGGGAGGGTACTTCAAAATCGACCAGTGCACACTTTACAGAACGTACCCTGTCCAAATGAAAAGGAGACCATAGATACATTTTGACTATATGAAAGTGAATATAGAGATGAAACACGGGTGATTTCTGTGTCTATCACTCCTGCAGGAAACTGTGGATGACTTGGACTGTACAGAGATAACTTCTGATGAACCAGGCACAAGTACACCTATGCAAAGTGAGTCTCGTGCACACACACACCACACAAACACGCACACACACAGCACCCACTCTCCCAGCCATTCACTGATTTCTGTCCTGCTCAGTACTGTGGAGTGTAATTAGTAGCTTGGGTAGTGATTATCACAGTCAATGGGAGGGACTTCTGAGACAAGACAAGAGGCGCCAGACAGTCGGTCTTTGTGTTTGCAGGACAGGGGGTTCCTCTGCTGGCTCTGATGGTAATCGTTGGAGACAGCCTCCATAACTTTGCTGACGGTCTGGTGGTGGGTGCAGCCTTCTCCTCGTCTGCTGAGACGGGCATGGCGACCACCGTGGCCATACTGTGCCATGAAATACCACATGAAATGGGTACAAAATTACAGACCAACACATCCCACAGGGGGCATTTTCTGTTATCTTATTCTCTGAGTTACGAAATACATTCGAAAAAAACGACTTCTACAACATTTCTTTAAACTTATGAGATCAAAACGGTACACACATATTTATCCTGAACTAATCAAATGGACCCATTTCTGATCCAAGGTGACTTTGCGGTGCTACTTAGCTCAGGTCTGTCTGTGCGGAACGCCGTGTTGATGAACCTCTTCAGCGCACTGACAGCCTTTGTTGGCCTCTACATCGGGTTGTTCGTCTCCACGGAGACCGAGGTCCAGCAGTGGATCTTCACTGTCACTGCTGGGATCTTCCTCTATCTGTCCCTCGTTGAGATGGTGAGACTAACTGATGGCCAGGGAAAACCTCTCGACATCTCATCCCCTAATTCATGTCTCTCCCTCACTATTTCTACAGTGTCACTCCACATCTTTATCGCTCTCCGTGTATCTCCCCCTGTCTTTTGCTCTTTATACATCTGTATCTCTCTTTCTCTCTCATTGTCTCTCCCAGCTTCCGGAGATGAACCGTGTGAAGACCAGCAGGCCTTGTGTCATGTTCCTCCTGCAGAACATTGGTCTCCTCATGGGGTGGGCTTGTCTGCTGCTCCTGGCTCTGTTTTGAACATCAACTCAAGTTCTAAGGACTCGATCTTTTGCTCTTTCTTTTCTCACATGCACACACAATTTTAAATTTATGGTACTTAGGGTCAAGCTTTTTTACAATGTTGACATCCTTTATTTGCATTCTTTTATTAGGTCATACTTACAGTAAACATCTTAAGTCTAAAACATCTCGAAAGTGATGACAGAGTCCTACTTTTGTGTCATTCAGAATGCATTGTGTAAGCTTAGATCTTTAGTTTTTTCCATGTGAGGATGATTTATTTTTGTATGTGTATTAAGAGATATCATATATGACACCTGAAAAGTATTTTTTCCACACCTTTATTGTGCCTAGTGTTGTACGATCTTACACATGTTTAAAACAGGTACATTCTTAGTGCATTATATCCTATTGATGGAAGATGTATGTTGCCACCGACAATCAAATGAACTGCAATCCATTTCCTTTTTTAAACCAAGCCACTAAGCCTCTGTTTTATTTCTTCTCTCTGAGCCAACATGGAGGCAGGTCCACCCACCTGGGTGCCCTGTTCCCCTCATCCAATGTGCTGGCTGACTCATCCTCCTCGTCCCCCTCCGCACGCTGGAGCCTACAGAGCGCCCACACAGTCTTCTCTATTCTATCTCTTTGTCTTTTCTTTCTTTTTTGACCATATGGTTCTCTGGTTCACTCTGTCACTGTTTTCTCTAATGATCCCTCTCTCTTTCTTTCGGCGGTCCAGTAGAGAGAGATGGAGGAGGGAGAGGAATATAAGATGAGTAAAGAGTGACGGCCCTCATGGCTGTACAACAGCACAAACAAACATTTTCGCAAGTTCAAAGACCACACAAACAACGCCACATAAACAAATGTGGTTCGTAGTTTCACTTGAAGGAACCAATGCATAAATGAATGAGAAATGAGTGAATGATCAAGGCATATAATAAGAAAACAGATGGTGATTTATTGAACTATTGCTGAAACATCACCTGGTCTCTTCAAAAGTACCACTTTCTCCATCAGCATGTGTGAAAGCAAGGAGAAACCAGCTGACTGCATTTATTACTTCCCACTAAGTCAATTTCTAACAATAGAAGGACGTTTGTGGCATTATTTTAGCTAATTGTTGGATCGTAAACCCCTTTGGAATATCCAGGAAAAGTTAGGGTTTCATGATTTGTGTGTTTCTCTGCATTTGTGGGCGTGCTGAAATTGCGGATATTCGGTTTTAAAGACCCTCTTCATCAGGCTTGTGTGTTGAAAGCCGTTACTGGGCAGGAAGGAAAGGCTTTTAATCTTGGCTATGGGCTGTGAACTCGCCCTGTATCTGCAGCCATCATCATTCCCTCGGCACAGCACTTCCAAAGAAGAGGAAAAGGTTAAAAGTCAAGTACAGAGCAGAATAGGGATCAGACGGGAAAGGCTAAAACCGACACACAATGGGAAACGCTAGCTATGCAGTCCATTCCTTTCCTTTTTGATTTCAAAATGCAATTCTGGTCTGAAAAGGATCCACTCTATTCCTCATTAACCCTTGTGTTATCTTCGGGTCATTGTGATCCGTCAGTCATTGTGACCCACCGTCGTGTTGCGACTACTTTACCCGGTACAAAAATAAAGTGAAGCATTTTTTTTAACCGTCGGGCTGTCTCAGACCCCCCACAGCACGAATGGACTCTGGTCATGTTGACAGTCCAGTCTAACAAGCAAAGACAACCACTAGAGGGCAATGAATTATTCAAAAACTGTGGGAATGATCCCACTTGCAGTACCAAAACATACATACTGTACGTTGCAAGGGACCATTTCCAAGGATCACTGTCTTCTGACATCTTCACGTGGGCCATGATAACCCAGGCTAAAAGTCGCAACAATGAGGTCTCAAGTGCATCATGAAATGTTGGTAACAGACATTCTAGAAGCATACATTCATGAGGATGATACAAATAAAGCAGTTTATGAATACATATAGTCATTGGCACACTGATAAATCTAAAGAGATCAAATGTACATGTGTGTGCTTATAGTTGAGACAGTTTGAGAAACCACTTAGGGTTTGAAGGAACATTTCCACTGTCTAGACAAAAACATAAACAGCATACAGAAAAAGCCATCTTAGGTACTATAAATGCTTGAGTTGAGTAATAAAACAGTCACCCACTGTGAGTGATATAAAAATGAATAAACAAAAACCATGACAAAAACGTTAAGATTGACCATCCATGTCCTGTCAGACAGTGTGTATGGGGTGAGTGTTTGTGTGTGTTGTTTCCATGTGTATGTTATTCTAAGGTGCTTGTTTGGGAAACATAAAAGAGACCAACACAACAGAGCTGATAGGGCTATCGTGGTGATAGGTTTTATGACATTGCAAGATGCTACATGTTTATATATATTAAACAAATAATAATAATCAACTTCCCTTTCTGTGTCTGGCTATCATTATTCTTTGCCCATCAATAACTACCCAAGTAACCTCGGGTAACTCTTGTCTTGTTAGTGCGATTTTCTTGCCAACGCTTTTTACCTGAGTGTTTTGCAGACTAAGCGCGAGGTTACCTACCTGGGTCAGCTTCGACGCAGTTGACAGAGCACGTGGAACAGAGAGGGCTCTCGGAAGCATAGTGTGGGAGTGAGGACAGAAACACAAGAGATCTGCGCCTGTCTACGGCACGAAATTTTAGTTTAAAACGTTTGAAGAGATATTCAAGAGACCATTCCCCCCCCCCGCAAACTGCTCCTCCTTCTTTAGTCTTCCCGGTTGCAGGCTGACTCAAACTTTAAGACTTTATACGTCAGAGAGCGCGGAGACTCGACCAACTCGTTTCCACCAGTAAATTCATTTACTCACAAGGATGTACCAGAATGGTTGATAGCATGTTAAATAACAGAGGCAGATACTGTACGCTTGAATGTAGTTGTGATACATTTCCAAGACAGTCGGATGTCAAATGGTCCTAAACAACACATCAAAGACACCTTTGGACCGGCACATGGACTCCCTCGAAAACCCGGTGCTACAAGTGAGTAGCCTATGCTTTAAACTTCTTTAACAATAGAAAACCTGGTTGTAAGCGATCAATCATCTTCCACAGCGTAGTTTATGCAAGCACACATGTTGCTCTCAAATGCAGTACATATTCGGTCAGCGCCAAGTGTTCCAGTAGGACACAAAGTAAACTGGATACATGCCTCCGGGGCACTAATGTGGCATGGCCTTTATCAAATCCATTGAAAAGCACGTCAACAGGTGCACCAAAGTTGATTAATTTAACAACTTATCTTGAGGATAATAATTTTTTATTTCTGAACTTCAATATAAATTATATGTTCTTGACGATGGTTTTTCTTTTCCTTATGTAGGCTATTGTTATATTTACAGACTGCCTGAAAATAATTCAATTATTTAGTAGGTAAATAATAGAAATGTTACCATAACAGAACTGGTTACTAAGTAACTGACAGCAAAGCTGTCATTTTATGACCATGATTTACATGCCCCAAGAGGATGGGTTGGAATAAAAAGACAGATTTTTCGTTTTTTCCTGTTGCCAGTAGCAACAAATGTGAACATGAATGCATGTGTGGTGCTTCAGTGTCCTGGGCCCTAAACATGCCACATTACCAACTATTAACTCTGTTAGGATTCCTTTGTCAGGAGGAAACCTATTGTATTTGATTGTAATATCATTATTATCCTTATGTACCTTAACTGCTCAATAACTCAGATCTCCTTGTTAAAAGTTTTCCAATTTTTCACATCGATACTACAGGCTGAGAGTAACTTCCACAGCCATCCATAGGTGGCACAAAAGGCCACACCCTAAATCTACATGGTTTTCCTTCCACCACTTAAGACCAAAATGTCTGAAAATTGGTATGCATGCCTTACTTCTTATGGGGAACAAAAAAAACCCCGTTGGTACCCATAATTCATGTTATTGTTTCTATACATGACCCTTTTCATGTATTCCAATGGTACCTGCCAGTCTCTGTTTAACAACTGAACCGGACCCTGAGCATCTTATGAATCAGTACCAGGGGTTGTGATCATGCCAAATGATACACTGTAACATTCCAATAACTCCCAGTTGTAATTCCATCTTTTCATTTCGTCTTTATTCTCTCCCTCCCTAGTCTCATGGAAAAGGAGCCCGGAGGAAAGGCCGATTCAAAGGCTCCGATGGCAGCACCTCCTCAGACACTACCACCAACAGCCTAGTGCGACAGGTAGGCTTCAACTGAATCATGAGCACAAGGTTCCCAAACACACAGAACTTGGGATACTTGTGGAGTCATGGATAGCCAATGTGTTGAGTCAGTCTTCTTGAGAATGTCCACTTGTCTGTCCGACATTGAGAGATGGACCAATAACACGTTTATCTGGTTGGAAACGAACAACACTGCAAAGCTTCAGAGACGTATCTTCTGTCTCTGACTGTCTGCAGAACTTCGTTTTTCACTCACAGCGCCCAATATCTTTAAGGGTCATCTCCTGTGAGAGCAAAAATGTGATGTCATTATCATATATCAAAGACGAGATGTACTGTTGAGACGTTGCGATGAAAGCCCTCCACTCTGTAAACACGTCATGGGTACAGCATGTTAACCATCCAGGCTAGCAGGAGGCACTGCTCCGCAACTATGCAGCCTGCGCTCGAGTGAGGCGACGCCGCGGCCTGTTATAAAGCAGAACCTCCGAGGTACACAATGTGTGAAGCGCCCGAGGTGTCTGGTCTTTGTTGAGACGAACCTGCCGGGAATAGGATAGGACGGCTTAAGGATGGGCGCCGCTGGCCCAAAGATGTTTCTGCCTTTTTTGGAGGAAGAGGAGGCAGCGCAGACACGGCCTCCCGCTCTGGCACGGTGGGCTCGCGGCAGCAGAACCGGTGTGAACCGGAGTGGATGGGAACAGTGACGGTACCCGGTGAACCGCTCGTCTGTTTTGTCTCAGGGATACCGAAAATGTGCACTGTGTGAGAGACGCGAGGAAGTTCAAACAGGCTATTATTATCGAGTATTTATATTCTCGGCAGATAGATGAGAAGTGGCTGGAGGCGTAGGAGGAGGAGGGGGATGCTGGTAATAGAGGTCTTCAGTGACTCGCCCCTCATCCCTTCACCCCCCCACTCCAGGACCACATGTCCATTCCCACCATCCTCCAGGGTATGCCAACAGTCTCATTAAGCAGCGTCCCCCAAACTCCCCCTGACTAGTTGTCATCATCCCCCACCGACTGATTCATCGTGGCCAAACTCAATTACTCGGAGAGCAACTGAGAAACAAAACTACACAGGGAGACCGAAAAATTGAGGGGAAAATGAGACAGAAGACGAGAGAAACAGAGTAAGGAAGAAGTGGCCAAAGTGTTGGGGTTGATAGGGCTCCATTATGGCAATCAACAGATATATCCCCTTGCAGATGTTCACGGGATGGAAGGGATAGCATCCATTCCAGTAACTCATGTGTTTGGACAATGAATGTAAATACGCCGTTTTTGAATTAGTTTAATCATAATAGTGGTTTAGAATGCCTTATTTTCCCTTCTCTTCTCTCTCAATCATGTGGGCTGTGATTATTTTCACTTTTCACACAAGTATGAGACCGGGGTGCCTAAACCTTTAAACCAACGTCATACCTGGAACGCTTATAAAAAGATTTCTTTCCCCACCGTAATGATCTTCTGCTCTGTCGGCGGCGCGCTTCCTTTCGTCCTCAGTGAACACGGCACATCTTTTCAAACAAAGAGATGTTGTTTAAAACTGCAGTGAAATTTTTCCCTGTTGATCTCCTTTGGTGGCACGTTGGCATGACAGAGAGGCAGCGTTGATGTGGGCGTGCTGAGTGCATGAGAGGATGGCAGGGGTTAGCGCTCCATCGATCCATCACAGCCCGCAGGCAGCGTCATAAACATGCGCTGTGCTGGTAAGCTGCTACTCAGAGAAAAGTCTTACATGACTCATGGTAGAAATAAGGAGAAAGACTGAGGGGTGAGGTGAAGGAGTGACGGGGAGGGGTTTGAAACGGGAAACTAAATCAAATGTACTGTGTGTATATATATATATATGGACAGAGAGAGAGAGATTGAGTGCGAAAAAAAAGAAAGAGAAGGGGGGGCAGAGAGAGAAGAGAGAGAGCAAAAAGAAAAGCCAGTTTGGACCTCTGACCCCTCCTTCCCAGCGGGGCTCAGAGTGATGTCTGTGGTAGGTGGAGCACATTCAGTGGTGTCCCACGTCCACTTGACGAGTCAGCCTGTGGGAGTCCAGGGGTCCCTCTCTGCTCCCGCACGGCCTCCGCCAGTTCGTCACAGGAGGAGGGAAAGGCCAGTGCGCCTCTCTGCGGGCCGGACGTCACGGCCCGCCAAACACAGATGGATGTTGCCGAGTGGATGTTAGCTGATACCTTGTGTTTCTGTGTATGTGTAATTGCCAGGATGAAAGCATGAAGGGCACTGCTGGCTAATTTGTCTAGGGCTCTCGGGCCCTCGGCTGGGGCCTTAATGGAACCAACCTCAGCGCTGCCAAGTCTTTGTGGGATTTAAGAGACTTCAGTGCAGGTCTCCAGAGGCTCTGTAGGCATTTATTAATAGATTTGAAAAACAGAATTAGATACTGGGTCCACATATAGTAATGTGCAATACAGCGCTGGATTGTAAACCAACACAAGCTTATGTGTATCTCAGGTTTATTCAGTGGAATCCATGGTAGGCCAGTCTGATGTGCTGTCTGGTATAATCGCATTTTCTGTTTGTCAAACTGGGGTTTACATAATACTCATGGAATTATGTCATACTTTACCTCCTGCCGCTTCCCACTCTCTGCTGTGTTTATGTGAAAGGTCTCACTTGACTTCCCACTCTCACTCTCTCGCCCACCTCTTCCTCTCTTTTTCTTTTTTTTTCCTATTCCTACTCTCTTCTCTCTCTCTCTCTCTCTCTCCCTCTCTCTCTTCTTTCTCTCCTACTCTTTCCCTCCCTCTCTCTTTCTCACCCCCTGTATTTTTGTGACTGCCGCTCAGGCTGTGTGAATCTCTTTATATCAGTCCAGGAGCGTTTAACTCTGTACTGTTGTAGCGTGTTGTACTGTAACTCTGCTACAGCTTCCATGCTTGGATATCTTGTACAGATGGGGCTGTGGGTGACCATGTTTGAAGGAGTGTGATGGGGGAAGCAGGAAACTCCTTCTCACTCCCTTGATTACAGAATCTTTTGCTTTGTATTTACCAGATTATGTTTTTTCATCTTAATGGGGGGAGGTTTTGGTAGGGGAAATGGGGTTGAGTATTACATAAGATGCGTATTGGCTCTGCCACTTATCAGATCTGGCAACCGCCCTGTATCCCGGTCCCACACAAGGGACTCCGAGGTATGGAGGAATGGGGTGAATGCCATTCAGCACACCACAGACCTTGGAGGGGAATAGTTAGGACCGAGTCCAGAGCACATCGTTTCCTATGGAATTTGGCTACACCGGTGTCTCCACCATCAGCTCTAGGAGACTAAATCAATGAGATTTTCAGACACCTCTCTAGTATGTAGTGTTAGTATTCATTCAGCCTGCCATACCTGTACTACCAGAGGGATGCACAGTGTGTGTCTAAAACCACTCATCTTTCTCCTGATATGGAGTGCGTGCAGCATAGCAAGACCGCCATCTGCAGGCGTCGAGGCAACAGCGAAGGCAGGGTTCATGAGTGTATTCATCCTAACAGGCATCTGTTGGCAGGGTTTACTTGCTTGATGTCTCATGTTGAAATGAATGTCACAGATTAAAGAGGATTCGGTTGTCACTGTATCGTACAGATTTTAATCCATTCACATTCAAACAAAAGCCTCTGCCTCACTCGCATATCGGCAAGTGGTCAGTGAACCATAGAAGGGATCTTATTCAGTGGTGACCTTGTCTTGTTTACCTGAATGTGGGATGGATTCCTGTTTGCATAATCTTCTTGTTGGCAGCCTTTCCATGTCCACGTCCTCAGTATAATGTGCAGCCTTTGTCCCACCCAGGCTCCCGTTGTCTCTGGGATCAATTGACACCGTCTGCGGGACAGGCTGTGCTTAAAGACCTGCCAAGTTCCCCTGACCACTCGCTGAGGGGTACGCTGTCTCCTTAGATCGCCATGACTCACCGATCCTATGACTTTTATCCCTCTGTTGATGGATCATTTCATCACTGCTTTATCTCAGTGATAGTGTAAAGTAACCCTAAGTGTGTAAGTAAAATGTTAACGATTATTAATCAAACGCAGTACTCGTACTCGACAATGCACATGGTAATAACTGAAGCTCGTCATGTAAGAGAGCCATTACATAGAGTAGAATGCCCCCCCCCATGCACCCTGATGGACAATCTCTGATTTGATCTGCTCAGAGATAGCTCAGACGGTGTCCCAGGACGGGCTCTTGTTCCCCTATAAGTCAGTGTCACGGCCAGTCACGAGCAGGTGAGTGATGACCGCCTCTGAGAGAGAGACAGGATGTTCAGAGATGTGACAGAGTTACTGATGGCATCTCTCCTCTCCCTCTCCCTCTCCTCCCGCCCGGCTCCTCTGCCTGGGTCACTGGCTGTAATGACGACCCTCGATCACAGCACTGACACACTGTCCCAACTGAAATATGGACATGGAACACAGATGGATCAACTGATGAAAGAGCCGCTCGTGTTTATGTCTCACCAGGGCCTTGTAGAGCCTTCACGAACCCTTAGGAGGTGACTAGATAAGACGGATGGATCGCTGGACATGTTAGAAGCTCACCATAGGCTACCTATGTTGTATTTACTGTACGTATGCAGCTGGTCAGTGTCAGCTTATCCTGGTGACAAATGGCTGTTTGAGCTGCACCTGCTGAATAGAGAGAGAGGGAGTGCAGGGGAGAGGAGGGCAAAGGAGAGGAGATGAGAAGGTGACTTGCAGGGAGGCAGAGAAAGGTAAGGAGAAGAGAAAAGGGGAGTAGGAAGAGGATACCAGCGTGACTGAGAAGCAGAGAGACCTGGAGAAAAGGAGGAGGAGGAGTGACGAGTTGCCCTTGCCCTGTGGACGGGCAGCGGTACTTACTGTGAGCGTCCCTGCTGCTTCCCGCCTGCTGTGCAGTCACAGCACAGCAGTTGCCTTCACATCAATGTCACCTCTGCACAGCATAAATAATAATACATTTGTCTGTATTAACAGGAGGGTACCACGGGGGGTGACACAGAGGACGAGTGACACAGAGGACGGCCAAGTTGTGTAGAATACATTCATTTTGGCCTACAGAGTGACTTAGAAATACATGGCTGTGAATACACACTAGACTGCAACATAAGCAAGGATTCTTTGTTACAGAAGGGTGGGAAGCCCCCCAAAAAAAGAATGGAAAAAAGACATGAAGTTAGAGCGTGTGACTTAGAGGAACACAGGGAGGGAGAGCTAATCCTGTAGCCGGCAGACGTGGCTGCCCATTGAAATTCAGCCCGTGTGTTCTCTTGTGTAAGCAGACAACAGCATCTGCCTTACCACATGCAGAGGAGACTGTACAGCCAAGATGCATGCACAACCATAACTCTGTCTCCCTCGCTCACTCTTGTTATTGCCCTCTCTCTCTCCTCTCTCTCTCTCTCTCTCCAGTCTGTCCCTTTCAATGACAAAACACTCGGACGGAAAGTGACTTAACATGCACGCAAAGACAATAGGGGATGGATGGTAGGCAGAGAGAGAGAGAGAGAGAGAGAGAGAGAGAGAGTGAGAGAGGAAGAGACAGACAGAGAGAGAAAGAAAGAGCAATAGAGTAAAAAGGTAGTTGATTGAAGGCTTTATTGGCGCAGATATATTTGAGTCTGGGCTCAATCCTGTTAGAGTCCCTCTGAGTGCGAGAGGCGGGGGAAGGAGGGAAAAGGAGGAGAGGAGAAAGACAGGGAGGAGTTGAGGGAGGAGTGAGAGATGGGAGGTGGGGAGAGCGGAGAGGTGAGATAGAGAGAGGGAGCGATAAGGAGGAGAGAAGGGAGGGATAGGGAGGAGGGAAAGGGAGGGAGAAAGAAAGGTTCAAGCCCAATATTAGTCAGACATGACAGAGGCAGAGAGGCTGTGTGAGTGACTGTTCTCTGCACCACTGGGTAAGTCCTGCTCTGCACCAGACACAGGCACGCGCACTCTCATGCAGACACACACTCAAACTGTACGCTCAGAGACGCACGCACAGACACATCGACATGCACTTAGACCAACACTCAAACTCGCAAACACTCAAACTCACAAACACACACACACACACACACTTATCCACCAGCCAGCCGCTCCCCAAGCCTCTGCCCCGACCACCGCCCCACAGCTCGGAGCCAGCAGAGTCAATAACACAGCACTTCTGTCCCAGAGAGAGAGAGAGGAGAGATAACAGAGAAAGAGAGAGAGACAAGGAGGACAAAGAAGAATCCTGCTCACGTCTATTCATGTGAGTGGACCTGAGGGAGAGAGGGAAGGGAGAGGAGGCGGGTCTAACGAAGGTGACGCCCTCCCTCGGTGAAGGGACAGCGGTCAATAAAGGACACTTTAGCCTCTCCGGTGGAGTCTGGACCTGTCAGAGCTGGGTGCCCCTTCTTAGCCTCCACACCCACCAGGACCTGAACCCAGACTGCCAGCAAACCCACCAGTCAGTCAACTAACCAGCTAGCCGCCCAGTCACCCAGTCAACCAGACAGGCGGGCACAGCTCACACAGCAGCACTGCAGAGGATTTGGCAGAGTTGGGCACAAGGAGGAATTAACCCGCCGTTTGCTGCGTTCCAGGGAGGAGATGAGGATTTAGGGTGGGGTGACTACGACAGCCTCGCGCCTCGCTGCCAAGCTCCTGGTGTCCGCGCTTCGCCTCAGGGCATGGAGGAGGGCTGGGGGCCGGAGGAGACACGGGCGTGTGTCCGTCTCTGGAGAGCGTCACGCCGAGAGTTGCCTGGTGTCTGAGCCCGATTAGAGGAGGAGGAGGAGGACGCACGTGGAGGAGGAGGGGGAGGAGGAGGAGGAGGAGGGGGTGGGGGGTCGCGCCGCGCCGTGGGATACGACAAGTCCTCTGCTTTCAGCCCCTGCGGCTGGGGGTGGGGTGGGGGGTGGGGTCCTCTCTTTCTCGACCACTTCTTTTCCCGTCTCTCCTGCCCTCGTTCCTCTCTCCCTCTCTCCCACCCTTCCTCCCTGTCCTTCTCTCCCCCTCTCCTGGGGGCTGACTGTGCAGCCATGGAGCGCAGCCGAGCGGAGGCTGCTGCCGGACAGGGTGTCTGTCTGTGAGGCGGCCGTCCGTTCCTCCACCCCCTGGTCCCCTTCATGCCGTGCTGTGGGCTGGGCCATCGCCGGAGAGCACAGCTTCCATACGTGAGTCCGCCTGCCTCGCTGTCTCCTGCTCTCCGTTCGCTACACAGAGAGATGGAGGGAGGGAGAGAGAGAGGGGGAGAGAGAGAGAGATGGAAAGTGGAGGGAGGGAGGGAGGAGGGAGAGAGAGAGAGAGAGACAGACAGAGAGAGAGGGAGAGAGAGAGAGAGAGAGAGAGAGGAGAACATGGCACAGCTTTCTAAGCACACCGGAGGGAAACGGGGCTCACAGCATGTCTTAGTATGTGTGTTCTCACTTTCATGTGAAGCATTCTGTTGTGACTCTTCTCCAAGGAGACCTGTGGCTATTTGACAAGGGGATTATACTCATTTTGTTGCATATTGAATTTAACAGCGTGTATGTGTATGCATTTCTTTGCCAGTGTTCGTTTGTGTGTGGTGGTTTCAGGAGTACCTCAGTGTGTGCCTGAGTGTGTGAGTCTGTCCAAGATTGCACACATTGTTTATCTAGCGGTATGTTTCTCTGTGTTGATATTACTGAGGGGGGTAGGTGGGGAGGGGTTGGTTTCTGTGCATTCTCTCTGACTCTGCAGGGCTGAGCCCTTAGTTCTCTGGGTGCTACAGCAGATCTCTGCAGAGCTTGTCTGAGTGTGCCCCCCCTCCCCTACCTCCTTCTCCACCCCCCTACCCACATCCACTAAGACTAGATAAATCTTTCATTCCACATTCATTCTGGGGGCTGAAAATGGGCGGTCGGACGACGGAGACCCGGGCGTCGCTGCTCGGCTGCGTTTTAGCATGCTGGACACTCTCATTCCATCTGGCCGCTGTGTGGACCCTAACACTGCCTGACAGGTAGCATTAGGTTAAGAGGACATGCTAGTCTGGGGCACTGCAGCCTAATGCTGTGCAGCGGGAGGAACACGGGAGGCTTCCTACTCCATTACTTCTGTCTGCAGAGACAGAGGTACTGCAGGGGGCAGGGAGAGAGGGGGAGATGTTAGAAAGAACATGAGAGGTGGGGTTACGGACAGGACGCCAACAGATATCTGGCATACCTCAATCAAGCAATTTAGACTTTCTGTTTGACTTGTTGTATTTGACTGCATACGTTCACAGAAAATCCAGCCTTCAAGGTATTTTCTCTTCAAGTACTGTCTCTTTATGCGCTTTGACAATGACACTGTCTCTTTGCCTGTGTGTTCAGTTCAAAACCAGTTTGTTTGCCACAGACAGTGTTCCTTACAGCCCTACAGTATCTGCACCTTACCGTTCACACCTGACTACTTTGACCACTAGATGTCCCTGTAACACCTTTAGATCAGACACACTGGCGTGCACAGACACACACACACATACACACAGAGATGCGCTGCAACAACTTTTGGCACAGTTGTGAAGGTTCACCTTTGTCTGAATCATGATAGAATTCAGACACAACTCTTCGTTGGCCTGTAGTTATTGGTGAGGTTGTGATGTCATTCCATCCTGAGACTTTTACTGGCTAGGCCTGAGCAGAACCATAAATAGACAGAGTCAATGGCCAAACTCTGGCTGTGGAGCTCTGGCGTTGTGTCTCTATTTACATGACATAAGAGAATACTGAGAATACAATATATATACTGAGAATATAAGAGAACACAAATGAAAGGAATACAAATTATTTGGGCAAGCACTGCTAATACAGGTTATAAAATGATGAATTGTATGAGATTGAAAAAGTGTGTATGGGCCTGGTTGGGTGTATGTATGGGCAAACATACAGCAATTTGTTTTACGAACCCTGTGTCAACCCTGATTGGTTTACAGAAGACCGTGGTTTCGACCTGGAGAGCTGGATGGCGTGCCGTGACACACCGCTCTCTTTATGACGCCCTTCTCACATGGTTTCAATACGGCGCAGCAAACCGCCGTTTTACGCCTGAAATGGGCCGGAACGCAATTCCACTCGCGATGGAATTCCGGAGCGAGGAGACGGGGCCAGGACGGGACTCCGTTTGACGGGCCGAGTAGCCGGTCTCAGACACTCGCACGGAAACTGAACTAATTGGAGACAGCAGGCACCTACTCTGCTCCCCCTCTCTCCACTCGGCCTTTGTTTTGCTAGCTTCTCCTGTTACCCACGATGCAGTGGGAGGACTGAGAGCTTGGCCCTGTCAGGGTTTCTACACAGTAGACAACTCCTTTGTGACAGTCAAAGTTTGTCGGTATCTAAAGACGTAGGAGGGGTATTGTTGCGAATCCCTTGGAGGCCTTTTATAAAGGTGCTGTTTGTGTGCGTGCGACTATGTTAGAATAAAGGTTATTGTGTGTGTGTATTGTGTGTGTGTGTGTGTGTGTGTGTGTGTGTGTGTGTGTGTGTGTGTGTGGTGTGTGTGTGTGTGTGTGTGTGTGTGTGTGTGTGTGTGGTGTGTGTGTGTGTGTGTGTGTGTGTGTGTGTGTGTGTGTGTGTGTGTGTGTGTGTGTGTGTGTGTGTGTGTGTGTGTGTGGTGTGTGTGTGTGTGTGTGTGTGTGTGTGTGTGTGTGACTGTTAGAATAACGGTTGGTGTGTGTGTGTTATGCATGCTTATGTTTTTGTTCATTACATGAAAAGGTCACTTTTGTGGCGTAAATGCAGCACAGTTGCTTGTAACTAGTCACTTCTGTTGTTTACCGTATGTTATGAAACCATGCACGCAACGCAATCATGAGGACGGCGACGCAGCAGAGCATTTCATAGAATACTTTATTTTTCCCTAAAAGCGTTGAGCTCATGAACGCAGCGGTGAGCTAATCTCCCTTGGCGAACGTCTGACCTGGAATCCCCGCTTTTCCATCCGTCGGGATAAAAGCCCGGAGCCCCAAGCCAGCGCGGCCTCATGTGCCTGCAGCCGGGTTTCCTTGGCAATGGATGTGCGTTCCTTCACTTTCCAGATAGGACGGAAACGTCCGGAAACTAAGCAGCTAATTGGCCACAGAGGCACACAGGAATGTCTCCGATTTAGATGGATATGATTTTTTTTTCATATGTATTTTACATCATATATCCCCTCACCCTCGCGACTGGAAACTGTGATATATGTCTGCGGAGGCTTAATGTGTGTGCCGTAGCTCAACAGGCTGGAAACACTGATGTCAACGACACAAGGAGATGCTATCCTGGGGACTGGGGAGCTTGTGAGGACTGGTCTTGGATCAGTTGAACTGGCCTGCAGGGAACGCTGTAAAAAAACTTGCGGCCCTGGAAACAGTGAAGGAAGTATGGTGGCCAAGCAGCCTCTTATGCATTTGGCTCGAGTTCAGCTCTAATAACAAGTAGCCTAATGAAGAGGATCCTCGGTTATGTAATCAAACTGTTTCTATATGAAAATGAAACTTTCTTCATTCTTTCTTCACCTAATTGCTTCTCTCTTATTGAAACATAAATCAGTTATAGTATAGTATCTCCTAGATTGTTTGGCACCGCAGTTTTCTTTTTCTTTTCATAAGGTTCCCTAGAATGTGCTTTATTTGCAGTAGAGCTTGTGAATGGTATCCATATGTACGACCCACATCTTGGGGTGCATATGAAGCACTTCTCATGTAACTCCATGTCATTCCATGATGCTGACAAGAAGCACTGCTTAGGGAAGGGTATCTGTGGGCATGAAGCAGCCACTTTCAAACATGCAAGACTTCGCCCTGCGTGTGAGCTCTACAGTCTCTGACACTGCCCTCTCGTTACTTCATCCTGCAAGGCAGCTGATAAACAACATATGGCACTCAAGTGAGAGATGGAACACCGTTGCCAAGTAGAACATGTTTTATTTGAATTAAAGTGTTCGTAAATCCAAGATTTGGTACTGCGCCGATTGAGAAAATCTTTGTAACAATGGGGATGTGGTATTACTCAAGAGACTTTGATAGTCATGCTAAATGCTGTGTGTCGGGTCAGGTCAACACAGAGCGACTAGGCAAATGTACTCAGCTCCAGATTCCAATTTCAGGGCTGAAGTTGAGTAAATCCACTCAGCACTTTAATTCCATTTGATGCCATATCTCTTTCTCTCTCCCTCTCTCGGTTTCTATCTCTATTACTCTCTCCCTCCCTCCCTCCTCCCTGCACACCCCCTCCCCCCACCGTTCCCTCCTCTCCCTGCAAGCCCCTCCCTCTCATTCAGCAGCAACCTGGGGCCATTTCTCTCTGTGTAAAACACGGCGAGGAATGGCCCATCAATATACCATTACAGAGAGCCGACTGGGGGCTCCAAGTTGGCCCCCTGCCCATGTAACCAGCCCCCTCAGACAGCTAGGGCACCAATAGCTACTCAGCCTGCACGTAAACCAAGAACAGATGTTTCTCGGGAGCCAATTAAGACTGAATATGTAGACAACCTCTCCTCACAGTGTACCAGGAGAGGCTCGTTAACACATATGGATGCTTGAGCTCAATTAATTAGTGTGACAGAGGCAGAAGATGTATCAAAGCCCTTGCCATTAAACCTGAACTCTCCCCATCCGAAGATTGGATTTTTATTTTATATCCACTGATGTCTGGGTATAGTTTAAGGTTCAGATTGTATTATTTTCTGTTTGTGTGTGTGTATGTGTTTGGTCCCCTATGATCCACAAGGCCTTTTGGTCTAGAAAGGGAAACTTGCCAAATGCTTGCAATCCCCATTTGAAATGAACTCAATCAGATCAGCAGTGAGGGCTCCAACTCCTGGCCCAGATCTTTTGAGGTAATCTCAATTGATGTGTTTGTGTAAACAAGCAGGCGGCGTAGGGATGGCGGGAGACAGCAGGGAGTGGGGGGGGGGAGAAGGAGACTGAGTGTGTTGGAGTAGGGCGATTTACTGAGTAGTGTTTTGAAACAGAAGGTGGAATTGAGATGGGCGAGTGAGATTGGTTCAGTGCAAGAGTTGGGGAATGTTGTCAAGAGTAAACAGTCATGCAAAGATTATGGTCAAGTAGCAGGAGATGTGGAGTGCCTGAAGTGAGGCAAGGAAAAGAGATATTGAAGCTTTGGGGAACGAAGAGACAAAGAGGAAATCTAATTTCCAGTTTTCTGCCCTCTGCTTTCTGCTGTGCTTCTTTCCTATTGGCTGTGAGGGCTACCTGTCTCTTGGTGAGGAGGCGCCATGACAACAGGTGCCAGCCAAGCGAGAAAACAATCCCAGGAGAGAGAGTCAGAGAGAGAGGGAGGGGAGGGGGGGAGAGGAACAGGAGTGAGAGGGAAAAGGGGGATGTAAAGTGGGAGGGGAAGTGAGATGAAATCCAACTGCAAGAAGATATATTTACGTGAGAAAGCAAGAGAGAGACATTGAGGAAAAGACAAAGTAGAAGAGAAGAGAGAAACAAAAGCACCGGTAGTCTGATTGATTGAATATATTTCCGTGGTGAGTCACCAGGTGAGCTGTGCACTCCAACCACACACACCCGCTCTCCTGTTCTCTCACCTGCCCTAAGACCCCAGGGAGGAGGGAACCTGATCTGCCTATCACAGGAGGACTCCGCCTCTCTTTGCTACCGCATCCCTGCCCTCGTCCTAATGCTTCCATAAGCCCACCCGCCGCAGCCAGCTGGAAGGACCTGCTCCGCGATTGGCCGCTGCCTACTCTGACTCTCAGCAGGGGTGGGGGGTGGGGTCAAACCTGCTGTGGCTTTGCATATTCATATCCACCGTGAATACATAATCAGTCCAGGAGGATACTCTGGGCTACGCGGAGGAAGAGGAAAAGGGCGAGGAGGAAGTGGATGAAACTTTTGACTCAGGGATTCTCTCCTTTTGACTCTGGGATTACAGCGAAACAGTGCGATACTCCGAACGGGAGCGTGTTAGCGCCTGGCTGCTTTGCTTTATTTCTGCCTGCACTTCTCCATCCACCGCTCCCGTGGGTGTGTGTGTGTGTGTGTGTGTGTGTGTGGAGCTGCCGTCGGTCTCAGCTGGATGTGCAAGGCTGCCCTGACAGATGTTGGAGCCGTCTAAAGCAGAACATCTCAATGGGAGACTTTGGAGGGCTGGAGAAGACCCATGGCTGAGCCCGGCGCTCTCTCGGCCTCGACCCCGCATCCCGTTCACTCCTGGCCACGGAACAGGCACCGTCTGCAGGGCTGAGAGTCGCTGAGGAGGGGCCTCCTCCGTCCATGCTGCCTGAGCTGCTCCTGTTGCCATGCTTAAACCACCCAAGAGTAAAAATGTCTCCTGGGTAAGTGGGGTACGTAGAGGCGAGCTGTGGGATGAGGGGAGTTAGGAGAGGGGAGGATGGTTGGGGCTGTTAGCCTTGGGTTTCCTCTCACCCGGTAGTGGTCAGAGCCTTGATTCCTGCAGTTTCTATGCCCAATGTTTCTTTCAAGGGGAGGCTTATCGATTTAAGGATTTATATAACTACTACATGTCCACTTTCTGAAATCTGGTCATGTCCCGCCAAGATGGCCTTCCCTGCCAGCTCCGTTTGCCTCCTCTGTTTCACGTCATCCCACATGTGGAGCCTACGGGGTTACACCTCTGAAGGGCTGTGGGACGGGGCTGTGGGACGGGCTGTGGGAGGATGTCCACTGCATGCAGTTGTTATCTGAGTGTAAATGTGCTTGTGTATTATAGTGTGTGCGCGCGTGTGTGTGTATGTGCGCGTGTGTTTACGGGAGTGTGTATCATTTCTGACTCTGGGCCAGGGCAGATGGATCAGGGGAGATTAGAGCGAGAGAGAGAGAGAGAGAGAGAGATAGAGAGAGAGTGGTTTTGCTCAGATGAAATCAGCTAGTTGAGGATTGCAGAATGAGTGCAGGGGGGAGGGGGGCGCCTGCCCTGGTGGACAGTTCCCCAGACCCCTGTGTGTGTTGTGGCTTCAGGCCATGTCTCCCTACAGGGGGTTGTGATGGAGCCATACAGCTGCTCCAATCCACTCCCTAACCCCAACAAGCCCCTTAATTATAGCACTAATTACCTCTTCTGAGTGAAGCCCTGTCAGTATGGGGTAAAGGATGAACATGAGCGTTACAGTACATGGAACTGCACACAATCTGCTGATGACTGTTGATAAACATCGACGTTCAGTTCGAAAATGTGACCATCCATCAGTTGTGCCTGTCCGCTCTGTACGTTTCTGCTGTGAGCATGTTGAGTGTGTGTGTGTGTGTTTGGAGCAGAAACATGGGCGGTGTTTGTGTGTTTACCTCCAGAGGGAAAACTCTGCTCCACTTTTGGTGAAGCCACCCATATGGTGTACACAGGAGAAGGCTGCATGGAGCTCACAGCCTCCTTCTGCTCCTGTGTCTCTGCCGCAAGCCCAAACACTGGGAAGTGGAGGCAGTCTTGAGTTCTGATAAGTACGTGAAAACGTATAGGTGCTTGATTGATCATGTCTGGTCCCAAAAATATCCTAGGCTATCCATCTGACACTCAAGGCAGACACAAGCAAAATGTGAAATATTTTGAAGAATTACAAACACTAACTGAAATCACCCACAGCCGCCATCAAACCATGGGCCGTGTGCCGAGGTGGACAGTGCTATCAGCTAATGCGAACAGCAGGAAATGCACATGTAATTACACAAATTAGATTCAAATCAGTCGAATAGTGTTTTTTGAGTGCAAAATGTGTCATACATTTGTTTGTGTGTATTTGGAGGGAGCTAAGGACAGGCCGGTGGCCTAAGGTCATAGAGGGGAGCTGTCCAGCCGACAGATGTCACACTCTCAAATGAAAGCCTAACGCTCGGCCAACTGAAGAAAAAAAAACCCACTGTGGATGTAACCATGACACTGCTGATCCTCAACTCTCTATCCTGTCTGCTGAGCCCCTTGTGTGTGTGCCGGGTGATGGGGGTGGGGTTGGCATTAGTGACTGTAGGGTGGATGTGTGCGCTCACAAACCCACTCACAAACTTACCCTGAATGTGTGTGTGTGTTCAGCATGTTAGGGCTCGGTCAGTGCGAGGCGTATCATTTCCAGTTGCAGGAGCTCCCCCCTGTATGACCACATCCCGTCTCCCTGGGCGCCGGACATGCATGGTGCACATGGGATATACGCGAGCGTGTGTGGGACGGAAGCATGGACGGGAGGGAGGGTGTGTCCGTGAGCAGCGACTTGTCAACAGAGCGTTAAATGTTTTCCGAGGCAGATAGGTCGGGTTTGTTCCCTGACGGGCGTCAGCTGTTCATACCCCAGGGTCACCGTGCTCCTGACAAAACCAGGGGATTTGCATAATTCATTACAGTCGCGCCGGATCGGAAAGGCGACACAGGTATCCCTGGCACAGTGAGAGGACCAGCATGCCGAAGAAGCCCAAGGTAAAGTAACCCTCGTTCTCGTGCCTCGGCGATGTATGAGCGATGTAGTTCATCCATCCGCATCACCTGTTTTTGGGCGGGGGTTTTGTCAAGTTGTGTTTGTGATTCGTTTGGTTCGGCGGACTGCGTTTGTTTAGCGTGGGCTGTCGCACACGTCAGCGAGTGCAGACGCGCGTGTGGGCGTGCGCAGGTGTGTTTGGCACTAGATCCGACCACCTGTCCAGATATATTTAATTTCATAGGTTGTATGTGTGTGTGCGTGCGTATGTTCAACGTTAGAGGCTGCTGTGCTGTCCTGTCCTGCAACACGCTCTCTCTCCTCTGCTGCCCCACTGAAAGGTGAGAAGCCGTCACCAGGCCGGCTTGTTAGAGAAACAGGATCCGGAGGCTTGTCTTGTCTTCCCCGCGTGCCGAACCACGGCCTGTCTGGCCTCTTGTTCGCTGAAATGTTCTCCTCCAGCCGACTGGAATTTAGACAAGGATTCTAAGTGATTCTAAGTGATTCTAAGTGATGGGTGTAGTGTTGCAGCTGAACCAGAATCTTCAGCGCTTACAGCTGCCCCAGCAACACTGGCTCGTTACCGTGGGGATCATGTGATGGGGGACGGGGTGAAGTTTCAAACTGAATGTATGAACTGCAACTGGTGGCCGTGTTGGTGAACCGAGAGGCGCGACAATCGTTTCTTTCTCTGTTAAATCCTGGCTTGGTGGGAGTCAAGCCGCTTTAAATCTCCTCACTGAGAAGCAATCATTCCAAAGTGAGAAGAGGATCAGCCCGACGTGGGGCCGCCTCCCTGGTGGGCGTCAGTGCACCGTCTCTAACAGAGAGAGAGTCATCCAGCACTGCTTTCAGTGTCACTCACACATCGAGCCATTGTTCGGAGTCCCTGAGGTATTAAAGGTTTCATATGAAAGGTTTCAGTGTGTTTGCGTTGCACCTCTCCATGTTAGCGTCTTCTTGGACAGGAGGGTCCACTGCCCAGGCCGACACACACTGTCCTCCGTCCCAGTCAGTGAATTCAAGATGGCAGTTCTATGGCAACATGCCCCAAAGCCACTAGGGGGATGTATTTGTGTGATTTCCAATTTAGTGTGTGTATGTATGTTTGTACATTTGTATGCCAGTGTACTTACACGTGTGTGTGAGTTGTGTACGTGCGCACCGCGTGTTGTTTGTGCGCGTGTACTAACGTGTGTTTTTGTGTACCGCGTGTGTGGACAGTTGATGTTTGTTTGTGTGAGTGCACCTAAGTGTGTTTGCACGCTCGTGTCGGTGTGCGTGCATCGTTTGTTTGCTTGTGTGCCACAGCGAGAGGCGGACAGGCCCAGTCGTCTGACTCAAGCTTTCCCCCCCCATGAGCCCATGTGGGCCAGTCAATGTGTTGATCTGTTCACTCAGCATGATGTGACTCACTATTCAGTTATCACTGAACAGCCCACCTCCCACCCCCATGACACACACACACACACACACCGGGCTAGCCAGCTCCGATGTCGCTTCGTGGCGTCTCACGCATCACCATCCGACCGCTCTCCAGACTGGTCGTGCCTGCGCGAGCGCCACTTTGTCTCCGTGACGATGATCCTCCTTCCGGTGGGGATGCTGGAGAAGCCTCCTCTGTCGCCGAGGACCAGACGCAGGCACGAGGCCCGGAGAGGTCCGGTAAGCTGCTCGCTCCGCCGTCGCAGGACACGGCCCCACGTCTGCTCTCTCTCTGGGGCACAGACGGTCTGCGTCCGCCGCTACCTGCGGGACTCTGCGTGTTTGTTCTGGTTCTCTGAAGCTTGAAGCCCTGTTGGCTTCTCACTCTCCTCCACCTCCTGGAGTCTCGTCCTCCCGGTTTTGGCGTACTTTGTTTGTTCGAAAACGGAAAAACTGAAGGACAGGTGTTGATGCGACGAGATTGTCTCCTTCTCTCTTTCTCTCTTTCTCTCGCTCTTTCTCTCTCTCTCTCTCTCTCTTCTCTCTCTCTCTCTCCTCTCTCTCTCTCTCTCTCTCTCTCTCTCTCGTCTGAGATAGTACTTATTACCCCTCAGTTGTGGGGCTTCGGTGCCTTTGAGCTGTAACTCAGTTAACCTTGTTGGGGTTCTGGGTCTGGGCCCAGGGGGGCTTCATTAGACCTGGGTCTCAGTCACAGGCCTCTTTACGTGCTGTACAAGCTGCTTGATTACATAGCCTTAAGTGGAGGGATGAATCAGGACCTGCCTTTAATAGTTTCCTTTTATCCTCCTCGTAGCTCTATGAACAGCTACTTCAAGGCGAGGGGATGAAATGAGGTCAATGTTGCCTGTCCACATTCTCGACACAGCGGAGGATGTATGATGGGTGATAGCTTAATACTTCCTGTTTCCAGCTCCGCAACTAAGATGTATAGTTGACCTTTCCTAACTGTGAGTTTTGTCAATCACTATCCTTCTTGTGTGGGTCAGTAGGAGTGTGAACAATACAAGCCCTTCTACAGACTTAAGTATCACGTGAGAGACTTAAGAGGAATGGCATCCCATCCTATTCATTGTTTTTGCACATCAGTTTGTGTTTACATTGTTGGTGTGGTTTGGTGGAAACTGTCCGTGGTAGTGCTTCACATCAGTGCTTGCGTGTGTACCAATCAATAAGACAAAGTCAATCAGGGCGATCGTCTCCCCACACTGGCAGAGCACATGGACTGATGGATCGATGCACATAGCTGGGCTCAGCCCTTATCAGTCAGCCTTTCAGGGTCCAGCCAGCTTCATTTGCCACCAAACATCCGCTTCCCCAAATACAGGTCACCCTGGTTACCTTGATCTTGGTCCCGGGGCTCAACCACTGCATTATGGGGTGTCATTAAGTAAATGTGTAGAAGACATGTTATCTGGAAGCTATATATGAATGCAGAAGGGTGATCAGATGATCAGGTGGATGTGTGTGTTGGCGTGTGATCATGCTGGGCTTGCGATTAGCGTCTGGATGAGGGGACAGGCAGCAGGCTGTGGTGCAGCGTCACGTGCCGAGCACACGCTCAGGATTATAATCCTTGGAAAGGGGTTAGAGCACACCAAACATCATATAATCTCGGATTTACAGAGAAAACTGAATTTGGTTTCGGCATGCTGCTGAAACATCTGAGGTTATCTCAGGCATTCGGGCTGGACTGCTGCACGACACTCTCAGCTGTTCCTTTGTAGAGTATTACAATCAAGAATCTAGCCTGATGTACAGATGATGGACCTGTGATGTAATACTGATGGCCTCTTCCATGACCCCTCCCCCCTGCTGTCCCTGCTCCACCCTCCCTCGGCGACACGTTCAGGGCACACCTCTGGTTCCTGCTTGTCAGCAGCGGAACTCAACATTTGTAACAGTTTCTGCCACACTGGCGCTAGCGTACTATTAGCCCCAGTTTCCACTCCCCCTTGCTTCTGATGTCTAATTATATAAAGACGGATCATCTGCCTCTTCCTTTGAAGTGGATGGCCCCCATTACAGTGACTGCTCCAGTCACTCAGCGCAGCCTGCGTCTAGCTCTGCTACAGCAGCTGTGTTCCACTCAGCACCTCTGTGGGATACTGCTAGCCGTCCACAACGCCCTTAGCACGGTTAGGGCTTTTCAGCTTCTCTTTCCCTGTCATGACCCATGTCCATTTTGGTGTGCGTGTGTCTGTGGGTTTTCGAGAGAGATTGAAATGTCCTTTCTTAGATCTCCGTATTTACAATAAAGACCCGGCATACCTCATCTGCTCTGCCACTGTGCTCCCGAAGAGTGATTAGAAATCAGTACCTCGACAGTGTTCTTTTATGTACAATCAGTTTTAATCCTTTGTTGATTGAGCCGGTGGGTATGGCATATTTTCGACATAGTGAACATAATTGCTTCCTGCAGTGCGGGACTCGGGAACATGTGTGGAGGCCATCTACGTCGGGCGAGTTCAGTTCTCACTCTTCCGCTCCTCCGAGTCTAACCTCTTCAAGGCACACTGAGGAACACGTAAACGGCTGGGATCACACACTCACACACTCGCACACATTAAACGCTGCTGCAGCTGCTTTTGGTGCATTCTGGAATTTTTAGGCCTGCCCCGTTGGCCAGCGTCCTTACTTCCTAACTGGCTGTGTGTGTGTGTGTGTGTGTGTGCGTGTGCGCCTGTGTTTGTGTGTCTGTGTGTGTGGGAGGAGAGCAGGGGGGGGAGGGGGCAGAGGGTAGCTTGTTTTCGGGACTGGAGGACGGTCGCTACGTTCTGAACGACTTTTCTCCCAGCGTGGGAAAGAGAGAGGCTCGTCTGCCTCTGCCTCTCAGCTGGGACAGACGTGGCCCATACAAGGGCCGCAGCTCCACCTCCCCCCCCCCTCCCCGCCGGACTTCAGCTCCCTCCGCCCGGGCTGCCCCGGAGAGGAGCAGACCTCGCCTTCAGGGAGAGGAGCGGGCGAAAAGAGACCGAAAAGAAAGGAGTAGAAGTAGGAGGAGGAGAGGAGGCATAAGGTGTCGCTCTGCTAGGGACGAGATGGACAGATGGTGAGGAGATTGTCCCCATCAGACAGTGGAGCTGGGCAGGGGAAGACATGTATCTGTCCGGCAGCGAGGAGTCTGATGTGGTGAGTCCTGATATACGACCTCGGTAGAAACACAGTCACACTAACACACTCAAACACTTAAACAAACAGTATGTAAACACGGTGAACTATCGGTCGTGCTGTACGGGGAAGGCAGGAGTCTTCTTCTCTGCCTTCTTGCCCTCGCTTTTCCGAAACAAAGAAGAAGAGTGTTGGAATGCGGTAGAATGTTTTTTGTGTGTGTGTGTGTGTTTCGTTGTAAAATCGAGGATCTGAAGGAAGGGCGTAATCCTAGACTTCCTACTTTCCTTCCTTGTCCCCCGTTCCTGGAAGTTGACTTGGCTGGTTTTGTAAATTCACTACGATAGAACTTGTTTGTAGCGTGCTCAAGAGCTGGTTTTGGACGAGGGGGGGACGGGGGGGAGGATGTGTGTGGTGTGTTCGAGAGGGGGGCTGTTGTGAGCAGACACTCAGCATCTTGTCTGAATTTGGGACAGTCCGTGCGTGGGCTTTACTACCCTTAAGTGGTGAGCAGCGACAGGAGTTAACGACTTGTTTGAAGGAAAATAAACACCTGGAAAGAAGCGGGTTGAGGGCGACGGGGTCGGGGAAGCATTGCCCTGCCCACTTCCCACCATGGCTCCTCTGTGTCCACGTAGCTCCACTCTGCTGTTTCGGATCGTTTGGTGTGAATAGTGAGCTGGACGATTTAGCCGCGTGCATCATTGTGCTACATCGTGATGAATGATGCGAGTTTGTAAACGTCCCTGACCATAGAACGTTCAGCATGGAACATTGTACTGTAAATGCTGGCAGCATTCCACCAACAAAGGATCACCTTCCCTCAGCCTTCCATTTCCCTGCTTTTCAGTTTCATTATCTTGTGTGTTTACAGTGGGGGTGTTCCGGTGTTTGTGTATGTGTGTGTATGTGTGTGAGAGAGAGAGAGAGAGAGAGAGAGAGAGAGAGAGGATACAGTGCTGAGAGCTTTTCGTATCCTCTGCTCGCTGATAACAGGATGACTGGCTTGTCCACACTTCCACAACTTAATATGTCTGCTCTGGTCAAATCACTTACACAAACACCCTCAGAACATTAGTGTGTGTGTGTGTATGTGACAGTGCTTGTGTGTGTGAGCCACAGTGTGTACTGTAAGTGTGTGTGTATTTGACAGTACGTGCGTGTGACAGTGCTTGTGTGTAGGTGTGTGTGTGTGTGTGTGAGCCAGAGTGTGTACTGTATGTGTGTGTGTGTATGTGACAGATGCTGTTGACTCATTTGGCCGTGTGAGCTGGAGACAGGGGAGTACCTGACCAGCTGCCCCTCCACACACACACACACACACCGTTTCTCTCACCGGCCACTCTCAGTGAAAGTGTATGTGAGGGCTGTGAGTGGCCCAGGCATCCTCTGATCCTTGAGGTGTACACTAGGGAAAATCCTGCTGTGGGTTTGCGTACACATACTTATCGACCCATGCCAAGTGGAAGAGAGAGGATGTGTGTGAGCGTGTGTGTGTGTGTGCCCTAGTCCCAGTACCATCCCTTCTACTAGTCCCAGTTCTTGTCCCAGTAGCAGTAAAGCAGCTCATGAATCATCCACAGTCATGCCTGGCTCTTTCTACACCTCCCTCCCTCACACACATACACACAGTGTCCCCCATGGATATATCCACACTCATTTAATTACCCAATCTCCCCCTCCTCTTTTTAACTCTCTCTGGCTAACTGAGTACTGTAGGAACTGCTTTGTCTTGTTTTTTGTTTCCCAAGTGACCGTCTCACTTAGCCAATCGGTTCTCGGGGATCCTGTCATGTGATTGACAGACTGGCGGGTACATCACCTGGGTGGGATGATGCACTTATCTAATGCACAGGAGAGGACGTTTGGCACACAGAATGCTGGGGCAAACACTTTCCCCATGCCTGCTGTGTCACCTTGACGTCCGCGCAGCCAATGCCTCTCTTTCCGCGCGCCAGAGAAACCATTACTCCACCCACCGCACTCCCCACCTTCCCCATCATCTCTCTCCATCCATCTCTGCTCACTAAATCACTCGGTTGGCTCTCTCTCCCTCCCCCTGTATCTCTCTCCTCTCTCTCTCCTCTCTCTGTCTCTCTCCCCTTTCTACCTCTCTCCTCTCATGTGTGTCTCTCTCCCCCCTCTCTCCTCTCTCTGTGTCTCTCTCTCCCTCTCTCTTTCTCTCTGTCACAAACACACACAAGCTGTCACTCCTACTTGTTCTTTTTGTTCTGTCGCCGTCTCTCTCTCTCCACTGCCAGAAGACGACAGAGTCATTGTGTTTAGTTACATGCGGCTTGTGTTGTCTGCTCGCCTTGCGCTGACGCGTCCTGTGAGACACGGCGCTGCTCGTGACGTGTTCCTGGACGTGTCCTTGACTGTCTGCGGGGCTGACGACGGACAGACAGCCGTGAAGCCAACGTGGGGTTTTGTTTTCGGTCCCGAATGAGTCACCCAAACAGCTGTGTCACTGTGTGTTCCCCCGGCGACGAGTCCACCGCCTGCCACGGGAGATTAGAACATCCCACACCGGGCCGTCTAAACGCCGTCTGGCGTGAAATATCAGGAAGATGGGGACTGGGATTAGAGAGATGTCAGTCTGCGAGGCCCAACGTGTGGACCTGAAATGAGTGTTCATTTCAGACTCTTGCTAGTGGCTGTGATACGCATCCTTTTCTTTGCAGCTGGTCATTCTGCCTCGCTGTTCAGTCCTCCCCGGCTCTCTGGAGAAGATGAGTGTGTGCAGCGATAACCACCATGAAAGGATCCCTATAGTGTTAGATGTCCTTACTCTAGTAGGCTATTCATGAAGTGTTAAAGAGCTGAATATGCTAGATCTTCCTTTTTTTTCATCTCAGTTTTTCTGTCCGACCTCTAAGAGCACACAGGTCAGAGAGCCTGGAGAAGGAGGAAATACGAGTGTGATCGGAACTAAAGAGAAAGCCAAATAGAGAGGTGGGGGTTGGAAGGAAAGAAAGATTAGTTTTGTGGGAGAGAATGAGATATGACGGGAAGACAGAACGAGAGAGCCAGAGAGAGGGAACACTGGAGAACTCTGTGTGGGCCGGTGCAAGGTTAGCGGTGAAGGAGAGGGGGAGAGGGAGAAGGGGGAAGAGGGAAGGAGGTGAGAGAAAAGAGAGAGCAGACTATAATGCACTATGGTCTACGTAACGTACTAGACAGTACTCCTGCATCTTAAAGCAGGCTGCTCTTGTTTTGCACCCGCACTTTGTTGACTGTTGAACCCATAGTGGAAGTACAGAACGAGTGTTGTAGATACCTAACACAGTTGTTTGGATGTAACACAACGGCAGTTTCCCTGGTGTGGCCTCTACTGAAGGAGACCCCCTGCACGCAGGACATACATACCCGCACGCACACACACACACACACACACACAGAGAGACACACAGAGACACACACAAACACCACTGCCCAGCCAGGCATTCTTTGCCAATTAGCTGTAGTGGTTTGTAGTGTTGTAATGTATTGTTCTTGGTGTGACCTCCGCGGGTGGTGACCACATGTGACCTCGCAGCCAGAACCCTGTCCAGAGGGATCGATAAGACCGTTACAGAGACCACAGAAGCACTAGCACCCCCCCCTTCCACACACACACACACACACACACATAGACATGCGGTGCTCACGTGACACATTGTGTACATAGTAGATCATATTATAGTACACTCTCTACTCCCTTACCCCGCCTCTCTCTCAATTTCTCACTCACACACATACGTTCACACCCAAACTCTTTCTGTCTCTTTCTGTGTCCTCAGGTCAGAGCTAGCTGGTTCCAGTCTGTGTGTGTAGGCTGTATTCTGGGCTGTATTCTATTGATATCAATGCAGGTCTGGGTCCAGAGGTCAGTCCTGTCCTGCAGCCAGACTCAGTCTGTCAGTGTGAGTCCATGTCAGCCACCCTCTCTCTCCCTGTCTCTCCCTCTCTCTCCCTCTCTCTCTCTCTCTCTCTCTCTCTCTCTCTCTCTCTCTCTCTCTCTCTCTCTCTCTCTCTCTCTCACGTCACTCCACTTGGAGTGGCCCACCATCTGTGGCCCTTTGGTGTCATGTGACCCCCCACTCCCCTCTCTCACAATGTCTGCCACCGTACGTGTCAATCACAGTGCTCCAATAACAGCCCGTCCTCTTTCTGTCCACACCTGGCATCAGGCGGGCTGCAGGGAGGATGGCTCCTGAACACTGCTGCTGTCGCTCCTGTTCTGACCGGAGTGGAGGGCCTTTTATCTGCTCCCCAGGTCACCTGCCCCTGCGTAGGCAGTGTTTACACGCTCCTGTGTACTCAAACTCATCTATTCTTCTCCATGTCTGTATCTGGTTTATGTAATGGTCGCATCCTGCATTTGCTCATTAACCTAATTGGTTTAATGGGGTATTAATGAGCTGAAATCCAATTGCTCTCCTCCAGTCTTGCGTTTCACGTCGGAGGCATTTAGATCAGCGTGTCGGAACTGCGGGCGCGAGCTGGGAGATCGCGAGGGACTGAGGGAGGGGCAGGGGGAGGGGGCATGTAGCCGTGGCATTGATTGGTTATGATAAGCAGATCTAATGTAATGAGCGTGTCATCCTCTGATGTCCAGTCAGAGCTCCCAGAGGGACTTGCCACCGGAACACACAGAAAACCCCTCTGCCTGTCAGGAGACCTTTCTCCCCCCCCCCTCCCCGACCTTTGATGACCTCTACCACGCACACTTGCGTTTCTGAATCAGCTTCCCCTGCCATGGTTCTGCCCTCTCCTTCTTACCTCTCACCACAATGATTGCAGGGGGGTGGGAGTTTTTAATTGGGTGTGCAGGACTTCGTCTGCACATCCTTTGTTATCTCACATATATATTATTATTATTATTATTATTATTATTTTTGCCCCCCTACTCCTCGGTCAATATTTGGACTACATAGAAAACGTCGACGTCCAAAGTTTCGTCTTGGTCTCGATTGCGTTGGCATTACTTTTGTTTACGTTCCATTGCACAGTTTAGGAGGATACAACGTTTTTGTGGCATAAAGTTGATTTTGTCGGCAAAGGGTAGACTACTCAGTTATAATAGCCTACGTCACAGCGTCGGCACATGTTAGCAACGACGCATTAGATACGACGTGCATAGAAGACTGTTGCACAGCAGCAAGGATCGTATCGTGCCCCCCCCCTAGCATCCGTCAATATTTTGATTACTTAGAAAACGTCATGTCAAAAGTTGGTAGCCATTGAGTTGCTTGTCTTTTTATTTACCTGGCTAACTTGCTAGCCACAGTCACTGACGCTACTAACGTCACGAAACACGCGTGACTACCTCTAGCCTAACATTAGTTTAGCAGCTTGTTAACTTCTGGGAGATAGCTATAGGCTAACTATAGCTTTAACGATACTGCAAGGCAGCTGCAGAAACGCCACAAGCAAAGAGGCCAGGGTGATAACTATTTACTAATGTTACTTTCTGATATGAAACACAATTGTTAAGTGTAATGTACAATATAAGCTAATATTATTGAGGAACTACATCGACTTTCGGAAACGTAGTCTACTATTTCACTGAAGCATTAGCATCATGACATTAGCCTATGTTGCCCAGGCAACACATACTACAGCGGTCTAGGCTGCATCTGTTTTCAATCGTTAAAATAAACATTACTCACAAATACATTTTCGTTGTACGATTTATTATGACATTAGATTACAAGTAAACGATTTGTTGGTGAAATAATCATTACCTGTGATTTCAAACCAGTACTGCAACGCTGTAGCCTACGCGAGACACTGTGTAGCTAACAAAAACATCCACAGCTGTTTACAGTAGGGAGTCAAACGGCGACAGAAAATGTTCGGCACTCCCTTAAATCAAAAGTATTTCAATAGGTGAAACTGTCTGACTACTAACCCGAACTTCATTGACACAGCCTAAACTTGTCAATCTGTTCATGAAAGCAATATTTAATTTCAGCCTAAACCGTAGGCTACAACGGAAAGTTCAACCAACGATCGCCACCAAGACCAACACTGTAGTATACAATTTACCGGAGCAGCTTCTCCACAAAGGGCTATATCGCATTTTGCGTTGTTACTGACAATGATCGCTATTGAGCTTTTTATGCATGAGCGATTTTCCACTAAATAAATGTCAAGCGTATTTACGTTTTTGCGGGCATGTCATAAGTTAGCAGACATAGAGCTACTGTTTGAATCGCGATTCCATCAGAAATATTTCCAGTGATAACGTTGTTACAGTAGCTTCTTTCCAAGGGTGTTCTTAATGAATTATTATGCAATAGACTATGAGTAGGCTAAATGCTTGAAAATATGCAGGCACACCCTCACAATTTCCCCAGAAATTGTATGCTCTCTAGTTAAAGTTACAATTACTCTAATCAGTCCAGTGTGACTTTGCAGTGTTCACATGTAATGAATCACCAGTGATCTGATGTGCTGGGGTTTGGAATGCTGGAGTCTGGTGAATCACTCAAGCTAAGATCAGAGTGGCGAGGAGATGCTCTGAAGACAGGGGCTATTTATATGGCACCCTCTCTTTATCTCTCTCTCCCTCCTTCTCTCTCTCTCTTCTTCCCTACAATGTTCAGAGTTTCTTCTGCAATTTCTCTCTTTCACCATCTCCCTTTTGTCATCCATCTTCCTCTCTCTGTCCCTATCTCTCTCTCTCTCTCTCTCTCTCTGTCCCTCTCTCTCTCTCACTCTCCCATTCCCATTCCTCTCATCCCACCCCACCCATTTCCACTTGTTCTTCTCTGTGTGAGCTCAGTCTGACATGCCAGTGTGTGCTGGTGTGATTTTAGATGCATGTGAGTGCGACTGAGCATTCTCCTCCCCTCCCTAGAGAGGCAGGCAAATCAACGTTGAACTCATGATCATAACTAGTGTACATTGTTTGCGTGTGTGTGGGGAGGAGGGTGTACATGTCAGTCCATAAAGATCCAATGTTTACAAAGCTGTTGTGTTTGTGGGAGTGTGTATGTGTGCGTGCAACTGGGAGCTCCGAGTAGTGAGAAACGCACACAGTTGACAAACGGAACACGCACGGGGGACGAGGGAGTGCAGCGGTCTGCCTCGCATCGATCACAGCCCAGGCTCCAGAGCAGATGGAGACACTGTGAGGGGGAACCAAGAAAACCAGAGAGGAGGAGGAGGAGGGGTAGAGAGGCTGGCCAGAGGGATACGGAGGGGAGGCAGAGAGAGAGAGAGAGAGAGAGAGAGAGAGAGAGAAAGGAGGGAGAGCGAGGGAGAAAGAGGCTGAGCTGCAGACGCGGAGTGCAGAAGAGCCTGCGAGGCGGTGAGGGAGACACAGACACATACGTGCAGAGGGGCTGGGAGTGGGAATCGCAGCGGCACCTGACTGTGGCGTCAGCCGCGCGTTAGCATCCGTAGCATCAGCAGCAGCAGCAGCTGCTGTGAGTCTCCAGGACCAAGGGAGAGAGAGGAGAGGAGAGAGGAGAAGTGAGGAGTGGTGCGCAGCCCCGTGTATCCGCCTGTCCGGAGGAGCATGGCAGACCAGCCTGGGCAGGAGACAGCACAGCAGGAGCGACACAGCAGGAGCCACACAGCAGGACCGGGGCTGGGGGAGTGACTGGCTCTGGAGCCAGGGGAGCGGGGCATGAGCAGGGCGCTCCGGAGCTGCGTCGTGGCCGCCCAGCACGCACCAGGACCCAGGCGGAGGAGCGCTGGCCGAGAGTTCCTCGAGCGTGGAAGACGGGGAGCGGTGGGGACGTGGGGGAGATTATGCGGGCGAGCGGCGGAGGTCTCACACGCACTCGCGAGCGGCGACAGGACCGCTAACTGGAGCTCTCTGCCTGCTGCAGTCACACGGCTGTCTGTGGACCCACCTTCAGCAAACAGCACGGGCTCCTGTAGCGGTAGCAGCAAGCGTCCTGTAGCTCTCTCTAGCTCTATCCCCCAAGTGTAGCATTAGCAACCGAGGTAGCGCTTCGAGAAAGTTTGCGAAGGCGTCCTCTCCGCGTGGCGTCGTCGCCACAGGCCGCCGCGGTCGCATGCGTAGCGTCCCGGGAAGCCGACGTTCTGACGGCGCGTGCCTGAGGGCTGTAGCCGTGGAGACGGGGGTGGAGGGAGGCGGGGCTTGTAGCAGCAGGCAGAGCAGTGGCCCCGGACACTGAGTGAGCAGGTTGGCTGATGAAGGCCTCCTGGATGCGACTGCTGAAAAGAGCCAAGGGAGGTCGCGTCAAGAGCCCCGACGCCTGCGTAAGCCCACCGCTCTTGTTACTAATGTAGGCTCACCTGTGTGTGTGCCTGTGTGTGTGTGTGTGTGTGTGTGTGTGTGTGTGTGTGTTTGTGTTCGTGTACAGGAATGCGTGTGAGCTTCAGTGTTTGTGTGTTTCCTTGGGTGTGCTGTTCATGAATCCATCTGTCCTTGCGTCCATCCATCTATCTGCTGGGTTCAAGGTGGTGTTGTCATGCTGCAATGGTGATGATGAGAGGGAGGGGTGCGTCTGTCATCGCTGTCTAATGCGGGGCGCTCGCACTGGCACACACACACACACACACACACACACACACACACACACACTGTCAGATCCGGGTAGGGCTCCATATCACCTCCTCCAGAACCACACTGGGAGTCTCATTGGCGGTCCTGACACCATGCATGAGAATATAAATAGCAGATAGCATGTGAATGTTTAATGCATACTTCTCTAACGTCTGTGGTGAATATAGAAGTGATGGTGCACGCATAGTCTTCACAGAGAGAGTCTGCTAGGATATAGAAGAGCCTTCCAGTGGATGTGGGGAGAGACTGGTTGGTGGATGTGGGGAGAGACTGGTTTATGGATGTGGGGAGAGACTGGTTGGTGGATGTGGGGAGAGACTGCTTGGTGGATGTGGGGAGAGACTGGTTGATGGATGTGGGGAGAGACTGGTTGGTGGATGTGGGGAGAGACTGGTTGGTGGATGTGGGGAGAGACTGGTTGGTGGATGTGGGGAGAGACTGGTTGGTGGATGTGGGGAGACTGGTTGGTGGATGTGGGAAGAGACTGGTTGGTGGATGTGGGGAGAGACTGGTTGGTGGATGTGGGGAGAGACTGGTTGGTGGATGTGGGGAGAGACTGGTTGGTGGATGTGGGAAGAGACTGGTTGGTGGATGTGGGGAGAGAGTGGTTGGAGAGATGAAAGGGTGTTGCATATACTGTGAGACTCATTTCAAGGTTGATGCACTGTATCATGTATGAGGTAGGAGAGGATTGAAGGGAGTTGTTCACTGAGCCTTGTTCAGGGGCAGGTTGTGAGAGAGCCCATGGATAGTTAATGAGTGACTCTTCAGATGAGCACAAACAGAGAGGTGTATTTATAGGCGGCTGTGCTGTAGAGAGGCGCGGAGAGAGGAGAGAGCGCTGCTTCATGTATGATGTGGCAGACACATGGGTGATATTGGGGACTAGAAGGAATGGAGGGTTTCCAGTTCCACACACACACACACACACACACACACACACACACACACACGCAGTAAGTGACAGGTTCAGAATGCTCAGATTCTCTTGGGAATGTCTGTGTGTGTTTAAGAGAGAGCATGTGTATTTTGTGTGTGTGTGTGTGTGTGTGAGTGTGTGTGAGTGTGTGTGTGTGTGTGTTCTGAGGACTGTCGGGTAGTTGTAGTCACGCAGACAGAGCGTGCTGAGAAGTTATTTTTAACCCAGACAGAACGGAGTAGAGTGGTGCAGTGGGAGGAACGAGAGGCCTTGTGATGGCTTGACTGTGTGCAGGTGTGAGGGAGAGGTGAGAGGGTGAGGGTGAGGGAGAGGTGTATGCGTGTGTCAGAAACACTGCGCTTGTTCACTGTGAAGTGACTAAATGTCAGGTGGTACATATGTCTGCTTCTTTACGATCCTCCAGGCTCAAAGACGTATAAAAACACACACACGCACGCACACACATGCATACACCCACAACCCCGTCACTCACAGACAAGCCCATATTGGAGCCTCCAGCTTTCCAATAGTAGCTCATCCCAGCTACAGAGAGCTCTGCTGGGGAACAGCTGAGACCATCGGGGGGATGGATGAGAAGGCCTGGAGGGAGATGACACTGGGAGGCTGTCTGAGACAGACCGTGTCCTGCTGCTTGGGAGGTGGACGGAGGCTTGGGAGGAGGGGCTTCCACCGTTTACCACCGCTCTATTTAGTTATGTTCATGTCTGCTTGTGCCCTCTGGGTTATGGTGTCAATATAATCACTGGGGACCATATTATCCTAAACTTGACCTCTGGGTCATTCCACCTAGATAGATGAATGTGGCCATGGCTGGGTTCATGGCCATTCTACTCTTAGACAAAGTACCTGATCTAGTGTGTTTGCACAATAATTCCACAAAAAACTGTGTTTTGGACGCCAGTCCTGAATGTGTCGTTGAGTTTGTGCGACGGCGTGACATTAAGGTGTGTGTGTTCTCCCGCAGGGTTCGGCGGACTCCTACACCAGCCGTCCATCAGACTCAGATGTGTCCCTGGAGGAGGATAAGGAGGCGGTGCGAAGAGAGGCCGAGCGCCAGGCCCAAGCCCAGCTCGAGAAGGCCAAGGTACCCCAACTCTCCCTCACATTCTCCCCTTCACTTCCCTCACCTTCTCTCCTTCTCTCCTCCTCTCCCTCGCCTTCTCCCCTCCTCTCCCACACCTTCTCCCCTCCTCTCCCTCACCTTCTCCCCTCCCTCCCGCAAGGTAGCGTCCATAGAGCTGGGGCCTGAACAGGGTGTTAGTGTAAGGAGGAGCAGTCAGTCCAGGAAAGTGAAGCTCAGTGGCTCACCCGTGGCCCCTGGCTAGAGGCCCTGGGGCCACAGGTGGCCTCCGCTTTCTCGGGTCAGCCACCGGGGAGAGCAAGGCTCCAGAGAAGCATATCTCAGGGAGAGGGTGGAGCTCTCCTGTTCCATCTGGCCCCCTCAGCCTCAAACCTCCAGCCGTTTCTTCAGCCTCCTCCTTCCGGCATCATCCCGTCTCCCTCCTCCTGCTCTCCGCCTGTGAAGAGACGAGCAGCTGGAGGGTTTTACGCCCCAGAACGAGGCCCTCCTGTTCGCTAATTAAAAAGATAAGTTGGCAGCAGATAACCTGCCGAGGATTACCCCCACCAGCGGACGCTGATATATACGGCAGGAGCTGTAAAAGCAGGCGCTCAGTGATCAGGTCTCAGATGAGGGAGGGAGGGTCAGTGGAAGGGCAGCCCTGATGACTGTAATGGTTTATGAGCTGTAATTCACAACATTTTGTCTTTAGCACAGCCATAGTTTTTACAGTGAGGACATTGTGGCAAAAGCTCTGTGGGCTTCCGCGCCTCTCAACACGACCTCACTCAGGATCTCCACTAGGAAGATGTAGTTATCTCTTAGCAGTCTCCTCCCATGACTTCTCAGGTGTGTCTGTAGTTTAAGGAGAGTCTTACAACTACATTTGAAATGTAGCCAAGTAGTCGAGACGTTGCCCGTTCAAAGGGCAGAGAGCCGTGTGAAGCAGCTGTCCCAGATCAGCGGTGCTCTCTCTACACCCCAACACCCAGGCCTGTCACACTGAGACAGGACACATCCTGTCTGTTCCTGACCGAGAGCCACCCTAGTGCATCACAGGACACATCCTGTCTGTTCCTGACCGAGAGCCACCCTAGTGCATCACAGGACACATCCTGTCTGTTCCTGACCGAGAGCCACCCTAGTGCATCACAGGGCACAGAGCGTCCCAGCAGACTTCGGGGGCCTGAGACACCAGAGACAGGGCAGGACTCGGCTCTGATTGGTCCAGTGGGACCTGCAGCTGCTGGTGGAATCTTTCGCGGGCCCCTCAGACAGACTGTTGACGTCAGACTGCAACTTCTATGAAAATCTCTGGAATTTGATTCAGACAAACACATGAGCACGCCAACGAGCCAACCCCTCATGGTGTCTCTGCACATTTACAGCCACCAGTCATCCTAATGATTACATGCAGGATTTTAATTTTAAATATTCAAACAAACTCTTCAGTATCTGGCCTTCAGGGGGCTGTCCTTATAATCTGTTTGATTATGTAAAGCAGCGCTGTGATAAATAAATAGCCATATGGGCTGTGCTCATTTATAAACTCAAAAAAGCCCATGCTGGATTGATGAAGGTCACAGAGACCTTACTGTGTCGCATGAAAGCTCCAGATTGAACCAGTCTGCAGCAGCAGCATGCTCCCCTTTAGAACAAGCCTGCTGCTGGGCTAAGACGGGGCGATTCCTATCGAAACAATGAAGAGCACCCAAGGTGAAATGTTCGAGAAATGATCTATCGCCGTGGATCTCCTCATGGAAACGCCCGTGATGCGTGCTGCATGGCCAATCAGCAACTCTGAGGCCAAACGCTCAGCAGCCACATGCGTGAGTGTGGGCGGAGCGAAGACGGGGGGATATTAGCTCAGGAAATATTCATTGGGTGCGGAGGGGTCTAATGGAGGAGGGTCTCTGGTGATTGGCCATTGACCACATAGTATCAGCCTTCCTTTCAAGCCTTTTATCTCTACCTCTGTCTATCCCACAGTCTCTATTTCACTCCATTTCTTATGCCTGTCTTTCTCTTTCTATTTTTCTTTTCAATCCCCCTTCTCACATTCTCCCATCATTCTTCATATCCCCCTCTTACCTGCTCTCCCCCCTCTTCACACTCTCCCCTCCTCCATCATTCTCTCAGTCCCTCTTTCCCTTCATCTCCCCTCCCCCTTTCTTTCTCCCTCTTGCTCTCTCTTTCCCAGCGGTCAATACAGCATGCTTACTGACAAGGCTGAGATACCTAGTGAGGAGGGAGAGAGCAGGGGTCTATAGACTGAGACAGGAGAGGGAACCAATTGTGTGGAGCCATTACACTGGCTGTCACCCGGAATCGGTGTGTGTGTGTATGTGTATGTGTTGCTTGTAAAATGCCATCAAACCAGCCACTGAGAAGTGCCACAGATCCCTAAAATGTGTCCCTGCTGGGTGACTGTGGAGAAGCTGAGAGGTGGGGGAGAGGCAACAGGCCATGAGAGAGACACCACACACACACACACACACACACACACACCTCCTGACGGAAGCCTTGCCTTAATGTACCCATGTGGCTCTGAGTACGCGATCATCAAGGACACAGCGTCCTCCATGTGTCATCATGTGCCTGTACAGTACACACACTGTAGCCCAGAGGTGGGCTCTCACCCCAGGCATACATACCACCGCTATTAGCATGTCCCATTACGTGCTGTGCGGGCCCCTATAAGTACTTTAGAGAGTACTATGGTAATGTTTGAAGCCACGTGTCATCATAGTTAATCATGGTGGGTGTTCCATATTCATACAGAACAGGAGCTGACAGTGAAGGGCAGCAGAAACACGTGAGGAGGGACATCCCTCCCCACCAGCCCATCCAAGCTCCTCTAATCTACTCTACTCTGATCTTCAACACTCGGCTCCACTTGACTCTGCTGGGTCCTGATCTACTCTACTGTAGTTTATTGTATTCTATTATACTGTATCAAGCTAATCCAGGTCTCCCACAGCCCTGCCCCACCCCACCCCCGGTCCATCTCATCAGCAGGTGACCATGTAAACCAGAGTCCTTCAGGAGGATTACAGTACACCGCAGCACACTGTGCACTTGCCGTGTCTGTTCAGTCAGACGGCCCCAGACAGACAGGCATGCTCGTCACGCTCTCGCTGGCAGGAGGTCATGTAATCTGGACGCGGGGCCACGTCCATGTCACCTGCCACTGTCACTGCCATACTCAGACTCACTGCGGATTACAATGCTGTGCCTAATAGCATTTGATGTCATTCTAAGAAGAATTTACCTTAAATGATGGATTTTTTTAGTCTACACTGTCAGGTTGAGATTTAGAGTGTTTGTGTGTGTGCGTCTGTGTGTTGTGTGCCCACTCTTTCCTCTTCTCGGTGACCTATTTTTTGTCTAAGTCTTTGTTAAATCCCCTTTTTGCCGAAAATGTAATGCCTTACTACTGCTGTGAGGCTTAGCTCCTGTCCGCAACGGAGGGTTAGCATCGCGGCTGCCCGATCAATTCACAACGTGGAGCGGCTACATGGTGTCAGAACCTCCCCTGCGGGGGACCTGAAGCAGTTCATTAGCTTTATGTGTTATCTGGAGGGACGGGCTGGGCTATCCGGGATGAGAAGGTCACCGATGGCGAGATAGGTGGAGGCCGTTATCGATCCAACGGCTTCAAAGTTTCGAGGCAGGATTTACACGCCATTTACATGAATGGGCTTGCCTGTCGTTATTTATGAGGAAATAAAAAGGCCGAAGCGATGAAGTCGTCTCCTGCTGCTTAGTGGCGTTTTGTGTCTCTCTGGCTTGATGGGTAATGGTTATGTTTGGACTGCAGCGTCGATACAGGTTGGGCAGCCGTTCTGCTTCTGTGTCTGGCTGTGTGCTAGCATAGCAGGGAGACGGGGGGAGAGGGAAGGACCACATAAATACATCATTGAGGGGTGACTCAGCCTGTCACTAGCATCTTTACCAGGGAGATTTCCAACAATGGGGGGAAAATAGCTCGACTCTCTTTCACAACCTCATCCCATCACACTGTAAAAACCTCCCACATACCTATACCCAGGGAGGCCTCCACTCCGCTAATCATCTGAGTCTCTCCCTGCCGACACAACCCAGACAGGGGAGCTTATCATCAGCCTCCTACACCGTGAGTGACTGGTCTCTGTGTGCTTCTTCACCATGACAGACTAAACCGGTTGCGTTTGCCGTCCGCACCAACGTCCACTACAGCGCCGGCCATGACGACGATGTCCCAGTTCCCGGCATGGCCATTTCCTTTGAGGCTAAAGACTTCCTCCATGTCAAAGAGGTGAGGGGTCACACACACACACACACACCAACGTCCACTGAATCACGATCAAGAAGGAGAATTGGGTGAAGATGACGATGATGGTAATACAGTATGGATGACATTGATGATGATTATGATGATATTTATGATAGTGTATGATTAAAGATGATGAAGAAGAGGAGTATTTCTAAAGGAACTTTCTCTCCATAGAAATTCAATAATGACTGGTGGATAGGCCGCCTGGTGAAGGAAGGCTGTGAGATCGGCTTCATCCCCAGTCCTGTGAAGATAGAGAACACTCGCATCCAACACGAACACAGGGCCAAGCAGGGCAAGTTCCACTCCAGGTACAACTCCCCTGCTCCCCGCGCCCCTCCCCACCTCATCACCGTCACCATGGAAACTGCCACACCATCTCTCTTCCTCCCTAGACTTGCTGACTTTGAAGCCAAATGAACCCCAGCAGCATGAACAGCTTTCCAGGAATAAAGTGCTCTCACACGTTTACGATAAAACTGTTGTTGTCGTCCCGCCTCTCTCTCTCTCTCTCTCTTCTCTCTCTCTCTCTCTCTCTCTCTCTCTCACACAGTAAATTGGGAGCAAACTCGTCCTCCAGTTTAGGTGAAGTGGTTCCTAACTCTCGAAAATCCACCCCTCCTTCCTCTGGTAAGCAATGAGACCCTTTGCCAAGACTCATAACATCATAACGAGAACCAACTCTGTCCAAATGTTAACACAACAGTCTTACTTCAGACTTTCAGACGAGAGATAAATAAAATGAATATAATTAAAATGGTTCAAACAAACTGCAAAGTAAATGTTCTACTGAGTGTTCTTATTTGAGCTCATCTCAATGCTACTAAAGCATAGCTCTCAGACACTGACAGTATGCGTATTATTGTGTGGCCTTTATTGCAGTCTCTCTGGTCTCTTGTGGTTTTACCCTTTGTGCTGTCTACTGTTGGTGTTTGTATTCTCTCTGTCTAAATACCTGAGTGTGAAGCATCAGGACCTGGGCCAGTCACATAGACTAAACACTAGTATTTTAAAGTAATTGAGGTGTGTTTTGAATAACCTCACAGGTAAATGAGTATTAAACCACTCACATCTTTAGAAATCACAGATACTCTTTGACCCAGGTCTTGTTGCCTTGTGTGTTTCCTGTACCTTGGTATGACTCTGGACCTGTCTGTCTGTGTGCGTAGCCATTGACATAGACGCCACAGGCTTAGACCCAGAGGACAATGAGCTTCCAGTCAACCTGCGCTCCCCTAAAGCCAGTCCAAACACAGTCATGTCTCCCCTAGCAAAAGAGAAACGAATGCCTTTCTTTAAGAAGGTAAACGTGGCACCTGTATTGGTCCTCTCTCTCTCTCTCTCTCTCTTTCTTTCTTTGTTTCTCTCTCTCTCTATTTCTCTCTCTACATCTCTCTCTCTCTCTCTGACCGCCCGCTCGGCTCCCACGGAATGCCTGTGGCTGCTCGGCATCACTCAGCGTCCGTACTGTTTGTCCTCCGTGTGCCACCGTCCGTGTCCCTCCGCGTCAAGTCATTAGCATGCCTTCCTGTTCTTAACCTCTCTCTCTCTCTCTCTCTTCCATTTCACTGTTGTAGCTAAGCAGAAGCAGAAGTCGGTAAGTTGAAATGCGACACGTCCCCAGCCAGCCTGGTGCTGAGCCTGGTGCTGAGCCTGGTGCTGGGCCTGGTGCTGAGCCTGGTGCTGAGCCTGGTGCTGGACCTGGTGCTGAGCCTGGTGCTGAGCCTGGTGCTGAGCCTGGTGCTGGGCCTGGTGCTGAGCCTGGTGCTGAGCCTGGTGCTGAGCCTGGTGCTGGGCCTGGTGCTGAGCCTGGTGCTGAGCCTGGTGCTGAGCCTGGTGCTGGGCCTGGAGCTGGGCCTGGAGCTGGGCCTGGTGCTGGGCCTGGAGCTGGGGGCTGCTAGGATGTTCCTATCTGATACTTTTCTCTGCAGTAACCCCCTCCCCACCCCTCTGTGATAGTGTCTATGTGTTTGTGTGTGTGCATGTTTGATTGAGGTTCAGTGAGACCTCAGTGTATCCAGTCAAGTTTCTGGTGTTGCTTTTGTTCTAATAAGCATATTATTTGTCAATGGTCTGTTCTGGTGCAACTTACATAAACTTGTTCTTATGTAAAACAGGGCTATATTCGGAGTTCAAAATATTCCATAAGGCACCCTTGCCACATGTTTTGTGAATGCAGTCAGTCCAAAACCATTGTGTTTTGTCTTTAGTAAAACAATTACGTCTGTTCAAACAATATAAGACTCAGACATTTATGACAGCAACAATAATCACCATTACTGGAATCACTGATCAGCTTGCATGAATGTTTTTACAACGAGAAAACAAATCTGTTATTTTAAACAGGACGTTGTATATAAACGTGTCCTGACGTATATAAGGCGTGCATCTAAGTTACAGTAGTCCGAGAAAGTCTCCACATGTGACGTAACGTCTCCGTACGTGATTGGGTAAGGACGTAACATGTCCGTCATCAGGCTGTCCCGGGATGCGTGCACGTTGATCGGCGGTCAGAACTGGCCTGCTGCGTTCTTCTGCTCTGATGTCACCCCAGGTCCCCAGGGGGGGGCGCTGACGGCAGCAGATGTTACACATTTAAACAACATGAAAGAGAGAGGGAGACAGAGAGAGAAAGAAAGAAAGAAAGAAAGAAAGAAAGAAGAAAGGGCAAAAGGTTGTAGACTAAATGAAACTGAAAAAAATTAACTAGAGAGAGACAGAGTGAGAAAGAGAAAAATAGAGACCTAAAATGTGAATGCTGCAGAGCCCCAGACAGACGTTATGCTAGCTAGTCAGTTGTCAGCGATGAGAGGAGGAAAAGTAAGGAACCAGACTCACTTCCCAGCGAGCTGCTCCCCCCCTCGACCTGCCCCCCCCTCGACCTGCTCCCCCCTCGACCTGCCCCCCCCCCTCGACCTGCCCCCCCCTCGAGCTGCCCCCCCGCCCACTCAGCTGACAGGCCTGTCTCCTGCAGAACTAAGATCACACGCCTCTCCTGACGCTTGGTTTACCTGCGCGGCGTGTAGCTGCAGGGCAGCCCGTGAGGAGAAGGATCCCACATTAAGCCTTGTCACTGGGGAGGGGTGGTAGAGCGGGAGCCTTAGAAGTTGGCTGTCCCTCTGTCACACACTTGCAGGCACACACTGTCTCTTTGAAGCTGATGGATACACTGAGCCCCCACTGTGGTTGGCTGTGTGAGTGGGTCTGTCTTTTAACCGTTTTGCTCGCTGCCTACTAACTACATGTGTTTCAGATGTACTGACTTGTCTGAAAACCTCTCCTCTCACTCACATTCCCTCCCTCTAAAATAGAGAACAGGTGAAGGATGAAATGAGCTCAACAAATAGCACAGGGTGTTATCCAAGTCTAGTTAATGAGGTTGACCTCACAGGATGTGTCTGAGATGTTTGGCGATGGGAATTTTGCGCCACGTCGAAGCCCCTCATTTCATCATTCACCGAGTTAAGAGTCTCCGTCCTCAATCCTGGAGAGCTTCCTTCCTGGAGGTATTGCCCTCCAACTCATGTGGCTCACCAAACGAAAAACAGATTCTTATTATCAACCTGCTACTTAAACCTACAGGATAGTGGCTCTCCAGGGTTAAAGAGCTGTGTGTTCATGTGAAGTGTGTTTGTCATGCCCGGCCCTTCCCTCCCCTATGTGGTCTGTGAGGGTGAGGGTGTATGTTAGCTCGCCACACGCGTGAAGCTGACAGCTTGTCTCATTTCTCGGCAGACGGAACACATTCCTCCATATGACGTTGTGCCTTCCATGAGGCCAGTGGTCCTCGTGGGACCTTCGCTGAAGGGCTACGAGGTAGCACTTCAAATCTATGCATGATTAAACTGGAGGAAACTTGCTGCAGCAATGAAGTTCCTAATGAGTTCCTAATGAGTTAGTATCACTGACACGGTTCACATCCGGCTCAGCAGTGGACGTTACAGTGTTTCTCCCATCTGTTCTCAGGTGACGGACATGATGCAGAAGGCGCTGTTTGACTTTCTAAAACACAGATTCGAGGGGAGGTAATGTGAACGTGATTTTTCTAATCCCGCCCTTTTCCCGTTTCCCTCCTCGCCCTCTCTCTTTCTAGCTCGTTCCCTCTCTCTCTCTCTCTCTCTCTCTCTATCTCTCTAGCTCTGTCTCCCTGAGTTCTATAGGCTGGTATTTAGCCGTCCCTGGAGAGGGCGTGTGTAACAAGTTTGTTTGGCCTGGGGATGTGTTCTGCTGCTTTAAATAGGCCTGCTCCATGTCCTTAATAGGCCATAGTGGACCCTGGCGCTGAGAGGGATCCTCCAGTCCCTGGCCCGGCCACTTTCTGGCCACCCCATCACACACCATAAACTTACAGTACACAGACTACAAGGTTGTCTAGCCAGACTTTTTGAAGGTGTTCCATTAGTTCTTCGTTCTGATGAAAATGTCCCCTTCCTCATGACTCGAGCTCTCTTTCTACTGATGTGGTGTTGTCCCTGTCCTCTTCTCCGCCGCTGACCCGGCCTTCTCCCTCCTTCTCTTCCCCTCCTCCCAGGATCTCCATCACCAGGGTGACGGCGGACATCTCTCTGGCCAAACGCTCAGTCCTCAACAACCCCAGCAAGCACGCCATCATCGAGCGCTCCAACACGCGCTCCAACCTAGGTAGACTCTCAGGGAGAGACGCGCCCCCCCCCCTCCTCTCTTCCTCTCGCCCCCCTCCGTCTCCTAGAGAGACCGCGCTTAAAGAGCGAGAAGGGAGGAGAAGATTAGAGACACTCCTAATGATGCCTGTAGTGAAACAGTCAACAGACGATGTCACTGCAGGGAAAGTAGGAGAGGCTTTGTTTGGCCTGTGATTACAGGTTTGTGTTCTTAATGAGAGATGGAGACGAGAGGCACGTCAGATAACGAGATCAACAACCCCGTCTGGTTGGCCAGTGTTTGAGGAACAAGCTTTGAATCAAGTATAGCAAATTCGTCATCTGGGACCTAGCTGGTCATCAGGGGGAGTGGGGGAGGGAGGGAGGGGGGGGAGGGGGGGGAGGGAAAGCAAGGGCACTGTTCTCCATGTGGCATCACCACTACGGAGCTAACAGCACTCTAAAATCTTGTTGTGACCCTTCCGGTAGGAACGTCCCAGACAAATACTGTGGCGTAGATACGAGAGAGGAGGTTGGGGGTGATTTTTATTCACAGCCATCTCATAACTGATAAGTATTTAATCATCTCAGGGAGGGAGAGACGTGTTGACACCACACTGAGCTCTACTCTGACAGGATGGCAAATGTCACATAAAAGACACGAGGCTGAGGATGTGCTCGTTGTGCCTCTGTCCCTGTGGGATGAAGGATTATAACATGCATGTCAGAGACTTTGCTTTCCAGTCCTGTCTGTCAGTTCCTGTCCCTTATCCCCACAGACATACACATAACTCTGGGGTTTAAATAGGAGCTCTCTCACAGGAAAGCTGTAAAAGCAATATTATACAATACACTCCAATCACCAAACATCTGGCCTTGAGGCTTAATTTCCGGAAACAAACCCAGTGGTGGGCATGTGTGTCCGAGCAGGCCTGAAACCTGGACAAACAGAAGCTGTGTTTGAGTTCATAATGACAAGCCACACCAAGGAGACACCCTGAACTGATAGTGTTGTGTGCTTATGACCTCAGGGTGTCCAGCTAAGACAAAGCTCATTAGATATGGTATCACTTTAGATCCATGTGCTGGTGTAAGTGTTTAGTTAACAGATGATAAGGCATTTGTAATATATATTCTCTCTCTTTTCTCTCTCTCTCTCCCGCTCTCTCTCCCCACAGCTGAGGTACAGAGTGAGATCGAGAGGATCTTCGAGCTAGCCCGGACCTTACAGCTCGTGGTTCTGGACGCCGACACCATCAACCACCCGACCCAGCTGGGCAAAACGTCTCTGGCACCCATCATTGTCTACGTGAAGATCTCCTCGCCCAAGGTGAGGCTGCTCGGGAAAACACCAACTAACCAGATACTGTTACCAGACCTCACCCAGACGAACAATAAAACACAATAGCTAACGTACACCAGAGAGCAATAATACAATATCACACAAAACAATTGCGTTGTACATAGTTGTACTGCGATCGTATTGCAGGTAGATCATTCTGATGACCGCCGTAATATTTCCGAGCAGGTTAAACCATACAGACTACAGCGATAGCCTGTTTTAGTGCAACATGGTATGTTCTCTGCCAGCACTTAGCTGTGAGAACGGAGCCAGGTGTGAACGAGTAGACGGAAGGTAGCGAAGCAGCCCGGAACGTGTCCTGGAGGTTCAGCTGGAGAGGAGGGCCGACTGACAGGAGAGACAGATTGATGAAGCGGCCAATCTGAAGGGAAGGGTTCCTTAGACTCCAGCGTTGGACTGGTTTATAGACGCCCCTGGGGGCCTCGGCTGTATGGACGCATCTTGTCACTGCTCATATCGCTTTTCTGTTACGGAGCGTCTTCTTGCTCCGTGTTTTTTTAAATACGATCTGTCCCATGTGACAGCTCCCTCGTCCGAACGAGGGGCGTGTGCGCGCCGCCACTGATTCATCGCAGCCAACGACCTTCAGCGGCGTGGAAATACAGCCCATGATTCTGTGATCAATAAAAACTGAGTTACATGGGAAATGAAAGAAGCATTGCTGAAGAGGCATAAAATAGAGAGAGAGAGAGACCCGCGTAAATCAATGTCCCGTCGGTCTAAATCACGCTTGGATGGCATAAACCCTCTCTTACACCCCTCGCTACCCATGGAGAAACAAATGTGGCTCAGAGGTTGGAAATAGGATCCACACATGATTATTATACCCACACCTCTCTCTCTCTCTCTCTCTCTCTCTCTCCTCCCAGGTTCTTCAGAGGCTCATTAAGTCCAGAGGGAAGTCTCAGGCCAAGCACCTCAACGTCCAGATGGTAGCAGCCGACAAGCTGGCACAGTGCCCGCCTGTAAGTAGGCACACGGGGCATGGGTCAACGCTAGGCTAGGTCAAAACCAGACCTCGCTTTTCTTCATCTCTTCTTTCTTCATCACTCAGAGCATCGTATCTGTGATTTTCTTATGGCTGACCCTATGGTCCCCATAAGCTAGTCGGCTAGTCCACCTGGTACTCCAGAGGTTCGCCTGTGAGCCTCTCCTATCTGAGGTCAGCAGTAGATCTGGGAGACTGTACAGAGGAATGCTTCTTACATCTGCCGCCAGTCCTACTTTTTTCTACTTGAATACTACTTTTAGTTTAGCAGAGCTGCAATCCTCAGTTTAAATCTGAAACGCAGTATCCCTAGTGGGATTTATTTTTCAAGTGGCTGCTTGATCTGAAAAGGTTTTACATAATTAATGTTTCATGCTTTTGCAGTAAGTGGGTTATTTTGTGTCTGACACAGATTTATTGATTCTCAGTAATACTGTATGAGAAACTGTGCAAAGTTACTTGAAAGTCTACGCAAAAAAATAGAAGAAAAGCATTTGCAACAATTGCAATTACATCCTTTCTCCATCTCTTTTCCCCTTGTCTTTATCTCTCTTTTCATATTTCCCTCTTTTCCTCTGTCCATCTCTTGGCCTTTCTCAGGAGATGTTTGACATCATCCTGGATGAGAACCAGCTGGAGGATGCCTGTGAGCACATGGCTGATTACTTGGAGGCCTACTGGAAAAGCACCCACCCTGCCAGCTGCAGCCCCCCCAACCCTCTGTTAGCCAAGCTGGCCACGGCCGCCCTGCCCTCGGGCCCAGCCCCGGTCTCCAGCATGCAGGTACAGGTGCTCACCAAGCTCAGGGCCAACGTGGGCGGCATACAGGTCATGGAGACGGGCAGACTGTGTAGAGAGACAGGAGGACAGGGCATAAGAAGCAGGCAAACAGGGGAAGACAGGCAGACAGGGCAGGGAGGCAGGCAGACAGGGCAGGGAGACAGGCAGACAGGGGAAGACAGGCAGACAGGGGAAGACAGGCAGACAGGGGAAGACAGGCAGACAGGGCAGGGAGACAGGCAGACAAGGCAGGGAGACAGGCAGACAGTGCAGGGAGACAGGCAGACAGGGCAGGGAGGCAGGCAGACAGGGCAGGGAGACAGGCAGACAGGGCAGGGAGACAAGCAGACAAGGCAGGGAGGCAGGCAGAGAGGCCAGGGAGACAGGCAGACAGGGCAGGGAGACAGGCAGACAGGGCAGGGAGACGGGCAGACAGGGCAGGGAGACAGGCAGACAGGGCAGGGAGGCAGGCAGACAGGGCAGGGAGACAGGCAGACAGCGCAGGGAGGCAGACAGGGCAGGGCAGGGAGACAGACTCAGTAGAGATTAGCCACCCTCTATACATGGCCTAATGAGCAGGATTAGACAATCCAAGTTAAAACAGGGATGGAGAAACTAGAGAGATTAGGAGAGAAGGATGAGCAAAACAAATAGTATAGTGTATTAAACATCTGATTAAAGGGGGAGAGAAAAGGTCAGAGAGGTGGAATGCGGGGCTTGGGTGGAGATTGTCCAACTAACAAGGACTTAGAGGTCATGAACACTGTAACAAACATTAACAAGAACTGTGTCTCACAGATGACAAGAGGATGATTGGTTTAACAATCTGCAGGTTGCAGCTGCAGTCATCTTTAGCAACTTCCCTTAACTCATAGATAATCGTTGTTTGCATGATACACCTCAGTTAGTTAAAATACACTGTAGAGATAGATACAAACTGTAGGTGTGTACAGAAAGGGTTAATAACTTGCTTTGTCTGACTGAATAATGAACATTCAGACTGAGGTCATTGTGTTATTTCTTAATTCCACGCACGTGCCTAAGATGTCCACGTATCTTTCCCTGTACCCTGCTTCTATGTATTGCCACCACAATGGAAAATGTAAGACTGAAAATGCAGAGATGGATGATGAAGCTTCAGATGAGTGATAGACAGACTGTGTCTGTGGTCTGGTGAGTGGTAGGCCGTGTGGACTTTGGAGATTAGTATTCCACAGGGACTGTGACTTAATCTCAATCAATCTATGATCAAACGAACCTAGTCACTTTCAGAAATTGAAATTCTCCAGGTCAAGCTTCAAGGACTGAATGTTTCCTGCAAGACTGTAGTTTGGAACATATACATTCAACCAGCATACAGTACATGCTGTGCACTGTATGCTGTGTACTTTGAATTAATGCATGTTGGTCGTGTTTGTTTGATCTGCATGTGTGTGTGTGTGTGTGTGTGTGTTGACGTAACGTGTTTGCCGTGTGTCTAACTCCACTAACACACGTGTGTTGCTAACCCCAGGGCAGCGGGGCAGAGCAGAAAGGGGATAAGGCAGTGGGAGAGAGGAAGGGCTCCAGAGAGGACCACCACCACCACCAGAGCCAGGACCAGGGAGACCCGGAGGGGGAGGAGGAGGAGGCAGAGGGGGAGGGCAACGAGGAGGAGAGGCCCCTAAGGACAGAGTCCTCCAGGAGGCCCCAGCACGTCCACCACCGCTCCTCCTCCACCAGGACTGAGCAACACAACCACCACCACCACCACCACAACAGCAGCCGCGCCAGGGGCCTCTCCCGGCAGGAGACCCTGGACTCTGAGACCCCCGAGAGCCGGGACTCGGCCTACATAGAGCCCCGCGCTCACCTGCTCCACCAGGAGGAGGAGGAGGAGGAGGAGGAAGTGGAGGAGGAGGAGGAGGAGGAGGAGGAAGAGGAGCTGGGGGAGGGGCACCCCCAGCAGCAGCAGCGCTACGAGGCTCTACCTCACCGGGACCACAACCACCATCACCACCACCATCACCACCGCGCAGGTGCTGACGAGGCCGGGGGCCACGGCCCGGGGCACCACCGCTCCAAGGAGCGCGAGCAGGACCACAACGAGCGCAACAAGCCTCGCGGTCACCAACACCACCGACCAGCACGTGACCACCACCACCACTACTACGACCGCGACAGGGACCGAGAGGGGGAGGTGGCCCCCAAAAAGAGGGGTGACACAGGGGACTGGGCCAGAGACTCCTACATTCACCAGTGACAAACTAGCCCTTCCCAGTCCCCTGAGGAGCCCACCACACACACACACACACACACACACACACACATACAAAGACACACTAAGTCATAGTGCTCGCACTCCGTTCTTGAAAACCGTTCAGTTCTCCCACTGTGCTGCTACACTCCCTCCCCGAACCCCTGCCTCCCTTTAATGTATGCTTCCTTTGTAAAAAGCTGTTTGCTACCCTAGCAACGGCGGTATTTTGATTATATAGAAATAGATATGGATATATACAGTATGTATATGTGTGTGTGTATCTCTGCATAGACGTGGTCGTTTATGCTCGGGTATGCATGACTATTCTCAAATATGCATATTTTAAAGCCTGTGTTTGGTAAAGCATGACAGAACAGAATTATTTTCTGTGCTGAGCTGTGCTTTCTGTGATTAGCCTTTTGAAAATTGATTTTAGATGTGTTTTTTTATTTATATAAAACAACAATTTGCTTGCTGCCACTTGAACAATTGGTTCCTTCAGACTACTGCTAGGATTGACTATAGGAAGTGGGGTTAGGTGACCTACTGCTAGGATTGACTATAGGAAGTGGGGTTAGGTGACCTACTGCTAGGATTGACTATAGGAAGTGGGGTTAGGTGACCTACTGGAAGCCAGTTAGGTTATGCTGTATTTGCAGATGTATTATTATTTGTTTTGGTTCCTATTTTATTGCTTGCTTTTTTAATCTGCTTTATTAATTTTAGATGTTTGGTCCTCTGATATTGAAGCCTCCTTGGGGCGCACCTTAGTCTTGCCTTACAAGACAACAGAATAGTGACATAACTTCCTGTCTTACATTGCAGTACTGTTCTATTTATAAGGGTCCAGTAACATTTTATAACATTGATACACCTTCTGTTGAGCACTTTTAATATAGAACGTTTCACATTGGTGTCCAGTGATCAAGACTTGATGTTTCCATTTTAATTGTCAGTCATTTGTCTGCAACTGATCTCCACGATAGCTTACGAGTTCTAGCTGCAAGTCTTTTCTACCAACTCAAACTCACCCGACAGTATAATTAGATGAAGAATGTGTGTTATGAAATAACCTTGAAAATATTTGACTGAAGGAAAAAAAATATTTGTTAACGAAACAATTCTATGAACCAAATTTACTCCTTTACCTTGCCAAATGCACAATTTATAGTTTGGGTGTATTTGAAAATCAATCACCCCATTAAGCCGACAGAATGTACATGCTTGTGCTCAGTGAGAACACTCCGAAGCAGATAGAAGTCTGTCTATGGGATGGGCACCTCCTGCCATTGTACCACCCAGTACAGATGTAGTCAATCCAGAAACAGGGTCAGAGATTCAGGATAACTTGAAATCAACGTGTGATTCACACAGTTCACACCTAGACTCTCTCAGTAAAAGTGTGACATGATACTGCGTAAACCATGTGAAAACCAGATGTTCCTCCGTCAGACAAGCTGCCCTCTCCACAATAAGGGAGTTGATACACTGTCCTCTGTTTACATTTCTACCTGTCCCCCTGGTATTCATGATCAGACTTTTGGTTTATAGGTTCTGCCTAAAATATGATTATAACAAACTGTCCATTTATATGCTACTCTAGTAGCACCCTACACATTTTTAATGGTGTACATTTGTATGTACATAATGTATAAATACAAAGAATAAACTTGGTGAAGGATCAACGTAGAGGACAAGACCTCCAATTAGTTCATATTTATTGAAGCCACTGTTTTATGTTTTAGAATGCATAGGGGCTTTTCTATGATCAGTGTGCATACTTATCGCTTCTGGTGTTTTCTATAACTGGCGCAGACATTTACAACAAATGTTCCTCCTCAGACGAGCAGTGGGCCTCCAAGCTCTCTCTCTCTATAAATAGCCAGTCTCTGAAACAATCTTGAGAATCCCAGGTGGAGCCGCCATGACGACGTAAATGACAACAGCGCAGAGTGAGTGGGCAGAGCTAAATATAGGCCTGTGTTCAGAGCCCCCTTCGTCTCCACAGGCCCCCACTGACTCACTCAAGACTGCTTCGTCTGTTTAAGTACATGATTCAATGCACAAATTCTACACACAGACAAGTACAAGTGAAGAACTTGTCGGGGTTGTGCCTAGGTCAGATTTTACAAGCAGATAAGGGTCCTTCAATAGAGCGGCCTAATCATTCCCTGTTCTGGCCATGTCTGTAAGGAGCAGTCCGCTGGATTGGCTGGTGATGGATCAGGGGGAGGGGCTGCAGGCGAAGGCTGTCATCATCTCCCCCACGTCGTGTCAGGGATAATCCTGTTGATGTATTGATAGTCATTCTGATGGAGGAGAGAGGATGGAGTGAGTGGAGGTCATTGGGGAAGGTCACCTGGTGGTCCCAACGTAGCAACGGACTGGCGTGTGATCATTATGGTCTGGAAGCTGCTGTGCAATTTATTACATTGACCTTCATCTATGAATGATGAATGAGAAGTCACTTTTGCCACCGAATAAATTAAAACTATTCATATGATCTATCTTTGGTTACATTTTATCTCATCCAATTATGAGAAATGAAACAAGAAAAGTCCACAGAACTTGACATTTATTTTATTTCAAATAAATAAATAAAATGAAAGAGCACAGAATTGAGTATGGTAATTCAGCGTGGTAATTCTGACTTCTTCAAGTGAGGGTAACCACAGTGGTACTTGACGTACACCACTAAAAGGCCATCAATTGTTAATTCCTCTTGTAACCTTCTTTCAGCACACCACTTCCTGGCTTCTGCTCCAGGAGCCAGCCAATCCGCTATTGCCATGGCAGCTGTGTCGTCACTGTTGTTATGGCAACTCAAGCCAAACTGCGTCCACCAGTCCGCATTCTCTCTATTCTCTACACTTCCTCTTCCCCTGTCTAACCCCCCCCCACCCACCCAGTTCCAGTTCCCCTGTGTTTTGGACCCCTCCCTCTCTTGGCCTCTGTGTTTACACAGCTCATCCCTATATGGCCCACAGACAGAGAGAGCCGGCACCAAGAGGTGGATGTTGTAAACAGCAGGGGCTGGGGGCACGCTGGTGGAGAGTGTGTTATAAACACTGTCCTGTCGGGCCAGGCAGAGTGTTAACACTGTAAACACAACAGACCCCTACTCTGTGTGAGGCCCCGGCCTTCTGGAGCCTTCTGTGTGGTAGAGAGGAGGAGGAGGAAGAGGGGGGCCGCTGCTTGCTCAGCTCTTCAGGAACTTGGCGATGAAGAAGCCGATCGTGTCTGTGTTGGCTCGGCTTGGGAGGGCCGCGGGAGGGGGCCCGGCCCAGCTCAGCTCTGGACTGAACCTCTGGAGGAGACGTCGCTGGTCAGGTGACAGGCCAGCTCCCAGCATGCCCTCTGCTCCGATGTGAGGCTCCTGAGAAACGTCAAAGTCTAAATGAGTGCATGTGTCTGTGTATGTGTGTGTGTGTGTATGTGTGTGTGTGTGTTTTGTGTGTTTCCAGCCTAGTACCTGTGGCTGTAGTGTGAGGCAGGGGAAGGTCTTCAGAGCCCAGGCCACCTGCTCCTCGTTCTCTGCCAGAGTCACAGTGCAAGTGCTGTACACCAGCACCCCTCCTCTCCTCAGCAGCTGCACAGCCTGGGACACAACAGATCACACACACACACACAACACAAACACACACTGTAATAACCAGAGGTCAGTCTACTGGAACTCAGATTCACATCTCACTTGATTGAGAACCCTATTGTCTGAGTGGTACAACGCTTAAATCCACACACATTCAGCTTTCTGGCTATTCTCCAAAGTTTCGATGCTGAAATGTCATGACTGGGCGACTGTGATGGAGCTCAGAGTGAGACAGGGATAAATGATGTGCAGTGCATTGGACTCTAATCTCCCCACAGTGATCCATCTGCCTGCTAGCCTTAAGCTTTTTCACAAGAGCAGCATGGTCCAGGGATATAGGCTACATTATAGCTGACCCACAGTGCCAGCTACTGGTCAGCAAGGGTCTTGAAATAAGATTAACTGGTTCTGTTTAGGCATTTGTTTGGATGTCACCTGAGGCTCTGTAAACTAGTTGGAAAAGTCACACTCAAAGTGAAAAGTGTTTGCTATTTCCTGTGTACTAGTCTTGGAGTGTGTTTGTGTTTGCCAGCGTGTGTTTGTGTGTGTGTGTGTGTGTGCGTGTGACCGACCGTGTGGAAGAGCTTGCGCTGCAGAGGCTGGTAGGAGCAGACCTCCTTGAGGCCCCAGCTACAGGCCATGGTGGGCCTCTGGCCCAGCCCGCTACAGGGGGCGTCCAGCAGAACCCGGTCAAAACTCTCCGGGGAAAACGGCGGCCCTGGAACACAGCGAGACTGGCTTACCTCAACGGTGGAAGCCTGATCAAAGCTAAATCAGTCAGAGCATGAAGGAGCTAGAATACCATAAGACTGGCAAGAAAAATGGAGCTGTTCCCTCCCTTGTGCTCTGTCCTGGGCTTCCTCACAACCAGACCGGAGCCAAGACGCTGTCTGGCGACGACGCTCACATTCCGTACCTTCAGTTTCCCGGGCAGGGTCACCGCTCACAGCCTGGACGCTGTTGAAGCAGTGAGCTCTGATGCAGTCCAGATGCAGGGTCTTGGCGTTCTGACGGATGCGCTCCACCTTGGATCGGATCTTGTCCAGCGCCACTACCTCTCCCTGCGAGGGACAAACCACACTGACCAAAGCAGGAAGAGGCGTACAAAACAGTGCAACAGCACCACCTTGTGGTCAAAGTGTAACAGCGATCCCTCTAAGGATGGAAGGCTGTTTTCGTAGCGAACCCTAACGGGTGCCGAGTCTCACCTGACCCCCCATGAGGGCAGCTATGTGGCAGGTCTTGCCCCCTGGAGCAGCACACATGTCCAGGATACGTTCTCCGGGTCGGGGCCCCAGCACGTGACCCACCACCACAGACGGGAGGTTCTAGAACCAGGGGGATAGATGAATGAATCTAAACTCTAACGTTCGGACCACAGATGCATCCAGAGCGCTCCTTTTCTAAACCAGAAGAGGGTAGTTGGAGGAGGTACCTGCAGAAAGACCAGGCCGGGGAGCACACCGTCAAACGAGGGGCTCTGGTACAGGGGCTCAACCATCTGAACACCAAGACCCCTGTGGAGGTAAAGATCATGAGGTTACACTCAAACAACAAGCTAATGCTTTTATCTAAAGCGACATACAGCACAGGGGTATTTAACCAGTGCTCTAACCACTAAGCTATACCCAGACCCTTGTTAAAATAAGCAACAGAAGTTATCCTTTTTATTTTTTATTAGAAAGCCATTTGGAGAGAAAAGGGTGTTTTGATCCAGAACAACCTACTTGACTGGTTCGTTTGTGCAGAAGATGGAGGAGCGGTCCAGTCTGGCCAGCCCGTTTCCCAGAAACACTCTCTTCCCCTGGAAGTTCTTGGACCCGCGCGTGCACTTCCCCTCCAGGTCAGAGAACACAGACACAGTGTCTCCAGCCTTCATGACTGAGGACACATGAGAGGAACACCATCTGGCGTCAGAACCACACGCTCCCACGTTTCACACGGCTCGCTCCCCTTGGAACAGAAAACAGACAGTGCACACAGGGAGGGAGAGGAAACGCAGCGCTACGCTCTGGGTAGTTGAGGTCTCACACTTGGGTGTGGCGACGATCCCGGGGGCGAAGACGTGGGCTCCCCTGAGTACGGCGCTGCCGCACAGGGCCCCGACCACCACCTCGGAGCCAAGCTGCTCCACAGACCTAGGGGCAGCGAACAAGGGAGCAACAAAAAGTAAACAACACTCTCTCTTCAGTTCACAATATATATATATATATATATGCCACATATATGCCATTTCTCTCTTCTTCAGACCCAGACAGACACCAAGACCTGCACTGAAGAAGAAGAAAAAAAGACTATACAAAGACATACACATAAACACGAGATTATATAAATAGGCTAAAACGGAATAGCTAACCCTAAACAAACAATCCTCTGTCAAAGTTAAACGAAGCAAGAGACGGTTTTCGTGGTCTGCATGTGATCGCAAACCCAAAATATTGTGTACGGTCTAGGATAAGAGCATATTTTATTTTGGTTGTAATTCTATGAAATTACATGTGGCTGGCCATAAAAACAAATCAGTAGACGGAGAGAACGGAGAGCTACGGAAGGTTCTTGGAACTTGTTTATGCTCGGTGGAGCAGTCCGATCTTTGGCTGACATTCTTCACATACCTTGGGCCGATGACAGGAAGAAGGAGCACATCTGGAATGTGTGGATGGGAGAGGATAGTCACCTCTTCATCCTCAGACGCACACATGTGCTGCCCGCAACGCTGCTGCTGGCACAGGAGAGAGGGCTCAGGAGTGGATAGTGGAGTTATAGCACAGTGCCGTGTCTAAGAGGCTTCGAACTTTGGAACCTAAAGTTGATTTCCATTATTGACAGACTGTTCTCTCAAGTGAGGTGTAGATTGAAAGTATTATGAGATAAAACATTGGATCCATCACCTGAACAAAACTGCACGTTCACACTTTCACTCTCAAACACGCATCCACACACACAATGACAAGCATTGTAGCTGGACATCTCAACCTCCTTATGAAAACTGAATCTCTCTCTTTTCCAGTCCTTACTGCTCCTCCAGCTTCAGTCTGACCTGTCTGAGCTCCTCCCCCAGGCGGTGACGGATCTCCTCCAGGGGGGCCAGGTGAGTGCTGGCCCGCACACAGGTGAAGGCAGGCGGGTGGGACAGGCAAGATAGTAGCCTCTGGAACCTCTCCTCAGCCGCCTCAAGGCCCACTGCAGCCAACAGCTACAGTGTAACGATTTGAATAATGTACACTCAGTGACTGCAATAATGTTATTATTATTTAATTTGATGAAAAACACACTTTTAATGTAGAAACGAAGTAGACTAACCTCTGCATTCATGAAGGTGTTCTTCATGTAATCATACACTTTGGGCTTCAGAGCAATTGGTGGGAAGACAGACATTTCGTTTTAACTCTCCTCTTCAACTTGCTTCAAATTCAAGCTCCTCCTTGGTCTTCATAACCAAACTACTGTAGCTAGCTAGCTATATTACCCACACTACTGGTAAACTGACAATAGACATGCACTTATTGCACTGCTATGCTAACTAGCTTGCTACAGAACATAAGACAGCAACCTCTCTTAAGACGCGTGGTCGTCAACAAGTTGGAGTACAGTCAAAATATATTTTGGTTTAATTATGACCCTTTTAAGCAATATGTTTGAACGTGTTTTTCCACCTAAAGTCGTAAATTACAAACATGTGAGGCCATATGACAACCTCCACGTCTGTACTGCTCTTTAACTTCGCTCGTACAGTTCCTTATACGTCACCGAAAACGTGTTTTAGTGGTTTCTGGGAGTTGTAGTTCTCGCACCATATTTAATTATTTCGACTCCTGTCCTGGATGATACCATAATTATAGATACATCTAAATATAAGTATATAAAGTACAATAGATACAGTAAGTGTTACATCACACATATACATTTTGTATTGGTTTATTGTTTCAAGCATTTCTATTCTACTTTTTGTCTTTGTATTATGTGATCTACATTTTTCTTCTTTCCAGGCACCCCAACTACCCCTAAACCCCCCACCACCCTTCGCCACCCTTTTCATGTTGCTAAGGGACCTGAAAAGTTTAATGGAAGAAAGAAAAGGAAATTAACTACACAGACATTAAGAGAATGAGCCAAAAGAATCACTGAGTACATTGATGTCTCTACTGATACCTAATTGCTTGTTTTACTGGTTACATACCTAAACTTCTGAAAACCAGTCATGTTGAAGTATTTGCTCCAGGTCTGGTCTGTCAGTTGGGTTTGGTGTCAAGCACCAGCGAATCAGATCCCTGCTTGCTACAAGATGAGATGCAAGAATTATAATTATTTCAAATACAGTTATGTCAGGCAAAACTGTATATTTGTGAACAGTTTGGTACCATGATTACGATTGTTATCACTAGATTTATACTGACAAAAATCTCCATGACAACAAAAATAGAATCAACTCTTACATTTAGAAAGCCCTTGTCTGAAATACAGGCGTCCAGCCACAATATCATCCTCCCTCTTAAAGGGCAGCTTTCCACAGACCAGGTTAAACAGCAGTACTCCCAGGGACCAGATAGTGGCCTTGCGACCCTGGTAGCTCCCATCCAGCACCCACTCTGGTGGGTAGAACTCTGCAGTGCCTAAATGAGAAAGACAGCAAACAATAGTGTTTTGATGGATATATCCATTGCTGTGACACTCCAACAGCACTCAGTGTCAGCCCCCATTCCCTCACCGGCAAATTCCTTGTAGACTTTGTCCTTCAGCAGATCTCCACAGCCAAAGTCAATGAGCTTCACCTTCAGGGTGTCGGTCGTCAACAAAAGATTCTCAACCTTGATGTCCCTGTGCAGAACGCCTCGGTCACGGCAGTGCAGCACAGCCAGAACCACCTGCTGCATGATCTCCCTCGCCAGGCCCTCGTCCATCCTGCCCCCCAGCTGCTCTGTGTAGTCGAACAGGTCCATGCACGGGTCCGGCCTCTCCAGGATCAGGATGAACTTATTGGGCTGCTCGAACCACTCAATCAGCTTCAGCACATACTCACAGGTGGGAGGCTCACTCACCATCTGCATGAGGGCCACCTCCACGGGCAGACTGCTAGATGCTCCAGGCTGTGGCGGACACAAGGCTGGGAGTTAGGTATTGGTCCCTTTGCAATGTAAATATTGGCTTACAACTGAGGTTGAAAACACCAGTATACATATATGTTTAGAGGTTAACTTCCCAACTTGACCTACTGGATGTGGTTCAATAAACACTGTACTAACGAGTTTTAGATAGCAGTCCATTGCGTGCTTCGGGACAAACTTAATGGCCACCTGATAAAAAGGAGAAAGACAAGAACATTTCGAATATTTAATACAATTCTAATGGGCTATTTTGGCAACTTACCAAACAGGGGGGGATCATTGGGTTGGCCAAGTCAGCTTTCTATACTGTGTCCATAATAGAGATGTACCTAGTGGCTAATTAGTCTATAGTATTATTTAAATAAACTGTAAAAAGAGAAAATATAAAGAATATTGTGTTGGTATGCTGTTGGTACGCTGAAGGCACCTTTTGGCTGTCTTCTTTCCGTTTTCCCTCATAGACGGCTCCATACCCTCCCTCTCCCAGCAAGTCCCCCACGGTGTAGAGAGATGTGAAACTGGCTGCAATACAAATACAGATACTTACAGTTGATAAACTTGTCTATTTAATCGTCTATTTTTTGTCTATTTTTCCCCCAAATGTTGATTGTTCTATCTCTTTGAGAACCTGGGTATACTTCCGCCTCAGAAAAGGTTGATAATGCTGACCTCTACGTGGTGGATTCCGTCGGATCTGGGGCTTTGGGGCTGAGGAATGCACGGGCAGAGAAGGCTTTTTGGATTGTCTTTGCCCTTCGCCGCTGCCTAAATGTGCATTACCCTTCCTCTTCATTCTCAGTGAATCAGTAGTACATGAACTAGGTTGCAATGGACAGTCTGATCTGGGCGCTGTCTCAGCCAAGGTTACCTCCTCCTTAATTATTGTACATAATTCAAAACTTTAAATCTTCACTGACTTCATACCATCTGCACAAACAAGTTGAGTGACAAATTGAACATAATGTTCTCTTGTAATGTTTTTTATTCCATACATTTGTTACAGCTGTAGTAGGCCATGCATTTCATGTGTGATTTACTGTGATTTACATGTGTCTTCAACAAATGAAATTAAAAAATACTTTACCAGGAGTTGAAGATGTTGTGGGAGGTGTAGGTATTGACTGGTCGACCAATATGGTTCTGAAATGTGACAGCCATGGAGTTCTAACATTTGATGGTATCATAAGAGACGTATAGCGTCACAAAAAACAATGCACCTGTTGTTGCAGATAGGTGCAGTGCGCGAGGCAAAAGGTGCAAAAAAACTGAAGTGTGTCCAGATCTGGTTTTATTGTCATGTAAATATTTTAATGTATACAATGCATTAATAAATTATAACGAGAAACCATATTTAAAGGACCTGTCAAATGGCCAACTACAACGTCATCAACGAAACCGGACACTGTTAGGGGATGGCCTTAAACGAAGAAACAGTACACCGGGATGTTTTTGCCTGGATCAAAGCCATGAGCATTGAGCAGCCGAACGAACATTAACTGAGTTCTTACAACTGTGTTGGATTAGATGAGCTTGCCATTTATTATTTCTTGGCCGGTTTTTATGCGAGGTCCTCGTCTACAACGGGTGATAGGCATTCGCTCGACTAGCGCTGTTTGTTACGGCTGTGCACGGCGAAGCGAGCGAGCTATATCTTTATGCTAGGCTAGCAGCCTGGAAAGTTGAGGAAAGGGGCCAATTAAACACTTCTATAAAGAGGTCAACTACAACGTTAACTACCTAGCCGTCATTATGGGTCTCATATTTGCCAAACTGTGGAGTTTCTTCTGCAATCAAGGTGAGTTGATGTTTGTTGGCAACGATACTATAGTGGGGAATGTGCAGCAGTGGTGGATGCTGGAGGTAGTAACTAGCAGTACTGTATTGCTAATCAAAATAAGCTAGACATGCTACTTAGCTCGCTAGATTCAGTTCGTCGTGTGTCAAACATCATATCTTAGCTAGCAGGCTTGATACTTATTTATGAAGTGATGTATAGTGTTTTTGGAACATCAACGTAGACATATTTTAGGTTTTGCATTGGTATTCAGAATTCTGGCACAGCCTTTTATCATTCCATGATCCAGGGAATAAAGTCAAGGCAAGTGTGTTCGCAGTGGCCGTACTAGCTACCATGCCAACTTGCTAGGATGAGGTTCTAGCTAGGTAACTGGATTTGAAAATCGACTATCATGCCATGGAGAAAAAAATGTATTGCGCAATGTGTGGACATGATTCTGCTCAGCCAGCTAACTTGTGACTTATCACTTGTTGATAAGATTGGATGTCCAATTGCTGACACATGTTTACGTGTTTTAGCTTGCTATTTGTCGTGGTCGACTGCAATACAATAATATTAGATGTAATGTAACTGACCAAGAGGTTGGGCACACACTTAAGTGTATTGGTCGAGTGTTTAGTGTTTGTGCCCCTTTTCTATTCCATTGTTACACAAACGAAGGTTCAGGTGCAGAGGAACAGATCTTCAGGGTCTGAAGAAAAAAAAAGTGGAACTGGGGTGCTTTTAGGAGTCTGCCCACAGTTCACTGAAATTTCAGATGTGGTTTCAAGTTTTTAAATTCCAGAATTCAACTTCAATTTGAAATGTGGTGAGTTGAAGCATAAAATAAATTGCTAAGACTGTAAACTTTAAGATGTATATATTGTATATATACAACTAAGGGCCTTCCCATTGTCTCTGCTTTGAAATGATGTAATGATTTGCAGTATATCCTGTGGTTGTCTCTCTGGGAGCCATCTGTGGCCTAATTCCTTGGTAGTGGTGGGAAAAGCCGTGCTAGGGCCCACCTACCTTTTTTACTGCAGCACTGGATTGCTAATCCCAACCTAATACCTGGATTAGTGTCTTAGACCTCTCTCAGTGTATTTAATTTCACTCACTCAGAGACGGTGAGATGTTAGTGAAATTGTGACAAGAGTCGTACTATTATTAGATTACATTTGGACTTGTTTGTTGTGCTTTCAACTTGAGCCTAAATCATGTAGGCCTATCAGTAACAAAGTGGGATAGCGTATTCTACGGATGCATGTTGGACATGACCAGTTTATTGAGCTCACTGGGTCGTATTGGCTGAGGCATAGAGATGCAGTGAAGCAGTGTCTATTTTGTAGGAAGTAATAGGCATTGAACATCATCCAGCATCCTGTATCTGAGGCCAGGCCTGTCAGTGTCATGGGCCCTCTGACCGGTCTTCCTTCCACTCTCCCACACTCGGCCTCCAGAGGTGGAGAAGTCAAAACACTCCTGTGAGATATTCGACCACGGACGTGCCTGCTTTGATACGGCCTTTTGGTCTTTCATGGCTCCCTGTTTGACAAACAGGTGTTACATCTCCTATAACAGCATGGCAGTAAAGTGAATCCTGCTATGGTGAATTGTGGGGCTGGGTTAAGTTAGGCAAGGATAGACAAAGCTATGCTCAAAGACAAATGAAGATCAGAACAAAAAGCTAAGGCTTTGGAAGGAAATGGCATGACTTTGTGAATGGGTGCTTGGAAAACAAACTGTGTGTGAATACCAGGAAGGAAAATTCTGAATGAAACATGCACATGGCACAAACTAGGTCAGTTCGGCAGTAGGCCATTCCCAGAAGGTCATTGCTTACTTGGTATTGTTTTCTTTAGCGATGCTTGTGAGTGACTGGCATGAAGGGTAAATTCGAGTCTGTTAAGATGTGGCTTTACTGATATTGGAGTTTCAGGCAATCATGTTGCTAATGTAGATGTTTTTAATGTTTCAGAACACAAGGTCATAATTGTTGGGCTGGACAATGCTGGAAAGACCACAATACTGTACCAGTTGTGAGTATATCTTTTCTTTCTTTCCATGCATCTTTTTGTCTGGATCTCTCTGTCCGTCTCTCTCACTATCAGTGTCTGGCTTTGTCTCTCCCTCCATCCCTCAACCTAACTGTATCCTTCTGATCTCCTTCCCCCCCTGCCAGTCTGATGAACGAGGTGGTGCACACGTCACCCACCATCGGCAGCAACGTGGAGGAGATAGTGGTGAAGAACACCCACTTCCTCATGTGGGATATCGGGGGCCAGGAGTCTCTCAGGTCCTCCTGGAACACCTACTACTCCAACACTGAGGTGGGTCCTTACACTCACTCACACACACCCTCTCTCTCTCCTCACACACTCTCTCACTCACTCACACACCCAAACGCACACTCACTCACTCACACACCCAAACGCACACTCTAGCTCCGCAGGCAGGATGTGAACTACCCTGGCCTGTGTGCATGTATAGACATGGCTGGCTGGCAGCAGCCTGTGGCGTCTGTGTGCGCTGCTACTTTGCCTGTGACTTTGCAGCGGGGCTCCATAATCCCTCATAGATGTTGTTGGACAGGAGAACAAAAGTAGCATCCTGCTGCAGTAGTGTGTGTGTCGTCCCCCCCCCACACACACACACTCACAGCAGCTGGTGTATTTGTTCAGAGCACAGACGGCTGCAGAGGCCTCCCAGGTCAAGGGTCGCCCTGCTACAAAGGCGCTGTCTGAAAGGAGGGGTCAGGACCGGCCTCTATGGGGCCAGGACTGAGGAGGACATTGAGTAGGAAGAGGGTTTGTGAGGGAGAGGAGTCCTGAAAAAAGATCTGTGTAACCCCCCCCATGGTCAAGCCTGTTATCTAGCACTGTCCGTGTTCATACTGTACACTTCAGTATAGCAATCTGCTTGCTTTTCATTTACACACAGTGCTGACAATGGGTCTCCCTCACTCTGCATCCTACCCGCTCCTATTGTATACCGCTCCAGTAGGAAATCATCCCCTCCCACCGTGCCTCACGGCACCTCGTCATTTGTGGAGGCTCCGGTCACATGTGCGAGTCACGTGTCTCCTCTTATTTCTAGTTCATCATATTGGTGGTGGACAGTACTGACAGAGAGAGGCTGGTCATCTCCAAAGAAGAGCTCTACCGGATGCTGGCTCACGAGGTAACACTTCTGTTGTGTGCGTACGCACACACATACACACACACACACACAGTGGGGAACGGTGCCATACGTGTGCTATCTTATCACAGACAGGGATTCTACTCCAGCCTTTTAGGCTCTGTTACAACACATCCTGTCCATTTACCCAGTTGTCAGACTTCCCACCGTCACCTTGTTCACTGGAAGTTTCCGTCCCAGTTGTTATGTAACGTCTCAAACAGGCTAGTGCTCATTGTGCTCCATTACCCCTCTCCTCCTCTGTCCTATTCTTCTCTTGCTTCAGGACCTGCGGAAGGCAGCTGTGTTGATTTTTGCCAACAAGCAGGATATGAAGGACTGTATGTCTGCAGCGGAGATCTCCAAGTACCTCACCCTCAGCTCCATCAAAGACCACCCCTGGCACATCCAGTCGTGCTGCGCGCTCACAGGAGAGGGGTGAGACGGCTGCACGACACCACACACACACACACACACACACACACACACACACACCCACGTTAAAGAGAACAGAAGACCCACTTAGTCTATTGTCCCACTTTCTCTCAAGTTCTCAAACACACAAGTCTAGATTTTTCAGATGTCTTGCTGGATACTGAACCCATTCTCTCTCTCTCAGCTTGTGTCAGGGGCTGGAGTGGATGACCTCGAGGGCGGGACTTAGATAGCCCCTCGCCCAATGATGGACTGACTTTCTGCCTGTTCCACCTATCAGGTGGCATCCTAGCCTCCCCTTAGTGGCTGCTTTTTTAAAACAAAACAAAAAGTTCCAACTAACTTCAAGACTGCACAGAGGTGCCTCTCTTCACTACACGCAACCTTACCTGTTACAGCGAGAGACCCTCCAAGTATTAACCTCAGTGGTCAACAGACGTCTGACCTCAACTCAACCACAAGGACTGCCGGTTGCCTAGCTGTGAATCTACTGGTCATCATGAGAACCAATTCGTTTTCTCTTTGTGGGACATTAGGACATGTACCGAGGACAGTGGAAAGATACCTGCATGCCGTTATCACTACATATCATCTACAGTTTTATGTCAGAATGCCGTATTCTAACCGTAACTGGGATCATCGCCTGTTCTTCATTTTATGTGGGTGTGTATTGTGGGTGGGTTTGTATTTTCAAAACAGTTCAATACCCAAGGCTTTGTGTGTTCCAATTGGTTGTTTGGGATGGGACAAAGAATGGGCTTAGCCCCTCGAGCACAAGCACACAGTGGTGTTATCATACATGTTTAAATGCTCACGGTGCAGTCAGGTTCAATATTATACACTACCTCAAAACTGGGGTAGTGTATCCAGATCTTGTACTCTTTTTTCTTTTTTATAGTTCATGAACATCTTCTCAGTGGTAACTGTAACAGTTGCAGTATCATAAGCTATGATGGTCTGAGTTGAAACACCCGTTCCTACTGTGTTAAACTGTGGTCTCCAGGTGCCTGAGCCACGGTGCAAGATGTGGATCAGCCAAGTAAAGACTAACACAAGGTGAAGGACGCTGTATGCGTTTTGGTGCACACCTCAGCAACTCTCTCTCTCAAACAAAGTAGATTCTCACCTCGGTATGCAACCGTTACGATCGTGTGGAACAAAGCTCGACAGTATTTGTTGACGCTACAGATGTATTTTTTTTTGCTATTACAGTGTATGTTTATATTTTATACATAATGCAATGTCATGGTCAGCAGGTTAACTTCCAGCTGAATGTGATGTCATACCTCTCGTGTTGTGTTTGGAATGAGTCCAGGTTCCTGATGACATGTCTCTTGTCTCTGGCAGCTGTGTTGCTATGTTGATCATCCCCATCCCCTCTACCCCCTCCCCCAGCAAGCCTCTTGCAGCCCCTAATCACGACCGGGGTGGGAACAGAAGCCCCCTGGAGGATAGCTGTCCAGGAACAGGGGATTGGGAGCTCTGGAAGGCTAGGGACCTTCCTTCTAATGTGCCACAAACGTGTCAGGCTGTGTGTGATGGAATGTGCTCCATGTTTTTTGTTCACTGCAGATGCTGGTCTAAACACCTGAATCAGTGCTTGAGTCAGGTCAGTTTGAATTTCAACATTTCTCAGTGGAAATTTGTATTTTTGGACTATTCCAACAAAACGGAACGGAAAAAAACACATACATTTCATTTCAAACCACACCAAACTGACCCCAGCCTTATTCTAAAGGTGTGTACGTGCAGAAGTATTGGGCCTATGTGACCGTCCTGAAAAGCAGGACTGGTTACTCCAGTGACTTTGATGTAAGATACTCCTCTAACATCTATGCACGTGTCACTTCCTGTTTGCCTACACCTTCTCTGCCAAGCTCTGTAGCGGCCACAGAGACTGAGTGGTGGCAGTTGCATGAGGGTTTCAGTGTTAAAGAGGATCTCGTTGAAAGTCCTGAGTGTGGGTGGTGATGATGGTTCTGTAGTGTCTCTGGGTCTGAGGCTCTTGACCAGACTAGTGCTCTGGTCTTCAGTATTTCACCATTGAAACGCAGGACAATGATCCCAGTATCATGTTGTGGTTTCACTCGTGCTGTTCGTCAGATCTTCAGCTGTGGGACAGTCACTTTAAAATCAGGGGATGACAAGTACGATCTGTGTCATGCATTTCAGTTTTTATTTTTTATTTCATTTTTAATAAACCTTTATTTTGAAACTGATTTGTTGAACTGTTTTTCGAGTTCTTACTACTTAGAAATGGTAGTCATTTGTAAATAGGATTGTGACAATAGAGAAGTCATTTGATATTAATTCGAGTTTTTACATACAATCCTCAGGTAAACTATGTGGAATTTAGATCTACAACTGCTGTACGATGATACCAACATCCACTAGGTGGCAACATAACCCTTTTTCTGTCAACTTTTAAAATCCAATAGCACCATTTCATAGTGTGTGCAGTGCACTTTGTAAATGTATATGAGATTCCTTTAGTCCTAACTGAAGCATTTGACACCTTAATGTTGCAATTTGAGAGCATCAGTCTGAATGGCTCTTGAGAGAATACAATTCAAATCGATGGGGGCCACTTAAAACATTTATTACAGCCTGACTGAAGAGCTGGTTCTGTGAAGAGGCAGTTTTAGTAGGCCTCCCCTCTTTAGCTAAGTAACACCATTACCAGATGGAAAGCTAGTCTTCTATATGGATCATGACATGGGGTTGAGTGGGTGCTTTCCACTGTGGATGGTTCTGAATGGAACTGCCTGCTATCTCCTCCCTTCTCTCTTTTCAACACCGTTTCCTCCTCTTCCTCTCACGTAAAGATGATAAAGCATACAGTGTAGGTATCAGTTGGCCTATTTGACCATCGGAAGAATCAGACGATTCAGGGGTTTTTTTCAGCACAATTAACTTTGGGGTGTTTTTCTGCAGCAGGCAGAAGTGGTTTTCTTCTGGTTCATTGTCCAAGCTTTTGGATGCCATTAATCATGTCTCTGTGCCTTCATCCATCTTTGCAGCGGTGTCGAAACAATGTCTTGAAAGGTCATTAGTTTGAGAATGAAAGATTTGAAACTGCACATGCAGATCGAATCACCATTACCACCCAGACCAGATACAGTATTTCCTAGACAGTTATTTCAGAAATCGACTTTGTGGGATTGTTTCTTCAGTACTACAGCGAGTGAAATCATTAGAAATACCTCATCTGTTGGCCTACCTGTGTTGATATTGGACAATCAGTTCTTGTTAAATAAAAGTAGCTTGACTTGGAGCCGACAGGGACGATTGGACGAGAGATGAGGCAATAAGGAGGTGTGAACCAAAACATTGAACGGGAAAAAAAAGGGAGGGAGAACGAGAGAAACATGAGATGAGGAAGCGATGGCAGAGATGGAGGGAGGGAAAGAGGAACATGGATTGATCTACAGCTTGGGATCATGAGGAGCAAGATCTGGCATCAGTCACGACTCACAACTGACCTCTTAATGAGTAATCTAATGAAAAGTGGTGCTGAGCTGTTATCCATACCAATATTGTTGGGATAAACAACTTCATAGTAGAGAAAATGGATGTCTCAGCCAGACTAGTTGATGTTTCATTTGGCGACAGGAAAGCCCGCCGTCACCCCTTCTGTTCCCTCCTCCTTTTACTTCCAAAAATTCCTCTGCATCACACGGCCCTTTACCACTTCCTCATCATGCGCCCCGGGGGGGAGGGGGGAGCGGGGGGACTGGTGTTGTTTGACAGCTGGTTACGATTGGATGGTGTTCTTTGATGGTCGTTTGTGATTGGCTGGTGTTGTTCAGATGGCTGTGATTGGCCAGTGTGATTTGCATGCCCTCAGAACCATCTGTGGTGCGGAGCGTTGTTCTCTCACCTCAGGGATGGGGACAGATGGTGACGGTCCCCTTCCAGTCTGGAGACAAGCTTTCTTAACACACTAATCGCTCATCAGCCTCTCACATTCGCCGCCATTACCAAGTTAGTCTTTTCTCAAGTGGTGGGCACTGAAATGACTAGGAAAATGTATGGTCATGACAACAGCACAAGACATGTTTCTGGTTTGAAAGCCTTCAGGGTGTTTGATGTTAATGTATGATAGGACTGAAGAGACGTCCTGTTTGGGAGAGGCAGACCTGGGAAGCCCTGATGGATCTGTCCATGGGCTTGTCACAAGATTCAGTCTGTAAAGTATAACTGTATGCAACAGCCTTGGGAAGGCCAGATCCAAACTGAAGCCAGACTGCCTGACTTCTGAAACAACAAGGATTAATGATGTGTTATTATTATTCTACAAAAACAAATTCACAAGTCCAAAGGAATAGAGATTAAATGTGAGCCCTGTTGAGCAGTGTCTGGTATCTTGCAGAATGAAAATACCATCAGAAATTCTGTAAATTCACTTTTGAGACATCCCTCTTTGTCAGTTGTCTCTGCTATCACAGCGTGTTGGCCCTCCAGGAGTATGAGCAATGCTGTGATGGTCTACTCATGACAAGAAAAGGGAAAGAAAACCTGAGCTAAACGTTCAGTCAACTAAAACTTTACTGAGTTTGTCATATCATCTGCTAAATATAAGGATCATTTTGAATTCTATAAGCCATCTGGTGCATCTTTTCAAAATCAACTACATAGAAATTGGAATATGAATCTATCAAAAGTCACTCCCCTTAAGCATCATGACTGGTTACACATGTCAGATATTGTGTGTCTCCATGGTAACATCCTGAGTACTCTCTTCTATTCTCTTTGGGTTGAGATCAGGAATCCATATTTTACTGACACTGAATCTGTAAAAATGTAGCTTACAGTTCAAAGAAATAAGATGACTTTAAATCAGATCAATATTATATATTTTATTCTCTTTCATCGCAACGGGTATTTCTTCAATAACCATTGAAAACGTGAGGTGAATCAGAATAGTCCCAACAAGTAGGGTACTTCACTTCCACATTGTCATTCTTTATCAACAATATGAGCCTCACAATACTGTAGGCCTGTGTCATTTTGCAGGCATAAACTTACACATGGGCCTATAGGCTCCAAAGCAGGGTAATCCCTACTTCTCTGGTCTGTTGCAGACTGACAGCATTTACTTTAGTAAATGGGTTTGCATCTTTCCAGCTAATCAATAGATGGTCTGCTTCTACAACACTGGCCTTTGGCCAGACTTGGATGTAATGTTCTGGAACCTTCTCCTGGTTTTCTAACCTCCACAGTCACACCGGAACAATGTTCTACATTATGACTGGTGTATGTCACGAGTTTACGAGTTTATATTAGGCTATAATTTAGAACATTCAACGAGTGTATGGTGGTGATGCTTGTAGCAAATTCTGGGGCCTTTTCCCTTTAATTGACCATGCCATTCATCCGTATCCAAGGTTTAATGTACTGAGACTCGTCTGTAGGCTAGGCTACTTGACGATAAGATTTATTTTCCCCATGACTGGTTTCTTGGGAATCATCCATTCGTATCCAGAGTCATCCATTCGTATCCAGAATTGAGTGCTCACATGAATATTTATGTTCGTTTAACAGTCACACTCCTCTGAGATAATCACACTGTCTCCACATGATCTCCAAAAATATTCAATTTGGTAGAGATTCAACAGTGCCGTGACATTTTCCTAATCACACAAGCGCCAAATTTAGCCAGTTTTTTTCTGAAATTTGCATTTGGCCAGGATGCAAGATCTGTGTCTTTGTTGATGTAGCATACATTGCAAGTCTACTATCTCTATATCTATAAGAGAATGATAATAATAAACCCTGGGACAGTGTCTCTCATGCCTTCACAGAACTGTTTCTCAGGAGAATATTTGTTATTTACCCATTCAGCTGGTTTCACGCTTTTATCGTCCTAATATTTCCCCAAAGATTGAGAGATTAGTTTCATATCTAGACAGATGCTCTTCGGTCCGTTATCTAAATGCCATTTCTAATACTCCAACACAATGCATCAGAATTAACATAGTCGGTCTGTCAGCAGTGTCCTTGGGTTCTGCTGTGTGAAAACATACCGATTAATCTGTTTTGACAGGTTAAAAGCTGTCGCCTATGTTAAAGCCAGATGAAGTACTGTACCCCGGGGAGGAAGTGCTCTTCCTTTAGAAACTTCAGTAAATTCGGCCATATCAACCTGTCCTTCAAGCTTCCTTGATGATGAAGATACCATTCTGGACCTTTCGGCAGGGTGAATTATGTTCACTGAATGAAAAGGCTGAAGTTTTGGCGGTAGCAAAGGAGAGAAAATTGAATATATTATCATTTATATTCAATGTAACTTTTCAGGTGTTTCTAGGAAACACGAAACATGTAATTCGATTCTCTATTATTGTACCTCCTCTTTTTCTACAATAAGTGGATGAGTTTTGTATTTGACTGCAGTTGAGGTGTAAATGAAAGGCAGCCCATTAGCAACCAGCCACATGGAACACTATTTAATCACTGCAGATTAGAAGCATTTCTTCCCCTTCAGTTTTCTGTTATGTATTAGCGATTAATGTGAGTGATGGGAAATGAAAATACACGAGCAACAACCATCCTATGGAAATGTAGAAAGGTCTACAAGACATGGATAATAAGATACAATTAGCAACGGAGGAAATCTGCATCCTAATTTATCACCTCTCGCTGTCTTCAAGGTGTTCCTAGAGAGCCTTTGCAACTCAAAATGTCATGCCATATTATTGGTCCTATCCTAGTTCATCATGTTGAATGGGCTACAGTATGATGCAGCTTAAAGATAGAACTCTTAAGGTTGGTGTAAAATCCAGAGTTTTTGGTCAGAGCAGTGAGTGTGTATGTGTGTGTGGCTGTCCTCAGCCCCCTGGCTTGTTAAATAGGGGAGATTTATTAAAGCTGCACAGACTTTAATCAGAGAGGACAGTCAATAAGTATGAGTCAGCCCATGTCATTTTTTTGCAGGCAATACAGTGATGCTGGTGATGTATGTTACTGTGATCATTATGTATAACAAGTTTGATCTATACACCAGTCTTTTACACTGAGAACACAGGGGGAAAAATATTTCCCTGGAGGCCTGAGGAAAGTGGTCCCCCCCCCTGTATATTACAGTCTGGCCATGTATAAAGCCATACAGTGATGCTGGTGATGTATTTGACTGTGAACATTATGTATAGCAAGTTTGATCTATACACCAGTCTTTTATACTGAGAACACAGGGGGAACAGATTTCCCTGGGAGGGCCTGAGGAAAGTGGTTCCCCCCCTGTATAAAGCAATACAGTGATTTTGGTGATGTATGTTACTGTGATCATACTTCACAAGCTCCGTTCATGTTTCATAATAGAACCCCAAATCTTGGTTGGCGTGTGGCACATTGCCCCTCACATCATTGAGAGGTGGCAGCTTGGTGGAGCTGGCATGCTCTTGACAGATGGGTTTGTTTATGCTTGGTTGGTTCACAAAACGGTTTCCATCTCCCAGCACACTCCACCTGTCGAGCTCATCTACACTTCATGTTCAATCCTGATTTTTATTATCCATGTTTTTAGCAGTTGGTCGATATGAGCTATTGCTTTGGTAAATAGACAAAATCAAATCCTGCCGTTAAAACCATGGCTCATATGCAATGCGACTAATAGCCATAATGAGTTGGGATGGAAAAAGCAAGGCAGAATTCACGACAGTGACGATTCTTTTCTTTTTAATGCATTCTAATTAACCGGCTGTCCAAAAGCAACAGAATGGAAAAAGCCATTATGATGACGAATGGAAAGTCAACAAGACTGGGTTTGTTTTCCACCTACAGCTTTCTACATAAATATTCATGGCTCTGTAAACTGTTATAGAAGTGTAATCCAAAACACAGCAATCCGCTTGAAATATGAAAGCTGCTAAAGAGAGTGTGGCTGTTCAGAGGGCATTGACAGTTTTCTAGGGTTTGCCAATGTTAGAATGCAGTAACTTGGGGTGTGAAGGCTTACATATTTATTTGTCCACATTTAAAGTAGTAGTTAGTGAACCTTTCATAATACGTTGTTGTATGTTCCAAGCACTTGCATCAGATTTTGGCCAACACTTCATGTAACATTTCAGTGGACACCATATAGCAAAACTTGAGGTCAAAGCTTGCAGGAAAAACTAGCATGATTACAGAGGAGAGGAAAATTCAATCATGTCTTTGTTTTAATATGTTGCTAGTGGAGCTGAGCCAGCACAAGATAGATTGCTCCGCAAAACGTTTGACAAATCGTTGCAATGGTTACACCATCCCACAAATCCTTGTGGGACCTAAATTAGATGTCTTTTTTATTTAAGTCACTTATGGTGACACAGTGTGCTGACCTCTCTCTGGGCCATGAAGGTGAATTCAATCCCCATAGAGAAAATGCATAATCCTGAAAGGGGAGACAAAAACTAAATCTTCCAAGAAAGTCGAGAAACTAACACCTCTGCAAAGAAAGCAAATATAAAAATGTTATTACTCTTGACTCAACTTGAAATAGCATAACTTCCCTGTATATGTTCTGTGCATGCCTGTATGCATTTTAGCATGCGCCATATAGGCCTACTGTCGTAATCATGTATAGTTTGGGGAAAACAAATTGGTTCCATTGAGAGTGGACTGGGGTTGACAGTGGATAGATGTTCCTTTGATCTGAAATCAGCCAACTTGCAGTACGCCATGTCTGCTTTATGGGAACACTGACTGCTTGTAAAAAATTAATATAGTTGATGAAGTCTTACTTTTAATGAGAATGTGTCCTAATGTGCCCTGTGGTAGCTCATTAGCAGGATTTTCACAACTGCCCCAGGATCAATTAATTAATCTTAGGTGAGTCACTTTGGCATAAAAATATGAAATGACAAAGTCACTAAACAGAAGATGGGATGTTTTGCCTGATGCCATGCCAGACATCCACCAGCCTTTTCACTGTGCATTGCACATAGAACCATCAGATGCATGTACAGCTTACTGAATCGATTCCTATCCAGTCACTGGTGTAGTAACATGAGGAACATGAGCTTGGTCTGTAATCGTGTCATTGTTACACCTAATTGTACAGATGAGGTCAGAAATGACCATGAAAAGATTAATAGAATATCCATGATTATAATACACCTTTCCCTGCCTGTAGGATGACACCATATTGTCATTGGGCTTCCAATGCGGGTCAAAAAATCTATTATTTTTGTAATTGCTCCAGTTTACCAGGGTCAGTTCATCAAGGGGTTAATTGCTCACTGTTGTCTCAAGGTCATTGGGGCAACCTACCGCACAAATCGACTCACCCATTACGGAAAGATATCCTTTCCTAATCGATTCATGTCAAATTTGATTATGTGTGAGAATGCATTTATAAAGTGAGTCGTGGACTGTTTTCTACACAGCTTTTTAACACGTTTTCTCTCGTGTGGACTCATTTTTCTCTGTTATTGCTATGATTCTCTGTCTTCTGTCTGATAATCCCACAGTATGTAAATTAGTGTGACTTTTACAAGGTGTGTTCAGGTCCAAACAATTATGTTAGTCATGATGCGTAGGACATGCGCAAACACATACACACACTCACACACTCACAGATACATACACGCAAGCACACTGACTTACACACACACTCACACACTCACACATACAGCCTATTGAGTAACAGCCATAAAAGCCATTTATTGACTTGTGATGATTCAGGCTCACAGCTTGTACGTGGTCACTATCTAAAGGTAAACTGATCATTGTAAGGTAGCACTCCTATCGTTAAAAACGTTCTTGAAACCAAACCGTGTTTTATGGAATTAAGGGGTGAATGAGTGAGTGTTTCTGTTCCAGTCTACCCAATGACTGGGTTGCCACGGGCCCTGTGCCTGCTGGCCGTTTGTCTGGGGTGTGTCTCTGTGTGTTTCTGTGTGAGTGCTGTGGCCTGCTTTGCTGGAGAGTTTTCCTGTGACAAGGGAACATGCCTGTCGGAGGACCGTTTATGTGACTTCACCACCCACTGTGGGGATGGTAGCGATGAGAAACACTGTGAGTAGTTCTAATTGATGACCCTTATTTGCTAGTGTTATTTGTTTACTAGTGTCCATAGTCCACATATTACTATTTTATGAAGAATAATTGACCCTACTCCTGGTTCATCAAGTAATGTAACTTCTGAGCCCACAACTACAGCCACGTAACACCTCCAAATGTAGCAAAATATTATCCCTGGCAGTCTGCATTTGCCGGGTGAGTCAGAGGTTTTAAAGTCAAATGTGGTTTATGGTTTCCAGTTCATCTCTGCGTGAAGGACAGATAATTCACTGAGTGAGCCGTCCTGCTCTGCTTAACAGTTTACTGTGTTGGTTTTGGAAGGTTCTAGGTACACTCGGTGTGACTTTGAGGAGGGTTTCTGTGACCTGCTAGCCGGTTCAGACACAGACTCTGTATGGACCAGAGGAACACACATTTCAGGCTCTGGACCCAAACACAACCATGCCAACGACCAATCCGGTAAATACAAATTGTGCAACAAACTAAATGGCTATAAATGTGACACTGCCGAGTCTGAATTGTTAATTTAATTGTATCCTTATGTTCCTCCATCTTTGTTTTACTTTTGCTTCTTCTATTTTTTATTCACTATCCTACCCAGCTCATTACCTATTCCTCCAGAGCATTAGAGGACAGAGGTCCTTGGCTGACCTACTTAGTCCTGCCTTCCTGCCCTCTGTGTCTTGCAGGGTAATATTTTAAAGCCTAATTATTCCTCTCTTGATTGGACCGCTGGTCCCATATCATATCTGAATGACCAATCGTGTGTCCTTCTTCCATAGTTGACCTTCTATCACCACTTGGGGAGGGTGAAGGGAGGTCTGCAGGTTCTGACCCGGTCACAACCACTGGACCAGGACGTGCTGGTGTGGAACCAATCAGAACCACATTCAGAACCATGGCAGAGGACTGTGATACATATTACCAGTCAGCACCAGTTCCGGGTCTGTTCCCACTATGTCCCACCCTCTTCAACACTAGGGCATGGATGTGCTATCTGTCCTTGTATTTTCAAAAAGTGGACTTGATACTAGAGGTCAACCTTGTTTGCTAACTGAGATTTGTAGCACAGATGAAATCACTTTCATATCAATCAGTTGACAGAGTTTGTGACTATGCTAGGTCTGTGACTATGCTAGTCAGGGTGTGACTATGCTAGGTGTGTGACTATGCTAGGTGTGTGACTATGCTAGTCAGGGTGTTTGACTATGCTAGTCTTCCAGTAGTGGCATGCCAGGTTGTTTCTCAGTACAGTAACTCAGAGTGCTGTGCTGATTTCTCCATCTGAAGACAGTTCAACATCACCATGACACAACTAGTCACAGCTACTGTATAATACAGCACATGTATTCACCCAAGCCAGACCTACCAGTAAAGAGTAAAGCTCCAGGAGGCTAAAGGCAGGTGGACTTTGACCTGGGCTAAAACATTAGTCAGATAGCTTGTACTCTAGGCAGAGATAATGGTTTACTTAGATGTACAATACTGGAAGGCATTAATCACACAGGGGAACACCTATGCTCTTTCATCCAACCACACTAACACCATTTCTACGCCACAAGCACACACACACAAACACACACACACACATACAGCATAGAAAGATATAGTGTGTTAAGATAAATATTGAATATTTGTGTCTGACAGGTGGTCGTTCGAGGGGAGATCTCTGCTGACAGCGACCCCTCACAGGTCCTGGCCATCGATGACATTTCCTTTGGTGACGGCTGTGTGACAGTCCCCGGTAAGAGGGTCCTCTAATCTCGCTTCACTGCACACATCCTACCGGGGGTACAAAATGTCACAGAACATTCTGGAACAGGATCGAACCTTTTCCAAGCTCTGATAACCTCAGGACGACTTGAGCTAGGATGACTACTTGAACTCAGCTGCAAGTACAGCAGATCCTTGTACAGCAAATCTTTGTTAACTCTGCTTTGTCACAAGAGATGAAAGCATGACTCTCTCTCTCTGATTCTCTCCGAGCATAGACTGTGAAACCCTGCACAGAGCTTCAATGTTTTGGTCACTTGTCATCCTAAGCCAGCGTTGGTATATTATGATTCAGTGGTGTACAGGGTTTACACACTCCAGAGACCTCAGAATTATGGACCATCTTTTTCTTCAATCACATTGACCAAAGTACTATGAATCACACACCTGGGCATCTTTATAGGGGAAACTTCAAAACGTCCATGAGTAGGATTTCAGTTTCTGCTCTCTGTGTCCATAAAGTAAATAAGGGGTTGTAACTTTTCTATAGATTTTCTAGTTTTAGCACTGGGCTCCTCGGCCTCGAGGTCCTAAAAATGTCTGTGCTGGATCTCTCTCCCGGGCTGTGGCAGTAACACTGTGTTGAACACTACCATAGGTCTGTGAAGATCGGCATCTGTCTGTCTGAGTCTCTGTTTGTCTGTTTGGATCTGCATTCCTGGGTATAGCTGTGTCTGTCTGTTTGTCTGTCTGTCTGTCCAGGTCTGCGTCTGTCTGCCCGGGTCTGCTTCCCTGGGTCTGTCTATCTGCTGCAGGGTGCGACCAGCTTGTTCTGACCAGCCTTGCATGTCTAAGTGGAGAGGGCAGGTCAAAGTCACCTCTCAGTTCTGTCCCTCTGCCTCCATCTGTCACAGGCTCCCCACAGTGAGCCGTGAACCGCACAACCCTGTAGATCCCTCTGCTCCGTCAAGGATGTGAACACCAAAGCCAGAAACACACACGCAGCTATTCCGTGCCGGGCAACGCTTATTGAACCCTGGCTGTCTGTGTTTCTCAGGTGTGCTTGTCTGATGGTGCTCCTTCTCTACCACTAACCGGGACTGACTCGGCACGATGGCATACCTCCTCCGCATCATTTAATCAGGGCTGAGGTGAAAAGAGGGATCTATTTAAAGATGGAGTTCGTGTCACTTGAGATGGCTGCCATGGTTGCATGGAGGAGGACAGAAGATGCTTTGTGGAGTGTGAAAGCTCAGGGACCCACTGTTATTGCGTTCCCAGTCTCTTCTGCTTCAACATCGTGATGACATATTTTAAGGTCATCAAGGTGATTTATGGTTGGTGAGACCTGTCGTTCAGCCTGTTGCATTGAGGTCGCTTAGACTCAAGTCAGGTTTCGCTTGCATGCAGCGTCCTGCACCGTCTGCAGGTGTGCCCTGCTGCATCCTTCAGTCCACTTGCTTTAGGGAACTCATGCAGCTGCAGGTGGAGCCCTATTATAGCTGTAATTATAAGTCTGGCTTGTCATGTAGCTCACGTCTCTAACGACGTCTAACAAGCTGTCATGTATTCACAGTTACAGTCTCCTTTTATGTCTCGTGGGTTTTTATTAGTCAGCCCTGCTTACAGTGCTGGGGTGAAATATGAGCCCCCAACAGGTACAGAATCAGACTAAATGCTTTCCAACAAATTATGGCCTTACTACCATCCATAAAGACCCTGTGATTAAATGGTAATCATGGGTACCGGGTGAAAACTGTTATTAACTGTGCCTCCAAAACCAAATTCTGTATTCAAAGTCACGGCGTGCACAGCAGTGTGTCAGATTTGACAGGTTTGTTGGAATCCTCATGAATGAACCTCTCCTATTTCTTGCAGTTCTGTCTGTTTGGCCTGTGGGGTGTTGATTGTTGGCTCTTCTTGTTTGCTACAGTAGCTTCCATGACTTGAATGTTCGAATGTTTTCCACCAGATTGTGTTATTCACTGAAATTAACAGAAGTTTACTGTAAATATAAATCCAGGAAAGAGGGCTACTTTAGTGAGTCACATGGTCCATGCTTACTTATAAGTAAACTTGTAATAACAGAGAGAATCGCATTGGTTAAGAGATGAAGGCTCATCTTTTGGATGGATCAAAATAACCTCTCATTCATTGGTCCCTTGTCTTCATGGTTAACTCCATCTGCAGTGCAGTCTATAACAATAGAAAAGAAATAATGTACAACAGCAACCGCAATAAAGAATGTTTAAGGATTCAGCTGCAGGCCTGTTTTTTGTTGCCTAGAGTGATTTCCCACAAGAAAGTCACTTAATGAATTACTTGCATGACGTGCGTCAATTAAATCAATGTCCTGCCCACATGAAGGGGCTTACTGTACATGTAATGCTTTGCGCAATCAAAATTATTTCATAAAAGCCACAGTCATGTTGCACATTCAAATATATGTAAATTATTGTTGGAAATGTGTTTTCCAGTTCAGGACTCTAGTTTTTACTGCTTCTTTGTCCAGCCTGTGAGTGCTTGTTTGTGTTCCGGGTCATAGACAGTAGCGTGGCTCCTCCCACCCCTGTGTGCCCCCCCTCCTGGTTCCCCTGTGGTCCCCCCGGGGTGTGTGTGGAGGACAACAAGGTGTGTGACTTCACTCCCACACTGCCCAGACGGAGAGGATGAAGCCAACTGCTGTGAGTCCGTTCAAATCCAGGTCGTATTGAGGAAGACTGATGCATGCAACTTGTTTCATGGTCGTTTGATCTCTGTCTCTTTCCCCGTATTGCAATGCAGCGTCCCACTGTGACTTTGAGGGGGGGTTGTGTGGCTGGTACGAGTTCACACAGGGGGATGGCTTCGACTGGGTCCGGGGGTCTTCTCTGGAGGTCCCACCCCACTACCAGAGTCAGGACCCCCCTCTGGACCACTCCACCAACAGCTCCAAAGGTAGAGACACCACCTGAGATCAGTCAAACACACACTCATCTCAAGCCCACGGTGTCTGAAAATAGCTTTCCTCCCTCTCACGGTCTTAATGGAAAAAGCAAAGTGCCACGTTAGGCAGATAAAGGCGGCTTTCACCCTCTCAGTGTTGTCACAGAGGGAATAAGGCTGGAGAATAATATTACTCACAGATTAAATCTTTCACTTTTCCATGAAAAAGCCCCTGTTGACCTTTTTCTGAGTGCGGAGATGGGAGAAACGCATCCTCAGCTCTCTGGATAATAGAGAGGAAAGAGACATCTCACCCACTCGCTCTCTTTCCCTTCCTCCATTTCTCTTTCTGCCTCTCTCGTTTCTTGCCTCCCTTCCTCCTGCTGTTTTTCCCTCCTCTCGTTTTTTAGGATCTCTGATTTGATGGCAAGCATCTCACATCAATTTTTTTGAGTTATGTTCCATCTGTGCCTCTCCCCTCCTTCTATATCTCCTGCCTTCATGATCTGATTGGGACAGGCCGTAATGTGATGTAATGAAGTGTATCCAGATGCCTTCTGTCTTTCCTCAGGTCACTTCATGTTTGTGGTGAAGAACAGCAGCAGCCTGCACCCCAGAGCGGTCCTGAAGGGACCTCGCTTCCAGCAGACCGCGCCCGACTGCACCCTGACCTTCTGGTAAGAACCAGCCCTGCTGGTACCGCTGGTGGAAATACTGACCATAAGTGTCTGAAGCACTCATCTCTCTCTCTCTATGAGGACACCACGACACAGCAGAAACGCTCACCTATGATGTGCATCATATCTATTTGTATTGCTTCATCTTGTTGGTATCCTTGGTATAATGAAGCACCCATCTGTGCAATCCACAGGCATTTTAACTCAGGTATATCGGTGGGGGCTGCAGATATGTACCTGCAAATCGAGGGGGTCGAGAACTCCACCATTTTATGGAGGACCTTATACAACCAAGGGAACCGCTGGAACAAGGTCACCGTCCAACTGGGACGCATCACCCAGCCCTTCCAGATCTCATTGGCTAAGATCAGCCTGGGCGTGTTCGATGGAGTTTCTGCCCTGGATGATGTCACGTTCCAGAACTGCTCCCTTCCCCCGGCGACAACGGAATGCCCTCCCTTCACACACTTCTGGTGCTTGCGGAGCGGTGCCTGTGTGGAGCACCTGCAGCGCTGTGACCTGGTGGACGACTGTGGGGACGGCTCTGACGAGGAGGGCTGCTGTGAGTTGGACACAGACACACACAGACACACACACAGACACACAGACAGACACACACACACGGTCCTAGCCTCATGATCCGTACTTGTCTCCTGGTCTTCTGGTTCGCTCCTGGTTTCCACCAGCCCCAGAGCTGCAGTGTGATTTCGAACAGGGCCTGTGCAGCTGGACTCAGGAGCGGAGTGGAGCGGACAAGTTTGACTGGTGCCACATCCAGGGCCCCACACCGACCTTCAACACGGGCCCCATGAAGGACCACACCCTTGGCACCGTGAACGGGCACTACGTCTACATCGAGGCCTCCGCTCCTCAGGAGTTTAAGGACACGGCCGTGCTGGTGAGCCGGGTGTTCCAGCCCACGCCACGCCGCAGCCAGGGTCAACCCCAGCACCCCTGTGTGTTCAGGTTCCACTACCATATGTTCGGTTCCCACGTCTACCGACTGGCGGTCTACCTCAGAACTTCCAGCACCGGCAATGGTCACATGCTGTGGGTTCGCTACGGCAACCAAGACAACCTGTGGCACAGGAAGACCCTGTATCTCAACAGTGCCCGGCCCTTTCAGGTAAACTTGGCAGAACACTAGGACTCAACAAGTCCATTGTCCAATGAGAAGGATTTTATAAGGTTTTATCTGTTTGTGTTGGCGTGTTCACATTAAGAAGTTGAGTGATGATGTGGATTGGTTGGTGTGATGCTTTAAGAATCATTATACGTAGTGCTTCTCATTTCACCTCAAAGAAACACATTTCTCCGGTAAAGCTGTGAAACCGCACTAACAACATATTCCAAACTAAACCAATCCACCTAAGTTCAATATTGAATAAAACCAAATAGTGGCACATGTTCATTATTGTGTCTGTTCAGCCATGAATATTGGATTTATGCTGTGAAGTTGTGAAGGACTCATTAACATATTTGTGCAGTGGGGGAATCACTTTGTCCATTCCTCCCTGAATCTGCATATCATCCCCCCCTGGGCAATAGCAGTCCAGTTAAGACCGTCGAGCTCCCTTCCAATGAGAATCATGTGTTAATTAACTCAGTGTTGGCCTGAGGTGAGGTGGAGGCTCCCGTATCCCAGAATGCACGGCAGTGCTGCATTGAGGAGATGGGCCTACTGCCTAAGCTATGGCTCTCTGCTCAGTCGTTCAACCAGCAGCAGCATTGCATGATAGGTGTAGAAGTTAATTAAGTTGTGTCCCAAGGTAGTGTACTGTGGTGCTTGCTAATTACGTTTCTTATAACCAAAAGGCTTTTTATCCAGTCATCCATAACATTCACGTTCACCCTAATGTGCGATGCCAATTCTAATGTATGACTCATAAACACACATATCAATAATACATAAAGTTTCATGGAATTATATGGATTATGGGAAATGGCGACGCTTTTCATGCAGATTGTTAATTTGTGGCTTTGTGACCGTGAGGATGCAGTGACGTTATCAAGCTCACCATAACCATCTGTCTAGGAGAGACTGTGGAGACTCCCATCCAGCACTGTACCCCTCCACTCTGCTCTACTCCCCTCCCTCAACCCACCCTCATCCATCCCCTCTTTCTGTTTGGGACAGATCTTGGTGGAGGGCACAGTTGGTGATGACTTCAACGGAGACATTGCCATCGATGACCTGTCATTCCTTGACTGTGTCCCGTATGAAGGTAATTTAGATCCTCCACACTCAACGCCATCACTTTTCTGTCCCACGGGTGTGCTGCCACATTGAGTGTGTTCGTTTTACTTTAGGGGACCTGCCACCAGTGAACCCCGGCCCCACCCCTACGCCTACCCCCACCATGACCCCCACGGCCCAGCCCCACAGCTGCCCCGAAGGGGAGTTTGTGTGTGGGGCCCCTGGGGAGTGTGTGGACCAGAGTAAGGTGTGTGACTTCAGACATGACTGTTCCGATGGCTCAGATGAGTTCAGTTGTGGTGAGTACTGCTACACCTCGGATGGAACAGCTATATGGTGATTATTAGTAAAGTTATTATAACTTTACCTCACTGTATGACTATTACGTGTAAGTTTGCCGCTAAATTAATTGCCCCTTAATGTGAACTCCAAAGTGCTGAGTTGAAACTTGTACCTAAATGAACAAATGTTCACGCTCTGTCTCTCTATTTCTCTCTTTCTGGCTCTTCCCTTCCTTCCTCCCTCCAGTGAAGGAGGTGTGTGACTTTGAGGGGGGTGACCAGTGTGGGTGGGCCATCAGCTGTCAGGCCATGTCCGACCACCAGCACTACTTCACGTGGCTCCCTGACCAGGGGGAAACCATTCACTACGGGGAGCAGTACCATCGGCCCGTCAACGACCACACCTTGTGAGCACTCTACATCGAAACGTTCCTGCACCCAACACATCTGGTTCTGGGTGGGGGATAGACACATTCTTCCTCAGAGTGTTGCTGTCCACTTTGCCGTGGGCACTGAACTAGAGTGGGCAGTGCAGCGGTGGACCTTTACTTGGTGCGATAGCTCATCTGAGGTCCTTGAGAACAAAGAGACAGACTGGTTGTTCCACTCCTGCTACCTCTACCTCACTACCCTCAATCTTTCTATTCCCCTAATTTCATCTCCTTGGACTGTGGGCCAGAGGGAAGATGCAGTCATCTCTCAGCCCTCAGTCCCCTCAATTCCTGCTGTTGTCCTTTACACTTCCCTCGTGGCCAATCGATACTGCTTTGCCAGCTCTATGGAAAGAGAAGGGGAGCTCTGTGTTTTGTAAGGCCAGGGATGGCTCTTCCCCCTGGGGGGCAGTGGGCTGGGGAGTAGGGGGGCAGAGGAATGGGTTTTATGGTGATGGGAGCTCATGAAGATGGATGAGACAGGCAGGAGATTCCCAGGGCCCCACTCACCCATGGTTCTTTGACTGACAGAATGTAAGACTTAGTAGAGCTCAGCTACTAGGATCAAAGAGACTGGAATTCTCTTTGCCTCCGTAACTGTATGTGTGTATACGTGTGTGTGTGTGTGTGTGTGTGTGTATGTGTGTGTGCGCGTGACTGTGTTAGGAGAGATAGGTCTGATAAGAACAGATATGTCTCATACTCTCTGGAGATGGCCAAACATGCTCTTTCATTCCATTTCACGGTTGAGCAGAAAATAAAGATTGGAGACAGCAGTGCTTCCTGCTAAATTAGAGGGGTTTCGATTATAAGATGTGTAGAGGTGTGCAGAAAGTGAGGTGGGAGAGCACACATTTAGTAATACTAGTTATACTAGTATCTCACTCGAGGTAGATACATATGTACAAACAAACAGTGCCAAAAAAGGTTAAACATTTGACCTTCACCCAATACTTCATCAGGTTAACAAGGTTAACCTTTGCCACCAGGGGAAGCAATGAGGGATGGTACATGTATGCTGACAGCTCTAACGGCGGCTACGGCCACATCACTGACCTCCAGACTCCCGTCATCTCATCCACTGGGCCCCAGTGCACCCTGGGATTCTGGTACCACAGGAGTGGGTTCACAGTGGGAGCTCTGCAGGTGAGGGAACCAATCACGCTTCTTTAAAAGTCGGCTCAGACAAGAGACTGGTTCGTATCACATGACCATGATGGTAACACCTCGTCGTCATCATCAGGTGCTGTTGAAGTTGGGAAATGTTACCCAGGAGGTGTGGTCGCAGACCGGTAACCAAGGCAACCGATGGAGACGTGGAGAGATCTTTCTGGGGAAATCCAGCAATTTCCAGGTCTGTTGATCACCTAGCTACACAGGAGGTTAAGTCAGTCTGTCGGTCTGGGGTGAATGTTTGTTTTTAGCCAGAGGCAATTGTTTTCTCTGTCTGAGTATTCTGTGTCTGTGTTGCGTTTTATGATGCATTTTTATGTCTGTGGAGCATTGGGATTGGGTCAGCCTAGATCATTCATTAAACAAAACCAGGGCCTGGACATTAGCACCAGACATTTTAGCTCCACATAATAATGACCTTTGTGTCGCTATCCTCTGATATCTGCCAGCCTCCCTCCCTCTGTCTGGCAGACACAGCTCAACTCGTCAGAGAGGCCAATCAGTGTCTGGAACGACCTTTCACACCCCAGCATCATGTGTACAACAGACGCTTTTTCACAATCAGAGAGACTCGCAGTGCCCTTTCTGTCTCTTCCAGAGAGCCCTTCAACAGACAGCTGCCCTTATAGTGTTGTCTGACCATCCAAGTCTCTGGAATTAGAACTTTTGAATGGCTCTGAATAATGTTTGTTTGCTGCCATACATGTCCAGTGTGTTGAAGGCACTTCTTGCAGTGAACCCTTGGGCGAGCCCTCGTTCTGGGTAGCTGTCACTCTATGAGGCTTGACTGTTTGAAGATTGAAGGAGGTCTGACAGGGGGCCTTGTTTCTATTGGTCAGGTGGTGTTCCGGGCCAAGCGTGGAATCAGCTACCTTGGAGACGTGGTGATTGATGACGTTACCTTCCAGAGCTGTGCCCCGCCCCTCCCCCTTGAGCTACCCTGTGGTCCTGAGGAGTACGCCTGCGCCAACGGGTACTGCATCCCCCACGGCAACCTCTGTGACTTCATCGATGACTGTGGCGACGGCTCCGACGAGGACCTCTACATCTGCAGTGAGGCTTTTCTCCTGCCTGATCAAAAATGCCTCTACTGGTGACCAGTGTTTCTTTGCGACTTTTTAGTAGAACAAAACGACTCGTCTCTTTCCTCTCACAGAGGGATTCAGCGGACGCTGCAACTTTGAGTTTGACCTCTGCTCCTGGCGCCAGTGCAAGCACGATGATTTTGATTGGCTGATCAAAGCTGGCAGCACCCCTACGGTTGGCACAGGGCCTTCCACAGACCACACCCTGCGGGACCCGTCTGGTCACTACCTCTACCTAGAGACCTCCTTCCCCCAGGCGATCGGAGACTCCGCTCGCATCACAGGACCCCTCCTCAGCCACAGGAGCAAGCAGTGCAAGGTGGGTCAGGGGTCAGGGGTCAGGGGTCAGCGTCTAGAGGGCAATAAGTGAGAGGGGTCAACATAAATCTGTCTGGATTTGTGGTGGAGTTGAAATTGAAGGTGAAAGATGGAGTTGAGGCTGGAGGTGGAAAAGTCAAACCGAGTTTGAAGACGAGGGATCAGTTGTATAAGATAATTAGGTTGTAAAGATCAAATATGCTTGAAGGGTAATGTCAGTATTTCCCCTCAGACCAGATAGGAAGGCGAGTTTATCACCCGAGTGTGTACGTGTGTGTGAACCTACCTCCTGACTGACTTGTCCTGACAATGTGTAGCAGTGTCTGTTTCATCCCAGGGCAGACCGGTCAATCAATCTCAAAAAACAGCTGACAGACTCCAATTACTCAACACGGAGGGAGGAGAAAAGAGGAGAGGTGAAGAGCAGAGCAGAGGATAGGAGATGAATGAAGAAGAGATGAGATGAGGGAAGAAGAGAAGAGGAAGTCGTTTGGTTGCAGCAACAGCAGCTGCCTCTATTGTCCTGCCTTTCTTCACTTCTCTGGCCCAGTGTCAGGTGACATTTGGAGGAGAGTCATTCTGTAAAACTCGTTTTCCAGCCAGTGTAGGAGAAAATGGCTTTGTGGGCAGGTCTTAACGAATACAGGAAATGAAGAGGGAAGCAAATGGGTCCACTGGGAGGACCGGTCTCATGAAAACTAATTACCTCTACAATAATGGGCTTCAACTTCCTTCTCTTGGTTTGTGGTTAGAAGACCACTGTTTTACATCCACTAATCAGGGTGCACAAGAAAGTCTGTGGTAATTGTAAAGCATACTGTGACTCTATGTTATCATTCACCCAGACTTTTTACAACTTTGTGTTGGACTATTCTGAATGTACAACGCATGAACACTTTGACCCCGAAAACAGTATGGGTTTCTCACATCATCAGATCACGTCATACAATATGACACACCCGTATCATATTATATCCTATCGTTGAATATCATACCATCTCACATACCATATCATACTGTACCCTATTGCATCGAATCATATTATATGACGTAATAAACAGTATGCTCCCTTTTAGATCCGCTTCTACCTGCACATGTCTGGAGTCGGCATCGGATCTCTCCACGTTCTCCAGGTGACCTCTGGAGACCTGGTGACCTCTCCCCTGCTGCTCCTCAACCTGACGGGAGACCAGGGGAACTACTGGCAGCGCCGAGAGATCGCGCTCGCCTCCCACGTGGACTTCCGGGTCATGTTCGAGGGCACGGTCGGCCACACCGCTAAGGGGGACGTCTGTCTGGATGACATCACCTTCTCATCTGGATGTTTGCTCTCCTCCTTCTCTCCGGGGGATTTGCCTTCACCTCCGGGTAAACTTCAGAGTCCTCTTCTCCTCATGGTCCTTATCCATTAGTGAGCTTGAGCAGGCTAGTGGGAGCCATTGTGGGACACCTCAGTGAATAAATTGGCCCAGAAGACAGGAACGCTTCGGGGTATGGTCTAGCTGGTTGACTCAACAAAACTGGAGCTTTTTCTGTTTCTGCTGTTTCTGGGCCTCTCCTGTAGCATTCATCCACCAGGGGGCAGTATACTCTTCAGGTTGGCAAGGGGTTTGTGGCAGAGGGCAACAGGGGCAAACAGTGAGGATGGTATTTACTGTATATGCTGACAAGTTTGCTAACATGACAAGTAGCTAGCGCTGTATTAGAGGATAATGTGTGTGTGTGTGTGGGGGGCAGGAAGTCTGTCACTTTTACAGCAGTAGTGTAGCTCGAAAGGAAGCAGCCTTTAGCGCAGCCAACAGCTTTTCTCCTCTGGGGAATGTTGTGAATGTGTGTTCATCCTTGGCTGTGAGCCAGTATGGTTACCTAGACTGGAGAGGGGTCTTCCTGTCTTCCAGTGAGGCCGTGCGGTAGAGCTGATTCCTTCTGGTCGTCTGCACCTGAAGAGGAACAAAGAAACTGGAGAGACTTATTCCCCTTTCTCTGCTTTAATTACTGCCACCCCCCACCCCCACCCCCCCCCCAGCCCCTCACCACGCCTCATCTCCCTCTCTAGTACCTCCCCAACCCTCTCTTTGACCCTGTCGCTGGAATGCCTGGCTCAGAACCATCGTGGATTCCCAAACAGCGTACACACCCACCCCTCCGCCCGCCGACGCCACACCCTCCACTCCACTCTCCTCACTCTCTCATCTGATCCCCCTCCCCCGCTCCCCCACCCTCTGCTCCTCCACATACAATAGGAGCTGAGCCGGACTTAAGGTTCCACTTCTTTGTCCTCCTAAGCCACTGAAAGAGAAACTAATACATCAATGGGATGAGATGTTTTCACTTGGGTTGCCCTCCACTTTCCAAGTGAATTCCACTTCCTTATAAAGGAAGTCACAAGACTTGTCCACGAGTACAGCTGTCTCCTTTATTTTTTAGAACACTGTTTTCAGCTGATGAAATTGCACTTCTAAAAATGCATTGCCTCCTCTGGGTCATGCATTAACTCGTATTGTGGGAGATAATCTACTGTAGCATTTCTGGAGCGCTCCTCAGCTTAACCTCTCGATGGAATGGTGCTCTGCTCCTCCACTGTCTGACCCCTGACCCCTGACCCCTGACCGTTGATCACTGCTGTTCATGATGTATGGGGGTGAAAAGGCATGGCTAACATACAAGCCAAACGACCCCAAGATCCCTCCGGCTCCCCCCTGTCTTCTTCATATGGAATCCATTACACCCACACCATCACCCAAGACTGTAATGAAGACTGTGATATAAACTGGCTTTGGGGAAAGCAGATTGAATCATCCTTGCTTGTATTTGATGTTTCAATGTGTGGTGGGTTGTGTTTACTGTGGCTTACTGTGTGGTGTTTGTGTGCTATTATGTGTGTGTTCACTGCAGGTCCCTGTCTGCCAGGATTCCTGCAGTGCAAAAATGGCCGGTGTTTTAGTCCGAAGCAACTCTGTGACTTCACAGACAACTGTGGCGACGGCACAGATGAAAAGGATTGTGGGACTTCCTGCACCTTCGAGAACGGCCGCTGTGGTTGGAAGAGTTCCCTGGCGGATAACTTCGATTGGACTTTGGGGGGTGGCTTTGACAAAAGCGTTCACCCACCATTTGACCATACTCTAAACAACGAGAGAGGTAATAACTCAGTGTCATGACTTGCAAGTCCCCCCCTATGTCACTTTGGATAAAAGTATCTGCTAAGTATGCATCAACATAATTATTGTGTCATACTTTAGATCTGTGAGAATTCAAGTGCATTGAATGGCTGTAGCTTGTACATTCTTATGCTATTGCTAATACATAAATGCTGTATATCTAGATACACACTCACGCCTTGGAGTTTCTGATAGTTGCTAAACTTTTTTCCCCTCCTAAGTTTGGAGGTTTAATCATTGCCTTGTGGGGTACCTAGCTGGCACTGTGTGGTGACACCAAGGGCAGTGGCACTGATTGGATTCTGACCCGCCTACCCCTCCCACCCCAGTGACCTCAGTATCATTTATCCCCAGAGGCTCAAGGAGCCTGAGGAGAAAGAGACTGAATGCTTATTGGTCAGGCTAACCTTCGCTGTCCATTTATTCCTATCCTTTTCTTCCTCTTTCTCCTCTCATTTCTCCTTTTTCTTCCTCCATCACACATTCCTTCTTTGTTTGAAACCCCTCTTTCTCTCCATGCCCCTTTTCTCCCTTCCTCTCTGTCTTCCTGTGTATTTATTTGATATGAAACTATCAATTCCCCTCTGCCACCCCCCCACCCCCCAGGACATCTTGTCTATATGAAGGCCACACCTGTGGGACTGAAAGGAGACAAAGCTCACATGAAGAGTTCTCCATGGAAGGAGTCCAGCTCCATCTGCAAGCTTCGCTTCTGGTACTACATCTCCCAGAAGGCATCAGGCACCATCCGCTTACTGGTCAAGGTAAGAGGTCTGTCTCTGGGAGGTCTTGTTCAACCATGTTATCTACAAACTGTTCTGTGTGTCATAACGACATGCACTGTTTATGTCTCAGTGACATCAGTCAGACTGTTTCAGAGTGTTCCAGTCCCAAAGATAAGCAGTGGCTGCCATGGTTACCCACTCTCGATGCCAGGCTGTGTGTGCCCTGGCTGGACATCTGCAGGTCAGACAGAGCCTGGAGGGGGGTTGCTGCGGGGGGATTGCAGCCAGGCAGTGCCACTGTGCCATCTGGACCAAGGGTACCCCAGTAGACCCCCCTACCCCCATGAGCCTTCATCCTTTGCCAGTTCCGAGGGCTTCTAATAGTCGAGCACACTTTCATTTATTTAACCTTGTACAGACGCACATGTTTAATTGAGTGGGACCACAACAGAAGCTCTGTCTGCGAGGCCGGCTTCCTCCCTCTGCAGGCTGCTTTGTTTACTCTCCGACTTGATTAGACTCTGTGAGGGTGGTGCTCAAGGTTAAGGTGCGGCACATCGTTTGTTCAGCAGTTGTTTTTACTCTGTGTATGCGTGCGGGTGTGTGTGTGTGCGCGTGTGTGTGATTCCCTAGCTCCACTCGGAGCAATTTGCAAAGCGGGACAGGAAGTCATCATGTAAATTCCATCGAAGCTCTTCTTTTCCCCTCAAGCAGCGGTGCGTCATGCTAATGCTGCTGACTGCTTCTGCTATGTGATGAGGAAGACAACAATGACTCTTACCTAACATCATATCGTACTCTTTTTTTTTAAACAAACACTGTTAAAACAAATCCCTTCAAGTAAATAGAAGTCATACACACAGAGAACAGAGTATTGTAATACAGAGCGTAGAGCATATTTGCTCCTGTGCAGCGCTGACTCACCTCCCATCTGACTGCACCGCTTCATTATCTGAGCTTCATCGATCAGATGTTGAACTGCTGCCCTGGCTGTTCGCCCTGACCCCGAGACTTCTGTCTGCCTGCACCTGACTCTGGCTCCCTGGCGGTGACATCCCTGCCACAGCCAGACAGACAGGAGAAGGACCGCAAGGCCCTCTGCGATGGGTCCTCTCATGGGGGCCGGAACGTACCGGATGTGACCTTTAAGGAAGGTCACGATTGGTTGAGGAAATGAGATGAGGGGATTGGTTGACTCTGTGGTGGTTTTGGATTCAAAGGTCATCGTGTGATCACACCGGAGAAAGGAGGATGTGAATGAGGACTAGTGAATCAGTGTAGAGTCGGTTTAGATGTTTTGACAACATGGTTGTTGGAGTGTGAATGGCATGTCAGTTAGCATCAATGTTGGAAACCCAGAGTGTAGACATTATCACACACATCTGAATGTTGACTTGGTTTGTGGCCTAGATGTTACTCTCAAAATCTGCTCTATTTACAGTGCATTGATATTTAAAAAGGTTATACTGACACACACACACACACACACACAAACATTTGCTTGTGGTTCACTGTGTATATTGATTTTGAACACACATATTGCGTAAATTCATGTCTGAAAATGCTCAAGTCTGTTGGGAAGCTTTCCAAGTTTGGCTTCACAACTTTGCATCCCTTTTGTTATTCAAAGAGCAGAAAAAAAGGGAAAAAAGTGTACTTTGGATTGAAGGTGAGCTGACAACCAAATGACTGCCAACACTCCCATAAAATGAAAAATCCATGAATATAAATTGGATTTTGGCTTAGCAGGACATTCAATATACTGAGACATTAGAAGGAATATATATTCTGAGGTGATATTACAACTTTCCCAGTTCATTTAGACTCCTGGAATTGTCATCGGTGATACTGAACTAAAGTGATGTAACTGTACGTCCTCTCTGATTTAGGCACAAAGTGGATTTGCGGTCACACTGCCAGACTATGAACTATGAAAATGATCTTTCAAATTGATCTGATCAGCACCCCGATTGAGCTTTCATTGAGGCATCAAATCCCAGGTCACAGCAGACACTCCTCAGTACTGCACCACTGGTATGTAAAGGTCCAGTTTGCTTCCAATATCCCGCATAAATCTGGATAAGTATTTCAACGAGACAAGATATTAATACAGGCTTTACCCTCCCAGTAACAAGATTATTCTAACAAAGACTCCATTGGCGGAGGAGGGGAAGAGTCCGACAGACAGAAAGTGCGCTTTACCCCAGGGGGCCAGTTTAATAAGCTTTCAAACTGCTGAGCAGAACACGACATTGCTTGTCCTCTGTTTTGAGTAGATTAAGTCCAGCCTTTTCTCTCTCTCCTGTCTCCGCAGTGTACTGAAGCCTTTGGCAGAAGCATATAGTTTACAGCTGATTAGCTAGTGTTATAGTACAGGCCTACGGTTAGCTTCATGTTTTGTTGTGATACACTCAGTACTAGTACAGAGGGAGGTCAGATATGGATACACGTTCTGTCCCTACAGGGACTAGATAACCTATATCTATGATGTCACTAGTAACTGCTGAGTCATTTTTTGGTGTTTATCAGTCTATTATCTCCTTTAAAGAAGCAACTTGATCATCATTCCAGATGGGTGCCATCCCAATGTAATACGAAGATACAAATGAAGAGAGTTTCTGTGTTTGCATCATCGTCAGCATTGTCTCTACTCTCAGACACTCAATTACAGCACAACTCCTAAATCCATATCCCCTCTGACTCCCCCATGGGAGTCCTCTCAGTCTGTACGAGGCCTTCCTCGCCCCTGTAACCATCAGGCCTCCGTTAAGTGGTTTGGCACGGCTTCTTCAGCGGGTCTGTATGTAGACCCAAGATAAAACAGGCGCTGATGCATTTCTCTAAATGGGCTAGAATGAGTGTTACTGTCGACTGTAAATAAGTACATTTTTTCACTTTTGTGATGACACTATCGTCCACTTTACACTATCCACTAAACAGGATCCTATGACACTGTACCAGTCAGATCTAGAAGAAAATCATCTTTGAATTCAAAGATAACTAAAGGCTCTATTTTGCTGTCTGGATAAATGACTTGCAAAATCCTTGCAGTTGAGTCACTGGTGTGTAACATAACCCTACAGGAGCCTTGACCTTATTGTACACACAGTTTGTTTCACAGCTTTATTAGTTGTGATGAATGGCCTGGACAGCCCTATGGGAACAGACAGAGGATTTACTGGTGATACATTGGGTTAGGGTTAGGGTAAAGGTTAATGCCTTCCATATGTGTCGTAATGAAACCAATACAGTTCATTCAGACCAGAGACGTGTTTGAACATGAGTGTCTGGTCTGAGGGTGAGAGCCAAATGATGTTCTTCCAAAGTCATTACAATGACCACTCCACAATGGCCTCCTTGATTCTCCTTCCACGAGTCACTCTGAGCTCCATGTGTCGTGTCTTATGTTTAAAAGCACTAAGTGCTACAGCGTTGAGGTGCTTTCCACCTCTTCATCTCTCCTCTTCTGTACGTCTTCTACCCCTCTCCACAGACAGAGAACGCGCTGACCGAGGTGTGGAGCCGCACGGGGAACCAGGGACAGCGGTGGAACCGAGCAGAGGTCCCTTTGAGGAAACTGAGAGACTTCGAGGTGATCTTCGAAGGGGTTCGTTCTGCAGACCTGGGCGGAGGAGCCTCCCTGGATGACCTGGAGTTTATAGACTGCGCCCCTAGTGAGTAACACACTGTAGACTGTGCCCCTAGTGAGTAACACACACTGTAGACTGTGCCCCTAGTGAGTAACACACACTGTAGACTGTGCCCCTAGTGAGTAACACACACTGTAGACTGTGCCCCTAGTGAGTAACACACACTGTAGACTGTGCCCCTAGTAAGTAACACACACTGTAGACTGTGCCCCTAGTGAGTAACACACACTGTAGACTGTGCCCCTAGTGAGTAACACACACTGTAGACTGTGCCCCTAGTGAGTAACACACACTGTAGACTGCCCCTAGTGAGTAACACACACTGTAGACTGTGCCCCTAGTGAGTAACACACACTGTAGACTGTGCCCCTAGTGAGTAACTCACACTGTAGACTGTGCCCCTAGTGAGTAACACACACTGTAGACTGTGCCCCTAGTGAGTAACACACACTGTAGACTGTGCCCCTAGTGAGTAACTCACACTGTAGACTGTGCCCCTAGTGAGTAACACACACTGTAGACTGTGCCCCTAGTGAGTAACACACACTGTAGACTGTGCCCCTAGTGAGTAACACACACTGTACTACAGCAACTATTCATTGTTTCCCTTGTCTTGGGATGTGACTTGGCATGGCTGGCGTCTCATGGGATAAGGATCTAAGACGTTAAAAGATTTATAGAAAGAGTTAATTGGAAGCAAATTGAGTTAATTCACTCATCCTCTTCAACTATAAGATATGAGTTTATGATTACCATGCGTGAACACAGCCTAATTACATTTCGTCGTGTCATTGACAGTTCCTTGGAACTGAAGTTGAAGCCATGAAATTATACGTTTGATGTTGTGAATTGAACAGTACCTGCGGCCATCCTTGAATAATGTGGATTAAATGAGATTATGAGATGCTCTGGCAGCGTTTAAATGTGCTCCTCTAGTTGCCCTGCGAGCCAACTGCCATTCAGCCGTGCCTTGAAGAGATCTCCTTTTGCTACAAACTTGTTTTGCTACTCAGTCAGGAACCCTTTCTTTTGGACGAATGTGGCAACCATATGCCATACATACGTCATACACACACTCCCACATACTTGTGTACACAAACACACACACACACACACACACACACACACACACACACACACACACACACACACACACACACACACACACACACACACACACACACCACACACACACACACACACACACACACACACACACACACACACACACACACATACATACAGGGGATGGCAGGGGATCACATGTGCTCTTTCTATATGTTTCTGTCATAGACCGATGTTTCACATTAGTTGAACACAGTAAGAAGGCCCTGGCAGAGGTCTATCCAGAAGATGGCAACTGGCCATACCTCTGCTGTGCTCCCCTCTGACGCTCACACACACACTCTCCCTCACAAACACACACACACATACTTACATGGTTGCATGGTGCACATGCAAAATAGGTTTGCGAGCAGTTTCATTTTTGCAACCTCGAGAAACTCTTTGTCTTTCTCACTCTAATGGGACATTGTTATCCTCACGGCCACACACACACACACACACACACACACCACACTCACACACACAAACGCACACATCACACACACTTCTTGTCCGGTGGATCCCTGTCTGGGATGTTCCATCTTTTCTCCAACAAGGCTGCGCAGCAGGAGCACTGTCTGATGACTGTGGCCTAGTCTGCTGTGGCTGTTCCTGTCTGCTGCAGCCAAACAACAAACAGATAGAGAAGAGATTGAGGTGAGCAGGAAGAGGAAAGTGGTACCAGAAAGCGAGGAAGGTAACAGAAGAGAGAGAGAGAGTTCTATCATCCAAGGCTGGGTCTCAACGTCCTCCTTCTCTCGGTTGGAAAGTACAGCCCCCTGACTCACTGTGATACACTGTATCAACGTCACACTGTCAAGTCCACACCAACGCTCAAGTTCTAATACTTGACACCGCAATTACAATTCGAACTCAAGCGACTGATGGGATATGAGTGGCCCTCCTGTAGGGTTGTCTCTTCTCATTGTGACTGTCTCAAGTGTCTCAAGTGTGTGCGTGCATGTGACTGTTACTGTGTGCGTGTCTGTGACCGCGTGTGTGTGTGTCTGTGACACGTGTGTGTGTGTTTTAGATGTGGTTCCTGACTCCTGTCCGGACGTCACTGACTTTGTGTGCGGCAGCGGTGACTGTCTGGAGGCCCGTCTGGTGTGTGACAGCAAGGCTGATTGCGAGGACGGTTCAGACGAGCGATACTGTGGTGAGGGCTTAGAACCCTGAGCTGTCTAATCACTTTCCCGCCACAACATGGACATCAATTTAGGTCGTCCCCTTCATTACACCCATCTTGTTAGCTCTTGCTTTGCATCTCCTCTCACACACACTCAATCCCTCTTCCAATCTCTTTCTTTCTTTGCCACGCTTGCTTGTTCCCATCCCTCTTCCCCCGCCTCCCAGACCACATATTAGGCCTTCCAGGTGCCTGTAACTTCAACATGCCCGAGGACCAATGGGAAGACACCTGCCAGCTGTCTCAGGACCCTGGGAACGACTGTGATTGGAGGATTGGCCAGAAGAGTGACACTCCCGGGACGGGACCTAGCGGTGACCACAGCCCTGGTAAGTCTGCCCCATTCAGCCCCAGAGTACCGTCACAGTAGAGTAGCAAAGAATAGAATAGATTACAATCTGTGGAATAGCAGAGGCCAAAAGTCTCACTAATCTCTTGGGCTGCAGGTAGATGGCTTTTCCGAGCCCCTGGTCTGCTGTTAGATGGTGCCTAGCAACAGGCAATCTCCTGGTGTGGATTTGGAGCTGCTCTCGGAGCGCTGAGGCAGATCAGTGATGTTCCCAGAGCCATGAGAGGATTTCCTCCCAGGAAATTTAGGCATTCTTCTGTTTATTGGCAACTCAAGGGGTGTTCATCGGATATTTGGGTTTGTTTACCGTGGAAGGATAGTGTAGTGAGTTGTTGGAGATGGGAGGTGCATGTGTGTGTGTGGGTGTTCCATGTTTCACACTGTAAAAAGACAGTTATCTAATATGTGGCACAATACGTAATAGATTGACCCATTAACTCGACAAGGACAATGTTGTTTTGCAAGAGGGATGGATACAGTTTTCCTCTGTCGAGCCATGATACGACACACGTCCTCGATCAAACACACACACACCCCAGGGAGGGGCAACACATTTTATTGATCTGCAGATACATGCAGTGAAGGCCTGTCTGGTATGCTCTGGTGTCCGGGTTGACCTCATGATCCCTCTGTGAGGCATATCGATAGGCTCGGACAGTATCACACACACACACACACACACACACACACACACACACACACATGGTTGGAGGCACGCTGTGCGACCATATCACATCAGACACACATCGGAGCCGAAACACACACAGAGGGACACCCACTTCATCAGGTTGCATCATCACTGATGTCCAGAGATACAGGGTACAAAGAGATCCCATGAAACAATTCACAGATAAATCCAAGTTCATGGTGGAGAGAGAAGGACATAAGGGAGCCCTCAGGAGCCGGTGCTGTCTGGTGTACAAGGTGGTCTTAGAGGCCAAAGGTTTCAAATGTACAGAAAATCCAGTTCCAGTTCAGTCAAGTCACTCACGTGATTCATTTCACCATTTATTCATATTATATATAATAAATGTATATGAAAAATAGGTTTAACATTGGCGGAATGGATGTACATGGGGAAGCGCTCTCTGCCTTCACTGCAGCATGCATGACATGAGGCAGGGAGCAGTGAGTGAAATCCCCCAACGGGGAGGACAGACATACAACATGGGGAAGAAGGGGATGGAGGTGGGTGGCAGCAGCGCAGAACACAAAGGTAATCGAGGATGCGTGTGCGTACATGTGTGCGACTTTATAGCGCCGCCTATCGAGCTAAGCCTATGGGGTGAGAACACAGCGATGGGTGATGTGACGCGCTCTGCCCGAGTGCCATGCCTGAACTTGCTTCGCTCATTTGATGTGGAAAAGCGTTCCTTTGTTCTGTCTTCACCCCTCTGGTGTCTCCTCTCTGACCTTCCCTCAAAGACAACACTTCAGTCATTTGTAACACAATGCTAAGCACTGCATGACACAACACAAGGTAACAAAAGGCCTTTCAATGCAACAGAGTAGTCCAATCTTAGACACAACACTAAGTTACAAGATTCAACTTCCAGACTGGTTTCTGGGCTGTTGCATCAGTGTGAGGATGGAAGAGACTTGCAGCATGTTCTTATGTAACTCATCCTTGGGAGATGCTTTATGTCTGAAAAGCCCATCCCTTCATCTTTGATCACTGATACAGCCTGTGTGTGTGTGTGTGTGTGTCTGTGTATGTGTGTGTGAGCGTGTTCATGTGTGTGTGTGTGTGTGTGTGTGTGTGTGTGTGTGTGTGTGTGTATATGTATATACATAATTATGTGTTTATCTAAATCAGACAGAGGGGGGAAGTACCTGTACGTCCACTCAGCCATTCAGAGGGAGGGGGACATCGCCACGGTGACGACGCGGCACCTGTTCCCGGCCAGTATCGGCCTGTGCCACCTGCGCTTCTGGTTTCACATGCTTGGCTCTGAGAAGATGGGTACTCTAAAGGTGAGACCAACACCGCTGCCACAGCTCTTCTCAGAGATACCCCTCCCTACTATCTGGAATCATGTTGAGCCCTTGTTTGTAGGGTAGGTTTTCCTGCCCAAAAATAAGATTGTCCTCTGTCTCATCTTCTCATCTCAAACTTGTGCATCTCTGCCCTGTATGCACATTAAAATGACATTTGTGAATGTTGTGACGTTTTCTATAAGCCTACAGCACGTCCATAGTATAGAAGGGCAGGCAGCCAGACAGAAGGACAGTGTCTGACCTAGTGCTCATACCTGTTTCTGGGTTCTGTCAGGTGTTCACCCTCGAACCCAATGGCACCAGTCTGCTAATGTGGGCCACCAGCGGTAACCACGGAGACCAGTGGTCCTACGCCAACGTTATAGTGTCAAACCCGGGGCCTTTCAGAGTACGCTTCCAGGCCGAGGTGGGCGGAGACATCTGGACGGACATCGCCCTGGATGACATCTCCTTCACGCCCGAGTGTACAGTTGGAGGTACCCTTCCCACACCTTCCCGTATTTGAATAACACCCTGTTTCCTTTCAGGTGGTTCATCTCTCTATTTCACTCTTCCCTACATTCTTCTTTCCCTCCCTCCTTCCTTTCTTCTTGTCTATAAAGTGCTCTCTTTAGCCAGGGGAAGTGTGTGAATTAATGGAGCCTGTTGCCCCATAGGCCCATATAAATTCACTGTGGAGTCTGGGTCAGAGCGGGGGAAAGCAGAGAGCAATGGGGGGAGAAAAGCAATTACATTTGTATTGTGTTGTTTCCCCTCCCCTGCTCCGCCACCCCCACCCCACCACCTATAGCAGCAGCCTTCCTGTGGCTCCCTCTTCACTGCTCTTCTCCTCTCTGCCTCCATGAACACACACACACACACACGCCCACTCTCTCTCTCTCTGTTCAATTGCCCAGGCTAGATCATTAGAGCCTACACAATCCTAAAGGTTCACACATTCGATTCAAGGACTCCTCACAGTCTGTGAGGAGAATAGACAGCAAACAGGAAGTAGAATGCCCTCTGTGTTGCTAGAGGATGTGTAGAGAGAGTTACCATTGGTCTTCCAAGTGGTCTCTTTTATGTGTTTCTAAATATGTGTTTGTGGGTGTGTGTAGGCCTGCCTGCAAGTGTGGAAACACATCTACGCTTGCAGGCATTCATGCCATCTGTTCTTACACACTGTGTTGAGCGTGTGTGTGTGTCTGCATTTGTGTGTGTGTTCACATATGTATGTGTGTCTCTGTATATCCATGTGTGTATGTATGTGTCTGTGTGTCTATGTGTAAACCTGTGGGTGTGTGTATGTTTGTGTCATTCCCAGGACCGGTGACCCCCCAGCCCCTGACCTGTGACCCTGAGCACTTCCAGTGTCTGTACTCCTTCTACTGCATCCCCCTGAGCTGGAGGTGTGACGGCCAGGCCGACTGTGCTGACCAATCAGATGAGGAGCAGTGTCCCAGCCTGAGCCCGGGCACCGTGCCCCCCCAGGACCGCTGCCCCCCAGACCAGTACCAGTGCTCAGACTCCAGCTGCCTGCCCTCCATACTGCGCTGTGACGGGGTCCCTGACTGCCCCGATGGAGAGGACGAATATAGCTGCCGTAAGTGTGTGTGTGTTGTCTGTGCCTGTATGTGTGCTTGTGTATAGTGAGTCTCACACACAGCTCTAGAACACACACGCAGGGATGTGTGAACAAAGCTTCAAATCTGACCTGAGCGTTCCCTCAAGTTTCCTTCTGTTAAATAATATATTGATTGTGATTTATGGTCGGAACACTCTCTTTCTCTCCCTCTTTAGCTCTCTCTGTCTCTCTGTCTTTCTGTCTCTCTCCCTCTCTCTCTCTCTCTCTCTCTCTCTCTCTCTGTCTCTCTGTCTCTCTCTCTCTCTCTACTTAACCGATCAGTTCCTCAACTCTCCGCGTCATGCTGTGTCCTCTGCTCTGCCTCCCCCCAGCTCTGCTGCAGTGTGAGGTGGGGGAGCTGGTGTGTGAGAGCCCCCCCAGGTGTCTCCCCCAGCACCAACGCTGCGACCAAACTGTCAACTGTCTCACCTTCCATGCCGATGAGTCCAGCTGCCATGGTAACGCCTGAATGTTGTTGGTGCAGTTTGCACCTGTCTCTCTCTGGCGCCAATCAATGTGTTTTGTTGGGCTTGAAATGAATGCTGGATTTCTGAGGTGGGTGAGCTGGCTCTGGGTGGGGGGTGTCTGGACGGATCCTGACAAGAACACCAGGATTTGGGGATGAGTAGTGGGGTAGAGAGAGAGAGAGAGAGAGAGAGAGAGAGGTAGAGAGAAAGAGAGGTTTATACACTGTCCTACTGCCTTCAGACCCATCTGTGTGTGTTTTTCTGTATTAAAAGGCCCACCTTAAGGTCACTCCAGGCAGTGCCAGAACCTCTCTTAGAATCACCGTTTTTCTGATGTAATTCAGAAGCCCAGTTTTCCCATCAGACTTTCTTCTGCCTGATCATTAAATAGAGAAAATGGTCTAATACGGTCAATAAAACATGACGAGTGGCTATTGGGAAACAGTGTTACACAGTGGTACAGTGTTGAGAAGAAGGAGGGCTATATAGGATATACAGAAGGATGTTGGAAACATGGAATTCTCTTTTTAGTATGTCTCTGCACATTGTTTAACAGGATGATGTTGAACTCTGCGTTTGGTCTTTTGACAGAATGTCAACCAAATTACTGTTTGGATCACGGCTTGTGCCGCGTGGAGAATCGTGGGCCGGTTTGCATGTGAGTAGTACAAACAACACCCAGATGCAGCACACACACACACAGATACACACTTTCACACTCTTTCTCTACCTCTCTTTCCCTCCCTCACTGTCTCCCTCTTACACACAAACACACAAACACACACGCAAACAGACACACACACAAACACACACACAAACACACACGCTATCAGACACAAACACAGATAGATGCTAGTTCTTTTCTTTCCTTGCTCCCTCCTCCTTTTCTCTCACTTTTGGCTGCCTTTAAACATGGAAATCCCATCAGTCTTGTTTCATTCCTTGGAAAAGACACGCTCCACAGACCGTAGGGCCAGTCTAAGCTTATCCCCCAACAGCTTTCATACACACAGAAACACACTCATATACACACACACACACACACATTCCCCCCCCGAGGGGACTTTTCATAGATGTTCCTGGTCAAATTGTGAACATTCCCCCACCCCTAGAGGTCTAGTTTGCAGGAGTGGTGGGCAAAAGACCAGAACATTAGACTAATCCTGTGAATTTGAGTGGGACTGTGACTGAACCTCTTCCCTCCACGGTCCTCCTCTCTGTTCCTCCTAAACCCAGCCTGGCCTGAGAGACCAGAGCTGGTCACACTGGGAGACACTGGAGCATATTCAGAAGTAGCTCCTGGCTCCTGGCTTACGTCCGCAGACCTGATGATCCTCAGATACTTCAGCAGATACATAATCAATATTCTATACATCACTGATATGTCTGTTGGAGATGACATCTGGAAATATCAAATCTATTCAGAATCTATTCAGGTGTTATCAAACCATGTAAATGGTTGATTTTGTTGATTTCATAATGGTTTGTCAGTCACCATCAGTTTGTGTGATTGTGTGTGTTTCTGCTGGAGACAGGGGTTACAGCAGCTCTGGGGCATATAGATGGGCAGGGGGTGTATGTGAGTGGGGGCATCTGGACTCCAAAGTCACTTGACTGACAGAGCTATGCTATCCTCTGTCCTTTCCCACAATGCCGTGAGAATGTCACATTTAAATGCAAATAGTTTCCCTCCAGGAATGTTGGGCTGGATCCGTCTTTAACATTGTGCATTTCTCTAATGTGCCAAGCTCTGAGGGGTGATATTGGCATAGAGAAGACTGATCTCTCTTCTCCTCTCCTCTCTTGTTCTTTCTTCTTTATCCTATTGTCTCTTTCTCCCTTTTGCTCTTTCTCTCTCTTTTTCTTTTCAACCATCAACCGTTGTCCCTCCCTGTGTCTTTTTGTGACCAATTCACCCCCCATTTGGGATCATCTACTCCCCCCTCCCCCCACCTCTCCACCCCCCTGCCACCACCACCACCCTGCCCTGCCCGTCTAAACTCAACATGACTTCACACTATCATTGGCATACTAGTTCCCAATCCACCTGGTGGGCTGGAACCTAAACCAAGGACAGTCCACCATCAGCCATCTCAGCTGGCTCACACACACACACATACACATAGACACACACCTACATGTACAGTACACACACACATACACACACTGGCCACACAGCCTTTCCAGATAGCCCACTGTACCCTAATGAAGATAAAACAGCCCTAATGCAAGCAGCGTGTTCTGCATTCGACCATCTCATACATGGCTCTTTCCCCACATTCTAGCCATGATATTGAACAGATGTGGACTTGGATGAGAAGCCTCAAATACGTTTGAGAAACAGCTCTTTTCCCAGGGGCTGTACTACAACCATTTGTCAGAGATCACAATTTATACAGTACTTTTCTTGCTGTGTTTTATGTCCGTGTAAGATTGAAAAATGAAACTAGTAGCTTCCAATATGAGTACTTTTCTGTTGTTTAGAGTACGTAGGTAGTTACACTGAGTGGGTGTCCCCCCTGTCCTATGTGGTGTGATTCCATGCCGCCATCTGTGTTCTCTGTCAGGGCCGACATGTCCCAATCTGTCATCATTTTACTGTTCCTTGTGTCCGTCACCAAAGTCTCAGTATGAATAGATGCCATGCTACAGTAGAGTGGGTGACAGTGGCCTCTCAATGCCAGTGTCAGTCTGTGACGTGAGGATCTATGACTGCAGATGCTCCCCTGGTTGGACGGGCATCCGGTGCCATGTGAAAAAGAAGCCTTCTCCCTCCATCCTACCCCCTGAACCTGACTCCAAACTAGGTAAACAAATCTTGCTCTGTAACACAAGCTCTGAAACTAGACTTTTATACCATAACAGTTGTGATTTGTAAATGATTCATTAAAGTAATTTAGAATGCATTTAGAATTCAAAGACATAATTTACTTTCAGGTAATTACTGAAATGTACAGGCGTTGTTGAGTTTACAAAGTGATGTCACTGTGTGTGGATTTGATTCCAGGATGTGTTTACAGTCTGTACCCATGTGTTGTGTGTTATGTTCAGAGGCCATGTACGCAGGTATAGCTGTTGGACTGGTCCTTCTGATAGCGGGCATCACAGTCTCTGTTGTGTTTCTGTTCTTGAAGAGGCATTCTTTGATGTAAGTTCAGTGGTTTAACCCTTGTGTTATCTTCGGGTCATTCCGACCCATCAGTCATTGTGACCCACCGTCGTATTGCGATAACTTTACCGCATACAAAAACAAAGTGAAGCATTTTCTTTTAACCGTCGGGCTGTCTCAGACCCCCCTACATCGCGAAGGTTAAAAGGGTTAAGATGTTATACTGATGATGAAGATGACATTGACTATGAGGAGGAAGAGGAATGAGGTGAAATTGATGATCATGAAAGGAGGAGGATGATTGTGAGGAGGAGGATAGATAAGGATGAGGAAGAGGATGTTGTGCAGAAGAGCAGGAGGAACATAGGGATGATAATGTGTTCATGTGCTGACTCCACAGTAAGCATGTTCTCATGGACTATGGCGTGATGGATAACGCGGCCTTTAACTGGAGGTCAGAGGTCAGTATGGAGCCCCTATCAATCACTTTAGTATGTTCTGTATTTAATTTTCAATGTGTAGTTGGGATTAGTCAACCATATAAATCACATTACTCCACCTCTCTGTATTGATAGGTCAGCTAACCACATCTGACATAGGTAGAGGTCCTAGTGGTTTACAATGTCCTCCATGACTGTCCTTTTACAAGGGGAACATTGATTTTTGTTTGTGTTTGGAGAGAGAGAGAGAGAGAGGAGGGGGGGTAAAAGAGAGAAGATGGAGAGAGATGCCTGGAGCATTAGATCCAAGCTCTCCAGTCTCTCCGCTACCATTGAGAAACAGCCCAGCAGGAGCGCACACTGCATAAACATCACCAAGGCAGATGTCATCATTTTTATTAAGTACTAATGCGTTTTAATAAGTGTGTGTAATGAGAGAGAGAGAGAGAGAGAGAGGAGAGAGAGGGGGAGAGGGAGAGAGGGAGAGGGAGAGGGAGGGGGAGAGAGAGAGAGTCTTAAATACATTTAGACTTTCAACTACAATCATTTCCCCTGCAAGGACATTGAGAACACCTTTTCAGAGATGGAGACATAGAAATTGTCCAGTCGTCATCATTATCATCATTTTGCTGTCTAAGGAGATATTTTTAGGACAAACCATGTCAGAGGTGTGATCCGGAGCAGAGAGAATGTCAGAGTAAATGAGAGAGGCCTTTCCTCTTGCAGTAAGCATGAGTGACACACAATATAGACACACATAGTTATTTTGTGTTTCACATCCACTTTCTTATCCATGCTTTCTTCCTCATCTTCTCATCTTGCTTTTTTAACTTTTGCTCTGTCACCCTGTCTCCAGCCCCCCTCCCTGGAGGTGAGGCCCAGGGCCTCCCGTGCTTCTAACCCACGGATGGGTGAGGGTCCTGGGCTGCCCATCAGCGTCTACCCCTGGAGGAGGAATGTGGAGGTGAGGGTTCCAACACACAAACAGTCCCTGACAGGCCACTGACAATTACCATAATTGTCTGCATGTATAAAATGTGTTTGTGTCCGTGTGTTTGTGTGTGTGTTTGTGTGTGTTTGCATGCGTGCGTGTACTACAGGGTCCAGGGGACATGGATGCCAGACTGTCCTTCCCAAACCCACTGTACCAGTCCCCCTCAGCTGGGGCAGCTAACAGCAGCTCAGAGGCATAACCACACACCACAACATCAAATAACAACAGCCATAATACTCATGTTACTATCACCATCACAGTCCAGGATGTGCAGGACTTGGTGACATATTCATATGTCAGTGTACTTGTGAAGCTATCTGGCAACCAATGTTATGAATCCCTCCCGGCACCTTCTCGGTCCATGTTTTCTGTGTAAAGTTGAGCTGTTTTGAGGTTCTGATTTGTGTACTTGCAGCATGTCTCAACGTATGTTTCTAATAGTGAGGATCTGGATCATCGTAAAACTTGAAATCAGGCAATGTATCAGCCTGTGTTCCAACATGATTTGGCATTTTAAATTTACATTCAGTGGCGTCGAGTAGGGTTGTTCAGTAATAAAATGATACAGAGCGATCCAAACACACACACCTCCTCCACCTCCTTTCCTTCTCTTCATTTAATCTCCCCACACTACTCACGTGACAGTCAGCTGACTGAGAATGTGCATCCAACTGCCTTTTCCCCAGCGCTCTCACCCCTTCTCTCTCTTCTCCTATTGTTCCTGGGAGCTTGGACTCAGTCTCTGGAACCATCGTTATTCTCTCCGCTGAATGGGAGAGGAGCGCTCTAGGAAGCATTTAGCCAGACCAGCGCAGCTCCTATCATTGGGCTTTTGTTGACGCACTTCTGTAAAGCAACACCAGTCAGCTGTTTTCACCCAGCCTGTTGTTATTCCAATTATGCTAGCTATCCCTGGAGCCGAGGCAAAGGTCAGTGTTTTGTTGACACCCAGTGCACACTCTCCAAAAGCCTCATGTAATGTAACGATTCCTGACCCTCAAAGTTGGCAAATGAGCCAAAACAATATTTTTTCAAAAACCGTGGCCTTCACTTTACTTATTGTTGTAATGTATCTTCCTAAATGAGGCGTAACGGTGTCAGGTGACGCATGAGAGGAAAGGGCTAACTGTTACGGCCTTTAGTGTGTTCCTGGGTTTCTGCCCATCCTCCACTTCAGCCCTGCTGTCTCTCAGTCCAGGCCAACTCTTCATTCTGTCCCTTTCACCCGGGAACCACAGTCTCAGGGCTGCAGAGTCAAGGTGAAAGAGGAGTCTCTCTCCAACAGTCCTCAGCTCTCTCTGTCTTGATTGTGGGGGCCTTGAGGTATGGTCCATTCTGTACATGTAAGGGTGGATGAGGGAGCTAGGTGTGTGTGTGGGGGGGGGGTTAAATCATTTGTTAAAGAAATGCATATTGCTGAATGTGATAGGCAATAGCTAATTATCTAATCCACTTCAGTAAACCCTAAACATCGAGTTGTTTCTCAGCTTCAATGCTTTGTCCCCCTTTGCTTGATTAACTTTCTAAATTCAAGTCAATATCTCTTGAAGCATTCCTTAATTAACGCGATTTTGAGGTTCATCGTTTTGCTGTTTTCACTATGAAACGCAAAAACGAGGCCTGGCAGATTGATTGATTGCAGAGAAGCGGTGTGTAAAGGGCACCCGTTTATTTTACTATGGATAAAGTGTTTCAGTTAAATTGCTCATGTGAGATCAATCAAATTAGATCAATGGGAATGATGCTTGGGAAGTTCGGTCTGTATTTCAGCCCATGGAAATAAGATCATAAAAAGAGGCTTTTGTCATTTTAGCCATTCATTTATTAATTACTATAAATCCTGAGAGGGGTTATTTTTGACTATGTGTGATGTGAAATTCCGAAAGTTCTCCAATTAAGCTGAGAAAAACTCAACGAGTCAGTCAAAGATGTGTATTGTATCTTTGTGGGGTGCACCACACTGAGTCTTTCCCAAGCAAACTGCAAGCCACTTGAGTTTCCATATCCCCTCTATAGTACATCTCGAAACTTGGCGAACATCTGCTGTTGTGGGACGGAAAAGCTCCCGGTGGCCAGGCGACGGAGAAGTGGAAAGAAAAGGACAGAGCTGACCTTGTTCTCTCTTTGTGGCTTACCGTCATTAAAGTGCTTTAGCTGGGCTGTGACGGCCACTCAATCCCAACCTTCTCCTTTCATTCCAGTGCCAGGGCCCATAAGCACTGTGGAGAGACACAGTGCCGAGAGACTCACCTGGCAGGACCAGCCCTAAACGAGCTTCGGCAATGAACACCATCTGCACAGTGGAAAGCTAAGGGACTCTTCTGTACATTATGTTGCTGTAAAACTCTTGACTGTATTTAGTGCTGAAGTTGCCATATACTCCAAGTGAGAAGCCCGGGCTATCCTGGGATGCCTGCTGGGTGGTTCTCATTCCTTTTTCACTGATTTTTTCTCCGCCTGACATTACACCTCAAGCAGAAGTTAATCGATTGAGTCAATAAGCTGCATTACATACAATGACACGAGAGAAAGAGACAGGAAAAAAGAGAGATAAATAGGAGAGAGAGAGTCAAAGATAAGTGCTACACAAAAGAAGCTAAGTAAGAGAGAGGGAGTCAAAAAAGATGGACAAAGATGGAGATGGGGGGGGGGTTGTGTCTGACCTGCCTTGAATCGTCTCTGGCCTCCTCCAGCCTGTGCTGCTGTTCCACACTGGTGAAACATGATGATGAGAGCTGGAGACTAGACCCACTGCGTCTTCACCACCGTGCAATGATTTCACTCCTTGAAAAGAAAAGTGATTTACGCCAAAACAACAGAAGAATTCGAGAAGCTGTGGGTGGAGAGAGGGGAAAGAGAGAGTGAGAAAGAGGGAGAGAGAGAGAGAGAGAGAGAGAGAGAGAGAGAGAGAGAGAGAGAGAGAGAGAGAGAGAGAGAGGGTGTTTTGTCAGCAGTGGGTTGAGTTGTAAAGCTCTTCTGGAGGCAGGCGTCTTGGCTCTGACTCTGCCCTGGCCGGCCGCTTTGAAGGAGGCTGAATCCCATTCCACCCAGGCCCCTGAGTGAAGTCACTACGGCTACACCACTGATTCCAATCAGCTTTATGGCCTTGATGGCCACTGCACAAGTGCCCAACTACATTATGGGCGAATAAAACATTAGCAAACTTTGGAATGATTTTGTCCTTCTGACTTGAAGTCCTTGTAAGTCCCTTGGTGTAATAATGAGCTTGTAAGTTGTAAACTGTCTACACACAGTACAATGTAGGTATTGTGCCATTGCACATTAGCATAAATGTAAGTACATGATATGTGCATACAGTAAGCGAATGCCAATGTTGTGTATTTAGAATAATACATGGATTTGGTTCAGCATCCAGCAGTTCAGATGTCAGTGTTCCTGTGAAAAACTTCTACTGCTTGGCCCCCAACTTTAAAACAAATGGATGCATAAAGGGATGTGGAAGTCTCCAGTCTAACTTTGTCAGCAGATAATAATTGTTGGATCAACACAACATAAGTCCAAACAATTTCTCAACATCTCTGTTCAGAACATTTTACAAGGAAGTGAAAGAACATGATAACCCCCCCCCAACAACCTCCAACAGCCTCCAACAGCCTCCAACAGCCTCCTCCAGCCTTCTCTACAGCCTGCTGTTTTTGAGGTTTGAAACAGCTTGAACTTGAGATAGATTACTGCATGTTGTTAATAACATTTCCAAGGTCGTCAAAAGTAATAGTAGCCAACAGCAACATTCAGAAGCAGACAAACCCAGAATTCTAGTTTAACAACTGCCAATGCAGTGCATAGCAATGGATTCAAGCTGTGAATATGTGGTGAAACTCAAGTGGAAACATTAGCAACCACCAATCCTCACATCCACAATGAGCTGTCGTCAGGCAACATACTAGGACATTAATGTACCTGGGTGAGTCTCTGGCTGTTATCCTTCCCCAGTATTGGCCTGCTGCATACACAGCCCGGTCCCCATCTCTTAATCCACAGTGAAACTCATCCACGACTCCCCTCATCCAGCCAACCTCTGCTGTCACAGACACTTAGCTGGTGCTGTTACTGTATCGCTCACTGTATTCACTCGACGCAGCCCTCTGTCCTCTCCAGATAGGCCATAAATCCAGTTAGCAGCGCTGCACTGGGGTCGTTGGCTGACTCCCCTCCAAAATGTATGCAATCATTTTCCTAGTATAATGTGGGACTCAATGAAGGTGGGCTTTGGAAAGTGGAGAGTGGAGATTGGATTGGCAAAGCTGTGACTTGTTGACATCCTAATGCACTGGCACTAGTCGGCTAGCTGCCTACTTAGATTATAAACTATAAACTAGTCTTCCAGTTTATTCAATCATTTCCAAAACTCATATTATCAATAAATGCTGCATGCATGATTTCATGCCCATCTGCCAACATTTACCTACAAAAGGAGCTCTTTATGGAATGAAAATAAGTTAATTTCCATGAAGCTTTTCCACAACTATGGTAAGGTCATGTTGGCCTCTTTGTTCCCATGGTGAGTGTGTCTTAATTGGAAAATGTATGTGGTCCAACTGGTTCTTCCTGGGCAGGATCACAGCCAACCACAGGGGCAGAGGGAGAATGGAGAGAGTTCTAAGGCGTGGACTGCAGCCATTTCAGACCAAAAGACTGGTCCACATGTGCTGCCTGGCAAAGGAAGCGAGGAGCTTTCCCAGCCGGCTGCCAAAACACGGTCTGCAGGAATGGCTGTCATGTTTGTGAATAGGTGAAACCAGAGAACGCAGTCTAACACAGCCTTGTTTTGCTAAGACCAAATTGTCTTCATAATGATTATCATGACGTATTAATTTAATTATATTATGCAAATGTGGGCTGCAGTAGTTTCATTTCTTCTTTCATTTAATCAGCGTGATAGTAATAATCTATTTAACCGTTTCTTGAATAACCGATCCAGAAGAAATCTACGCCCACCTGTTACATATTCACTTTACAGAAAGCTGTTGCCGAAAGAGGGCGCTCATACCAGCGCTGCAACCAGCCAGGTGGTGCGCAAACAAGATACCTATAGGTCAAATTGGCTACTTTGTCCAGGTATGATACATGGATTAACTCAAATGTAATTTGCCTAACTTTCCATTTGTACTTTAAGTGTTTTTCAGTACGGCATTGGAATAACATATACTGCACCTTTCCCGCTCCAATCATGTAGGCTATACGCTGGTTTAGGATACAATAGCCTAAATTGTCAACCATATCTAAAGCTGTGATTAAAATAACCTTTTGCATAGTTTGCATTTTTCTGTTATCATAATGCTTCTTTGGCTGCAGTTCTGTATTCAACAGCATATAATTCCTCATATGATTGCAACACGCCATCAACTTCCCTAAATTGCCTTTAGTCCCATGTAGGCTAGTTCAGCAGAGGACAATATCAAGGAGGCTGTAGACTTTGAAGACAAGTACCATTTCCACAAAGCAAGCATAACTTAATGTGGGAAAATATTAAACGTTTTTAAGCTCAAAACCATGGAATGGCCACAGAAGGCCGTGCGCAGGGAGTGGGAGCTCAACCAGTAACAGAAGGAGAGGGATAAGAAAGGGAAACTTGTGTTCTCTCCATTTGGCCAACCTTGTCGGATGCCCCTACCTATTTTACTATTTTGCCCTGTCACGTTTGTGATGAGATAATTTAATGATGCACATAGGCTATAGTATTAGTCTTAGGTTGTATGCCTGCCCTATGTGGACCGACACCCATGGAAAACATGTAGGATACCCGTTGTATCTGACTACACAAAATACATGCGGATGAATGGATACACTGCTGTACACCTAATTGTGGTGGGTAGTTTACAGTAAACTGGGTGTGTGAAGAAGGGGTGGCACTCACTCTAAGAAACTGAACACTATTGGTGAATTGGTGATCGAGGGTGGAGAGGGGGAGAGGGGACAGTGCACCCTGCTCTTTCGAGAGCGCAGCCCACATTGCGCCTCCTTCTCCTTCCCGGGTAGGACCTTCGGAATGAGATCTGTGTAGGTTACGCCGCGGAGCTTGTATGACCCCAATATTTGGAGCAGTGTTGCTTTTTTGGATTGTGAACTGGGACCTGTTTGGACGAGCTTATGCGCGCACTCCCGCATACCCCGCACAAGCAAGCACGCACACAAACACATAAACAAACACTGGACGTCCGCTGTTCCTGTTGGAGCGAGCAGAACAGACTCGTGTGGAAACACTGGCTCCTGGAGAGGCACAGTTACGGAGTCAACGTGAAAACAATTTGTGTATGAAAAACAAATATCTATATAAAGGGGACATAACCAATACCAGTGGACCTCGGATATGGCGGGTGTGAAGACATTCGACCTTATTGTTGGAGTTGTTTTAGTTTTACACTGTCTTGGAAATGCGCTTCAAACGACCCGAGGGGAGATAACAACAAGCGGTAAGACCGAAATCTTGATGGTTCCAAGACCTACACAAATTATACATACAATTAAAAAACATAGGCTCGTGAACAAACAAACCGTGTCTTGTTATGTGGGCTTATGTTTTACGTTCATTATTATCTCTTGTACTCTGAAGTAGGCACGACAGTTAGAACACAACTCCGATTCCTAACAGAAAACCAAAATAGTCTACTCTTTGTGTGATGTCACAGGCACACGGTCGAAACAACCATTTCACCCGTCGCGTAAAGTATAAAGATAATTTTGTTTTCACCATGTTTGGGATTAAACGCGTTACATTTTGATTCTTTGTATTGATGGACCACATCAGGTGCATCCAAAAAGCATGCGCTAACTAACAGATATTCTACAGTGAAATGGAGGCCAATGTAGTTACAATATTTGCAATGACATTTGGAAGTAGGGGCAAGGTTCATATTGGATAGGAGTATTCGAACATGTGTGTGCGGGCGCTCCCATGCATGCATCCTACAGTGTTTTTGTGTGAGCAGGTGCGCGCGCATTAAATTGGAGAGATGGAAAGCGTTCTTGGGTCGACAACTGATAGCCTACCATTGTCTTCCTTTTATTCCAGCAATCAATAGGTTGGTCAAGGACAGTTCGTTTAAACATTCTTAGTAAATATATAGTGTTGCAAACAGGTTATATTCGAAGTTGTTTAAGTTATTATGTACAGTACACATCCATGTCGAGATGTTGTTTCCTTTTATAAATCAGGCTCACGCCCATTGTCAAAGGTTATCATGGATATGTTCTTAATATACATTTAGACCGTTGCACAGAGTGGTTTTCTGTCAATTTACTACACCTGGATGTTACGAAAATCCCTTCATCTTGAGTCACAGTAAATATTATGAATGAGAATGAACAAGATTGAATCTGACCAAACAGTGCACGAGGAGCCTTAGGACCAAGGTCCCTCTCAATGCAACTGATATATGCAGGACTCTGGTATTATTTGATGCCAGATCAGCCCCAATGGAGAAGGAGGGAGGGAGATAAGAAGCAGGTAGGGGAGAGTTGCTTTCATCTAAGAGTGTTGACCCAGAACAGCCTGTACCAGTCTGGGAGTGTCCAGTCTTGAAATTCAACACTCAGAAACATAGCAATGAATAAACACAGTTTTAGAAGGAAAGAGGGAGAGATAGAGAGGGTAGGGGGCGTGGGAGAGGGGGGAAGGACTGGGGATAGGGGGTGGGTGAAGAGGGAGAAGTATGTTTGTTCACATGCTGATGATGTGTCAGCCCTGTTCACAGGGACTGTCGTCAGGGACTCCATTCTACCCTCCCTGGGTTCCAGTGAGTGGTTCCATGTTTTCTCAGGGTGCTAGACTTGCTCCAGACTGGTTCTGTGACACCTGGATCACATCACGTCATCATGGGGTGTGTCCTCATAGTCCTGGTCTTGTTTCTTGGTGGATTGGTGGGGGAAATGTAATCTCATATCACATAATGTTTCAAGAAATGGACTGTGTGACAGGGATTGTAAAATAATGTGTGTGTATGTATTAGATGGGGCCAAGGTGTTTGTAGTGTTTGCAGTATGTATAGTATGGTATTTGATTAGAGGGAATAAACACAGCCACTTCGGCAGAGAGGGAGGAAAGAAAGAGACGGAGAAAGAGAGAAAAATAATTAGGCACGCCCACAGACACTCAGACTCACGCATTTTGTTATCTTTACTGCGCTATTGGCGGGTACTTTGTCTCTCTTTATGGACCTAATCCATCTCCCTTGGCAAGCTGTGGATCAGCCAGTGACAGTGCTGTGAGAGGATAATAAAGAGCTCATGTTAGAGGACACATCCTGGTTCTGCTGCTCCACCTGCCAGTCCTTCACCACACTGTTTAGGTTAGGAGGACTGGCATGATCACGCCGCTCCAACCAGTGTCCTACAGTAGGTTGACATATGAAAGTGCCACAATTCCAACCATCAATATTCTGTTTAAAAGTTCTCAGACCTCCAATCTCATGCATGTGAGAGTTAACTCCAAGACTATCTGGAGGTCCCTGTCCTTGACGGTGGATGTGATGAACTCAGAGTTCCACATAGAGAGGATGACCCCCCCCCCTCCCCCTCCCTGGAGCCGTATGTGGGACAATATTTTTAGATTCCATCTTCTAGGTGAAGTGCTTTCCTCGTCATGGGTTACGACATGCACTATTTTGGGGGCTGGGTGAAGAGGAGGAGTGTGTCCTCTCGTTTGGCTCCCAATGGAGATGGCGTTCTTACCAGCCCATAGAAGTGAGGATCTCCAGTCTGCTGGAACCTCTGGGATTGGTTGGTCTGGTGAAGCACTGTCTTGCACAAAGACTGTCACTGGCTCTCCCATTGACTGGGATCCACAGCCGTAAAGAATTTGGAGATGGGGAGAGATGAGATTCTCTCACTACCTACAGCCTGATGTGTGTGTGTGTGTTTGAGTATGTTTGCGTGACATTGCATAACAGTACAGTATGCAGATGTGTATGGTGGGCATACACGGCCATACACACACCACACATACATACATGCCTGTCCTCGTAGTTATCACTTAGACTGTCTGTTGTGTACATCTGGGCGGTCTCAGAGAACATCGAGTGATCTAAAGGCTCCCAATCTACCCCTACGCCATTCTCTGTGACCATCTACGGCCGACGTCAGCAGAAAGCTCGGTTCATTTTTCACTCCGATTGTGCCTCCAAGCGAGAGACAGGCGACGTCACAACGCTCTCTCCTTCTCCCTGCTGGCCCTGTGGAGCGGTGAGGTCTGGTTTCAAACTGCTGTGTTCGGGGGCTGCTAATGTGCTAGGATTGTGGTTTTCCGTGGAATGTCACTGAGTCATGGACAGCTATGTCTGTGTGGAGACTGTACCATGGTGTGCAGTGACCGAGGCTGTGTCTTTCTGGGCTGAGCAGCACTGCAGGATGGGTTCTGTGGTAGACAGAGGGTTAACATGCACAGGTGCTGATAGGCTGGTGATGGTCGTGTGGGCCAGTTCTCCATCTATCAAAATGGCAGGAGCCGTCTCGGTACTGGACCGTGTGCAGACGCACACAGGTGCACACGCTGCACATGCACACTGTACACACACACACACACACACACAATCACACTAACTCACCAAGACCAAGATACAGTTCACGTATGTATGCACCCAGACACAAACTGTATGCTCAATGCACGGCCTCTTAGAATCAACCTTCAAAGGGTTTGCCCTTCATGACTAAGATAGTCTGCTTTCTCTCTGTCCCGGTTTGGTTCTCCTTCATGACTAGGCAGGTTATCATCAGAGGCCTGTTTCACAAAGAGGCCTGTCTGTTCTCACAGAGGTTCAGCTGAGTTTAGGGAGGGCAGAGGAGGGGCTTACGGTCAGTGTGTGAGCCTTCTTGGAATCCAATCCCCCCCTCCTTCTGACACTGCACATTCTAGAATGCACAGAAGGAGCCGGCCTCTTTATTGGCTGTCTGAATGACCTGCTGAAAGAAACTGCCATGAATGGATGACGGGGGCTGGATGATGGTGTGTGGAGGGGGGGGCGGGGGAGCGGGAGAGGGCGGTGGTGCGGCAGAACATTGTCCTGCCCCCGCCCCCCTCCCATGCAGGGAGCAGAGGTGGGGGTAGTTGGGGGTGGGGGGGGGGCACACGGCAGCCACCAAGCTCTCACGTTAGTCACACCCTGGAACTTGTCATCCTGTGTCCACCCCTTCACTCTGAGGAGGACCCACAACTGTGTGTGTGTGTGTGGAAAGGGTATGAGTAGGAGGGGTGCATTGGGCAGGGGGCAGGGGCAGAGTAGAGGGTTCAATAGCCCCAGAGACAAAGAGACGAGGCCGCTAGTTAATGAAAGCCAGCACAGTTAAGCTGCTCTTTATCCACCCCGCTATTGTCTTTCACATGAGCCTGAAGACCTTTCTCCTCCACCTGCAGCTTTTGATTCAGCAGGGTCACTGAGCTTCCACCAGCCTCTGCTTAAGGAGGAGGGCTTTCTCCTCTATGGTTGTGTTTATTAGATTAAAATCACTTAAGAACTTAAGTGATTATTAGGGTCTGTCAAAGGAGCACACACTGAAGGTTGGAGATGGCTTTTTTTCTTGAGGGACTTACATGTGAAGGAGCTTAACTGGTTGCAGGGTTTTATATGTGAGAGGGAGTGCAGTGTTATCTATGTGAGAGGGAGGGAGAGGGAAAGGGAAAGATATTTTCATTCTCCATGCATTGACAGAACTCCTCAGCTCTGCCAGGTGGGGAAGAGCTGATTTGATAACCGTGTGGACAGTGTCCGTACCCAGGTTGTAGTATTATCTGGAGTCCGGCTGTCTGTCCAGCTGGGCAGCAGTGAGTAGGAGAGTCCGAAAAGAGAAAAAACATCAATTGTGTTTTTGAAGTTGGAGCATTTTCAGCTTCCTTTTTGCCTGCAGGGGAAAGTGTGTGATGATCAAACTGTAGATTGGGTATTTGGAGAACATGTTCCATCTCTGGCTGCCCCCACAACCAGGAAATAGACTCTGGACTATCACAAGGTGTCATCCACTACACCTGACAGTTCAGGGATCTCAAATGTTTGGTATGAGATGCCAGAGATTGATGTCGTTTGGTGTGTGTGTGACAGTTGGTGCTGAAGACTGTCTGGGAGCGTGTCCAGGTGGGGGGCCAAGGAATCTTTCAGGCAAGCTGGAGAAAAGTTAACCCCTGACACACACACACACACACTGCCTTCAACAGGCTTGACACCCACAGCCAGGTGGGCGGAAGGAACCTTTGTCCCAGACCAGACTGTGTCACTCAGTGGGGCTGACGACATGTTGCTACACGTCCATCTGCATGCATGTGTATGTTTGTGTCTGTCATAAAGAAGACAGAGATACTAAAAGAGAGAGAGAAGTAAGAAAAGGCCAAAGAAAAAGAGAGAGAGAGAAAGGGAGAGATGTGGAGAATAGTATTTATTTAGTTATGGTTTGTATCGTGTACCTCGTGATCTCCCTTTGCTCTGTATTTTGTTTGATCTTCTGAGTCTTCTGTAGTTTCCTGTACAAATGAACAGGATCTACACAGCCCCAAAGTCAACCCAGATTTTACGATATGCATATCATACTTTCAAACCCACCAATCCGACATTCCTTTCAACCTCTCTATTTATTTTGCTCTCTCATTGTGACATTGTGGATGCAGGCTGCCAGTAATAATACAGATATGTTTAAGAGGCTTTGTTTCCAGAAGCTTCATAAGATGTCCACAGTCTCACATTCATGTGGCGTTGTCATCGCTGCTGGAATCATGACATCTTCTTGTTTACAGCAGCTCACAAACGTGCCTACTGTCTGCTGTCACCTCTTTACTGTGTCACAGTAAAACAGGGTTTTAAACCTGCAAACAAGTTCAAGCATGCACTGAAGCTGATTCATGGCTTCTCTACTTAGTCACTCTCTACATATCTAGCTCTCATGCTCCCCTTCTGTCTCCAACAGCCCAGTGTTTGTTTCTCTGTTTGTTCTCTGGGACATAAGGAGTGTGTCCTGGTCCATGTGTGTCTCTTGTTCCCTCCACTCCAAACTCCTCCTGACATGTAACAACCAGGCCCTGGAGCGACGACACACTGACAGCTCAACTCAGCCTCATAGGACTTTGTTTGTTTCCAAATGTTGCGGGCATGGACCACATGCACATTTCGGGTTAGAAAAGAGGGATTTATTCAAGGTTTAGATTTTTTTAAATATCTAAGATAATCTCTTGGGTTGGTGAGTCTTGGTACACTATTGTTGTTAGTGATATACCCCCACAATTGTGAGTTATCCAGAACTGGGGAGAATGAGTACTAACTGACAGGAAAATTACCCTGGATTGTGAAAGAGAGAGCAGTATTTGGAGGAACTGAGATCTGACTGACAGACTGACTGACTGACTGACTGACAGACAGACAGGCTGACTGGTTGACTGGTTCAGGGTCAGCTCTCAGACACCTGCTGTCTTCCAGCTGTCATGTCCCAGTGGAGACTAAGTCTGGAGAGTGAGGAGCTCCTCCCACTGTGGTTACACAGGAAGAGGGATTTTCTCGGAATACCAACTTTAGAGTTTAGACTACCTGTAAAGACAAAAGGATGGAAATCTCTAAGACTTCAGAGACCATTAGCTATTCCTCCTTACTCCCCTCAGAGACACAGTGATTATTTTGTAAGCATATTCTTTATGACTCAGTGAGGGCTGAATATCTAACAGAGTGGCACAACTGTGATGGGAAACAAGAGTTTCTGGTAAAGTGTGTCTGGTTGCTTTCAACTTCAGGCGTCTCTGTAGCTGTGTCTGGCTGGGAGCGATTTTGGAGCTGATCACACACAGACTGCCAACAACAAAGTGGAATGGTAGCCGTGTGTCTGTGTGAGGACCTATTGTAGCCGTTGGCAGTTCTACTCAGGTAACCAGAGACTTAACAGAGGCTGTTTTAATTCAGTGGAATGCCCTGCAGCCAGCCTGCCAATTAATTGTATTTCTCAGAAATAATACCAGTAGCCCTCATCTTCCTTCCTAGCATTTCACACACACTGATTCACAGACACCACAGCTTTTTTTGTTTAATGAGCAAAACAGGTCTGACATGCTAGTTGAACCTCAATATTTGTCCATGTTTTTTTTTATGTCATCGGACCTGACTGTGTGGTGGTTGGAAAGTAGGACAGGAATCTTCAAAGGCTGCTTTATAGTTAAAGAATGAGCTGTTAACCTTTACATTACCTGACAGAATGAATTTGAATATGCCTGGGTGAAGTTAGAGGAAGGTTTACTCATAGTCCCTTCTGAACTACAGATTTGACAGATTCATCCTCCTAAACAGTTTCGGTCCCATCTAGTACTTCCCTAGGGCTGTGGATGGTTGCTGCAGCTCAGGGTATTCCAGGGGTATAACTACAAGACGTGTGGCTTCCATCGACACTTTTATATTTGTCTTTGCTCTGGTGAACTAGTTTATTCAGGTACTCTGGGTGGGTCTCCATTTGACGTTTATTTGACAGGAAGGTTCTCAGGTGGGGCTCTATACACTAATTTCTTCACAATAATGTAATTGACTCTCATTAACCAGCTTTTGTGCAAGTTACCCCAGATGACAGTAATTGGATGCTGAGTGAATTAATGATGGCAGTTTAATTAGAGTATTTTGTTTGTTCCACCGTGTCCCGCTAATGGCTGGATCCTCGTCCCAAAGAAGGGTTGTGGCGGGTGGTAGACATAACGTCACACACACCCTGTCCCCCACAACTATCCCCTGTCTCCCTGTAGGGACGGAGGGGGGTCTGTGCTGTCTCTTAACAGGCTGGTGCAGCTGTCGAGCCCTGGGGGACATGAGTGTCTGGCACACACACACACATTCTCTTCCCCAGATGGGTGAGGTGGCACAGTTACCCACGCAATGTGCTTTATCCCGGTCCGGGACTCGCTCACTGCCAACTCATCACTCCTGCCGCACATTCAAGAATGCCTTAATTAAAGACAAGCAGCCAGTTCATCAGGTCCTCATCTTTGTTTTGTTTGGTGATCCTGAGTTTAAAGTACAGCTTGTGTTGTGGAGCAGGCAGACATCACTCTACAGGGCTGTCTGGGGTTGTGATGGATGCGCTGCGTGTCGGACTTATTGACTCTGGCTCAGAAATCGAACAAGCTGTGATGAGAATAAACAACAATGAATTATTTTACATTATTTGCTAAGCCAAGTGAAGTTTTGGGAATATTAAAACATTTCTTTTGAATATTTGTTTTGTGGGGGGGGATATTGACACCAGGTTCCCTGCAGGGTTTTTTCACATGCCAGATGTGGGGCCGCATGCAGGGTGGAAGTTATGAGATCTTTTTCTTGAAGCAGTTTTCTATGTGAATTGGTGGAACAGTATGAATCTGGGGTTGTAGAGGAACATCAAGACATGCTGAGGAAGAATACCGTTTTATTGTTGGCAAATGATTGCTGCTAATGATCAACATTCACAAACGGAATAGATGAATCCACATGGCTTGTTAAAAGGTTGGTCCCCCACGGGGGCATTGACTGAGTGTGTGTGCAGGTCTGTGAGTTAGTGTGTGTTTGTGTGTCTGTGAGCGTGTGTATGTGTGTGTGAGTGTGTGTTAGACATTATTAAACACTTCACAGCATCCAGGTATTGATGGTGCATGAGAGATAAACAGATGACATGGGTGGGCTATTTTTGGATGATCTTTAGAAAGAGAGTGAGATGGATATAAGGAGAGATGGGAAGATGAGAGGAAGAATACAAAGAGTGATATGAGGTAAAGAGGCCCGTCCTAAGCTTCCTCCTAAGAGGTTAAGATCTAGGTGACATCGCTGATATAATCATGTAGGCATGAGTGAGAAAGGTATAAAAGAGAACCTCAGATATAACCTATTTTTCCCTCTGTCTCTGGAGAACATTCTGACTAAAATCTAATGCACAGTTACATAGAAAATAAACATGAACTTATTCACCTCTGATCCTCTCATCTTCCCCATGGTGCCCACAGGTGTTGGTGGTGGTTCCAGTCCACGGTCCGGTTCCTTGGCTCTCTATGTGAATGTGATTAGGAGTTCTGCGTTCCGTTTCCCCGGTTTCCTGAGTTAACGTTCCTGTGTCACATGTGATTAGATGGAGAGGCCTAATGATTGGCCACTCCTGCTGTTCTCTGTAGGGGAGAGGGGGGGGGGAGGGGATGTGTTTTTAATGAGCTGGAGGAGTCTGGGGGACTGGATCACTCCACAGCTGAAGACACAGGCTGGAGGACTGGACTCTCTTTCTTCATGCCCTCTATGCTTTATGCTCTCTCTCTCTCTCTCTCTCTCTCTCTCTCTCTCTCTCTCTCTCTCTCCTCTCTCTCTCTCTCCTCTCTCTCTCTCTCTTGGTAGGGCCTATCTGTCTCTGCTGGGGTTCTGCAGTGGGTTGGTTCAAATGTTTTGAAGAACCACGGAAATCAATACATGCTCAGGAATCATTACACTGCTGGTTCTCCTTCTTAGTCACATCGCTAATCTATCTATACAATAAGTCAAATATAGTGCTGTGTCTCTCTCTCTCTAGGGGAACTTTCATTATCAACCCAGAGGAACTTGGTGGTTGAGCAGGTACTTTGGGGCCTCTCACCACTAATCCCTCTCATTGCCAATCCATGCACTTTGTCACGACGGCCTACTTTTTATAGCATCATACCGAGGTGATAAACCAGATGCAGCGTGGGTATTTTGGCCCCCTCCTACTGTAGCTCCAGCCATGGTGTGTGTAGGGGAGACACCTGAGCTGGCAGAGTCCGTTTATTATGGGATATTATTCACAGTGTTCGACAAAGTGCTGCGCGTGACTCTGCAAGCGTTACGGAGATTTCCAAGCAATAAAGAAAAGGCCGCTCTTGTCCTCCTCCTCCTTCTTTCCCTGGTTCGTTCGATGTGTGGGCCAAAGGGAGACGGACGATTTAACACGAAGTGCGAGCTCGATACCCGAGCATGTCACCACTTTGACCTCTGACCCTGAGCTTGGGTTGTAAAATGCCCCCCCCCCAGCCTTCTGACACCGCAGCCTCCTGAGAACATAAACACACATACACAAACATAATGGAGAAATGAAGCACCAGATAAATACTGAAAAGTGGACACATTTGGCAGATGAGAGTTGAACTTGTCAGACGGGCAAATGGAGAAATAAATTGCTGAACAAATACATGTCTATGCTTTGTTCACGTACTGATAATCCTCCATGTTCAGGTTTGGCTAAGTACAAGACGGAATCTTGCCCTCACAAAACATAGTAGTTTTGTCGTTGGTTAGGACCAAGTGGAAGCAATGCTGACCATCATTTTAAAGCTATGTTTACACACGGACAACAGCAAGTGTCTCGGGGAATTACAGAACGATTTAATGGGGTTTCAGGGTCAATGAACTCCAAGAACAGTAATTTTTCCACCATGTTCAGAGGGAGATAAAGCAGCACCTTGGCTCATCATGTTATTATTTAATCAAAAATACCTTATGCTAGCATACTGCCCTCTGTGAGGGAGCGTCGAACCCTCATCCCTTAAATCTTATGATCTCGTTTTCCAAACTGGCTTATTAAATATTTTCAACACAATTCTTCTTTATTATTTAGGACATAACAATCTTTAAAAGGGTCACTTTATTATTGTTCATGGCTGAGATTTCTTTTTAGATGAGGTAAGTGTGGGCTTTTATTCAGTGGACTATCTAGTGGACTGGGTCCAAGCTGGAATAGATAGAGAACCACAGAGACTGGGGCAAACACAGTCATAACTGGCTGGTTCTCTGTTCCCAAGTGGTTAGATGGATCTAAAACAGTGACTTGAGGCCTATGATCACTCATGCACTTTGCTATGACGGCTTGTATTTTATAGTGTCACATAGAGGTGTTAAATCACTTTCACTGTGAGTAGATGAGGCTGTCACCTCCCAGCCTAAGTCCTGGTCTTTGTGCCTGGTGGCAGATTTGCAGTGACAAGCCCCAGCCTGGACATGACAGGCTGCACATGCATCCTGATATGAGACCACAATCACTCTGACAGCCAGGTAATAGAAGGGGTCTCTGCCTCAGTGACACCTCGGCCGGGTGCCCGCGGAAAAAAAAAGGATTGCTGAGTGATTGGCAGGAATAATGGGACCCTGTCTGTCCTGTCTGTCTGTGTGTCTGTCCTTCCATCAGACAGGTGAGGGGAAAGACAGGTGCAAAGCGCTGTATAAATACAGCAGATGCCCTGAAGACCACAGTTACTGGAGAGGAACTTCCTCTGAGCAGTGAAGGTCCTGGTGTTCTCCATAAAGTAGACAAGTCATAAAGGGCTGGAGGGCTGGAGGGATGGAGGGATAGGAGGGCTGGAGGGCTGGAGGGATGGAGGGATGGAGGTATGGGGGGCTGGAGGGATGGAGGGATGGAGGGATGGAGGGATGGAGGGATGGGGATTCCTAATAGGACAATACAGCTGTGTAGTAAAACAGGTCCTGTCTCGGAAAGAAGACAGTAAACACAGAGAAACTGAGGGGGGGGGGTGATATAATTTCCCCCTGGTTAACCTATTTAACCTTGAAGTCAACCAGCCAACTGACAAAGGAGATGGTCTCAACTGTTGTTTTATGGTGTGGCTGAAGGACAGGCGCCCTTTGCCTGAGAAATGGGCAGGGGAGAGAATACACAGTAATCAAGTCAAGTCAAATCCCATCTTTTTGTTTGTCGGATTCTCTCTTGTCACACCCTAAGCTCTGTCATTTTTCTCTCTCTTCAGTTTTTGTTCTCTCTTAAACCTCTCTCCCTCTCCGGTTTTTCCAATTTCTTCCTTTCTCTTTTGCTGTCTCTGTCGCTAGTCATTTCCCCTCTCCCAACACTCCTTGTCACGCACCCTGAGGTTGAAACTCACCACAGTTCTTTGGGGATGGCTGGTTGTCTTTCCTTCCCCTCTCTGCTAGTTTCTCTCCTTGCCTCTCCTCTCCCCTGTTCTCCTCATCTTCTCCGCCAGATGTGAATGCTTTACTGAGTCATTAAAAGCTTCTGCCCAAGCTGTTTTCTCGAAGGCACTGTAAAACCTCAGCCTTGTTGCTCAGGAATGTATTCATTCACAGATTTTGTTTAACAAGGAAGAGTATACTCGTGCCGGCATGTGTTTGTGTGAGTTACACAGCAACAGCACCAAATCCAACCTTAACTAAGTAATGAAGAAACATGAAAAAGATTTTAGTACATATAAGTATGAGGTAACAGTATCAAGATAGACCATGTTCTGGCCTATTTTAGTACAGACAGAGCTGATTTCCCATGACACAGTTCAGCTGACAGGTAACAGGTAGCAAAGCTCATAGACAGAAAGCAATTGCCACTGCTCTAAGATGACTGTAAGAAGACAGTGCAGATAATAGGTATAAGGAAACATTCAAAAGTGTTCAATGAGATGTTCAATTTCCACAGATAGAATATGTATGGCAAAACAACAATTTGACAATGCCATCTTCTAGATCTGTAGTATGGATCCTAAAAATATAGCTCTCAATGCCAGCCAGTAATGCAATACTAATGATTTATGTAACAAGTAGTCCAGTCTGTGATTGGTTAGATAGCGTTGCACAGCAGTGCACCTTGATAACACCCCCCAACCCTTTACTTCATCATCAACTTCTGGAGCTGGAGAGGTGTGTCCACTGCCAGACAAGGGCTCTCTGTTACTGAACTTTTGCCGGAGTAGTGTTACATGACTGGACTTCACTGTGCTGCCTTTCGCTTGTCTAGACGTTTTATCCATCAGGAGGTCAGAAAGAGGTTGGAATGATCTCCTCCTTTGGGTTCCCATGCTGTCCTGTTCTTAGTTTGTCTGAGTCACGGGGCGAAAGGACTGCCTAGCTGGGAGTTTCATGGTACACTCTCCAAAAAAGATAACAATCCAACTTTTATTGAAGTACATTTAAATTTAATTGGAGTGTATGAAGGTCCTGGAGATGTGATTCAGAGTGAGGCAATGTGGGCGTGGCAAATTATGTCACAGGCAGACGCCTGTCAACTGACATGCAAGGGGGAGGGGTACATGTCAACACTGCTGAATGTCCCGTCTTTTGCTGGAGTCAGCAAGTTACAACTTACAAGCAGGATTGTTGTCCTTCTTTACCCTTGTGAGTCTTCGCACAATGGTGTCCCTGTGAAGTGATGTCATCATTGTGGGACAGGTTTTACTCTATGGGACTTGGTGGAGAGAGAGAGATAGAAAAGGAGAGAAGACACATGAAATGAGCAGTGACTGACATTTACATGCACCCACGTTGCTCCTTTCGTTTAATTAAGAAGATCATTAAGGAGCCATGTTGCATTGATCTGAAACTCGAGATCATGAGATGAGCTATCACTCAATGACCAATTAGATCACGGCAACTTACTGCAATCTCTGAGGAGATGTTATTCCACAAACCGCATCTCTTCTGGACAGCATCTCTCACTGCTTTGTTTAGTAAACCTAAATGAATTTGTTCCGCGTCCTTTGGTGTGTTTTTTTTTCCTTTCCGCAAAGAGTGGAAAAGTGTGTGAAAGTTAATATTTTGTTAATTAGTCATTAATCATTAATCACTAGTTCAATTGTCTGGATGAGGCTTACACTTTTATTAAGCGTCTGCTCAAGAGGTTCCAACGCTCTCTATTGAAAGCTCGTCAGTTGACAGACAGGCGGGAAAGAGGAGAGCATTTTGTTCCGTGAGCGGAGCACACTAGTGCAGCTAAATTAACCTTTCCTCGCACAGAGAGGAAGGATTCACGAGGTAATCAATGTGCGATACAATCGAACAATGCAAATATGGACAGGAACCCATTTCCTGTGTGCTCCGTGTGGAAGGAAAGTGTTGGTATACGTCCTTACTCTGACGTTATGCTACACCAAGATAAGATGACTTTTGACACATAAACACATAAAAAGTGGTTTGTGAGGGACTAGGCGTTTCCCATGAGCTGTGACCAATGCTGATATCCCGAGGGAGGCTGAATTCAACACTGCTAAAGAGAATGGGTGTTGTTGTGATCAACATTTATTAGTCATCCTTATTAAAGACGTGATGAGTAATCTCAAACTTGAATGTGGACCGAGTTTGGCTATTGATCAATAGCACCCAGTCACACCCTGTCTATGTCTCTCTCTCTTTCTCTCTCTCTCTCTCTCTCTCTCTCTCTCTCTCTCTCTCTCTCTCTCTCTCTCTCTCTCTCTATCTCTCACTCTCTCTCTCTCTCTGTGTATTTCTGTCGCTCTCTCTGTTTCTCTCTTTCTCTCTACATGGATGTCTCTGTGTTTGCTCCTGTAAACTGGGAGGCTTACTGAAGGCGGTGGTCTCATTAAAGACTATCTGCTCTTCCCCGTGCTGCAGAGACGACAGAACAAGAAGCTTTATTGGAGGCATTGTGGAGGGCGAACACACAGATGACAGACAACAGCAGATGGAGAGAAGACAACTGTGACATTTAACTGCCTTTAGTAAAGCTACATTTGCTCTTCTGTTCAAACACTGCATCTTAGTCACGGTAGAGTATATTCACGGGTCCAAAGTCATATGAGGCTCCTAACATGGAAGATGATTGATCGTGATAGAACCAGACTCACCTGTTTGGCGCCTTTGTGTTAATCTTCTGCAGGCAAAGCAGTGAGTGTATGTGTGTGTGGCGGGTGAGAGTTTTCAGGCTCTGGTGTGGACAGTGGTGAGAGGCTCCCTGATGCTGAGGGATTAGCAATCAGGGACGAGGTCAGGCCACAGGGCCTTCTCTGGGCCTCTCACACACACACTCACTCAATCAATCTCCAGATACACATTCAAACACGCACGCCCACGCCTCAGGGATGTACCGTAGTCTAAATCAATCTCCAGTTTGAAGGCTACTGGCTTAGATCATCTGTTCATGGGTTATTCTTTGCCAAAAAAAAGGCAAATAGACACAGTAACACACAGTATTCAGACAGGCATTCATGTTGGCCAAACTGCCCATGTTGATGAGGTAACTGTAGATAGGTCCTTTGAGAACATCATAGAGAAAACGTAAGCTCTTAGAGGTTATAATCAGTTTACGCCATACAGCTATCAAAGTTAAAAGAAAAATGACATGATTGTTTTTTAAAACTCACACTGTACTGATTCACACCGACACACACACACACACAAACACAGGCTGATTTCTATGCAGCGGTGTGTCGGAGTGGATCTGGGCTTTTGTGCCTCTAAACCCAGACCATTGAGAGACTCGTGATTTGCCCTTTTCCAATTTTAGGCTCTACTAAGCAAGTTCTCTAAAGACAGTGGAACACAGAGATGAAAGAGCCAGCTCAGATGAGATATGCAGTGTACTAGAGCTGTGCTTTCATGAGAAAAGACCTCATAATATGCAGTGAGTTACAGAACAACGACTATCACTGTGTTTACTGTTCCTTTAGACCTCCTGCAGGTGGTGAGAGAACAGGGTTCTGTATAGTAGGTCATTTTATATTTCGTTGGAAATCGACCAGGGTACTAGACTGGACGGCCTGTGTCCTGAACTCTGTCAACCAAAATCCTGACATATAAGACACACCTTCTCCCTTTCGTTCTTTCCCCGTTCCCCCCTGCAACGCCTGTCTGACATCCAGAATGTCTCAGGCTCTGTGTCATTCAGCCAGTGCAGAAGACGGTACCACACACTTTTCTTTGTTGTCCATCTTCCTTCTTGGGTGTCCTGTGTCACCAGCTTCTGATGATGATGATGTCATCTAGAGAGCCGTGTGGGGACAGAAGACGCTCTGGGGTTTCTCCCCGGGCTTGAGACCGTGTGTTTCAGGCTGTTTATCATGTGTTTGAGATTAAGGATCACAAATGTAGGTTTATGTTGATTGTTTGTGTTGTGTTTTTGCCGTGTTTGTCAAAGAAAAGTGGAAAAATGCACTTTTTACAAGGCCTAGTCTACATTTACTCAGCTTTTAGACAATTGAATTGCGTCTATGTAAATGTTTAGATACATTTGCGGAGATTCACTGTAATCTGGACCTGGAACGAATTCCTTCTCTTCTTTCTCTTACTCCCTGTCTCCCCTCTCTTCTCCACTCTCCCCTCCCCTCCTCATCTGTACATCCCTCTCTCCCCATCTCTCTTCATCTGGTCAGGGTTTCTCCAGGGCAGAGCGTGAACACAACATTAGTCTCTATCTAATTACCCCCCCCCCTTCCCTTCCTCCGGCTTCCATGTAGAATGTAATTAACACTTTGAAAGCAAAGAAGATTGTTTTTTATTTATGGCCCATTTTTCACACCTCATTTTCTTGGGGGAGGGAGGGGGGGGGGTAACAGGCCAGCTGCAAACGTGTCACAGGATGGCAAAGATATCTGTCTTACTCCCTTCTTCCAGGCTGCAAGGTATTCTGGACCCATGAATCGTCTTGTGTGTAATGTACCACCAGTGTGTTGAATTTGTCTACATATTGGGAAATACAAAGTGCAAATGTGTCCTTTTGGGTTAACGTGACATTGAAATGGACAAATTGTCGACTACCCGAAGCATCCATTAGCATTTCCCTGTCTGCAGTCTTGGCTCGTACATCTGCAGATGCCAGGCATACACAGTCTGGCTTGCCTTCATTTGGAGAGATGGGACTAATTGTTGGCTAAATACAATGTCTAGAGTAAAAGTGTGGAGCATGACAGCTAGCAATACTAGGGATGGGCAGAGAGAGGGAGGGAGAGTGAAGGGGATTGAGGGAGGGAGGTTGATTTTCATTCTGTGGGAGTGTGTTATATCCCTGGCCTACACTGTTTTGACAGTACAGTGAACACTGCAGCCAGAACATCCCCAGTAATACCCTAAACCCCTTCCACAGGGATATAGAACACAAGTGCGGTGTTTGTGTGTGTGTGTGTGTGTGTTTGCATCGATCTGTGTCCCACTACCCAGTGTTCTGTCTGTCTGGTCTGGACAGGTGCTGTCTCTGCTCTAGTCGTGTCATTGAGTTCACCTGGAACTATAATAACAGCCTGGGTTTTAACGCAGACAGCCGCAGCAGAGGAGCGTGCTGGAGCAGGTTGGAGAGACACACTTTCTTCCTGTTAATGATAGTTCCTCTACGTTTGGGAGGTTCTCCTAAAGAGACGGTTAGGGCTCCGTGTATGTTTAATGTTAGCCTGCAGTATCAGTCTACAACACAGCATTTACGTGTTAAATAAAGCACCAATAAGAATGAATTATCCTTCCAGACGGCTGAATTATCCAACTGATTTATCACAGTGGGTCAAAGTAACGTTATTGACTTGATTCATGGTGCTTGTTTCATTAATTGCACAGCAGTCCCAGCCTGGTCGCCGTATCACCTCAGCGCGAACAGGAAGAGACGTGTTAGCAGACCTGCAGTCAGCCTCTCACTGCGCTGCCATAGATCTCCTGCCTCGTCTGTCATCTCACAACTGATCTGAGAGCAGATCCTGGCAGCAGCTGCCATCTGCACTGGAAACTCTTTAGTAACACATCATTCTCAGCCTCCAGGTGGGCCAAGCCATCTCACACCTGTGAGGTGTGTGGTGGCTAAACACCCTGAGAGAGTTCTCCAGTCTCCGTTTCCCCTCTGCCACCCTTCCTCTCACCCGCAGGGCTCACTGCCCTTGCCCTTGCACTTGGATGACCCCATAGGCCCCGAGGGCTCAATTTCCGCTTGGATGTGAGAGAGACAGAAAAGGGAGAGAGAGAGAGCACTTTGTCTGTTCGAGTCATCTGGCCAACATCAAATACAATCTGAGGTCTTCTGTCATCCGCAGGGTCGACCATATTAGATGACTGGTGTCTTTCTTTGAACTTCTTTCAACTAGACAACAAGGCAATCAATCACTCTGTGTTCCTTAATTACTCATGTGTGTTACTGTAATAGGTCCTTCTACCCTGTAACATGGTGTTGCTTGCTGTGTGGTCGCCATGTAGGTTTGCGTGCTGTGTTTTATCGATCTGTTAGTCTGAAGCATTGCTCCCTGTGAATCAATACCCATGAGTCTCCACACACACATGAATCCCTGTAGGAGTAGCAGGACAGGACAGAGCCCAAAACCCACCGAGGAATTTTCATCATGTGAAAGTTCTGCAACACTCTCTCTCACCCTCACTCCACCTACCCTTGGATATACACAGTGGAGCTCTTGTAAAGCACCAAATTGTTTTTCTTTCTTTCTCTGACACTCTGTCGACACTCTGTCCTAATCCAGTCGCTCTCCCTGTCTGTCTTTGACCTCCACTATAGAGGCCAAGTTTACACTTTTACAGGAGATTAGTTAACAATAATAAGTCAGCTGGGCTTTGAAAGACCCTGGCATGTGATGTAGTGATGGCTCCCCCATAGAGCACGCAGACATTAGAAAAGAGAGAAGGGAAAGAGGGAAGAGAGAAAGGAGAGAGTAGGAAGGTCGTTTAGCGGTGCCATTTGCTTTCCACATCATCTTCTGTGGCTGTGCATGTAAAGTGGTGCTCAGGGCTGAGTTATTTGCTGACATTTCCCAGGCTCCCAGCTGCCGAATTCAACCAGGATAGCCCCTCCCCCTTGAATCAGTGCTAAACATGAAAACAACTCAGACTGATGAGAAGTAACAGCAATTTCGTGTTTTTGTAGGATCTGTGAAAAATCTTCCGGCACTCCGTAATTGTGTATGTCTAATCATGCATCCTAGAATCCTCCCGATGCATTTTTCTGTCTTTGGAGGATGTGACATCACATTTGTGTCGGCCATATCTCAGGGCCAGGGATCTCTTCAACCCTAGGGCTACAGCTGCAGTACTGTGTGTTCCTCCCTTCCATGCCAGTCAGGGGCCATGGTTAGCCCTTGTTGGCCCCTCTTGGCCCCAGTGAGAGAGGTGCCTCCACTCTCCAGGGTGCTTGGCAGGGGCTCTGGCACTCTGATGAAACAGCTTTCTATGGAGGGTGAGAAAGTCCCCTGTGACAGCCGGGGAGCAAGGAGTGAGAGGTTATGCAGACGACCCGCAGCACAGCCTCTGAGCCAGAAAGACTTCGTTCCAACCTCATCCTGCCTCAAAGCATGGCCACACTCTCTCAAACTTGTATGGAAGCACACAAACGTACACACTGTAGCACAACACAGCTGTAATACACACACACATATCAGTATTCTCTAGTGTGGACCTGATGTGTGGAAATGGCCCGTCAGGGGCATTGAGTCAGGTAGACAGCCAGAGAAAAGAGGATCCAAACCCCTGAGTGGGAGGAAGGATAAGGAAGGGGTGCAGGCCGCACCGTTACTTTGTGATTTCACGACCTTCTCAGTGTGCCTACAAGGTCTAGGTGTGACCAGGTTACAGTCCTGCTGCAGCCTTGGGCTTTGTGGCGCGGACAGGCGTGGGGCGAGCGAGCGGAGTGGCCTGGGGGGAGAGTCAGTGAGAAGGCATGCTGGGTATTCAGAGGGAGAGAAGGGGGGAACCGATTTCCTCTCACACAAAAGCAAGGGAACACACACATGCAGGGAGAAGCCTCGTCCTGCTGGGAGCTTCATTTAGGTGTTCCTCAGGGGTCCCTGCACAGTGCTTTCTCTAACACCTCACAAAGAGCCTAGACTACCCCCAGACAATGAGAGGGTTCATTCTTCCTGAATCAGAGAGGTGACCTACAGTGACAGGAGAAAGAGAGAGTTCCGCAACGCAGGTGCAGCTTAAAAATGGTTGACTCATGGCCATTCACAGAGCAATGCTGGGAAAAAGCACTAGCTTTCAAGGTCTTAGTTTTTTCCAGCCATGGTGTATCTTGAAATGTCCTGTTTTTGACTACTCTAGCATATGTGTTGGGATAAAAGCAAATGTATTTTGGAGTGGAACAGGAGATTAGAAGTCGAGGTTCCCCATGGAAGTAAATGTACTGTGGCTGTTGTTGAAAACCATCCAAGGCTGCAGTGACCTGATAGACATAACTCAACTAATGACCAGAAGTGATGAGGCAAGAAGGGAAGGGAGATGGGGAGAGAAAAACAAAGAGAGAGAGTGTTAAATAAATGCTCGGCTTCAGGAGCTGTGTAAGACACCCTAACAACAACAACAAGAAGATTGGGATCTGCATAGTAATTAGCTGCCTACCACAGCAGTACGTCCTCTAAACAGAGCTGTCTGCTCTGACTGCCTAATAAGAGGGCCTGACACTGGGGTTGGCACTTCAGAGAAGAGTGAGCCATATGTGTTGGCGTGTTTGGATATTTATGATGTTATCTTGATGACTTCCTTCTCAGGGGAAATTGTTAAAAAAAATCTCTGAGCCAGAGATGTACACTTGCTTTATGTAGATAAGGTTCTGGATGTCTCTAACTTATGAACACAGTTTGGTTCTGTGCTCTTTGGCTCTTATGTTAATGTGCTTGCACCCAGTAGCACATTCTGTGGAAGATCATTGAGCATTCTCTGCGTGTGTGTGTGTCTGTGTGTTCCCTCTGTGCAGGGACTGGTCTCAGTGCTGTTTGCTCTGCAGATACTCATTATAAAGTGAATCTGTCAGCTTCCACTTTGGGCGCATTAGCATCCTATATCACTCCACTCTCACCTCCTCCTTCTCCCCTCCCCTCCCTTTCACGCTCCCCTCCTCCTTCTCCCCTCACTTTCACGCTCACCTCCTCCCTCCCTCCCGAGTCCTGCCTGTCTCCTGAGAAACACCGAGCCGTATCCAGAGAGAGATTGGGCGGCTCTAGGTGAGATTGCAAGTGAGAGGAAGAGAGGGAAAGAAAGATCGTAAGATGGAAGGAGGGAGAGTAGAGGGGTAATGAACAAGAGAACAGGGAAGCTCGACGGAGACAAAGGCCGCTCTTTATTAAAACCCAGGCACTGGTCTTCTATCATAGAAGAAAGAAAGCTGACAAACACAGGGTTGTGTACAAGCCAGCTGCATTAGCATAGCTGAGATGACATGGATGGTTGTTAACTGTCAGCCCCAGGGATCACGTCATCCAGGGTTAGAGTCCGGGGACTGGGAGTCTGGGAACCAGGGGGTCCCCTCAGAAAGAGGGTTCCTGGAGGTCTTCCTATAGATGTAGAATAAAGAGCATTACCAGTGGGGCTGTGTCTGTTGTGACGGTCTTCCTCTTTCTCACTCTACCCTGTTACAACACAAGGACTGCTCATTACCAAGCTGTCAGTCAGCTGTCTGCTTTTTATTCCAATAGAGCGGTGTCTCATTATTGGTCACCAGCTTTTCATCTTGGAGACCGGGATGAGCACTGTGTGTGTGTGTGTGGTGTGGTGGTGTGTGTGGTGTGTGGTGTGTGTGTGTGGTGTGTGTGGTGGTGGGTGGGTGTGTGAAGACTACTAAAACAGACATCTGTTTAAGCCAAAGAGATATTTATCTGCAAAGGTGCGAGAGTTGTCCTCTAATGGTGAATTATGAGTTAATCAGAAGATTAATGGCGCACCCCAAGGCAGCTTCCATATCTGGACCACTGCCTTATTGACTGTGAAAGATTGGTTCCTGTGATTACTAGAGTGCAATCTCTCACTGATGAACAACAATACAGCAGCACAAATTATCCTGATGTCAATTGGTCTACCTAAACAGGGCTGAACAGAAGGATGTATTGGCTGGTGAATCACATTGATTGTGCAGTGATATTGCACCAATACACATACTTATTGTTCTCAACGGAATGTGAGTTTAATCCTGGCATATTGATTTCCTGTTTGGGGTGTCCTAACTAGAAGTAATTCACCATCACATCCTGATGATGTAATGGATCTACTCTATGTCCATGCAAACTAAGTTGTGTACCAGTAAACTGCTCTACAGCTTAGTAAATAGTTACAGACCGCTAATCATCCTTTCTGTGCTTCCTAGGGGTCTCCTATGACTATGTGCAGGGGCTGTCGCTGGCAGACAAGGATGTGGCAGTGGACGTGAAGCTTTACAGCCACAGGTGGCGGAGGTGGCTATCCCCAGAACCGCGCAACATGGACAGTAACAGGGCCAGCCAGGACCAGGACCCCGAGCCGGACCAGGACCAGGATCTGCCAGATGCCTTCCCTGGTCTGCTCTCAGCCGAAGACGCAGACAACAGCTCCCAGATAGAGGTAGGGTATACTCTAGAACATCACCTTACTGTCATCCAGAGAGACATTTATCTGAGGAGTGTAGATTACTTGAGAAGCGCAGATCTCTCCAGAACCTCTATATGGAGTGTAGATCTCTCCAGATCGTCTGTGAGAAGCATTGCTCTCTCCGGAAACTTGCTGAGGAGTGAAGATCTCTCCGGAAACTTTCTGAGAACATATTTCTCCAGAACAGAGCTCTGTAGGTGTGGATAATAAGAAACAGGACTAGAGGGTATATCCAGGATTTATGAGTGTCAAATTAGGAGCAAACCTCCTAGGCACTCATTTACCCGTGGACCGGGAGACAGAATCATATTAAAAATCCTCCAAAAAGAGATTGAAAAAAAACACACACACACACTCACTCACACACACTCTAACACACTTAGACAGGGACACATTCAGGGCCAGGAAATGAATACCGTCCAAGTCAAAAGGGCAACAGATCCAGGACAGATTAACTGCTGGGCTTGTCCATGTGATTGAAAGACCGAGCCCAGGGTCTGCTGTTATTATACTGAGCCTGACGCTCATGGCGCTGTGTGGTAATGATGGCGGCCGAGGTGGCCAGACAGCTTGTTAAGTCTCCCTCTGCCTTGTAATCATCCTAGGTTTGCAGCTTTGTTGCTGGTGAAGGATGCTTTGATTACACACATCACACACACAACACGCACACAACACACACAGGCACATGCACCCTTCTCCCTTCTTTCTCAAAATTACTTTATCCCAAGCTCATTTGTTTTTGTTGTGTGGGATACTGGGGCTTATGATGTGTACTGGGCCTATAATTTTTTTCCTGACCGTCTTCTCCACCCTCCTCGTTCTAACATGGCCGCCTAGCGGCTTTCTGATGCCTCTGACATCACACTCGCGTCCTCAGAGCTATGGGTGAGATCTGGTGAGATGGCAAACTGACACCTCCAACTCAGCACTTGGATGTAACTCTAATGAATGTCTGTTCGCTGCAAGGCTGAGAAGGGTGAAGAGAGGAAGGAGGAGGGGGGTGGAAGGGAGTGGGACTGAAGAAGAAAGCTAAGATGTGAGCAGATGTCAGGTAGTGAGAAGAAGGGGATGAATGTTCGATCAAGAGGGTAAAGTGACAGGAGATGGAACTCTCGACTCACTAATGAGCGAAGGCTGCATCGTTGCCTAACTGCAGTTTCCCTTTTGGCACCCTCCCAAACTGGCATGTGCCCCACGTTTCCCGCACAGCACCCACGTCTGTCTGTCTCGGCCTCTCTGTTCACACGACCTAGACCAGCTACCGTGTTTGGGCTAGCCGGTGCCAGAACAGCAGTGTCCCAACTCTTCTCTATCTTAATCAACTTTGGGATCATAACAAACATGCATACAAGTGCAGACTCTGTGACGCCCAGTGCTATGAGTCACTGGAACGTTTCCCAGGATCCAAGATTAAAAAAACCTGGCACTGTGGTCCTGATGAAGTCTTCTAACTGTTGCGTAAGTGTGTGTGAGCGTATCGTCATGATCATACTTTGTGGTGGCAGTGGCAAGGCCTTTTGTGTTGTAGATGCATCTACTAAAGCCAGAGTTGTGTTCAGAGGATGCCTTGACATGTTGAATTCCTCACACCTCCTCATGTCAACAAACACATAACTCCTCAAGGATATATCGATGTTGATTAGAGGTTTCTGTCATCCTGCTGAGAAACTACACATGTGAAGGCCAGTCTTATAAAGACATAAAACTATAAACAACCTTCTAGACCCTCAAAGAACACAAACCTGCTTCTCTTTTACGGTAATGGTCCCATTTGTTCACACAGTGCTTCAAAAGTGTACTATCTGGTACAACAATTTGTCAGTTTGTAGAATGTTATTCTATTTTTTCATTTTATTTGTGTTTGGGAAAGAGAACCAGAAAGAGACAGCTCTGCAGTTCTCATGTCAGTGTCTCTGTTAGCGTAGTTAGCTTTGATGTAGGCAGGAGGGAGAGATCTGTGATGAAGTGTTGCTATTTGATGCCTGCTCTGGTCTGTACAACACACACACCACACACAGACACACAGAGTATATCCCCTCCCTTTCTCTCTCTGTCCCAGGGGAGCAAGTACATTATTACATTCTCCATGTGTTTACTGTGAGACAAAGACGGAGGAATAATTTTTTGTAGGTTGGGTGATTCTCATTGCTTCAGTTCATTTCCTTTTATTGTTTGTTCACAGACTTATTTTATATTCAGAATGAGTGAAAATGAATCAGCATTTTCCTTTTGTATTCAGGGATTAGTGTATAATGTTCATTAAAAGATTTCCTGTGAGATAGACAGATGCGTTCACTTCCCAACAGAGATGTGTGTTATATGTCAGACTGACAGGTAATTAAGTGCCTGTCTCCAGCCAAAGTGTATTACTTGGGTAGTCCTCTCCGGATGGAGTCACTACACTCTGCTGAGGTTTCACTGCTCAGTACATCAGTGCTCCTCGCAGACAGCCATGTTTCGTAGACGCTCTAGAGCGTGTCCTCTGGTATGTACTAGAAGCTACCAGAATGTTCAAATGTTTATATGAGGAGTGAGACCTGCAGCCATGAACAACACAGCTATGAGGACTGGTGAAGGCAAGCGTATCTTGGTGTATCTGAAAAGGAAAATCTGATTTTATCAAGCATTTTCTCTCTGACTTATCACAATTTCCCACATCTCTTGTTTTGTCTCTCTTTGTGTGAATATCTCTCACTACTAAGTCCACAGTTGCATAAAAAAGCACAAGGCAGGATAGCACTAGGCTATCCTTAAAACAGAAACGGCATTTCAAGCTCTCATATTGACCAGTCAGTTCTGTTTGTTTGCTGCACGTTTCATGTCTGGGATCAAAGAGGCCCTGGCCTTGCTGTGTGTGGTCGCTAGCCAAACACAGCATACAGTATCTCAGCTCAACAGCATGGTCGTTGCGCTGCACCACAGGCCACCACCACCACCAATCACAATATGGCACCAACAGGCAGGGGTACGAGCCGAGCGATGAATAATGGATCATAGATACAACCAGCCGATGGGAGAACGCCACGCTTGAGTTACGACTTCCTTTTAGCGCGGGTTTGTTCCAGCCATATGGCCTGATTTACTGTACGAGTGGGGGTGGGAAGAGATAGAGACAGCCTGGCAGGAACGCTGGCAGACTCTGATTTCATATTTCTGAGGTCTGTTTGCCGCCTATTGTACATTTGAGGGAGAGGTTAAAATATTGGTAATCTCATTGGCTCATGTGTAGTAAACACACGGTAAACTGCACACTGGTGAACACTGCACTCTCTTTTAGGGACTTTTCCATTAGAATGAAGGGTTTGAAACAGATACCGACAGCACCCATAATAAAAGGCTCGCAAATGTTTTTGAACATTTTCTTCTCTTTTGCAGATGCTACTCACAATCTAAGCGCTTGGCAATAAATCTGCTTGGCAGAATCTCCCAGACATGACAGATCCATTCAGAAATGAAAACACATTGGCAGAGAGATATTGAGGTGTCACCCTCATGCAATATTGATGCGGCATCCAGAGTAAATGTCTCAAACATAAATTGGAAAGCGAATTTGAGATTGTTTCGTGAATTGAATTGAATTCACACAGCATGTGTTTTCTCCTCTTAGTGCCTACGGTATTCTGAAACGTACAGAGACATCAAATTGTTTTCAGCGTCCGTGTGTGCGTGTTTAAACTGTTATTGGCAGTAGGGTATTTTCCTCTCCCCCTCAAGACTATAAAGACCTGACAGACTGGGAATCACATTCACATTTGACTGACAGACTTGCAATCTCTCTTCCCTCTCTCTGTCCCCTTCCAGTTTCCATCCATCCATCTATTCATCAATTCATTTTACATTCCATAGTCTGTTTGACTGTCAATAATCTGGAGCTCCCAGCAGACATCTCTGGCCTCCCTCATAGACCCAGCCTGCCCACCTCCCTGATCACCCTGCAACAGGGGAGAGGAGGCTCATCTCTGGCCTCCCTCATAGACCCAGCCTGCCCACCTCCCTGATCACCCTGCAACAGGGGAGAGGAGGCTCATCTCTGGCCTCCCTCATAGACCCAGCCTGCCCACCTCCCTGATCACCCTGCAACAGGGGAGAGGAGGGTCATCTGGGAAGAATCCAGCTTGCCCCCTCTCATCTCCACAAGGTTACTGCCCCCAGCATAGATTTTTCCAAATGAGCCCAAACATCTTGTGCTGATTATCAGGAGACGTATCCTCGGGTGTGGGGATGTGTCCAGTCTCTTTACAAGCTCTCGTTTCCTTAACTTAGAGTAACATGCTGAGTCAGACTTACTATGGGGGGTGGCTGCTTTAGCTTACAAGTTGTGTCTGGATCTTTTTCATATTGGGATTTCTCTTATGGCCTATGGTGATGTTCATCCAAGGTCTAGCGATTCATCAAAAGTGATTCAATGTCATCGGAATGCCGGACTACATTAAGAGTTTTAAATAATTTACTAATTCTACTGAGACTGTAAAACGAGTACTTCTAAATCCCGGTATTTTAATGGATCGTCTTTTGGACCATATATGAAATTATATCTCCTTGCTGTAAAATTAGATTTAAAAAGAGCAGGGTGACATCAATTATGTATTTCTTTTGTTTTACACAGTAGCTATTTGAAAGATAATTCTAGTGATAAACATGTCAAGCATGTCACAACACCCTGTGATATTAAAATCCACAGTGTATGGTACTATTATATCCTCCCTTTCCTGGGGCAACAAAACAATCTACCAGTCAACGATAATGTGGGGATTCAACATAATTCTGGTGTTGTTTCTGTGCTTGTTTTCCCTTAGAGAACACGCTTTCAGTTGACAGCTTGTTATGGTGCACATCCTCCACGTCCTGTCGCAGCATAGATGATGCATAGTGCACAAATAATTACCTTCATGATCATTTGGATTACTGTATAAGGTCTGTACTTACATTCATCCACCCATCCATCCTTTCACCACTGTCAGGGTCTCAAACCTCTAAAGATGAGTCAGAATTAAAAACAGCATGAGAGGAAAATTCTGAGAGGAAGAGACAATAAAAGCCGGAAGAGCAGAGGCTAGAGATATGAGCCCCATGACCGACACACGTCTCTCTCCTAACAGGAAGCAGGAAGCATGTTTTTAATGGTTTCTTATTGAGTAGTCGTCAATGCTTCTGAGATGCTGACTGTGCCTATGAGAAAAGCCCCTACAAGGGCTTACTCGAAGTGCATAAAACACACAAACACACAGCACACAGACGTACTCGTAGTAATATAAAGGTTTTTTTATTCCTCTCGAGACCCAGAAATGTAAACATTGACTCGCAGGCAAAAATGCTCCACTCCCAACAGTTTGGAGATTAGATGGAGAAATCTGAATATAAATGTGTTTGGAAAATGATTCTGCTCTAAGGTTGTTGAGATGTTGTCTCTGAAAATCCTTGTATTGGAAATATTGGCTTTAGTCTTGGAAATTGCCTCCGACAGAGTTGCTTTAGTCTGATGTGAGCTGAGCAGTGCAGGGAGAGAGAAATATGGTCCTGCTAGACTGGAGAAAGTCACTTCATAAGCTGATAAAATATACCACCACCCTCAGTCTCTCTCCATCTAAGTAAATCATACAGAGTTCAGAGGTTATGTTCACTCTCATACTACACAGAGGATGCTCAAAACAACCCCCTTTTCTTTCTTTTTTTTTACTCTCTGCTTTGCAATTCCCTCACAGAACTAGTCATGGGTTATTTTGTGTTTTTTTGTCGACAGGAGGACACAGACCACAACTACTACACATCAAAGAGCTATGGGCCTGCGGATCCCACGAGCAAGGACTTGTGGGTAAATATTGACCAGATGGACAAGGAGAAGGTGAAGATCCATGGGATTCTGTCTAACACGCACCGACAAGCCGCGGTAAGACTGCAACACACCTCACCCTTGTTCACCTCATCTAAGACATCCAGTAGCATCTAGTTGCTGATTTTGTTTGCATGTGACTTTGCCTTGCTAGGGGCTGCCAGAACCCCTTCCTCTCCCTTCACTACCTCCCCACTAACAGGTACTCTCAGTGAGGCACATAATGATGAGGTCACCGCTATGGGACAAGAAGCAGCACAGTCCTCTAAAAGGGGGGCGTGTCTTAGGAAAGTGCCCCCAGAGTGAACAATGACTGGTAGAAAGACAGAATGGAGTTCCACATTGTGTATTCTGCCCTTCCACCCTCAGTAGGCATGATTGATTGAACCATACAGAGTGGGGAAAAATCTGTTCTTTCTTTGCCACAGAAGGCACGGAAAGTGAAGCAATTCTTTTGGATGCTAACAAGAATAAAAGGAGTGGGTCTGGGAGCTGTGTCCTGAAAATCAATAAGATGGAGGAGAATACAGCCCTCTCAGCAACCCCTGCCCCTCCACCCTCACCCTCTCTGAGCAGAGAGGAGGACAACCAGAGTGCTGGGAAGGTTCAAGGAGGGATAGGGAGTTGCCTTCCCTTCTTCTTCCATGAGCACCTTCCTCCTAAGGTTCAAATTCAGTCAAAACCTTTACAGTTGCAGTATAGGAGCTGTAGGAGTACATTAGGATGCGTTTTATACGCTTTTATGTACAGCAGAAAGTCAAGGATCGGAGGTGACATAGTTTTAACAGCATGTTGGTGGTCAAGAGTCAAGGAACAGTCTGTATTTACTAGCCACAGCCCACATCTCAGCTACCAGGCACTCTGAAGATTAATAATAATTATGATATCTTAACTTCAGTGCAACAATAAAAGCTCAATTACAAAAGTGCATAGTACAGTGCAGCAAAATCAACATTGTAAGTGCAACATCAATCAATTCCGTGGGTGCAGTCTCTTGCCAGACAGTGGTACAACAAGATATCGAATACATACAAGTTTAGAAAGGACAAATTTGCAGAAATCACAAGAAGTAATGCACTGCTATAGTGTTACGCCTGCACGCTACGCAAGCAAAAGACTAGCAGCCCAGTGGAAGCTTGAAGAGGGCCGTAGGGGAGGTCATTCCACCGCTATGGAGCATCGAGGGAGAAGAGTAGACGTTGCTTCACCACAGTCCCACAAAACATCAGAAACAGCCCTGAGTGCTGAGCCCTGAGCTGGAGGTTCACCAGCCGGGCCCAGCGTACACCCAGCCTGTGTGGCCAGGACTCAGGCCCACATTGAGGTCAGGATCATGGGTTCCTGGCAGTCCTCTGTGCCCTGTGTGTAGGACCGGCCGCAAAACACAATAAGTTGACAGGCTCATAAAACAAGCATAGCCACGGAGGTCGACATCTTCAGACTGCAGTAGTGCTGCTAAGCTGTAGATGGCTTGTTTAGACCTGGTAATTACCTGTGGTATACCACATGATTAGTCCCGCCGGTCTAATCCTGAATCACATTGCTGCATGTTTACAGGGAAAACTCGATTTTCTACCTTACCCTTCAGTTTTATGACTGTGTATTAGCTGTGCAGATGAATAGACTTAAAGCGAAGCTATGAAAGTGATTCAAGATCACATTTTTCAACTTATTTCACATTATAAATCGTAGTAGAGAATTTACCATACTTTAATTTGCACTTTTTAAGAGGTACATGACTGTCAGTTGTTTAGAAACAACAGGAACTTTTTAAGTATATAAAGTCATAGGTTTATAATCTCTGAGAAATAAAGTGGTGGTAGCAGTACTGTAGCTTTCCTGGAGCTGCGTCTCGGAGGGGTTCCTCTGAAACTTAATCCCATCAAGATGGCATGTTTTTGTTTCACTTTATGAATGTTACTAAATGCTTTTCTTTGAAAGGTTGACATTGTTTTTTATCAAGGCAGATTTATATTTGCTTAAAACAATTCAGAACTTGACCTGTTATAAATATGGATAGTCAGCACCCTGGAGGACTGGAGAGACAGACCTGTGTCTCAGTCTCAGTGTTTACATTACACATTCTCTTTCTGACTAAACCTCAACTTGTACCCTAACCAAGAACAGAGTTTGTTTAGTTTGTTAGTCTCTCTCTTTCTTTCTTTCTTTCTTTCTCTTCTTCTTTCTCTCCTGTCTCTTTCTCTCTGTCTCTCTCTCTCTCTCTCTCTCTCTCTCTCTCTCTCTCTCTCTTTCGTTATGTCTCTGACCGCGTTTTCTCTGTGTGTTTTTTTTCATGTAGAGAGTCAATCTGTCCTTCGATTTTCCCTTTTATGGACATTTCCTGCGTGAAATCACCGTGGCAACTGGTGGTAAGTGGACGTCCTCTCAGTCAGGGCCTCCAGTTGGAGCCATTACTGTGTTATCTTTGGGATTATACATGCTGGGTTAGACCTTTATTGCTGCACGCTTTGAAAGGCTATGTAATGAGGTTAGTCAGAGGAGCCCAAGATGAAAAGAAGTCTTCACATTGAGAAGAATAACAATTGTAGTCAAGTATGCGTGTGTGAGTGCATGTGTGCATGTGTGTGTAAGGTCTACCTACTGAAGCTGTTGTCTCCGGTACCAACAGTTCAACAGCAGTTGAACTGCTCAATCGGCAGGGAAGTACCAAATGAAATGGCACTTCAGAAACCACCGTCTGGCCAACACACCACAGTACAAAACCACTAACAGCTCCCTGCTCTCCCGGCCAGGCTGCCAGCTAGCCTGGTACCTAACCTCTTACAGCAGTCAGCAGCACACAAGCTTGCCTAGCAGACTGGTGGGACACCACTCTCCCTGCTGTGGTACCAGCCAGGCCCATTGTAGATCAGTCTGTAATGGGAGCAGACCCGGGCCAGGGTTCGGGTTTGGACTGGGGAGGAAAACTGGTTCTGCCACTGTTATTAGCACTTTTGGATTGAGTTCTAGATATACCCCTCCATGTCAATGTGAGAAGGGAATGATTGAAGGTGAACATGAATGGCTGGTTCGGCCATATGTGCAGATGTGTGGGTGAGATTTCCTGAGCGGGTGAGACATTCTGTGTGTGTAGCATTGCGGGTGAGACCAGTGCTGGGTGTGTGTGATCGAATGTTCAGTCAGGACTTTCCACAGTCTGTGGGAGAGACCGCAGTCGCAACCAGCTATTATCACATCAAAGTGTAATGCTTAACCCCCACCAACCCCCCAACCATCCCGGCAATGTCTGCTCGTGTTAGGCTGTTATTGTAATAAAAGCAGAGTAAATCTTCATCATTATTGTCATCATCAGCAAAATCTATCCACAGATTTATTCATGACTGTGGGTGGGAAACGACGTCCCATCTCACAAGTTCATTGGGCTGAGTTAGCATAAAGCAGCGTGGTCCCGTCGGGAGAGGAAGATGGAGGGCTGAAGGAGAAAGGAGGCTGTTAGTAGTGTAATGCAGAGGAGATTGAAAAAGAGCTATCAGCCCTCAGCAGACTGCCTCTGGGAAGCCAAGATCACACACCTCCATTGAGGTTCTGCCCTTCCTTCCCATCCCCCTATCCAGTCCTCACGCCCCTTCTCTCTCATCCTCCCTTTCCTCTCCCCTTTTCAACCAACCAGCTCACAATCTTTTGTCTGCCTCCCACCTCTCCATATCTCAATCTGTGCTGAGTGACTGTCATCCAGCTGAGACTGAATGCCAGTCTGCCAGTGTGGGATGGTATGTGTCTGGGCCAGAGCTATCTCCCTGTACAGCCTAATGGGGAAGAGGCACCATGAGCCGGACCAGCCAGACTCTCACACCAACAGTTAAACAGTCAATCATTCGCTTATAGAGCCATCGTGCACGACACAACACGTGCCATGGTAATAAAATCGGTTGTGTTGTGTGACGAGGTGTAAGTTGTGGCAGCATAGCCAAGCCCGGTGTGGGTGTGAGTGTGTTGTTTGTGTGTGTGTGTGTGTGTGTGTGTGTGCACAGTCCAGCTCCACACAACCCCAACTGTGTGATGCCTTTACTGGGCCAACAAAGGCCCCTTGTCCAACACATACAGTACACTTGATGCTGGATGGATGCATTTAGTGCCCGTGTCCCTCGCTAGATATGGGGGGTTGGTAAGAACACACACACATGCTCACACACACACACTCAGAGGAAAGAAAAAACAAGTCATGGACAAAAGGGACAGATGCAGGAGGGAGAAAATAAAATGAACTCCTTCTCCTCTTCCTCTAGTCCTCCTGTTCTCTCTTTGTTTGTGCGACGGTCTCTCCTCCAAGTCAGACTGCCTCAGCTCAGGCGCTCCCCTGCAGTCATTATGATCAGACTGGACAATGAGGGCAGCCTATCTTCCTAATTGAAGAGGTAGTTTCTGTAAGGGAGATAAGATTAGGCCTGAGCACGCTCTAGGCGAGAGAGATTCTGCCTTTGTGTGCGTGTGTGTGTGTGTTTGTGTTTGTGTGTGTGTGTTTGCAGGAACCCTTCCTGGCGGTTCCCAGTTCCTTCAGGCAGCTGTTTTGAACGATGAAATCTCCACTGAGATAAACAAAAGCAGAAAAAGGAGAGAACAGTGAGCTGTTTAACAAGAATGTCCAATAAAGCCATGGCCTGGTCAGAAGGGACAGTTAATTCCTGCTTATGTTATTCTTGGGAATATGCAACACTCTGATAAACACTGCTCTAACTGGACAGAGAAGGAACACTCATTTTCTCTCTCTCTCTCTGTCATGCTTTTTCTTACTCTCCGTATTATACTCCCTTTTCCATCTCTCTGTCTCTTTCTTTTTCTCTCTCCCTTTCTTTTAATTCCTTTCTCTACCCCCCACTACTTTTCTGTCATTCTCCCTCACTCTGTCCCTAATTTTATCCTCTAAGAGTTTTTCTCTTTCTCCGGCCAATCGTCCATCGATGCTGATCAATGGGCAGTTGATGAATCCTGCTTTCCCCCTCCTGCCTTCCTCGGTTTCCCCTTGCTCTGAGTGAAGGCTCTAATGAATGGGACCTGCTGCCTATTGAGTGGCTGTCTGCCTGTCTGCTCTGAGCCGTATTAAGAGGCTGTCTGCTCTCCTCCAGGCTGTCAGACAGGGGGGGGCTTGTGTTTGGAATGGATTGGAGGGAAAATCTATTTTTTTAACCGAGCAGGCCGGCTCAGTCAAAAAACTCAAAAGTTGTGGGTGTGATGATGTGGGTATGTGCATTTGTTTGCATGACCGCAGGCTGTGTGTTTATTTAGATGGCCTGCATGCTGCTGTAGATCTTTAGCCTGCATGCCTACCTTTGTGCTTCTGAAAGGGAAATGAAACATGAAAGAGGTGGGTGGAGGAGAGAAACAGAAGGAAGGAGGGAGGGTAGGAGAGAGAGAGTACATGCAATTCAGGGATTAAGTTGAGGGTAAATCATTTGTGTCAAACCCTCTGTGAGAGGGCGTAGTGATATAAGGGCCAGTATACTATACACACACACATATACTACACACACATATACACACACACATATACACACACACATATACACACACATTGGAGCTCTGACATGTTTACATTCAACTCACAGCTAAGCTCACTGGACATCAACTATTTAGCCAGGTAGACATAACTCTCCTCCCCTTCTCCCCCTCTCTCTCTCTTTCCCTCCCTTCTCCCCCTTCCCCGGCCTCCTTCCCAACCTCTTAGAGAAGGGCTCCGTCGTTGACAGCAGCGATTCCTCCAGGTCAGGCTGCTCTTGGCCTCTGCTCTGATCGATGTGTTTTCAGCAGGCCAGATGGTGTTTGCAGAGACATATTGGGACACGATATGGCCTCTTACCGGCCACAGCTGCGCTTGACCTTTCCAGAAATCTCTCTTTCCCTGCTGGGCAAAGTTTGGGACTTAATCTATAAGTCAAACTGTTACTTTTTTTCTCTCTCTCTCCTTTTTAAAACGTTCCCTTGCTTGCTCTCTCAGCCTGAGAGACTCCGATCCATCCCCCTCGCCGCGAGGTGATGGATGGTGGTAATACACAGGAGGCGAACAGAGGAGCAATGAAGCTTCTGATGGGCTTCTGCACCAGCTGACTTTGCTATCCTGCTTGGCAGATGAATACATTAACGCGCTGTTTGTTTCTGTATCAACATCGATATTCATTTTTTGCCACTTAAGTGAAAGCACCGTTTGTGGTAATGAGTTGGTGGGAGGTCTCTGTGTCTCTGGCGTCCATTAATAACAGCACCGTCGAGAATCATGCTAATGGCTGCACTTCCAGCTTAGTGATGATTAATTGTGCGCTGCTCACTGTGGAGACTGTATCATATAGTTATATCGAGAAAATCAAGCCAGTTAACAATGATGGTGATTTTTTATGGCCTAAAGCCCTTAGTTCTATTGGTGGAAATATTAATGCTAAAACATGAATTATAATTTTAGACAATTCTTTGCTACAAGATTTGTTTGGGGAAGGCACTTTACGGTTTTGGCTTGATAACTCCTTTATCCACAAAGTGAGGCGCATACAGATTGTTTTGTCAAGTTGGGTGTGAAAACCTTGACTGGCCTGAACACCGTTTGACATAAATTCTGACGCCACCTGCAAGCTAGGTCAAATCATCGACTGTAACATCAGTGCCCAGGAATAGGAATTTTCTATATGATACCATAGGTGTCTTCTCTAACCCCTATACAGTCTGTCAGACTGGGCTGGGAAACATTCTCTTGGTACCACCACATAAAAATACCCTTTATAATATGTGCTGAATGACTCTGCTAATTTCACCCTGAAAGCCCTTCTCATTGACTCCTCTCTTTTCATGAACCTTAATTAACTAATTAATCAACCTCGCTAGCTTATTCCTGTCAAGCAGCCTGTTGATGTGGACCAAAGGAAGAGAGCCAAGTGTGGATCACTGCTGTGTGGGAGACAAGTGTTACCTGAACCTGACAGACAGGGGGGCAGCACCTGACCCTCACGAACCCTTCAAACACACCTGCTGAGACACCTGTCTGGTCTAGTTTGAATAGTATAGTAACTCAAGGGTGGTGGTTGTCAACAGTAGTTTGTTTGCTGTAAAATGGATTGAGTTAGTTTAGCTTGTAGTTTGTGCTAAACTGAGTCTCTGTATATGTGAGTACTGAGTCAGCTAAGTTGTCTCTGTCTCGTCCTCAGGGTTCATCTACACAGGTGACGTGGTCCACAGGATGCTGACGGCCACCCAGTACATTGCGCCCCTCATGGCAAACTTTGACCCAAGCGTGTCACGGAACTCCACTGTCATCTACTTCGACAACGGTATTGTATTCCAGGAGCTGGTAATCTGATGGTTTCTGATCTCATCTATTTTAGGTTTAAAGACAGGCTTGAGAGGCTCTCCTGTTCATTCTAGTATGATCATCTGATTCATTTCCAAACTCACTTCATCAAACCTTATATATTTTTTATCCCATTGAATTTCTTCCACCCACCACAATCTATCTTCAGTGTTTGTGTGTGTCGTAAGAGTTCAGCCTCATTCGGCGTGTATAAGCCCTTTAGTGGATGGAAAAACAAGGCCAGCGTGTACTTTGTGTACCCCCCCCACCCACCCACCCACACACATATACAATCACCACCCTCCCAGACTGCCTGTATTTTTAGCAGAGGGAGCCCCAGATAATGCTGCATCTTCCCCTTCTGAGCTCAATGCATTTTAAGTAGGCTTAGGACTAGTATCAGGCCAGCCTTAGTGCTGACTGGTACACTAGCACAAAGGAGCAGCGAACACACCTCCATCCCAACACTAGCCCTAGGACGCCCCCCTCTCTTATTATCCAGGCAGTGTTTCTTACTTCTTCCTACCTTTCCCTCCCTCCCTCCTTCCTCTCTCTCTCTCTCTCTCTAATACTTTCTCTCTGTTACTCTGTCTTTCTCTTTATCTCTCTCTTTCTCTTTCTCTTTCTTTTTCTTACTCTCTCTCTCTTCTCTGTAGACCAGATGTGTGTTATTATGGGGTTTCCTGTGGCAGTAGACTCCAGCACAGCTACTCCAAAGCTGTCAACAGAGAAACGAAATCTCGACTTTACTTTGGAAGAAGAGCAGAGCTAGGGAGCCTGGCTGTGTGATGGAAAAATTGATTACTTGTGTTAACAAACCTTTATTGCTCTGGTGCGCTGCCAAATAGCAGGGCTGCCTGGCGATGGAGGCAGCGCTCTCCTGTCAATAGGATCTCCACAGTGCCTCTGCTAAATCAAAACAGTATGGAGGCTAACGCGAGGCCTGCTCCACGGAAGGGCAGGCTGGGGGGGTGGGGGGGGGGCGTTGGTGGGGGTACTTTTGTCTGATTGAAGTTTGGCTCTTTATCAGCAGTAGGTGGCCCCAGGCCAGGCCAGGGCCTAGGCTTAGGTCTGGGCAACGTGATCACAGAGGGTTGAGTGTGGTTCTACCTGGTTTAGTGTGGTTGTGTTCATGTGTGAAGTCTTCATGCATTGGCGTGTTTAGTCTTTGATGATCCCATTTCTCTGGGGTACTGTGTGGTTCTGTAGGATGTGGACAGTATCTGATAATCTGTGGTCATGTTTGGCTCACTGTGAACATGACACTGTGTACGGCTGTGCATGGTTGTGACTGTGCCCCTCCTTCTTGTAGGCACCGCTCTGGTGGTCCAGTGGGACCATGTCCACCTCCAGGACAATTACAACCTGGGCAGCTTCACCTTCCAGGCCACACTGCACAACGATGGACGCATCATCTTCGCCTACAAAGAGGTCCTGATCTATCTCTGTCTCATTCATCTCTCTCTCTCTCTCTCTCTCTCTCCCCTCTCTCCCCTCTCCCTCTCTCTCTCTCTCTCTATCGCTGTCTCTCTTCCCCAATGCCTCCCACTGCCTCCCACTCTCGAAGTCTTTTCCTCTTTTCCTTTTATATATTGTATAATCTATCTTTCTTTCCCTCTCACTCTGTAACTCTCTTTCTCTCTTAGTAGCTATCTATCTATCTCTCCCTCTCTCGTGTTCTTTTCCCCTCTGTCTTTCTTTCTCCCCCTCCTCCTCTCGTTCTCTCTCCTTGATTGAATTGATGAATAAAGCTCTCCAGTCAGGGACCTCTGTTTTCATTCAGGGTCGTTACAGTCGTTGACGCCGCCGTGACTGACAATTTAATGACTTTTATGATCGACGCTGCCTGAGAAAATATGACCTAATCTTGGATACTGCTTCCATATGTTGGCTTTGGTTTCTAACTTTCAAACCATTCAAATGTCAAATGAGTCTTGGATCTATGTTACATCGCCTCATATGAAAGAGTTTATATTTATTACATTGCTATGATGGTGTCCATTGAAATTTGATTTAGAATGACGTGAAAAACAAGAAAAGGAGAAATGGAGAGAGTATCAAATTGAATGTGTTAGGGTGCTTTAACATCCATAACATTTAGTGCTTTGATCCCAGGTGTATTATTATCAGCAATATGTCTTTCCATATCTTGAGTCTGATTGGATCTCACTGTTCTGTGTTTTGAAAGGGTCTAGAAAAACGATCTGAATACCACCTTTCTTTCAACGTGTCCTCTGATTCCCCTGACCCTCCATCAGCATCAGGGTCTGTCAGGGTGACCTGTGTCTGGGTCCAGTCCTCCAAAGGCCTCCATCTGACAGCTATCACTGGTGACTGATGTCTTCACTCCTTCCCTCTCCATTCCTTCCTTCCCCTTTCCCCTCTCCTCCAGGTCCCTGTGGAGGTGTCAGTCATCAGCTCTGTCAATCACCCCGTGAAGATTGGCCTCTCCGATGCCTTTGTGGTGCTCCACAGGATTCAACAGATACCCAGTAAGTTCCACACCACCTACACTCCGGACACACAGGCTACGCACACTGGACACACACACATAGACACACACACATAGACACACACACTTAGGACACACACACTTAGGACACAGACACACACATGCAGGACAGACAAACATATACTATTTGTTAAGCCCATCACAGTAATATTTGTCTCAAAAAAAACGATATTTCCATTGAACTTTATCTTCTGTCAGCCCAACTGTCATCATATTTCCCCCTCTCAGTGGACAGGGTACGGGCACAAGGCCAGTCCTGCCTCCTTATAGGCTCTGCCAATTTAGACCCATTACAGTAAAATACAAATGCATAGCCTTTTTATATACTCCTAGATAACTGCTTGAGGCCTCAACAAAAATAACGAGTTGTCAGAAATGATTTATTCCTTAATTTAACGGTGTGTGTTCATCGTGATATTATTTGTTCATGGTACTCATTTACAGAGTCTGAATCTGATTAATGGCTTGTATTTATTCAATATGGATTACATTTATCGTTTTTGAACGTTTTGCCAATGTGAAATTCCCCCTTCTACTAGGTGATCCCTTTTACTGTAATAAGTCTCAAACGGTTTGAGTTTTGTCGTTGATAACCTCTGACCTGGAGCTCAACAGTTATAGATGGCTGCTCCTTCTGTCAGGTGTACAGAAGTCTGCCTACATTACAGTTAATGTGCTTGTGAGACTGCTGGAGGTCAAACTTTGAGAAAATATGTGAGTAGGCAAGGTTTCTCACTGGGGGATACTGAGTCTGTGCCAGCAGGTAGAATAGATATTGTATGGATTACTGTCAGACCCACAGTTCCACACCATTCACACAGGGGTTTACTTAAATATTAATACCTTCTCAGTATGACATTTATTTGCTGTTCTCAGATTTTTTTTTACAAGCATTGCCACACTGTCTTTTTAATCTAACTGGAATTAAAACCCAGTATTTAGATTGTGTTTGGGATCCTGACTGTTTATTTAATGGCTGGGGCAGTGAGGGCTGTAAGCTCCAGGTCTCAGAGAGTGAAATCGATCGGAGTGGCGTGGCATCTTGGGGCGTGAGTGTTCTGGGGGAAGTCGTGTCGAGTCGATAACTGCCAATTACGCCATACTGGCCTGAGCGCACGCCGTGGGGACGCTGCCTTTAAACCTGTCGCTACAGTCAGGATCCGAGGGCTAGAATGAAATGTTACACACTTCTGTCTCTGGGGGAGCGAACTCCTGCTTCATCCAGGGCAGAGAGAGGAGGTAGACAGGGAAGGAGGGGGATGTGTAACAAAGAGAAGATATTTGTTAGTATCCCTTAACCTGGTGAGATCATTGGGGGGGGTCAGATCCAGGGCTGGGGCTGAGGATTGGGATGCTCTGCTCAGCTAATTCTGCCCTCTGTCCCTCTGATCTCTCCTTATAAGACAGTTTAACTACAGTTCAGTATGCACTCCTCTGAAAAGAGAGAGAGAGAGAGAGAGAGAGAGAGGAGAGAGAGGAGGAAACGAGAGAGAGAGAGAGATGGAGGTCAACTGGCATCCTTGTTACGTTTGTCAGTTCGATTTTTCTTTTCACACCAACAACAATGTGTCTGGTGCTTTCAGGAGAACGATATTTGAGCCATTTAATCTGGGTTATCTGTCAGGGGGAGGATGATGTCGCAGTATCAAAGCTCCCACTTGGTGATCTTGAAGACAGTATGAAAAGCACACAGCAAACCCGCTGAGCCTTTGTAATCTGTTATCTAAGACAGAGAGAAAAGGGATGTCATATCTGGGAGTGTGATATGTTGTTGTGTACCCTAATATATATCAGAACACTGCTGGAACTCCAGAGTAATGAGAATGAAAGTATTGATTTAAACGCCAGATACTTTCATTGTGTGTCTGCAGGGAAACCAAGCAGAGCAGGGAATTTTGATTTACTTAGTCAACCATTGATTTCAAACTCATTGCACAAGGTCTCCACATCACTTTTTCATTGATTTTCATCTGTCTTTTAAGAGCTAAATGTATAAGCAATATGTACCTGGCTAGGACTGCAATTATCTTACCAGAGCTTTTTAGAACGCTGCCAGGTGGGGTCATCCAGTGATTTTCCGCTGTGTTTTTCTGGGTCTTGGAGAATATTGACCCCAACCAGTGCAATGTTTTTCCTGAAAGGGCCTCTAATTAGATTATCTGCTAATTGACCCTATATGCATAATGGATGTCACACTTGTGTAAATTGCCTTTTGTTTGATGGTATCTGTGCAAGGCTGCTGAATGCTCATTAGTGCCTGTTTACACCGCTGCAGAGGACACAGGGCTGTAACGGTTCATGTGGCCCCCTCGTGAGGAGCTTCAGAGGCCCAGAGAGGCTGGTCCAGCCAGAGAGTCTCCCCAGAACAGCAGCTCTGGGATGGGTCACCATGGGGGCTGACTTCCTCTCCTTCCGCACCTCCACACTATCATTAGAAACAGGATAAGCCCAGTGCTAGAGGCTATGGAAGCCAGCCACAGGGAGGGAGGGAGGGGGGGGGGTAATGTCGCAGGGGAGAAAGAGGGAGGAGATGATGGAGGGATGGGAAGGGGAAGTAGGAAAGCAGTTCAGGGTTAGAGGCAGTTCATACCAGTTTCCCCCTGGTGTTCCATATCTATCAAATATCTGCCAAAAGCAGCCATCAAACACAGTGATTTGACTGTAGCAAACGTACAACATCTGTGAGAATGTCAATTTGAATTTGCTTTGGTTCAGTTCCAGGTCTTACCCCAGAGGTTTGGTCCTTCTACTCAGGTGGTAGAATATCTATGATGCAATAACAACATGTGTGTGCATGATGAATTGGGGGTGCTGGCAGTCAAGCAGTACCAGCCTCTCTGCTTCATGTATGTTACACTGCCATGATGCATAATGTATTGAATTTCAATTTTCTAGCTCACTAGACCAACAAATTAGAATATAAAAAATAAACAATTATGCCTGAATGAGCTAAATTGAACAAAGTACAGAGTAGAGCTCAGCTGCATGCGTCCCCCATTATATTTAAGGAATATTCGTACAGATCATGCAAAAATATATTTGACATATTTAATGGTTTACTGGAAACATCTCAAATAGTGCAGCAAGTAAAAAAAGTATTACAATCCAAGTAGGATTCATCATGCAGAGCATAGCTTAGGGAGGATGCATGAACTGCAAAACAAAGTGGTCCATTTAATTGTGAAACAGAAGCGGTATTTGAGTTATTGAGTCAAAGATACGACTACACCGAGCTTCTATCCTGCCTGACCTGAACGTGACTGCTATAGCAGTTGACTGAGAGTGGCTCCTTTCAACACTCTGATTGATATCCACTCTGCAGGGACTGAGGGAGCTAGCTGCTCTGGCTTGCCAAGTGGCAGGCCTTACGGAGGGTTACTGGGAGAGAAATCGAGAAATAAATAATGCTATTTCCCAGTATGGCCTGATTCTGCCTCCCCTTCTCTCCTTTCTTTCTTCAGGGACCACTTGTCCTAGTTTTAGCTTTCCGAGGAAGATTTGTGATGTCTCTCTCTCTCTCTCTCTCTCTCTCTCTCTCTCTCTCCCTCTCTCACACACACACTTCTGGCCTTCACCTCTCTCCCTCTCTCTTCTTCCAGATGTTCGAAGGAGAACAATCTATGAGTATCATCGTGTGGAACTCACCAAGATAAAGATCACCAACTCCACAGCCGTGGAGATGTGGCCTCTCCCCTAGTAAGACCCCTCTCTTTAATGGGCCCTGCCCCTAATGCCATCATAATACACATACAGTAATTTCCTCACTGCTCTATCAACAGATTACTGTAAGTAGACAGTCATTTATAATCATATCTGAGATAATTTGACCTTACATCTGAGTGTCTTTCTAAAAACATCTGTTTTTCATAAGTAACCGTGACAGACTTGCTACCTCAGATCCTCAGTCCTAAAGTGTTGACGTGTTGGACGGGAGTTGTGATAGTGTCCTTTCACGTCCTGTTCCACAGCGTGTCTCCAGTTCACCAGCTGCAGCGGCTGCATCTCCGCCCAGATCAACTTCAACTGCAGCTGGTGCCACCGTCTGCACAGGTGAGGCCCCATCACAAACACACTTTCTCTATACATACTGTAGGTTCTTGTTACAGTTGGCATCTCCACACTGTCTTATTCCAAACGATTCCTGGTGAGTGGGAGTAGGACAGCGCTCTCCTGGTTCATACCAGGTCGCTCTCTTGTCTCTCCCCTCTCTTACATTTTTACATTTAGTCATTTTAGCAGACGCTCTTATCCAGAGCG